>BSBM01001664.1:922500-1602691 GCA_027924585.1 Larix kaempferi | reverse complement strand
TTGAAGCTTGACTTGTGCCAACCAGTTCTGTGACACACTGCTACCATAATAGTGATGAACAGGTCTGAAAGTAGTGATGCATATGGTCCCTTACTGCTGAAAACAAGCTACTTGAAAAAATCTTTTAACTTTTCAGTTTTTAACTTTTAAGTATAGAAATATACTACAGGAATTATGGATGTATAATCTGCTAAGAAGTTCTCCAAGATCCTAGTCAGTCCACTTCTCATGGCAAGGATCAGAAACCTATTTGATAAATTGTGACTGATCTTATTCTTTGAGATTCCAAACCACAGAGTCTCCTCTATCTGATGCATGATGGTACTCATTTTCATCATTTCACTTCATGAAAACACACGACAGGTCCTTGAAATCGAATTGCAATCCTGATCAGCTATGATGTTTACTTCTAGTTGTTTTATGTTTAGTATTTGATTATTTTCATTTTACTATTTTGTATTTTTGATTTAGTGTTCGGAAATATGGCAAATGCCATTTGTCAAATTTTGGATGTAGTATGACAATGGAGTCATGGAGTCATGGACATATATCATGCTGATGATTCATATCAATATCAATATTATATATGTGATTTGAATTAATGTGCAATGCCAATGTCAAATGCTAAGTAGCCAGGGTACTCGGGTGCTGGGACGGGCACCGGTACGGGTACGGGTACGGGTACGCCACTTTTTGAAATACGGTACTTGAGTACGTCAGGGTACTGTATATATATATATAATATTTCAAGTTTATATTATATTAATATATTAAATTTTCTATATATAATATAGAATTTTCAAGTTTATATACATTAAGTTTTCAACAAGTAACACACATTTGACATTGGCATTGCACATTAATTCAAATTACATATATAATATTGATATTGATATGAATCATCAGCATGATATATGTCCATGACTCCATGACTCCATTGTCATAACTACATCCAAAATTTGACAAATGGCATTTGCCATATTTCCGAACACTAAATCAAAAATACAAAATAGTAAAATGAAAATAATCAAATACTAAACATAAAACAACTAGAAGTAAACATCATAGCTGATCAGGATTGCAATTCGATTTCAAGGACCTGTCATGTGTTTTCATGAAGTGAAATGATGAAAATTAGTACCATCATGCATCAGATAGAGGAGACTCTGTGGTTTGGAATCTCAAAGAATAAGATCAGTCACAATTTATCAAATAGGTTTCTGATCCTTGCCATGAGAAGTGGACTGACTAAGATCTTGGAGAACTTCTTAGCAGATTATACATCCATAATTCCTGTAGTATATTTCTATACTTAAAAGTTTAAAAACTGAAAAGTTAAAAGATTTTTCAAGTAGCTTGTTTTCAGCAGTAAGGGACCATATGCATCACTACTTTCAGACCTGTTCATCACTATTATGGTAGCAGTGTGTCACAGAACTGGTTGGCACAAGTCAAGCTTCAAGAAACTCCACCTAAAAGAGGGAGGATTATGAGTATGAGGAGTCTTCCAAGTCAGTAATTTCTATGCTTCTAGATTCTGATGCAAACAACCCAAATCAGCATTTGGATGATAGTGTAATGACCAAACTAAATCTGGTCAGATTTTTGTGCCAACTGTTGGTATATTTCTGGTTTGAGACTTTCGTCAAACACTTTGGCTACAACTGCTGCAATACCCCTGTGCTAGACCAAATCTGTTGTAACTATTTTTTTTTGGTTGATGTGTATGTTTGGTTTAATAGTTTATTTCAGATTGCATATATCATAGTGTTCATCCCATGAATGTGATCATATAAAGGAATACCCATCAGCGTTTAATAATCATAGCATACTTCAAAATCAAATGAATCTTTTACAACTAGAACAGCAGTATTCAAGACACAAAAATCAGCTTTTAAGCAATATCTTTCAAATCTGTAATAACTGTAAATTATAATTATTAAGAATAAATATGAACTAGAAAACTGAACTGTGAAAATGAAACAGAAAAGAATCAAGTACGCGACCCCTTTTGAAGTACAAGTACTCAAATTTATTTCACCAAGTACTCGGTACTCGGGTGAAGTACCCCCGGTACTTTCACGGTACTTCCCCCAGAGGTACCAGTCCCCGGTACCCGGTACGGCGGTACGGGTACCCGATACTGGTACGGGTGCCCCAACCCCCCGGTACGGGTAACCCTGGCAACTTAGGGTCAAATGTGTGTTACTTGTTGAAAACTTAATGTATATAAACTTGAAAATTCTATATTATATATAGAAAATTTAATATATTAATATAATATAAACTTGAAATATATATATATATGTCTACAGTACCCTGACGTACCCAAGTACCGTATTTCAAAAAGTGGCGTACCCGTACCCGTACCCGTACCGGTACCCATCCGAGTACCCGAGTACCTTGGCTACTTAGATAAAAAACAAAAAAACAATTTAGATTAATAGTTTTGAAAGCTCATCTCCACTAAGCTGAATAATGAGCATGGCTTTATATATCTAAGCCTGTAACCTCTTCAAAAAAACAGTTCAGACGGGGCAACTATTCCCACTTGCTCCGAATACCCAGAGAAGACCGCCGTTTAGAAAGAATGCAAATGAGAACATTAAACTCCCAGGGCTAAAATTTAATGTTGCGATACCGAGGTAACTATATTTTGGTATGTCCCCAATTTGTCTACGATAATCATCGAGAAGATAGCTACCGATTCCCCCACCTAAACCAAACCAAGCCTTGCAGAGCACTATATATCCATCTTCCTAATCTCTTCTTTGCACTCAACGTTATACTCCCTGTGACAATGCACGCTATCTCCAGTGTTATAAATCCACAAACCATAAGATTAGTCTTTCTTTTATGATCAAAATGCTTATCAAAATATCTTGAAACAAGGAACAATTCAAGGCAGTCGATGGCTAAAAGTAAAACCAATGGCCGCAATTATGATAGCGACTCTAGCTGTAGAAGGTGGCATGGAGTATATAAGATACCATTTTCGGGTGCCTCCGAATGCAATTCGCACACACACCAAATGATAGAGCAAATCAAGTTCACACAACCCACTATAAACGATAAGCTTCTCGGTCTTAAGAGACCACCTCGAAATCTCAGCTCCTGGAAAGCATGGATGTTATATAGCCCATTACCTCTCACCATATCTTTGGTTAAAAAAGCAGTGGCAGCAACGCCAGTTCCTTTACTGTCTAGAATATAGTCCCTTACTGCTCTTCTGGCTACCAGAGCGCCAGAGAAGCCATCCACTTTCAACCAGAGAGTTGTTACAAAGTTTACTAATATCTCTATAACCCTTGGCACTGTTATATAAACAGTGCTGTAATCTTCTTCTACCCATCCGACTTCTTGGCCTTCGATGTACTTTTTCAGGGCTTCGGAAACGAAGACTCTGGATCTTTTGGCTTCCCATGTCTTTCGACCTAAGAGATGTGATCGTCTTTTGCTTCACGCATTGGAATGCAAGAACGCTCTTTGCATCCAGGAAGTTCAGCCGAAGGATTACTACACTGTCCAGGGCGCAGCACGGAATCACCCTCTCTTAAACTCTCACCCTCCACATGCAACAGGCCCTGGTTGCACCCATGGCAGGGCAAAACCGACCTGGCAGTAGGCAGTTGGAACCATACAGTTTTTTTAATGTTCCCGGCATCACACAAGCAAGCAACATTGTGATCTCGTCCACTGTCTGAAATACAATGCATGCACATTTCCCACATTCACAGATCTCAGCAATAACCGCTCTAGACTCTAGAGCAGATTTGAAAGAGACACAATGCACTAGGATGGAGTCGACATCATGGGCATAGCGGATATATTTCATGAATTCAGTGATAGAAGAATCTGGCGTGACGTTGTACTATGACAGCATTACAACATCAACTGTTCTTTTTCCCGTCTTCCAATCCTCCACGGTACATGTGCTTAGTCCTGAACATCTATTTATGATATCCTTCAGCTTTGGACCTCTATTGGTGGCCATAACATCTCTGGCACCAACCTCCAAATCCAGCCTTCCCCTCAATAGACTTGTAATAAACACTGCAATATTTCATATGCAAGTGAGATCAGGAAAACTAACCGATGCCGTGACAATTTCACCGAGTTCAAACTGCCCCATGGCAATAACACCAGAGAGCCATCCAAAGCAGTCAACCAAAATTACAAGCAACACCTTCATCAGGTATTGGCATCCACGCCAGTTGATGAATACAGTCATTTGGGAGATTTTTTCTGAACCTTTCAATAACCAAAAAACTTTTAAATTCTTCGGTTTAATCCATTTGATGCCTTCCTACACATGATAGATTATAAAGTTTGCCACACCAGAGAGTCATCCGAAGCAGCCAACCAAATTTAAAAGAACACCTTCATCAGGTATCAGCATCCACGGCAACTGATGAATATAATCATTTTGGAGATTTTTTTCTGCACCATTCAATAACCAAAAAAACTCTCAAATTCTCCGGTTAATCCATTCGATGCCTTCCTACACATGATCGATTATAAAGTTTGCCTTCAGATCAACTATTTTGCATTTTTTTCTATAAGAATAAAAGGTGACTTGAAATAAAAAAATAGGTGAATTGAAAATAAGAAATAGAACTGGGAGAACCCTACCTATGTAAGTGTGAAAATCCTCACAGCAGATCTAAGAGGCTGATGTATACCTCACAAGAAAGAATTTAGGAATAAGATTAAGAGTGGTCAATGCACTGTAAAATGAGCAACAAAATAATAATACTGTAGAACTCATAGAAGCAAAATAACTTCACACACACTAATTCATTAATCACAAATGGACAAATAAATAATACAATGCATGAGGATTCAAATGCCAAGGTGGCAATTCGAATTAGCGTTCATGGAGTGATCAAAAGATCACTGGAGTGTCACCAAAGCACAACTAGAATTCTATCTCATCATCGGTGGAGTCATTAATACACAAGTAACTGTCAACCATTAGTCAAACTGAGTCTAACTGAGTGGTAGGTGTAACTGGCACATGAAGGCACTAACTGAATGAAGGAGGCCTAGTGGAGGGCGCATGAGGAGCTAACTGGAGTCAGAATGGGCAGTCTAGTCTTACTGGAGGTCTATCGGAGTGATACAGTTAGTTGAGAGTCAGTCTAGCCTTAAATCAAGGAAAGAACTGAATATAACTGAAGTACAACTGAATGGTAGGTGAGAGAGGGTGCATGAGATGCATGTAACTGCATGCAGGGCGCACTAAGCACTAGGAGGGCTGAAACTGATCAGTGAGAAGCTCCTCGGGCTAGCTAACTGAGGGTTAGGTGCTACAACTGATGACTGGGATGCATGTAGAATGCATGCAAGACTGAAAAATGCAAATGATGAAAACGCTGGTAGGACTAGGATGGAGTATAGGAATATCCTAATAGTAGGTATGTAAATGAAGAAGAGAAACAGATGTACCAACTGAAATTTGTAAGCGTAATGATATATTATTTTACTATGTTTTGTTGAAAGTAAAAGTTATATGGATGGTAAAATATTGTTTTGTTCAACGTGTTTGTTTGCAATATGAATTATAGTCTTGACGGTTCAAAGGCCACACAAAGACTTTACATAATACACCCTTGTTTTTCCAATAATTGTTCATCAATTCATATAAATTCAAGAAGATTTGCACCAGATCTTCAGACCAAATATAAGAAAGCTAGAATTACAATTATCTTATTATAGTTAGTGTTATAGCATGATTTGCCACATCTATGCAACATGCCTTCTTTAGTTGATTTACATCATTGCAAACTTCCTTACCCTATTATGGTTCAAACTCCAATATCCCTTCTCAATCAAACCTTCAAAAATCATAATTTTATACATAGATGCAACCTGTGTGTGTCTAGCCTGCGTCCACACGACCTTGTATAGTTTAGTCCGCATCTTCTGTTGTTCTGAAAGTAAAAAATAAAACAAGTTTCGGGAAAACGTGAAAAAAATAGATTCACGGTTATTCAACCCTCTTTTTTCCCATAAATAACTAATGAAACTTCCCTAACTGCCTCCCCAAAAAGTATAAAAGAGGCAAGAGGAAGCATGAGAAGGAGGAGAGAGAAGAAGAAAGCACCCCTTATGTTTTCTCTTTTTCATATTGAAAACCATAGACCCTATTTCTAGGTCTACAATTAAAACCCCCATATCTGGAAATCTGCATTTCCAACATTTTGCATTTCTTTCTTGCCAAGAAACTATAATATTGTTTTCTTTGGGCATGCCTTTGGAGTATTGAAGAGGTGGTGTATGTGTGTGGCCCTAGATGGAGGGGACTCTCAGTATGCAGTTTCAAAACAATGCCGCAACCAAGAACAAGTAAAATCTATCTTGTATCTTGCTGTTATTTTGAATAAAGAATTATTTTTCCTATCTAGTGATGTGTTGATATCTTGTTATTTATTATCTTGCAAAGTCAGCATATTTATTTGTGATTAAATCATTATGTTTGCAATAGTCTACTTGTACCTTTGTTCCTGCTTGTGATAGCAAATTGGTTAAAGACACATTTGAAGCAAAGTTGAAGAAAATGATCTTCTACAAGCGTTGGACATGAGGTAGGAAATCTTTCCTTGGTTTTCCAATTTTATCTTGAAACTGTAAATTTATTTATATTGCATTTACTGATAGGATTGTTGTGAATTGTTTATGGGCATTGCTCTGTAGTAACTTCGCCCAAAAGGTTACTAGCTAAGTCACCTGACACGCAGACATGGTACATGAAGGGTACATGAAGGACACAAGAATACGAGTGCCCGACACAGATACGGCGGACCCATGCAATTAGGACATGGAGGACATTTTATATATATATATATATATATATATATATATCCAAATTTTTGTAGAAACTATAAAATTTACAAATATTCAATAGAAATTATAATCAATACACATTACAAATTCACAAATCACAATGCATATGTCAATGATAGACCTAACTAAAATCCCCCATTAGCGAAAAGGGATAGGCCTCATTCCACTATTGAAACAAGGAAAAACGCTAGTGATTGGCTTCCCCCACCCCCACTATTGGATGCCTGCGAGAGGCATAAGAAATCCAACCAAAGTAGGAATATTTCTATTTGATTAGATTACATGGATGGGGGGCACACCCTATTATTATCTTTTTTCCGTTACTAAACACCCTTTATATTTTAGATTATACCACTCACAATGATGATGCCACTTAAAGATTGAATGTCATGGGTAGGAATAGAAATAAGGGGTAGCCTCCCCTATGTGAAATGAATCCCCTTGTGATGTTGTTTGTGGAATATGTCCCCCACATAATACTTATTGGTGTGCGCCCTAACTTGATTTGAGAGGCTAAGAGCCAAACAATGTAATATCTAAATGTACATGGAAGAATAATAAAAATACATCATAACTAAAGAACGAAACAATGTAATATGTAAATGTATATGGAAGAATAATAAAAACACATCACAAACTGTAGACAGAGAAGGATGACAAACATGGGGGGCTATAATTCCATCTGTGCAGTGGGTTCTCATAGACTCATAAAATTTCTCATTAAGTCATCAAAATAAAAATGTTCGATTACATAGATGTTGAAATCATATTTCCTCATTAAGTCATCAAAATCAAAATGTATTACATAGATGTTAGAATTCCACTAGCAAATACAAAAAGGGGTAGATCAAAATGGAAAACCTTCTAATTCTCTTCGCCTGCAAAATAAAACCCTCTTAGAGCTCAAGCCTCACTGAAAAATGTGAATGAATGAGGGTAAAAATTGTTTTTTTATAGTTTTTTTGCATTAGAAGTGTCATGTTTTTGGGACAGGTCCTGACCACGCTGTCAGACACGTTTTTTGGACGTGTCCTGGGGGTAAAATTGTTTTTTTATTACAGTTTTTTTGGGTTAGAAGTGTCATGTTTTAGGGACACGGTGTCATGTTTTGGGGACAGGTCTTGACACGTTGTCAGACACGTTTTTTTGGACGTGTCCTAAAACAGGACACGCCCAAAAACACATGTCCAACACTGTGTCAGGATGCGTCCTTGCCCGACACGGTGACCTATATGGACGTGTCTAGTATCATAGGTTACTAGGGACCAATAACCTGAAACAGAAATGGGAACTCCATTGGGGAGTTGTCTCTATTTTGGATTGTTAAGGTTTTGAGTTTTTATGCTTTTAATTTTGGTTTGTTTTTTGTTTGAATCAATCTATTTTTTGAAGATATCCTGTATTAACCTAGTAACTACTTATTTTAGAACCCTTATAGAAAGGAATTTTGTCTGTTTGGGCTGTGATTTTTCAATTTTTTCCTTTTTTCTCGTGCATGTACGCGCGTTGTTGTGAACATAGGCCTGTTTCAGGCCTAGAATGTTCTCTGATTTTGGGGAAAAAAAATTGCCTAGGAACATGACCTAAACACTAAACAATGGTGTCCACCGCGATCTGCTAGTGCATAGACCGCGTCTGTCAAATTTCATTTTTTCCTTCAGTTTTCTATTTTTAGAGTTGGTGTCTAAATTGATTGTGAGAGGTTAAGTCCTCAGTTGGTTAATTCAAAAATTGATTTATTCCCAAGAACGAAATCTTTATTTTTTAAGGCCAAGTTGAGTTTTTTTAGTGGAGTTTTTTTTGTCTTTTTTTTATCCACTTTTTTTCTGGTTCTTTTTCAGTTTTTGTACATTGTTTAGATCCAAGGTTATAAAAAAATTCAGAATCTGTTATTTATACTTCTTTCGAAAGAACACAAAAAAAAGAAAGAAAAAAAAAACTTTCTTTAGAAGTTTGTAAAACGAAATTTTTGTTTTGTTCTTGTGAGTGCATTAAAAAAAGTAAAAGAAAAACTTTGCTTTTAAGTCCTTTCCTTCCTTCGATTTCTGTTTACAAAACGAATAGAAGTCTGCATACGTTATAGTTTTCATTTCTTTGCATACAGTTAAAAAGAAAAAACTTATCAATAGGATTTAGATTCATTTTCTTTTTTTTCATTTACTTTCCAAAAAAAGAAAAGTTGTGCTTTTATTGTGTTATTACAAAAGAAAATAGAAAAAATAAGCGAAATAATAGGAGTGTTGCATTGCTTTGTTTTTCATTTAAAAATTACAAGCACTCATTTGTTTTCTACGAGCGTTATTTGATCTTAAAATTTTATTTCCTACAAAGAGTCAAAACATTATGAGTTGCATATCCACACCCCCTTGACTAAGAAAGCCATCTAAAATTAACGCTTTAATTAAAATAAACTAGAACTTTATCTTTTTAGGGGCATTCATCAATAACTTAAGTTAGCGCTTTGGAATAGGACAGTTGTAAACTTCCCAAAGCACATAAAATTTGAAACAGTCGTGGTCTTTCTTCATGATAGGACAAATCCAAATGTTTAAGCAGTGTGGCTAGGAAGCTCTACTCACAACAAAGTTAAGCACCAGGTTGTGTGAGGTTTACGTTGCAGAAAGATCCCTTCAATTCCTAACCAAGCATCTACTAGGGGTTTTACGTATATGGGGACTCTCTTCAATACTTAAGTACTTTTGAAGTTTCGGGCTTAGTTACCCTACCCATATGTACGATTCTGACTTGCGACTGTTCCCCTGGACGCTGTGAACTAATTCGTAGCCATAGGATCTTGTCCTGGGATCATACACAGGTGCTAGTAGAGGATTTTTTTGCGAACACCTTGGGTGGGATTTGAACGATGAGCAATAGTACTCTTGTAGGGTGTTTTTCTAGATTTATCTACAAAAACACTTGCACCAAGAAGGGAAACACGCACGGCTTGAGCAACTACTTTCAACCTTCGTTGCTTTAGCAGTGGGATTTAATCAACCCACACTAAAACTTCCTTCACCTACATTATGGATAATGTAGGTGAAGGATCAAGGGACTTAGGTACCCCTACATCTGCCATAATGTTAGGGGGGTTTTCCCCTCCCTCGACTCAATACCCATATCCCTACCACAACCCAGGTTACTAATACCTCGGTTGTGACTTCTATTATTGGGTCTATGCCTGTAGGATTTTCAGTTAGTCAACCTTTAAGTGTTCTTTTTCTCAATACCCTCGGGTACTAGTGATTTTACATATGGCATGCCTAAAACAAGTATACCATATGTTTCCTTCACATCTACCCCTACATCCCAAAACTCTTCAATGGGTCCTAATGGTTATGCTTTGTCTTTTCAAAGAGTTTCCCTAGGGTGGGGCACACATCCCCCCTTCTTCCTCTTATGTAGGATCCATACCTTTTCAGTCCACTAGGCCTATTTCAAATCCAAACCATTTTTCAGAATTTAATTTTCAGACATGTAGTTTTCAGTCATCGGTTATGAGTAACCCTTTCTCACTTTTCAGTGGAAGAGGTGTCGGGTCACAAATTTGTCCCTATTTTCATCACTTATCGACACCTATTTCATCTTTAATTTTCCTATTATTGCCCATTTATCATTCCATTTTCCATCCATTTGCTGTAACTTCTCGTAAAATACCATATTACTCCCATTGGTGCTTTTGTGGTTAATAATAATTATTTTCCTTTATTTTTTTATGAATTAAAGACTATTATGCTTAATTTTACTGATGATAATTTGTGAAGTGATTTTTCATATTAGCAGTAGCAACACTCATGGTTCAAAGTACATAATTCAAAGTACCTATATCTCATTTTCCTTGATGAATTCCAGTGCTTTGTGTTAGGATATTTCAATACTCCATCCTTGTCCTACCTAGCATTATTTATTTTTCCTAGTTGTCGATGATGTCATTTTCCCCCCTAGTGGTGTGCAAATGTCATCCAGGATCCATCTACCACCCTTCTGAGCTCTGCATGCATCATTTTAGGACCACTTTAGTCAGTTCCCTATTTTATAGGATCCTATTGAGTGTTCTGGTGCAATCCACCTCAATTACTTGACTCTTGTGGGGGTTAGAGCTCTGGATGCCACTGATTGTGGCCTCATGTGCCCTTTTCTAACTAGCATGCATGACATAATCACCATTGCAACCCTCCTTAGTTAGTTAACTGATTGTGACTTTAGTTAACTGGTTTTAGGTTCAGTTCAGTCGTTCTTTGAGTCTTCCGGAGCACTCCATTGGGTGATAATCCCTATGCTAGACCAACCGAGGTTCGAATTTTCCTGCATGATTCGAATTCTCTCCATTGTAACATCATTGTTGATTTATACTGATTGTTGGAACATGTGACATTATTCTGCTCCTATCTGAGTTCTGCTGCATTATTATTCTTCTGCTCTTTCTACTTCTAAAACTGATTTGCTTGTTGTGCCATAATGTTAGCTAGTTGTAATGTGGGTGAAAGAATCAAGTTTCTAAAAATATGTCAAGCCTTTTAGTCCTTTTCACTATAGCCCTTCTTTTCCTTCAATATTTCAGGCACAATTTTCTAAGGTTCACCAACCATCTTTGCATTTATGCATTGTAAATATTTGTATTTCAACTTCGTCTAGCATTCACTCCCCATGCCACTTCCACTACCACTTCTCGACTTAGGTGTTCGTCTAGGTAATTGACTTATGTAATGTGACTTGGTAGTGGACTTAAAAGATTTGAAGGGTCGTTCTAATGGACTTAGGGTTTGGTGACTTGGGTGTTCGTTTGGGTAGTTGACTTATGTAAAGGATCATTCTAAGCATTCTGGGTAGTTTTTGGACATGAAGCCCATGAAGGAGAAATGCCACATTCTCCTTCTAAAAATGCATTGAAAAAACTGCCCATATTATGGCGTGTGGGGATATTAATACCATTATATTCCTCAATGCATACCCTCGATTGGACAAACAACACACTTAGTGATGGCACCCCTCTACGACGATCTTATTTCTACTCTATCCCCCGACGAATAACCCCAATTTTTGTCATGCATCATACTCAACAACGACATCTTAAGGGCATAAATAAAAATAATGGTTGGGCATGTGTGGGGATATTAATACCACTTTATCCCTCGATACATACCCTCATTTGGTCAAACAACATACTCAATGATGTCAACCCTCTACAAAGATCTTATTTCCACTCTATCTCCTCGATGAACAACCCTAGTTTGGTCATGCATCATACTAAACAATGGCATCCCAAGGGCCCAAATAAAAATAACGATGAGGCATAAAATGAGCAATAGTACCCTATATGGTCAAGTACACTCCCAACCCCATATACCCACATGGAAAACTAGGATAAATTAATTATTGGGCCACTCCTATGAATTTGTAATCAGAACATAACTCTTGTTCTCTTGAGGATGAACCTGCTTAATAGGTTCGAAACTTGTCGAATTGCAAAATTCTCACCGCAGATTTCCTATCACTGAATATAAAAATTGTGGGTTAAGATGAACAACATAACTCTTGTTGAAGGCATAAATTCCTAATGATCCAACAACAACCAACCCCCCTCTCAAAGCAATCATATCTTTTAAAACCTTTCTCAAGTGTAACAACATTCCCCAAGATTGGCTATTGGCTTTCCCCGTTCCCCTTATTATCTCATGCAACATCAATTTTAAGGTTAAGGGTGAATTTACAAGTGTAATGGAGAGGGTAAAATTAAATTATAGTTGATCCCCCTTGGGACTTTTCACCTCAACCAACTTTTATAGTGAGTCATTTTTCAATCCTTTCCCCTTCCCAATGCTTCCTAAGCACTAGGACAAGGTGGTCATTCCTCATTGAATGATGAGCCTCTTTCCTTAAATGTGATTAATTGTATTCCATCTATGCATCACCCTTCTACAAATTACCCTAATAAAACCAATATAGTTTCAACATCATAATTATTATGGATTAAAGACCATCATAACAAGATATCATATCAATCGTGACACATGTACATGTCATTATCACATGGGAGATCAAACTCGGGGATTCAACCCCTTGTTCATTGTATTTCTCATATTAAATAGAAAGCACATCACTTGATCATATTGGAGTATGCCAAAGAGGATCACTTTTGTTTACAATAACACATTTTTATTCCTTCATCACCATGCCACATCATCACCTAAATGCCATCCTTCAGTGCCTTGTCTTAGTCCACATTGGGTTCCACATTGTGGTGATTTCCTCACATGATATGGTTGTATAGTTGTTCTACCACATATACCCAAGGGCACATGTCGGGCCTCCATCATGCCACTTGCCATCTCCATGTCCATTTGTCATCCTTGTTGGCTAGGTCTTAAGCTCCTTTCTTTGACATGGAAAGTGGAGAAAGATGAGAGTATACAAAATGTAAAGTTCTTCAATGCTCTGTATTTTGTATGGGGATGCAGAGGTGTGGATGATGTAGAGGGTAGGGGACGATAATGGAGTGTGCAAAGGTTCAAAGTAAATGGAGTGTGCAAAGGAATGCATACAGAGTGGAATCTTGTGTTCAATATAGAGGCGATGCATTATGCAAAGGGTAGAGGATGGTGTAGTGAGAAAACAAATGTAGATGATGGAGCACAATGATGAGGTGTATATGCATAGCTGAAACAAATGTAGTCTGGTAAGGAAGATGAGGAGGAGATGGAGAAAGGAATGCATGTGTAATATGTAGCTCTCCCCTCAACATTTAAATAAATCAAATAAGTCCTAGAGAAAGAAAGGGAAAACACGAAGGAGGGGAAGAAGGAAAAAAGGAAAAGAAATGGGCAAGGCCCAGGGCTTAGAAACAAACATAAAAGATGAATAATGACATGAAAAATATAAAGGTTAGAGAAAAAAGAAGATGAGAATAATTAGGAAGACACATAGACTACAAATTAACACATTTTTACATATTGGCCACAAAATTATGAGCATGTCATTTTTTTATTCTAACATGTGGTTCCATCTATGGTATGACAACCCCCTTGGGGGAACATGAGATCTCATCCTTAATGAATTTGAATTTAGGCATGTCATTATATGTGGTAGGAGAGAGGCCATATGACATTCAAATGTAACTTCAAAATTCTTTTGGATGTGTAGGCTAAGTGTAACATTTTTCCTTTCATGTCTTCATTTCTTACTCAAGAATGAAAATCTCCATGAAAATATGTTGTTATTATAAATGATATTGGATCAAGTAAATTGTAGCAAAGTTTTTCTACCCTTTGGAATTGTTTGATGTGATAGGTATCTTATGGGTATGTTCCATCTTCATTAATTTATCATATGCACATGGTGTTGGATTTTGTGCAACTTCGGAAGATATTATTCATTGTATTTGATTGTACTTTTCATTGTACTTAATTGTACCTCCTAAGGGAGATGAACCTGATGTAATTACTTATGTAAACACATGAAAGAATCAATATAAACCTTGGGGTGCAACAAGCAAAAAGAAAAATATTAAAAATAAAATTATTAATTGCCCCTAGGTGAAGTCAGCCCAGTTAGGGATTTTTCATGTTTGCACTTGTATAAATAAGAGGTAAAGTGCACCTCATTATCTCATTCACTCACTTCACAACTGCGCATCACTTGGGAGAGAGAAGAAGTTCGCACAAGCTGGAGAAGGAAGCAGTTTTGGGGTTTCTACTTGTGGAAAGCATTTTCACATTTTCTCTTTTATCTTTGTACTCTGATCTCGGGATTATCATCTCTATACGAAGGTTGCTGGGTTTTTCCCAATTGGGTTTCCCAGGATAAAATCTGTGTTGTTGTTTTTTCCTTTATCTTTCTTCTAGTGATCTTGGTTATGCATTTGTATTATTATGCTATGAATGTATGAAATTTAACATGGTATCAGAGTTGTTCTAGAAGAAGCCATTGCCGAAGCATTGTCCTGGACCCTGCCAGAACTAGGGTTTGATCTTGTGAAGTCTTCACCCATAATTTTGGAGAAAAAGAGCTATAGGAATTTCGTTTTTGGCAATGCACATATTTTGGTGAAGACGAAATTCAATTCCGAGAATTTTCAATTTTTGACCTAACTCTATGGCTGCAGCAAAATTAGGGTTTCAGTTTTAACACACTTCTCTCCACAGATTTGGATCAGCCCTACCTCAATTCAACTCTCCTTGGCAAGGCACATTTATTTGAGGTCTCAGTTTTTCCAAATTCCAACTTTCATTTTTTCCCTAGCTCCTGCTAGGGTTTCTGAACCAGATCTGCAGTCAAGATGGTTGGTATGAAGGTTGAAGATTGTTTGGAAGGAGCTTCCAACTTTATCTCTTGGAAGTCTAGGGTTATTCTACTACTAGAAGAAAATGACCTATTACAAATTGTAAATGAGAAGGTCCATGAACCAGAAGCGGAAGAAGACAAACCCCGATTGAGGAAGAATGATGCCAGAGCAAGAAGGATTTTAGTGGACTTAGTAAGAGATCATTTGGTTCCACAAATTTATGGAAAGAAGACTGCTAGAAAAATGTTCAAGACCTTAAAGAAGTTGTTTGAACACACTAGCCTAAATGTATCCATGACATTGAGAAACCAACTTTCAAATATGAAGATATTCAAATTAGAATCCATTGCCTCATATTTCATGAGGGTCACAGAACTAAGGGACAAGCTTAGTACCAGTGGAGATCCCACTCATGCAAAGGATCTTGTCATCACCATTCTGAATGGTCTTCCCACCATCATGGGAGTCCTTTATCCAAAGCATAAGTGGTAGATCCAAACTACCAAAGTTTGATAAGCTTTGGGAAGATTGCACTCAGGAGGAGACCAGGATTACAACATGTCAAAGACTCCATGGCACTCTACCTAAGGAGAACCAAGATTTTGTTTCCCATGCCAAGAAGGGTAAAGGAAAAGGTAGGAAGTTCCATAAACACAAGCACCAAGATAGGAGATCAAGTCCTCACCCAGATCAAAAGGAGAAGAAGGAGATATCTCAATTTCAATGCTATAGGTGTAGAAAATATGGACACTATGCCAATAGCTGTCGAAGTTCAAGTAAAAGGAAGCATGAAGCATCCACTGCTGATGTTGAAGAATATACTCCTCACAAGAAGTCAAAGAATGATGATCGTTCAAAGTTCCTATTCTAGAAGATATGAAGATCTAGATTGCAAGAACAAAGATCTCTCTTGGTCCCCACAAGAAGGCAGTGGGAGTACTTGTAAAATTTCATGCATTCATAGCATAATAACACAAATGCATAACCAAGATCACTAGAAGAAAGCAAAAGCACAAAACAACAACATAGAGTGTATCCTGGGAAACCCAATTGGGAAAAACCCATGAACCTTCATATGGAGATGATAACCCCGAGATCAGAGTACAAAGATAAAAGAGAAAATGTGAAAATGCTTTCCACAAGTAGAAACCCCAAAACTACTTCGTTCTCCAGCTTGTGCGGACTTCTTCTCTCTCCCAAGTGATGCGCAGTTGTGAAGTGAGTGAATGAGATAATGAGGTGCACTTTACCTCTTATTTATACAAGTGCAAACATGAAAAATCCCTAACTTGGCCGACTTCACCTAGGGGCAATTAATAATTTTATTTTTAATACTTTTCTTTTGCTTGTTTGCACCCCAAGGTTTACATTGATTCTTTCATGTGTTTACATAAGTAATTACATCAGGTTCATCTCCCTTAGGAGGTACAATTAAGTACAATGAAAGTACAATAAAATACAATGAATAATATCTTCCGAATTTGCACAAAATCCAACACTCCCTCTCAACGAGGAATGTATTCTTCGGTCTTCATCTGCATCATGATCATCTGGGTTTCATCTTGTACATCCATGATGTGTCCATCATCTCTATACATACTAAAGGTTGTCCACACAGTCTCAGTGCATCATCTTCACGATTCCTTCGGTGAGTCCAGGAGAATCACTCAATCCTGTATCCAGGAGAATCACTCAATCCTGGATATATGAGATTATCAGTTCTACCATCTCTTCTATACAATTTTCTAGCTGTCTGCCTCATCTGCCGATGGGGTCCTCCCATACCTAGCTAAGATCTCAGACGAGCAAAAGGGACCGATCATCTACTGATTGTTCGACTCATTTGCCTATGGGATTTTTCCCATATTTGGATGAGTACCAGGACTGTAGAGGTACCTGTGCAATCACACGACCAACTGTTGACTGTCTTACTCATATGCCTATGGGATTTCTCCCATATCTGGCTGAGTAACTGGACTGTAGAGGCACCTGTGTGAACCCGACCAACTGCTGACTATCCTACTCATCTGCCTATGGGATTTCTCCCATATCTGGCTGAGTAACTAGACTGGAGAGGGTACCTGGGTGAACCCGACCACCTGTTGACTGTCCAACTCATCTGCCTATCAGATTTTTCCCATATCTGGCTGAGTACTGGACTGCAGAGGCACCTGGGAAAAACATGGCAAGAATCACAATGTCATCTTTCGCTCTTAAGGAGGGACACGTTCTCTTCGACTCCTAGTCTTCCGCGAAAGTATTTGAACTTCACCTTGGGAAGATCCTCGGTGAGAACATCTGCAGTCTGGTCGTTTGTCGACACTTACTGTAACTTGACCGCACCTTTCTGCACCATATTACGAATGAAGTGATATCGAATCTCGATATGCTTCGACCTGTCGTGAAATACAAGATTCAATGACATCTGCACAAAGCTTTGGTTGTCACAGTGAATCATGGTCGGCTCTGGAATCTGGTTGAACAATCCTGCTAGGAGTTTACGAAGCAAAACTGCTTCTCGAGCTGTTGTGATAGCAGCCATGTACTCGGCCTTTGCAGTACTGAGTGCTACCGAGTTCTGCTTCCTGTTGCACCAGAAAATAACTGCAGAACCCAAACTGAAGCAGCATCCGTAAGTACTCTTTCGATCTGCAACACATATGGCCCCAATCTGAGTTTGTAAACCCCTGCAATATTAGCTCACAATCTGAAGCATACTTCAATCCATATCCCACAGTGCCATGTAAGTATCTGAGCACATGCTTTGCAATAATCCAATGAATCTGCCTCGGTTCGCACATGAACTGATTGAGGGAATTCACAGCAAAAGCATATATCTGGTCTAATGTTGGTTAGATACATCAATGACCTAATCAACTGGCGATAAATGGTGGGATCAATCAAATCAGAATATGAAGTAGAATCTCTCAACTTCTTCTAATTTCCATCCATCAGAGTAGCCATGGACTTGTAGTCCAACATCCCGAATCTCTTCAATATATCTATGCTGTACTTTCCTTGTCCTAAGAAAATCTCTTTCTGCCTCTGCCATATTTCTAATCCCAAGAAGTAGTGCATCAATCCAAGGTCTTTCAGTTCAAGCTCAGAGGCGAGATTCTTCTTACACCATACAATAAGTTTCTCATTTCCTGTGAGAAACAAGTCATTAACATATAATACCAAAATCATTGGCCCATCATCTACAACCTTGTAGTAAAGGTTGGGGTTTGCATCACTCTTGGAAAATCCCAAGCTCACCAGGAGTCTATCTATCCGTCCATACCAAGCACGGGGTGTTTGCTTAAGTCCATACAGTGCCTTTTTTCAATCTGCATACATGAGATTCCTTTCCTTGGATAATAAACCCAGCTGGTTTTCGATGTAAACTTCTTCCTCAATAACACCATTGAGAAAGGTTGTCTTCACATCCATCTAATGCAACTTTCCATCCCATAGCTGAAGCAATGGAAATAATGGATCTGATGGAAGTATATCGGGCCACATGAGAAAATTTCTCATCATAATTGACTCCCTCTTTCTGAGAGAATCCTCTTGCTACAAATCTGGCCTTGTACTTTTCAACACTTCCATTTGCTCTATGTAAAGTTTGTTGTGCCTAATTAGGCCTTTTCTCCGGCTACTGCATATATTTGGGAACATCAACTAGCTGAAGCTGTATCAATGAGATCGATGGGTTCATAACTCCCTCTTGAACTGGAGGGGGAGATGATCTCATCTCCTTTGGTTCTAGTATTTCTTCATCATCGATTTCCATGTCTGATCCTCTACTTTCCTCACAACCATCTCTTCTTCAAAGGTCACATCCTTGTTGACTTCAATCTGTCAGGATCCTGGGATGTAGATTTTGTAAGCCTTTGAAGATACACTGTATACCTTGAAAGTTCCCTTCTTTCTTGAAGGCTCTAACTTCATTATTGGGCACATGTATATCGACTGGACAGCCAAATATCTGAAGGTGGCCCACTTCTAGTTTTAATTCCGTGAAAGCTTCCTCCGAGGTCATCCTTATAGGTTGAGAGTCATATTCCAGGAAGCTTCTTGCTAAACATCAACGGGATTCATGTGTCCACCACTTGTTCATTCGGAACATGTCACATCATCCTTCTCTTGTATACCATGTCACCATGGTCTTTTCCCTACAAGTCAAATCCCGACTGATGATCAGTGACATTGTAAAATCAAATGTAATGGCAATAGTTTACACATGCATCTTAGCTAATACTTTATCACAACAATCATGAACATGTCTATCAAACACATATGGGAACTATCTAGATGTCTGCTATCTCCACTAGAACATGCCATCAAGAGTGTGCACTACCCTAAGCATGGAGGAAGGAGATATCATCTAGGACTAGCTTCATGAAATGTTGTGTAGCTCATATGCATAATAAATACAACAAGGTAAACTATGTCAACTGCTCAATGCAATTCTAGATAGATCTGCATATGATGAATATAGATAAGACAAAAATAGATCTATGTAAGCAAGAAAACAAAATACTTATCTCTTATTGTTTTTGTGTGAGGGCTCCCACTGCCTTCTTGTGCGGACCAAGAGAGATATTTGTTCTTGCAATCTCGATCTTCATATCTTCTAGAAGAGGAACTCCGAATGATCATCATTCTTTGACTTCTTGTGAGGAGTATCTTCTTCAACATCAACAGTGGATGCTTCATACTTCCTTTTACTTGAACTTCGACAGCTATTGGCATAGTGTCCATATTTTCTGCACCTATATCATTGAACTTGAGATATGTCCTTCTTCTCCTTTTGATCTGGGTGAGGACTTGATCTCCTATCTTGGTGCTTGTGTTTATGGAACTTCCTACCTTTTCCCTTAACCTTCTTTGCATGGGAAACAAAATCTTGGTTCTCCTCAGGTAGAGTGCCATGGAGTCTTTGACGTGCTGTAATCCTGGTCTCCTCTTGAGTGCAATCTGTCCAAAGCTTATCAAACTTTGGTAGTTTGGATCTACCACTTATGCTTTGGATAAAGAACTCCCATGATGGTGGAATACCATTCAGAGTGGCGATGACAAGCTCCTTTTCATCAATGGATCTCCACTGGTACTAAGCTTGTCCCTTAGTTTTGTGATCCTCATGAAATATGAGGCAATGGATTCTGATTTGAATATCTTCATATTTGAGAGTTGGTTTCTCAATGTCATGGATACATTGAGGCTAGTGTGTTCAAACAACTTCTTTAAGGTCTTGAACATTTTTCTAGTAGTCTTCTTTCCAGAAATTTGTGGAACCAAATGATCTCTTATTGAGTCCACTAGAATCCTTCTTGCTTTGGCATCATTCTTCCTACATCGGGGTTTGTCTTCTTCGGATTCTGGTTCAGGTACCTTCTCAATTACAATTTGTAATAGGTCATTTTCTTCTAGTAGTAGAAGAACCCTAGACTTCCAAGAGATAAAGTTGGAAGCTCCTTCCAAACGATCTTCAACCTTCATACCAATTATCTTGACTGCAGATCTGGTTCAGAAACCCTAGCAGGATCTAGGTCAAAAAAGAAAGTTGGAATTTGGAAAAACTGAGACCACAGATAAATGTGCCTTGCCAAGGAGAGTTGAATTGAGGTAGGGTTGATCCAAATTTGTGGAGATAAGTGTGTTAAAACTAAAACCCTAATTTTGCTGCATCCACAGAGTTAGGTCAAAAATTGAAAATTCTCGAATTGAATTCCGTCTTCACCAACATATGTGCCTTGCCAAAAATGAAATTCCTATAGCTCTTTTTCTCCAAAATGATGGGTGAAGACTTCACAAGATAAAACCCTAGTTCTGGCAGGGTTCCGACAATGCTTCGGCAATGGCTTCTTCTATAACAACTCTGATACCATGTTAAATTTCATACATTCATAGCATAATAATACAAATGCATAACCAAGATCACTAGAAGAAAGACGAAGCACAAAAAAACAACACAGAGTTTATCCTCGGAAACCCAATTGGGAAAAACCCAGCAACTTCGTATAGAGATGATAATCCCGAGATCAGAGTACAAAGATAAAAGAGAAAATGTGAAAATTCTTTCCACAAGTAGAAACCCCCAAAACTACTTCCTTCTCCAGCTTGTGCAAACTTCTTCTCTCTCCCAAGTGATGCGCAATTGTGAAGTGAGTGAATGAGATAATGAGGTGCACTTTACCTCTTATTTATACAAGTGCAAACATGAAAAATCCCTAATTGGACCGACTTCACATGGGGGCAATTAATAATTTTATTTTTAATATTTTTCTTTTGCTTGTTTGCACCACAAGGTTTACATTGATTCTTTCATGTGTTTACATAAGTAATTCATCAACGTTCATCTCCCTTAGGAGGTACAATTAAGTACAATGAAAGTACAATAAAATAAAATGAATAATATCTTTTGAAGTTGCACAAAATCCAACACATGGTATTAAATGAAATGGAAAAACATGGATGCCTTCTGAAATTCCATGCTACTCACATGAATCCCATTGACAACTAGTCTAACAAGAATTTTCATGGACAAGGGGTACCATGGAAATTTGGAACTTTATATCTTCATTTGTTTGGGAATGGATGAGGGTAATTGTCATGCCCTTGGCTAGAAAGCAACCTTGGGCACCCCTCATACCCACTTGGAAACTTGCCGGTGGATGGCATGGATGGACTTGGAGCGGGAGTCGGGGCAAACTACCCGTCAGTAAGACATGACTCATTTGGGAAGCAACACCAGGGTGGGAAAATTCCCTCTCTTCAAAAAGCTGAGGCATGCCCATGCCCAAGGGAGCATACTCGACATGAAGGTCAAGTAACTTAAGGAAGGATCCCGCCATTTGCAACTTAGGTTAGAATCCCACTCGATGGAAGCATGGCGAGTGACATGCTCGAATAAGGAAGACAACATACTAGGACGTGGAGCGTGCCAAAGGTATCGTGAAATTACCCGACATGAGTAGGATGAGGGGCCCCATCGGCATCTGTTAGGGGTGACAGAGACAGAGAGGGTCCTCCATGTCATGACAAAGACAGTGAGGGTTAACGGATACTGTTAGGGCCCGATTACCGGACGCAATGGACCTCCGACCACTGGAGGGCGAAATCGTCACGTCCTTAGACTACTCCCTTCAAAATGATGAAGTCTACATGCGCGACAATTTCCACTTTCTGGCAAAATTTGTCGAAAAAAAGAGTAGAGTATATTCAAATACGCATAGTCTAAACATGCGACGATTTTCCCTATTTTGGACAACATTTCCCCGGTAAGATTTTGGCGGAATCCGAGAAGAATTTTTAAATTATCATAATCAGTGTTAGAACTGTTTAAATGGGTTGCTTTGGGGGTATTCAATACCGCTGAACCTATTTTTACAATCCAAACTGTGATTTAAACAACACGAAATCCAATTTAAAAAAAACAAAACGGCAGATTCCATTAAAATTTCGTCGAAAAGATGAAATAGGCACATGTAGACTTCTCTATTCAAATAAGACTAAATTGAATATGTTTGAGAACATTATAGATACTTGTAAATAATGGTATTGTTTTTTAAAAGACAATTTTGTCTTTTAATATATTTTTTTTAAAATTCAAGTACGCAAATGTTTTTGGAATTATATGAGAATAGTCAAATTTCGCTATCTCATTCGATTACGATGTGGGTCTCATCAGTAGGGGGATCCAAGTTTAAATCCAATTAGGGGTGAGATAGTTGGGAGGAGACGACCAATATCCAACAAGTTGAGGGTTGGTGTGGCCCAGGTCGAGTGTGATCCCCTGGTGATTTTGACTCCCCCAGGTTATGGTTTCTTAGACCAAAGGCCACCCCCACAAGTTAGATTCTAGCAAACAAAACAAATAATTATATGTGAAGAAAAATAAAAAAAATAAAAATCACAATGCCATGAGTTCATTGCAAGTCCTAGTCCTCACAAAAAGTCACATTTACTTTTCTCCAAAAAGGTCAATGACCAGACTAGTAAGCGAAGTAAAAATTTCGAAAAGCCCTATTTCGTCGAGCATAGTTCACTAAGGAAAGTTTGGAAAATTATTGTTTACATAGCTCCATTGCTACAGATGAGATTCGTGGGTTTTGGGTCTTGGTCGTAGATTCGATCTAATAGGAGATTCATGGAACAATCTACTGCCAAAGTTTCTTCCACACAGGTTCGCTACAAATGAGATTCGTGGGTTTTGGTTGAATATTCAATCTAATAGTGGATTTGTGGAGATTTGTGGATCGATGTATTGCCAGATGTTCATCCACATAGGTCCGGTTTCATAATGTCTCTGTTTACAACAATTTGTCATAAAATCCGTTCTTGTAAGATATCATGCAAGCCTATCTTTTTATACTTCGTTGATGAGCATTCCAGTGAGGTCCCTATTACATACAAAGTCTTAAATTTCTATCAATGCCAACTGCAAAAGACTAGATTGTATATCCATGGTAAGAAAAACATGCTTTCCCATTGTTTTAGGTGGCGCCTCTTCTCAGTTTGCTACTGAACATATTCTCCAAACCTTTTCTTTTAAGCAGGGATTTTCTCATACCAAACCTGGGATTTGTTGTATACTCCCTTTACACAGATTTACCATTATGTGATTTGAATATTTCTGGAAGTGTTTTGCAGGAAGCATTCTCCTCATACTTAGGTGTCACACCATACACATCAATAATATGCTTTCTATTTGTGGCCCTTTTAATTATTGTTGTAACCATATGATGATGTTATGCTTGTCCATTCTCTAGTCAATCATACCATTAACACTCAAACCAAATCCCAGGCAATTATACTTTAAACGTATCAACATCCTTAGGTATCAAGAGTATCCATATCACCAACCTGCCTCACATTTGAGGTTATTGACAGAAACAAAATAGAAAGGGACTCTGTTACAACCTTAAGGGGTATAGGATCATTTTGAGGGCGATTAAAAATAGCTTTCATGGACTCCCACCCAAGTTTCCATTGGCTTCTCAGCCTTGAAAGCCGCATATTTTATTTAGATTTAAGCACCACAATTTGTTTAGGTGGCTAACTATGACAACTTTGTCTTTTTTGTAAACATCATTTCAACACTTTAGGGACCATTTGACCATGAAATGAGAATATTCATCTTTCTGTGCTCTAGATCTCTATTATTAACATCCCTCCCCAATTGGGATTTCTTCTCATTAGTAGCTTCTTTATTTTGAAATACATTTAATATTTTTATAATTCCAATTACCTTTATAGGCTAGGGACCATAGGAGTGCATGCTGTCTAATACCATGTTGTAGTAAAAATATCACATGCACAAGGAAAAAGTATGAGTTCTTTAAATTTGATACCAAGGCAATTTTAGATAACTCACTAGCTCATGACATTTTTATAAATGAAAGAACTTATTACACTTGTACATTATGCTTGTAGAAAAAGAAGAAATAGTAGTATTGGATCCACAAAACAAAGTAAGAGATAAGGTTCAAAGTACCAATAGTGACTTGACCATCTTATTCTCCCAATTCAATTCTCCACCAATGCTTTTAAGATTGTATGATGAGATCTTAAGGTTGCAAATTATAGATCTTAAGCACTGTTTATAGAAGAAATATGGAACTATTTGTTAAAGTGCTTGAGGAAGATCCCTTTAAGGTGTAGAAACAAGGTATATGGCTCAGATTTACTGCTTATTTGTGGTCCTATTAAAGAATGGTTTTAATCCATTACACAATGTTTAGATTTTCCATCCAAAGCAGAGAGTTGGAAAACATTATTCAAGGTCTGCTTATGTGACTATATAAGAGATTAAATGCTTGTCTAATTCTGAGCATGTGAATGAGAGAAACCATAAAATCATACAATTCATATGCCCAGATTTAAAACAGTCCCTTCTTACTGTGAAGTGAATGAGGTGACAAAATGTAGAAGAATATGCCCAGATTTAAAACAGTCCCTTCTTTATGCTCAATCTTTCAAATGTGGATAGAGAGCTGCCAACATTAAGTACAGTCACGCCTAAATGTTTGGGAAAATTTGTGATACAGTTTGCAAGAGAGAATGTCATGGATTTGTTTGGTCCTCAAATTGTTATGGAACCCCTTATCCTTATCATCAACCAGCTTCCTCATTTGATACATTCCCCATAGTAGGATCCTGCAGTCACTATTGGTGCTCTGCTTTTTCCAGATTCTGGTTGCTCCAAGAGGGAGTTGCTTCCTTCCGGTTTCTCTGAGAGGGAAATTGAGTCTCCTTTCCATACTGGGTTTAGTCGTTTTAGAGATTGGTGCAATAATTCAACTTGTATTGTTTCTTCACCATCACTAGAAAATCCATTTTCTTACATTTCAACATGAAGATATCCAGGGTCATGACTCAAATATGCTCCTCTCAACTACTCAGAAACCATGTTAACCGTTGTAGCTAATTGCCTTAGTCCCAAAAGATGCAAAAAGCAACCCCGACCTGAATTAGGGCACACCCATGCAAAAATGGATGTAACACATTGATAATACCATCACAAGATTCCATGTAAAAACCAATATTAATTGCCAGGAATAGTCAATAGTCCTTTTGATAAACCTCAATGACATAATTTAATCCTCTATACATATGCTGATATGTGATTTTGGAATAGACAGTCTCCATGTTTTTCACCTACTCTAGAATTGGTTGAAGGATCAAATCCCTCTTTCTTTAACTACTTGTCATCTTGTTTAGAACCACTTTAGAGTCCCAAAATACCTGAAAGGTGCTAACCCCCTTCTTTACTAACATCATCGGTAAATACTCCAATTTCCATAACTCAGCTTAGTTGTTTGAACTCCTAGCCCAATTTCAAAATTTTTATGACATGATTTTCCTTTAGAAATAAACATCCACCTGTGCCACATACATATTGGTGATGTTGTCTGGTTCCATCAAAATAACCACAGGGCCCCATCTTATCAATATGGGGACCAGGTGATTCCCCTAGAGTATTGTTGCACTTGGGAATAGATTGTAGAGAACTTGACCAAACCTTTGACAGAAGCCTAGTTTGTGAAATTTTGCTCTTTAATTACAATTAAGGAAGTTTTCATTAAGGGGGAATAATCGTATTGTCCCTTCCTTGCCCCCAAGTCAAAATTGAGTATGTTAATGTAATATGTATAATCTTGACTTGAGACCTGTACTAGGTATCATGTGGTCCCATTTCCATATGTACAACTTCAGTGGTTGGCATATGGCCACATGGGTTTTTTGTGGACGATCCTAAGTTGTCCTACCAATTAGGCTTAGGGCTAGCTAATCTAGGTCTAGCATCTAATATTAAAGGTCCTCACCTCATATGTACATCATTATGTGAGATCTTGTGCAACCATCCTTTGATATACATTGCATATTTGGGTAATAAGGTTACCCACCTAACCTCTTGTATTAGAATTTCTTAGGATCTTTGTGTGGAGTCTCTTTTTGATCCCCATGTCTCACTTCTAATTTCAACAATGACATAATGCCAACATGAAATGAAACAGAGAATGCATTTACAATGTGGATAAGGTTGAAGGTGATGCATGGATTCTAACAGTAAAATTGTTCTCAATGGAATATAGAAGAAGGTGATTCAATTTCAAACCACTTGCTAAAATTGAAAGACATTTGTGGTGAGTTCTTAGAAATTGGCAGAGAAGTAGACGAGGAATAACTCTTATGTTCATTCCAAACTTTATATAAGGTGACTAGAACTCTTATGGTCTCATAAGGGAGCAACATTTAGTTTATTACTACCACTCAAGATACAGAAGTTTTGTGTGTTTTGTCTTGTTATCACACTTATTGTAGCTGGAGCTACCATACTGTAGACTGTGCGGCCGAGGACCGCACAGTACTTTTTTTTCCAGATCAGTGATCAGTTGCCTCCAGAGGAGGCATTTTTGTTTTGATTGCCCCTAGCAGATACATCAGAGGGGACAGGCAGTTGGACTTACCATCTACCACAGGGTTACCTTTCCTTGCCAAGCTTTGACACAAGCCCATTTGAGACAGTTGCCTAGTTTTTTTTTTTGATCGAGATTATCGCAGTATAGTGTTGGTTTATTATGTGCCCGGATTCAGCAGAGATCCAGCTTAGATACAGGTTTAGTAGCAGCAGGTATTGCATATGTTGATTATTGCTCATGTTGTAGATTAGACTTCTTTATACTTGTTAGTACACTAACTTTGCATGAGATGATATATTTGGTGATCTAGCTATGATATGATGTGTTTGTGCCCTTGGTGATGTCAGTCCACCCCTCCGGTTAGACTTATGTATATGCACGCTGAGTCATGTCCTCTATACTTGGCATAGACTTGATCATTTAGCCCCTCGGTAGCTGACTTTAGCACCATCATCACTTTCTCCACCCATCCGACTCATCCATGACACTTCTTCCCCGACTTGGATTCTGATTTGTGATCCCGAGGACCCCTTTCCCCACTGATCTCTGAGTTTGCCATGACTCCCTGTTTATTGTGCCTTGGCTCTTTAGTGTGTGAGATACACAGTTAGACCTGGGATTTGCTCCTGTCGGTTGCCCCCGATGTTGCAATGCAGTTAGGATTGTGTAGCCTCACCGGGTGTTCCCCATTGGTCATCAAAGCATGTATTGCTCACCCCCATTACCTTTGTAGTATGAGCACCATGTTTATATCTTTTGAGATATGTATGCAGCCCAAGAGGGCCATGAAGAAATGAAGAAATGAAATGTAAATCAGGCTAAAAAGGCCATTGTATTGTAAATTGTAAAATCTAGACAAAAAAGGGCTAAGTATGAAACTCATTGTAAAATCCATGCAATGTGTTTATGAACACACATGGATTCTAGTCAGCCATACATGTCAGCATTTGTAGTGGTTATTCCTCACCTAGTCCTGCGGGACAAGGAGGTGAGAAGGAGCAAGGGACAAGCTCAAGATTGCCCCCTAGAGTCTCAAGTTACGGTTTGCCGGACACCCAGTTTGGCGGCTCTAGAAAAGAACCTCACGGAGTCTTCGGATACGGATGTGAGTTGTGGGATACTTGTTAGATGACTAGTGGTGGTTTCCCTGCACTATACCCATTTGTGAGGCATCGCCCTTCCCCGTGTTCTGTCATGGCATACTTACCTCAGTGGACCCCGCTTTCCCGTGTTGTCCAAAGGGTCACATGATCTTCATCCTTGTCTTCCTGTGTCCGTAGCCTTGTTGTCCACATCACCTAAAGTCAGCAAAGTGGTCAATTCTATAGATGTGCATAGCATTTTAGTCTTTTGGAGGTGGCGGGCCCACTTCACTAGGGCCTTGTATTATCTCGGGATTTAATGTATTTTTGATCACCATGTTATCATTATATTGCTTAGTAATGTACTAACTCGTATAAGTGAGCCTTGTCACTTCATGCTTGCATACAGGTTCAGCTAGCACTCTTGTTGACCAGATTTGACTTGGTCAAAGTTGGTTGACTAGGCCCAAACGGGGCCGAAAAAATGTTGCGATCGGAATTTCGATTTCGATCAATTATTATCTACAGGGGTCCCATATGAGCATGCAATTGACGGAATTGCAAAATATTGGACCGTTTGAGAAATTTTTAATTATTATTGGTCAACTTTGACTTGTTTTAATTAAAAATTATGGATTTTGGGCAAATGATGCCAAAGTGATGGATCGGGGTCGTTCGAGTGGTCATCCCTACTACTTTTTGGGTCCACGATCGCATTGCAGCAGACGGTTCGGCAATACGGGCAATAAAAGCGGGTCAAAAGCCCAATTTTCATCTTCAGCCATATAAACCAGCAAAAATTACATGGGAAATCAAAATTTGACTAAGGAAGCTATAGGAAAACGACAAAATCAATGCTTGGCAGAGGTAAAGGTAATTTCTAAGGTAATTTTGGTATGTTTGGACATTATATTTGGTGTTGTGGGGCCCTCATTTGCCCAGCTCACACTAGAGGTCGAATTTGCCCATGAGGGGCGTTTTTCTCCACCTTGGCACAATTCGATTTCCTTGTTTTTGAGGGTGGGACCCTTGTTGTATATGGTTGGGGGGATAAAGCCCCATATAGACACCCCCCAACCCCTTTTGCATTGTTGTATGGCCCCCACATGGTCCCCCTCTCATCCACATGTGCGCTCTCCTTGGGGCAATTCGCACCCCCCTCTAGGGATCTCTCTCCACCATTCGATTTGATGGTTGGGGAGTGATCTCCAACCTCCATTTTGGGGGGAAACTTGTATGAGGAGTGGCCTCTCTCTATAAGAGAAGGCCCTCACTCCATTTGTAACTCTTCTTGGCATTTTCGATTTGCACTTGAGATAGAGAGACATTCCATTTGCAGCGTGATACTTGGTGTTGTGGAGTAAATCTTGTGGTGATTGATAGCTAGTGTTGGATGCATTGTGGAGATATCTTGTGTTGTCTTTCCATATTTGTTGTCTGGCTTTTATTTGTAGCATTGGTGGCCATTTCAAGAAGGGCGCTGTACTTGGAGCGGGAGCACCATTCTAGCAATTTTCTCCAAAGTTACCCACAAGGGAGTTGTAGTTTGCTTTCTGCTATTCAATTCTCTTATCTTTCAGCCATTTATTTGTTGTTATGCTTGTTTATTTGCTGCACTTACTGATTATTTCTTGATTGTGGCAGGTACCTAGGTCGCCATTGGCATCCAGTCGCTCCTCATGCTCAAGGGAACACGCAGGATGCTCCACATTTGATCTTCCGGGATAGTCTTCACCCAACGTTCTTCACTTCACCATTTCACCAGGTACTCTTCATTTCCTTGTCTCTTTCTCTCATTTTCATTGTCTTGCTAAGTTGGAAAATACATAATAAACCCTAAAAATACGAAAATTAACTTCCCAGCGTTAGAACTCTTTTCTTTTGCAAACCCACAAATGATTTATGCTTAAACGCCCACATCTCAAATTTCATTGCAATCCGACTCCATATGCCCATAGAACCTGTTATCCCCCTTTTTGACAGGGTTATAGGGCAGCAGGGGACAATCACCAACAGCAGGTCTGGGCCCTAATATCAGCAATGAAGGGGGTTCATTATGTTCCTTAAATGACCGGGTATCAGCATACTCAGCAGTGAATACATTCAGACTTTGGAAAGTATACAATTTCAGGAAGTAAAACAGATCTGCATGCAACAAAGTTTTTGATATTGAACATGCTTTTAAGCAACAGAAGGATTTATGCAAACAAAATTTTTCGCAAATGGAACTCTCCAAAATAGAGCACATGGATTGTGGTAAAGCTGTTAAGGCTGATGAGGGCATCATACCTCATCTTATCCAAATGAATTCAGAGAAATCTACTTTCTGTTGAGTGGCGTGTATGGTTAACAGATTTCTTCCTTAATGACTATTTTTGCTGTTGACATTATATCATTGACTTCAAGCAAAGTTTTCCATAGTTTTGCATTTACAGGTGTATTGTGGTCCATTGCACCAGAATTGGTTTATTTTCTTCTGCAGTATTCAGTGGTTGGAACTTTCGTGACAATCCATATCTCCGGAAAGAAGATAATGCATTGGAAGCTACAGGGATTGCAAAAGGAGGCAGACTCCCGGTATTATGGGATAAAAAGAATAAAACAATTGTCAACAACTCATTTGCAGTCCTAGATTGATGAGGTCAATGACTGGGTATCTAATGCAATCAATGGTGAAGTTTATAAATGTGGCTTGGCCAAGAAGCAAAAACCTTATGAACAGGCTTTCAAAGAATTATTTAAGGCTCTCAACAGATGTAAGGAAATCTTAGACCATCAACGATACATATGTGGGGATGTCTTGACAGAGGCTGACATACGATTGTTTGTAACTTTTATAAGATTTGATGAGGTTTATGTGGTTTATTTTGCAACAAGAAATTGATACGTGAGTACCCTAACCTTTTCAATTACACCAAAGACATATGCTAGATCCCAGGAATTTCAAGTACTGTCAACATGGATCGCATCAACCGCTTCCATTCGCAGCTGATTACAAAATGAAATAAACCCTTTTGGGATGGAACTCGATTTGACCTTTGTCAAAATCTTGTGACCAAATCTCGGGATAGAATCGAGCACAGAGACGGCAAGTCAAAAGTCTATCAAACCGTAAATTGATTAATGCTGAGTCAGTTCCAGTGAGCTTGGTGTTTCAGTGATTAATTAGCCCAGCAGATGTTAAAGGTAATTGGGGGTCTCATGCTATTGGCAGACCATCACACGTTCACTGGCGGCCGGTTGATTAAACGCAGAAGGTTTTACCCACGCATCGATTTTTATCAGTAGCCATTTCACAGATCGATGAAATCGCGAATTATCTGGCAACTGTAAGTCTGAACTGGGAGTGTCATCTGCGTTTATCTACTCCTTTGACAGCTAATTTCATATTTGATTACCCCGTGTTCATCACTGGCAGACCGTCTCGTGGATCGATATTTTCTTAGCCCACGTATAAATCTGTTTATTGCCAGCCGAGTGCTAAATGGTGGTTTCTCTTGCCCGCCATTTCACGCCAACTACAACTCCATGACCGATCGATTGATGACCGGGTCGGTTCAATAACTCGGGTTTCGTTTTCAACTACTGCGTGGAGCTTTGGAGCGGCAAGCCAGTCATCCAAATGAACCGTGTACCCCTGCTGTCATTAGCCAAAGTTATTTTCAATGCAGATTTCGAGTTTCAAACAAGACAGCTCGATGCAGAGTTTAAAAAAAAAAATAAAAAAAAAAAAATCAAACGCCAATACCACGGCTCGCGAATTCATGGGTGCTCGAGGCTCAACGAAATTGACAGCCGAGCGTACATACAGAGATAAACGCTATCATCTCAGTCGAGCTCGGGGTTCAGAGTCTTCACGTTTCAAACAGCCAGTTGAATGAGGAGGGTTCAAATGCTCGGTGTTCAAGTGAAATAGCCACGGTGGAAGTTAGGCTGATCGGGTGGTCACACCTAGGGCATCCGTGTTTTCCTATGTAGCAGCCAGTTTCACTAATGGTCGACCTCGTGTCCAGCATTTAATCAGCTATTTGGGGTATCCTTTCCATACGTGGAGTTTGGAGAAGCGGCCAACATTGCATAAAAGTGCAGATTACTGAGAAACTCGGGTTCTTATTGCAGTACGTTTTGGGTTTTGAAACAGACAGTCAAAACTGGAGTTCCACTAATTTGGAGGTCATGCATGCGTTGGAGAGAAAAAAGTGGATCTTCACTTTTATTATTATTATTATTTTATTGTTGTTTATTTGTTAGGAGAGCTTCTTCTTTTTTTGGGGCCTATAAAGAGGCCAGCTTTATCTATTGTAAAGGATGGAAAATTTTTGGGGTTTTCTCTCCCTGATGAGCGTTAATGAAAATATCAGCTGGGTTTGTGGACAGATTGAGCATTTTTCATGTGCTTGTGTGATGTATTTCAAATTGTAGAATGAATCTAGCTTGTGAGGGCTTTATTAAGCACAATAGATTAGCCATTTAGGATTAAGTTGGTTAATTATGCTTGAACAATTAATTTCTCAATGGACATTAGTATTTGGTTGTGCGAAATGTTGATTAAGATTTGATTGTTTATGCATTCTAGATTGGTCTCACTTTTTATGAAGCATAAAGCCTCCATGAGCCCTCTTTTGACTCCATTTCCCCTTCTGGTACTGGCACTGGTCTTTCCCTGAGGATTGATTTTCCCTTCTCTTCCATCACCCATTTTGAAAACTATCTTTTGTTACTTCCGTTTCCCTAAGGCAGCCTCTTCCATTCACCTTGCCCGTTACCGTACCTGCCTTAGCGATCCTAGTTTAGGGATACCCCCCTAGTGTTGGAGAAGAGCCAACCTGAAGCGAAGAGGAGAGGAGTGTGGTGACATTGGCCTCTCTCCTGAGAGAGTTGTCATTTCGGCTGGTGTGTTGCATTTTGGGCTTTTAAAATGACACGCATGCCATTTCGGAGGACAACATTTTGGCGCCGTTGCCGGGGACAAAGTCCAGTTCCCAAAATTTGAAGACTATGCTTCATTAACGACATTTGTGGGAGATTTTATTGCAGATTCTTTTTCTCACATGGCGACTCCACGAAGGGACAGAGCCCTTGTCCTTTTACAAATTTGAAGATCCTATTGGGTGTAGAGGTGAGCACACTCATTGGAAAGCTTTCAAGCTCACCTTGGCGACTCCACAGTTTGGTATGAGGTATGACTATGTTTCAGATTTAGTGCTTCATTATTTGATTTATGGATGATGATAAAGAAAAACCGCGTAATCTTCTGCACGAAACTACTCTGTGCGAAGCTTTCCCTGCGCTAGATTTCTCAAATATCCGTGGGTTTCCCAATGAATGCTACGACCATGAGAAGCTGCATGACATTCTTCCTGAATTCCGTGGAAATGATGGGGTTTCAGCCACCCATCATGTTGCCTCTCTCTGCAAATTAATGTCTGATTTTAATGTTCATCATGAGGATGATATTATGTTCGTTTTTGCTATAACTTTGGAAGGGGATGCAGACAATTGGTTCTATAATCTTCCGAAGAAATCCATAGGTTCATTGACAAATTTTTTTGAGATTTTTCTACTTCGCTAGCATGATGGAATTGTGGATGAAATTGAACAGCTTGCTGAACAATACGATGCTCTCATCCCTAGGATCCACCTTGAAAAGAAAGAACAACAGCATGAAATTGATAACCCCATTGAAGAAGCATCGGAAGGGTTGTTGTTCAAAGATATCGCTGAAGAGCTTCTTGATATTGTCATAACAGAAAACGATATGGAGCTGCCCCATATTTATGTCATTGAAAATATTTTTCAACAGCTTCATGAGGAAAAGGTGGATCTGCCACAAGTTCATGTCATTGATGAAGATAGTTGTTTTAAAGATTAGTGTGAACAGTTTTATGATGAAAATTCTGGTTGTCCTCAGATTTATGTCACTGAAAATACTCCTGATCAGCTCCCTGATTTGCCTCAGGATTATCTTATTGAAGATAACAGTTTTACAAGCCAGCATGAGCAGATTTATGGTGGAGATTTGTACTTAAGCCCTATCAGTCAATGGATAGAGGATTCTTGTTTACAGTCTGATTTGTCATACCAAAGCTTCAATGATTTCTTATATCCGAACAGTCTGATATTACAGTTTAAATTTATTTATGATCAGATTTTAAGATATCCCTGTTTGGTGATGACTCCGTCCACAATTTTGTCCAGAAACGAGCATAAAGAAAAGAAGAACAGCAGGGATGAGATGTTAGAATGGCTTCACTGGTTATGGGCATACACTTAACTGGTTCTGCCTTCATGTTAAGTTAGGGTAGGTAGACGAATAAAGCTCTTGCATGAGCATTTTATATTTTCAGTATGCATTTTTGTTTTGTAATAACACCGTGGTTTTTGGGATGTGAATTGAGCCATCCCCACCATTGGGCATTTGCTTTTAAAAATTTGGTCTGCGATAACCGTGAGAGTCTGGGATTCTCGTGCACTCACCGAGGCGAGCACACGTCCCGCAGTTGGAGCCAGATGTTATCCCCCTTTTTGACAGGGTTATAGGGCAGCAGGGGACAATCACCAACAGCAGGTCTGGGCCCTAATATCAGCAATGAAGGGGGTCCATTATGTTCCTTAAATGACCGTGTATCGGCATACTCAGCAGTGAATACATTCAGACTTTGGAAAGTATACAATTTCAGAAAGTAAAACAGTTCTACATGCAACAAAGTTTTTGATATTGAACATGCTTTTAAGCAACAGAAGGATTTATGCAAACAAAATTTTTCGCAAATGGAACTCTCCAAAATAGAGCACATGGATTGTGGTAAAGCTGTTAAGGCTGATGAGGGCATCATACCTCATCTTATCCAAATGAATTCAGAGAAATCTACTTTCTGTTGAGTGGCGTGTATGGTTAACAGATTTCTTCCTTAATGACTATTTTTGCTGTTGACATTATATCATTGACTTCAAGCAAAGTTTTCCATAGTTTTGCATTTACAGGTGTATTGTGGTCCATTGCACCATAATTGGTTTATTTTCTTCTGTAGTATTCAATGGTTGGAACTTTCGTGACAATCCATATCTCCGGAAAGAAGATAATGCATTGGAAGCTACAGGGCTTGCAAAAGGAGGCAGACTCCCGGTATTATGGGATAAAAAGAATAAAACAATTGTCAACAACTCATTTGCAGTCCCAAATTGATGAGGTCAATGACTGGGTATCTAATGCAATCAATGGTGAAGTTTATAAATGTGGCTTGGCCAAGAAGCAAAAACCTTATGAACAGGCTTTCAAAGAATTAATTAAGGCTCTCAACAGATGTAAGGAAATCTTAGACCATCAACGATACATATGTGGGGATGTCTTGATAGAGGCTGACATACGATTGTTTGTAACTTTTATAAGATTTGATGAGGTTTATGTGGTTTATTTTGCAACAAGAAATTGATACGTGAGTACCCTAACCTTTTCAATTACACCAAAGACATATGCCAGATCCCAGGAATTTCAAGTACTGTCAACATGGATCGCATCAACCGCTTCCATTCGCAACTGATTACAAAATGAAATAAACCCTTTTGGGATGGAACTTGATTTGACCTTTGTCAAAATCTTGTGACCAAATCTCGGGATAGAATCGAGCGCAGAGACGGCAAGTCAAAAGTCTATCAAACCGTAAATTGATTAATGCTGAGTCAGTTCCAGTGAGCTTGGTGTATCAGTGATTAATTAGCCCAGCAGATGTTAAAGGTAATTGGGGGTCTCATGCTATTGGCAGACCATCACACGTTCACTGGCAGTCGGTTGATTAAACGCAGAAGGTTTTACCCACGCATCGATTTTTATCAGCAGCCATTTCACAGATCGATGAAATCGCGAATCATCTGGCAACTGTAAGTCTGAACTGGGAGTGTCATCTGCGTTTATCTACTCCTTTGACAGCTAATTTCATATTTGATTACCCCGTGTTCATCACTGGCAGACCGTCTCGTGGATCGATATTTTCTTAGCCCACGTATAAATCTGTTTATTGCCAGCCGAGTGCTAAATGGTGGTTTCTCTTGCCCGCCATTTCACGTCAACTACAACTCCATGATCGATCGATTGATGACCGGGTCGGTTCAATAACTCGGGTTTCGTTTTCAACTACTGCGTGGAGCTTTGGAGCGGCAAGCTAGTCATCCAAATGACCCGTGTACCCCTGCTGTCATTAGCCAAAGTTATTTTCAATGCAGATTTCGAGTTTCAAACAAGACAGCTCGATGCAGAGTTTAAAAATAAAATAAAATCAAACGCCAATACCACGGCTCGCGAATTCATGGGTGCTCGGGGCTCAACGAAATTGACAGCCGAGCGTACATACAGAGATAAACACCATCATCTCAGTCGAGCTTGGGGTTTAGAGTCTTCACGTTTCAAACAGCCAGTTGAATGAGGAGGGTTCAAATGCTCGGTGTTCAAGTGAAATAGCCATGGTGGAAGTTAGGCTGATCGGGTGGTCACACCTAGGGAATCCGTGTTTTCCTATGTAGCAGCCAGTTTCACTAATGGTCGACCTCGTGTCCAGCATTTAATCAGCTATTTGGGGTATCCTTTCCATACGTGGAGTTTGGAGAAGCGGCCAACATTGCATAAAAGTGTAGATTACTGAGAAACTCGGGTTCTTATTGCAGTACGTTTTGGGTTTTGAAACAGACAGTCAAAACTAGAGTTCCACTAATTTGGAGGTCATGCATGCGTTGGAGAGAAAAAAGTGGATCTTCACTTTTTTATTATTATTATTTTATTGTTGTTTATTTGTTAGGAGAGCTTCTTCTTTTTTTGGGGCCTATAAAGAGGCCAGCTTTATCTATTGTAACGGATGGAAAATTTTTGGGGTTTTCTCTCCCTGATGAGCATTAATGAAAATATCAGCTGGGTTTGTGGACAGATTGAGCATTTTTCATGTGCTTGTGTGATGTATTTCAAATTGTAGAATGAATCTAGCTTGTGAGGGATTTATTAAGCACAATAGATTAGCCATTTAGGATTAAGTTGGTTAATTATGCTTGAACAATTAATTTCTCAATGGACATCAGTATTCGGTTGTGCGAAATGTTGATTAAGATTTGATTGTTTATGCATTCTAGATTCGTCTCACTTTTTATGAAGCATAAAGCCTCCATGAGCCCTCTTTTGACTCCATTTCCCCTTCTGGTACTGGCACTGGTCTTTCCCTGAGGATTGATTTTCCCTTCTCTTCCATCACCCATTTTGAAAACTATCTTTTGTTACTTCCGTTTCCCTAAGGCATCCTCTTCCATTCACCTTGCCCGTTATCGTACCTGCCTTAGCGATCCTAGTTTAGGGATATCCCCCTAGTGTTGGAGAAGAGCCAACCTGAAGCGAAGAGGAGAGGAGTGTGGTGACATTGGCCTCTCTCCTGAGAGAGTTGTCATTTCGGCTGGTGTGTTGCATTTTGGGCTTTTAAAACGACACGCATGCCATTTCGGAGGACAACAGAACCAAGCACTAGTCCATCACTGATTTCGCCCTACCTAGGCAAAACTGTCAATCAGGTCTTTGGGTCAATTTTGGGGTTATGGGTACTTGCTAATCTGTTTTAAAACGTCTTTTTCTCCTAGATAGCAAGTATCAGCAGTTGGAAGTGAGTTTAAATGCCTTTTTTTGACTGCCCTAGGTCCATTTTCCCACTGTTTAACCCATTCCCCTAGGGCTGTTTCACTCAACTTCTTGCTGGCCTGTTTTTGTGTTTCAAATCAGCCATTTAATCAATTTATAATCACTAGAAGATGTGCTCAAATTTATGATCCATCTCTGCCATGTATTGATAAATCATAACGAGCTTCATTCCCCATAGGCAGGGTCCCTAACCACTCTTCTAGTAATTTTCTGTTCGTTGATTTAATTTCCAACCTTCTAATCTTTCATAAAATTCATCATTTATATGTGTAATTAGATCTGAATTTGTTTGTTCTAGTACATCTTCCCATCCAGAGTCTCGATTCCACTAGGCTGTAAGTATTCTCATACTTAGTCATCCATTATGTCTCTCACTTTGTTTATCTTTTGGGTTTGGGTGTCTGATTGTTGAGTCTCAACCATCACTGGTTGAGTGGGGTCTCCCCCCTGACTTGGCTACGTGCCTCGCCTAAAGTGACTGTAGCCTTGTCCGATGTGACTTCTGTCCCTATGACGAAGGACCTGGCTACTGTTGGTTACACCTTCCTAGCTGTTCACCTCTACCATCCTTGTTGGGACAACCATTTCCAAACAGCTAGAGTTTGTGTGATAACATGTCTCTGAACAAAGCTGCTGTAGATGTTGGGATGCTACAAATCAGTTATGGGAATCCCACGTCTTTGCTGAGTTCGGACTGTAGAGTAATGAATTCTGTCCTCCCTTGTCCATACCATCTTGTCTCTTTTTATGTGCCTTCCGAGGAGCTTGTAGATCCCGCTGCTCAGAAGTGAGGCCTCCAATGTAACATGAGTTGGTTGCAGGTGAGAAAGGGCTAGAGTCTTCCTGAACTTTATTAATCTCAGTGCTTGTGCTTGGCCATTGTTCTTCCTGAGACTACTTTGGTTTTTTATCACATTAAGAGATATTTCTTGATAGGTTCGAGGAGAAGAATCCATATTTCTCATAAAGGGGTTCAACAATTGTATGATACTTCTCATCTTCTCGGGCATCATTGTTTCTTTTTATTGAAGTTTATCTGACTCTGGCTTTCTATGGATGGATTCATGGCTCAAGCAAGCAGTTAAGGGACGTAGAACAAGTCCTCTTGGATTCCTTCAACTGTGATGATCTTCAACTTTCCCTCAGGAAGACACATCCATTCATTTGCCTTGGAGTCAGCTTCCCCATTATACTTCCTGTGGGTATGGGTGAGCTCAGATCTTTAAAGGAGGATAGAAACTGCTTTTGTTGTTCATAACTCCAAAGATTCTATAATTACTTGGCTTAGATACTCCACTTAGTACATAAATGATAAGATAGGAATGACCAATACATACTAGCAAGGAAGAGGTAAGGTCTTTCACTAGTTGTAATCATTTCAACAGAGCGAAGGCTTTTAGATTGTGTGTCTATTAGTGGTCCTGACTCCAGCTGATGTTCTCTGCATATCAATCTTTTTTGTCCTCCCAGGTTGTAGAAAAGATCTTCAGATCCTTATATAAGGCAGGCACCCTGTAAAAATAAAGAATGAATTTTTTTTCTTTCTATAATTCATATTTTAAGATGTCCTTCCATTCTTTTAAGTGATCGAGGGTCACAACACAAAACCTATTTTGACGATTTCTTGCAACTGCATTAGCTAGGGAATGGAATGCAGCTTCATGTTGGGTGAAGGAGGGGGTGATAGGGAGGATGGGATTTAGCGCTCTTCCCAGTGGTGACCATTGCATAGGTAGGAGAAGAAGTAGCATACACAGCTCAAAAAAACCACTACTGTCTGCAACAAACACAATTAGAGTGTTTTCCCAATACTATTATTAAAGAGATGTAACCATAAACTCTTTATAAATTATTCTCTTACTATTTATTACCTACTAGTAAGTTTATCACAGAAAACAACAAGGCTTAGGCCCTTGACCAGCTGTTGAGATGAATGTTGTCAGAATTATGCACCGAACGAGACAATCAATTTAATATCCAAAAATATGTCATGTACTTTGCTTCTAATGATTTTGTCACATATGTTGGTTTGAAATGATATTGTGGGCTATCATTATTCATTTGGTTAATTTAAAATACACTTCATAAACGCAATTATGACACAAAAGTTATGAAATTGTAGGGCTAAACAAAAGGCTATTGCCTAGGAATGATATGGCACTAGGCGTTGGAGTCCAATTGAAGTTGCTAGAATGCATTTTCTTCCGTGAGTCGATTCACAGTTCCGCTTCAAGAATGGACTCTGTATTTAGCTTAGTTGGAGTGTGTATCCCTTTTCTATCATGAATGCTTGGTAATCCTTGGTATTGTAATTTGTAACTTACGCTGACCCACTTATGGCTCTTGTTGGTTTATGCCAATAGAGGTATATATATGAATGTAATAAGAGATTTTATGTTTAAAAATGGATTGTTAAAATTTGGTTCCTCGTGATTAGATCTGCAATTAGTAAACCTATAAGATAAAAAAAAACTAAGGAGTTCTCAAAGTTGATTCTACTGTTAGATCTGAAAACACATCTGATCGAATGTCAATGTCAAATTAACATTAACATTAAACTGAAATTAACATTAACACTTAATTTCTTCAGTTAATTGTATATTTTCTAGGAAGCTGAGAGACTAAGTCTTGAGGATCCAATTGTAGAAATTGCGCTGGTTTTATTTTCAAATGGCCAAAAAAGGCATTGGACAGATTTGAAGATGAGGTATAATTTTTATATTTGATTCTTCAATATGACATTTTATGAATATGTCTTTATTGTAATTTGTAGTGATTTATCTTTACATGATTTGCAAATTGGTTGTATGTAGAATGTCAAAGGAATATCAAGATGGGGTTGAAGAATTCATAGAGGATGTTGCAAGGCATTCAGAGGATAAGAAGACCACGAGAGGATATGAAGACCACAAGATGCCCTTGTAAAAAATGTTGCGATGTTGCAGTATTGATGTTGGAGAAAGTACAAGACCACTTAATGATTCATGGTATCATGAGTTCATATAAAACTTGGTTTTTCCATGGAGAGAGAGCTCCTAGTGATGACTATATATTTGACAAGGGCAAGAAACGCCACACAATCGAGATGCATGATTTTCCTCAAGAATTTACATAGGGTGATGAACACATAGTAGAACATCAATATGATAATCATAATGATGAGTTTCCAACATTGCTTAGAAATGAGATTTAAGTTCCTAAGAATGACAATGATGGTGATGCAACCATGGTTGATGATCATATGGTTCAAATGGCAAATGATGTTTATCAATATTTTAATGAAAATCCAGATGTGAATTGTGAAAATGGTCAAGCAACATCAACGAAACAAATGAATGATATCAATCAATATCTAGAGTTAATTGAAGACGCCAAGACACCATTGTACCCAGGTTGCACTAGTTTCACTAAGCTATTGGTCACTGTGAAATTGTACAACCTTAAAGTGAGAAATGGATGGTCTGACACAAGTTTCACCCTGTTGTTGAAGTTGCAAAGAGAAATACATCCTAAAGAAAATACACTTCCAGAATCTTCATATGCTGCAAAAAGTTTGTTTAAATCTTTGGGTTTGGACTATGAAATGATACATGCATGCCACAATGATTTCATTTTATATTGGGAAAATATAAAAGTAAAGATAAATTCCTAACATGTGGAAAATATAAATGGAAGGCTGATGCTCATTCTAGAAAGGTGCATACAAGTGTCCCGACCAAAGTGCCGAGGTATTTCCCTATAGTGCCAAGGTTGAAGAGAATGTATAGGTATGATTTTGAACTCTTTTAATTCCATTATAGCATGCACCTTCATGTACTACCAACCTACTTAGAAATCATCTTCTTTAATATTCTTAAGTATTGCAATGTATATATTATACTTTCTTTTTTTTGTTACAGCGCTACGTATATCTCAGAAAATGAGGTGGCATCATGAGAATGCAAGTAAGGATGGAATAATGCGCCACCTAGTTTATAGCATGGCATGGAAAACTATAGATGCCAAGTGGCCTAGTTTTTCCAACGATCCTCACAATGTGGGACTTGCAATGGCAGTGGGTGGATTTAATCCTTTTGGAAACTTGAGTAGTGCGTACAGTGCATGACCAATAGTACTAGTCACATATAACCTTCCGCCATGGTTATACCTGAAAAGGAGCTTTTGTCTGTTGTCATTGTTAATATATAGTCCCAAGCAACCAATAAATGACATAGATGTTTATTTGGAACCATTGGTAAATGAAGTAAAGGTAACATGGGATGAAGCGGCGAGGACATATGATGTTTATTCAAGGTCATTATTTAATATGAAGGCTGTATTGATGTGGGTAATCCATGACTTTCCTGCATATGGAAATATGGCTGGTTGCACAACTAAAGGGTTTTGCGCATGCCCCATATGTGGAAGGAACACAGATTCAGAGTATCTCAAATGTAGTAGGAAGTGTGCGTACATGGGACATAGGAGATATCTTCCAATAAATCATAAGTATCGTTCTTAAAAAGGACCCGTTGCCGCCGGATCGCACACCTGGTTAACACAACATAAATCTATGCTACTGCTTGGTGTGCCCTTGGGGGCAAGTCTCGAGTCAAGGATGTCACCTGATCTTGACTCCTCCGTTTAGGCCAAGTCCTAATTGAAGCCAAGGGGGGTAGTCCCTATGGAATGTTTCTAAGGTTAATCAGAATGTTTTAGTAAATTAATTATGGATGTTTTTTAAGGAGTTTTGGGGGTTTGATTACAAAAGTCCAAGTTCGTTTTCAAAAGGATTTAAAGATATGCTTTCACCAACAAAAAATAAAGGACCACCAATATATATAGAGATAACTCAACGACTTACTGATATTAAGCAAAATATGAAATAGTGTTGTTGTGGACCAGTGCCAATGGAGTCAATACATAAAAGATGCTGTTGAAAGGGAACGTTTTGCAAATGCCTCTTGGTTGATTTTAAACTATTAAAAGTTTGAAATTTTTAAGGGAATAGGGAAACTCCAGAGATACCGTGAGGTACAAGGAGCAATGTCTGGAAATTGAGTGGAGGTGGCTCCTCACGGAGACATGTGGGCTGGAATGGAGTCTCTAGGGCGATGTTCAACACTATACCAACAAGGGTGTAGACTAACTGTGCCTTGAGGTCGCCTCCCAGTTGTTCCCGCTTCTTCTGAGAAATTTTCCCACTCAAAACTCAATAAACTTAGTGTCGGATTTTCACTATGTGAGGGGTTGTTACTTTTATTATGATGAGTTGTTAATTAGATGTGAAAAATTTAAAGAGTGGCTACAATTCCTTTTGATTTCCCACAGGACCAGGCAAATTGCCCGCAAGGGGAAAGAGCATACTTTGACTTGTAGACCAAATGTTTATTCCGGTTTACGCTTTGAAAATAAAATGCTAAAGGAAAAACACAAAAATATGAAGCACCAGATCTATGTGTCACTTTTCTGATCAACCACCACTAAGTGACAATGCCTTTGTGTGTTGGTGAGAGCATAATTCGTGGTAACGAGATCGATGTTATTTATAAATTATTTTTGCGAAATGAAAAAAATGACAAATTATGAAATAAATCAAGTATATAGTCCTGCAGTGAATGTGGTTTGTGTGCTTTGTGTTCCGTCAGAAAAATTTATACCACAAAACTTGACACTACGAATCTCCCCAGGGTGGATGGGGTGTGGGCGCTATGTAGCCCACTTGCTCTCGTTTAAAAAATATTACAATACTTGCTCAAAGAAATGCCTCTTAGTCCATTTAACTTGAGTCTAAGGGCTTACAAAGTTCTAGAAATGATATACAAGTGAAAGGGGGTCCACGGAGAGTCTGTTTTGCAATTTCTGACAAAAATTCATAAAAAAATCTTCCTCTTTTCTCTTGTACCTGCTAAAAACCAGCGAACTAAAATTTCAAGTTTAGTGAGTTAAACATATAGAAATACATAAAAATTTACAAAGCTCATACTTGGAAAAATTGTGAAACTTTTGAGCAATTACAAGTATGGAAATATTAAATTTAGATCTAGTTTTTTTGAAGTGAAAATGAAGCAATTCTAGATCTGATTTTTATGCTAGATAAAAGAAGATGTTTGATTTTGCATAAATGTAAATCTATCTTTTACTAAGCTTCAACAACAAGTAACCAAGATTTATTTGAAGAAAAAGGGAGACAAAAGACTCAAACCCTCAAGCTCAAGCTTGATATGGGAAGAAGCCGAAGAGGAGGAAGTTGTTGACCAAAAGCTTGTAGATCGGAAGCTTTGAATATGATGGAGAGTGGGTGGAAGCAAGCTAGCTCCAAAATCCCTTCACCTTGAGGTTTCCTGCAAAGGTTACATAATTCTCACACAAGCAAGATTAAATCTAGTATGTTCATCAATCAAAACCAAGAGAACAATAGTACAACCAAATACTAATATTACTCTTTGAAATCTTGAAAGCATGCTCATAAACAAACAAATTGACAACCACAAATGCTTGTTATACAATATCTAGATCTAAACATTAACTTGCATAAAAGAATAAAGCCTATAAATATATCACCTCAACCAAAATAGCACATGCATGGAACAAGAGCCACAATCGACCTCCAAAGTCTTCAATCTTATTACTTGAAATAATTTTACACATTACAGGAGCAGAGGTTATATGCCTTAACATCATATCAAATGAGGAAGGATGACCTCGCTTTTATAGATTTAAGAGAGAGGGATGGGTGCATTCTTCATGAAAGAGTGAGGGCGCATCATGTGAGGGATACGGGGGAGTGAATCCCATTGACTTAGGATGAAGTGGGAGTTAGAGTAAATGAGGGAGGCGCCACCTCACAAGAGGTGCGCCCCCTCTACATCGGGATCTCCACCCTTTAAAAAAATGAAGCCACCTCATGATTCGCTCCTCACATGGGACATGCACTCCACTAATCCTCACATGGAGTATGGCACATCCAAAATTTTGGTTTATTCTCTATCCATAGTTTGAATTTATAAAACATGTGCTTTATTATTTTAACATGATCGCCCTTCATAATAAACCATTTTGCCACCTTTTCCCCACATTTTTTAAACATATTTTTTGATTTTTACACTTTGTCGTTTGTGCAATTTGTAGCACTTTTAATATTTAAATGCCATTTTGTCGCCTCTTTATGAAAAAATGCCACAAATGACAATTTAATCGCCCGAAACCTAGAAAAGTGGGTCCTAGGTTAAAATGAATGCTTTGAGCATGAAAACGAGCATCCCCATGCCAAATTCCGCCTCCAGACCATGCTTTTATTACACTTTGAAATTTTCCAATTAAACCATTAAAAATGGTCTAATTTTGCGGAAAAAAATATTTTTATCGAAATTGACTCAAACTCCTAGGGGACCTAGTGCATGTCCACACGACTTATTATTGATGGCTAGCATGTGAAAAATACATAGACACATAGACTTTAATAACCTTCCTAGGTTCAACCACCATGGAAAATACTCCAGCTTTGGAGGTGTGAGTGAAAAACTCAGGAATTATACGCTACTGAAGCGCAACGCATAATTCCTAAGGAAAAAACACTCTAGAGTATCCCCATGATAGCTAAACCTAAGGTAGGCCAATCCTTTTACAAAAGTACCATGCTTAGACCAACTTATTACAATTCCCCCACGGGGGTCTGGACATGCAAATTTTACAAAGGGCCAAAAAATTGTCCTGATGAATTTATGAACTCTGGAAATGAACAAGGTGAGTTGTTCAAGTCTTCTGAGGTTCACAAGGAGTCCACCTAAGTACAACTTAGGTGGTAACATTTGGCTCCAACTGTGGGACGTGTGCTCGATCTAGCCTTCAAGCAAGGAGAGGATGCAAGAACACCAGAATCTATGGTTTCTACAACCTGTAAAAATATCTCAGCTTGACAAGAAAAACCCTTAGTAGCACAAGTTTTATGAAAATGCCAGTGAACCACCAGTTGTATTTATTTGAAAAATGAAACTAAGAAAAATTCCTAAGTACACAAAGGAAAATATTGAAAATGAATGCAAAAAGTAAAAATGCTCGCTTTGAGGAGCTTATTTTCCTGCTCTAAACATAATATAATAAAATGCTAAGTAAAATGAAAAATCCAATGTAACCATCTTAACATTTCATCAATATAACAGATTTTTGCCTTGTCTTTGGTTACCAACCAAAGCAAGGATACATTTATCAGAAAGTGCAAACCTTCATGGATATTTTGGATGGGAGGGTTGGATGGGAAATCATAGGGATGCGATAGATATTTGAAGTGCTTACCCAAATGGTAAGTCCTCCTGCAAGCTTCTTCTATCCATGACTGGATAGGGCTGAGAAAAAATTCTGAATTATTAGGCAGATTAACCACTTCATCATATTGCTCAATAGGACTTATCGAATTATAGTTCTTTGTGTAAGCCCCAAACCACTCCAATCATAAGGAATCTCTGCACATGAAGACGACGATTGAGATTGATCTTCAATTGATTGTATTTGATCCGATTCTTTACTCCATTGCTTCTTCAGGTCTTTCTTGTTGATGCTCATGCATGGCTTATACTGATCATGTAAAAATATTTCATACTCCAAGATCTTAAGGTCCATGCTTTATGTGAAAACCTCATAAATGGGTTTTTCAATAATATCATCAAGAGTCTTTGAATTAAACTTTATTTCGTCATATATGGGATTTTCAAATATGCTCTCAAATGATTCTGGTTTATCATTCACTTCTTGAGACATGGCATAGATGTGGTTCTCTATAAATGTCCAGTTATCATCATCACCATCTATGTCAGTCATGAGGGATTCTTCATCACTAATATCATATTCCATACTATGTCTGTATTCTTCATGCTCATAATCATCCTCATCAGAAAAAAAAGCTAATAAGGAAGTAAACCCTCCAAGCCTTCATCATCATATACATTACAAATTTCATCCTGGATTTTTATATGGGCTTCTGTAATGGCTTCTTCTAAAGGTAGATCAAGAGTACAAATGTGCTCATCATCACTGAAATAAACCTGATAAAATTTCCAATCTTCAATGTCTTCTGTTATGGTGGCATGAGGAGCGTTTTCAATAACATTTTCAATAACCGTATCTTCATGAATCTCTTCAATAGGGTTACATTGTGCTTGATGGAAAAATGCACGATTTTCTTGAATAAGCTTCCTAATCTCTCAGTCACTGCAATAACTCAGAGGAAACTCCCAACATTTTTTGTTTTATACTATGATGAGGCGAGGAGTGTTAGGGTCATCCTCATGATATTCTATCCAAGGTAGGAATATGGGAAAGAACTTCTCAAGGATACTGTCCAAAGCATCCATACCAAATCCTTTATTGTGCCACTGCCTCAAAAATATTCTAAGGAAGCTCAAAAGAGAGGTAATACATTTATCCGAGAGACCATTACACCACCAATAACAAGTATTTCCCCACAAAGTGCTGACAAAAATTTCCATCATGTTATCTTCATATAAAACTTTGAAGTCGACCAGGACCTTGAGAAAGGATATGACATGCTATGTTTCTGAATCACCATTTCCCCAAAAAATGGGCAAATGATCAGATATATCTCTACGAGTATGATAATTAGGGAAACCTGGGATGTTTGAGAAGTCAATAGGAGGATATTCATTTGAAAATTCATCACCAGACTCTCCATCATCCATACTCAACGATCATAAGCATATATTTGAAATGACTATGGAAAGTATCTACCATTGCATCAGGAGGTTTGCTTAAATAATAAGCTTTAAAGATTTTCTATGTTGCATGGGCTCATCTACATACAACAAGTCTCAATAAATTTATGAGAAACAAGGGTTTTATCCCTTCAGTGGAGTCGCCATGTGAGAATAAAAATATACATTTTCAAACACTCACAAAAGTTATATTTTTTACTTTGAAAATTTTTATTAGAAAAGAAAAAAGGTTAGTGGAGTCTCCAAATGAAAAAATTAAAGATTAGATCTAAGGATTCGTCAAATAAAGCAAAAAACAAAAAGGGTAAAAAAATTCAAAAGTCGTACCCAGGGATAGAAAGATTTATCCCTGACAACAACGCCAAAAATGTTGCCGCCGGATCGCGCACCTAGTTAACGTAACATAAATCTATGCTACTGCTCGGTGCGCCCTTGGAGGAAAGTCTCGGGTCAAGGCTGTCACCTGATCTTGACTCCTCCGTTTAGGCCAACTCCTAATCGAATCCAAGGGGAGTAGTCCCTATAGAATGTTTCTAAGGTTAATTAGAATGTTTTAGTAAATTAATTATGGATGTTTTTAAGGATTTTTGGAGGGTTTGATTACAAAAGTCCAAGTTCGTTTGCAAAAGGATTTAAAGAGATGCTTTCACCAACAAAAAACAAAAGACCGCCAATATATATATAGATAACACAACGACTAACTGATATTAAACAAAATATGAAATAGTGTTGTTGTGGACCAGTTCCAATGGAGTTAATCCATAAAAGATGCTGCTAAAAGGGAATGTTTTGCAAATGTCTCTTGGTTGATTTTAAATTATTAAAAGTTCAAAATTGTTAAGGGAACAAGGGAAACTCCAGAGATACTGTGAGGTATAAGGAGCAATGTTCGAAATTGAGTGGAGGTGGCTCCTCACGAAGACATGTGGGATGGAATGGAGTCTCTAGGGCGATGTTCAACACTACACCAACAAGGGTGTAGCCTAACTGTCCCCTGAGGTTGCCTCCTAGTTGTTCCTGCTTCTTCTGAGAAATTTGCCCACACAAAACTCAATAAACTTAGTGCCGTATTTTCACTATGTGAGGGGTTGTTACTTTTATTATGATGAGTTGTTAATTAGACGTGAAAACTTTAAAGAGTGGCTACAATTATTTTTGATTTCCCACAGGAAGACATGTGGGATGGAATGGAGTCTCTAGGGCGATGTTCAACACTACACCAACAAGGGTGTAGCCTAACTGTCCCTTGAGGTCGCCGCCTAGTTGTTCTCGCTTCTTTTGAGAAATTTGCCCACGCAAAAATCAATAAACTTAGTGTCGTATTTTCACTATGTGAGGGGTTGTTACTTTTATTATGATGAGTTGTTAATTAGACGTGAAAACTTTAAAGAGTGGGTACAATTCTTTCTGATTTCCCACAGGACCAAGAAAATTGCCCGCAACGAGAAAGAGCATACTTTGACTTGTAGAACAAATGTTTATTCCAGTTTATGCTTTGAAAATAAAATGCTAAACAAAAAACATAAAGATATGAAGCACCAGATCTATGTGTCACTTTTCTGATCAACCAACACTAATCGACAATGCCTTTGTGTGGTGGTGAGAGTATAATTCGTGGCAACAAGATCGATATTATTTCTAAATTATTTTTGCGAAATGAAAAAATGACAAATTATGAAATAAATCAAGTATACATTCCTGCAGTGAATGTGGTTTGTGTGCTTTGTGTTCCGTCAGAAAAATTTATACCACAAAACTTGACACTGCGAATTCCCCCAGGGGGGATGGGGTGTGGGCGTTGCATAGCCCACTTGCTATTGTTTAAAAAATATTACAATACTTGCTCAACGAAATGCCTCTTAGTCCATTTAACTTGGTTCTAAGGGATTACAAAGTTCTAGAAATGATATACAAGTGAAAGGGGGTCCACAGAGAGTCTTTTTTGCACTTTCTGACAAAAAATTGTTAAAAATTCTTCCTCTTTTGTCTTGGACCTGCTAAAAACCAACGAACTAAAATTGCAAGTTTAGTGAGTTAAACATATAGAAATACATAAAAATTTACAAATCTCATACTTGGAAAAATTGTGAAACTTTTGAGCAATTACAAGTATGTATAAAATATTAAATTTAGATCTAGTTTTTTGAAGTGAAAATGAAGCTATTCTAGATCTGATTTTTATGCTAGATAAAAAAAAGATGTTTGATTTTGCATAAATGTAAATCTATCTTTTACTAAGCTTCAACAACAAGTATCCAAGATTTATTTGAAGAAAAAGAGAGACAAAAGACTCAAACCCTCAAGCTCAAGCTTGATATGGGAAGAAGATGAAGAGGAGGAAGTTGTTGACCAAAATATTGTAGATCGGAAGCTTTGAATATGGTGGAGAGTGGGTGGAAGCAACCTAGCTCCAAACTCCCTTCACCTTGAGGCTTCCTACAAAGCTTATATAATTCTCACACAAGCAAGATTAAATCTAGTATGTTCATCAATCAAAACCAAGAGAATAATCCTACAACCAAATTCTAATATTACTCTTTGAAATCTTGAAAGCATGCTCATAAACAAACAAATTGACAACCTCAAATGCTTGTTCTACAATAACTAGATCTAAACATTAACTTGCATAAAATAATAAAGCTTAGAAAGATATCACATCAACCAAAATAACACATGCATGGAACAAGAGCCACAATCGGCCTCCAAAGTCTTCAATCTTATTACTTGAAATAATTTTACGGAGCAGAGGTTCTATGCCTTAACATCATACCAAATGAGGAAGGAATACCTCACTTTTATAGAGTTGAGAGAGAGGGATGGGTGCATTCTTCATGAAGGAGTGAGGGTGCATCATGTGAGGGATACGAGGGAGTGAATCCCACTGACTTAGGATGAAGTGGGGGTTAGAGTAAATGAGTGAGGCTCCACCTCACAAGAGGTGCACCTGCTCTACATTGGGATCTCCACCCTTTAATAAACTTATGCCACCTCATGATTCGCTCATCACATGGGACATGAGCTCCACTAATCCTCACGTGGAGTATGGCACATCCAAAACTTTGGTTTATTCTCTATCCATAGTTTGAATTTATAAAACATGTGCTTTATTCTTTTAACATGATCGCCCTTCATAATAAACCATTTTTCCACCTTTTCTCCACATTTTTTAAACATATTTTTTGATTTTCACATTTTGTCATTTGTGCAATTTGTAGCACTTTTAGCATTTAAATACCATTTTTGCCTCTTTAAGAAAAAATGCCACAAATGACAATTTAATCGTCCAAAAACTAGGAAAAGTGGGTCCTAGGTTAAAGAGGACGCTCTGAGCGTGAAAACGAGCATCCCAATGCCAAATTGCACATCCAAATCATGCTTTTATTGCACTTTGAAAATTTCCAATTAAACCATTAAAATGGTCTAATTTTGCGGTTTTTTTTTTTTTTTGGAATTGACTCAAACTCCTAGGGGACCTAGTGCATGTCCATACGACTTATTATTTATGGCTAGCACGTGAAAAATACATAGACACATAGGCTTTAATAACCTCCCTAGGTTCGACAACCATGGAAAATACTCCAGCTTTGGAGGCGTGAGTGAAAAACTTAGGAATTATATGCCACTGAAGCGCAATGTATAATTCCTAAGGAAAAACACTCTAGAGTATCCCCCTGATAGCTAAACCTAAGGTAGGACAAGACTTTTACAAAAGTACCATGCTTAGACCAACTTATTACAATTCCCCCATGGGGGTCTGGACATGCAAATTTTACAAAGGGAAAAAAAATTGGCCTGATGAATTTCTAAACTCTGGCAATGAACAAGGTGAGTTGTTCAAGTATTCTGAGGTTCACAAGGAAATGCAGGGCATAATTTGGTTTCAAACATTTGGTTTGCAGGCACATGTTTACTCTTGAGGATCTGGAACATGTGCAACGTTTCTTGCTAATATTAATACCTAGTCTGATGCAGCTATGAAGTTCGATGGGAACTGTTATCATTTGCCTGTATGGTCTATCAACATTTTCCCTGATTGCAAAAATGTACTGTTCAATCTTTGCAAAGGTATAATTCAGACTTGCACTATAGATACAATTCATAGTTTTCACTTAGAATTGAGAAGACACTTAAAATTGAGATCATGGTTTCTAATGGGTTTAGGGTTGTTGGTTCAAAATATTTGAAGGATAAATATTAAATTGTTATTCATATTTAATTAGTTATTCAAGCAATAAAAGTCTTATGCAAAACATGTACGATACACATGGATTGGATCGTAATGAGAATGGAAAAATTGAATTTAGGAACACACGAGTGTTGACTTCCACAAATGCAAACCCCAAATGACACCCACAAACTAACCAAGAGAGACTCATTAATTAGCATTACAGTTTTATTGTATTAATCACATTGCAAAGTGATTTATCAACTTTGGCCTTGGCCTCACAATACTGTTTTAAGAGATTTAAAAACCTATCGATTCCAATGTTCCAATAAGTTTTGACAATGCAGTGATGTCTTAGGGATGTGTGGAGAGATATCCCAAAATTTAAGGGAATTCATAGAGGATGTTAGGTTCCCTAACATAGGAGACCCCACCCCAAATATTAAATAGATATAGTGTAAAAAACTCAAAATGTGAAAACTAATAAAGATTTTTTATTGCATAATTAATCATAAACGCAACACCATTCATGATCCAACTGGTATCTACATAGGTTAGAAATTGATATTCAAACTAGGAGGGTCAATGTATTTCTCATTGTAAAATCATTAGTGTCCAAATCAAAATAAAATACAATGATATGTTAGATAATTATTACATCTAAAACTATTTATATGGTAGAGAGTCAACATTGTAAAAATAACAAAAAAAAAGAAATTGAACAATGCACAAGCCTATAGTCATGCTCAATTGGCCTCTGCTTAGTCCTCTACCTCCATGTGCTATGGGAAACTATCAACATCATCTATGTGAATGTGAAGAAAATTGACTCCTTGTTCAAATCTAACTGCCACTCTAACTTTTACAACCAAAGAAATTAAAAAAATATATTGATGCTACTTCAACTTTTAACTGAAAGATTGTTTGTTGGTCTTGAAATATGTTTGGAATATGCTAGAAAATCCCTTTTGTCGACACTTTTCTATGAATCAAAGCTTGATGTTCCAAAAAATCCAATTTCAACCTCCATAATGTAATCAAACTAATGTATTTTAGGTGAGAAACATTAAAGGTTAGAGTTTGGGAGGGTTATAAAGAGAAGAAAAGGCAAGTTCAGGGTGGTGGGATCTGCATTCAACTTTGAAGTAGAAAAAAAAATTATGTCATTTTTGTTTATGTGCTTCTATGAAGATGTGCTTCTTGTAGGGGATTTCCTAGAGTAATCTTGAGTACCTGTGGTTCCCTATTCTTCCAGGGAGATCCCCAATGAAATCTTATTTACGGACAATCTGTAAGGGTGAAATCAAACATATCTCCCTAGTCTGAATGATTTAGATCTAGAACAAAAACAATACATAATACAAATGCCTTTCCTAGACTCAATTAAATGCAAGATAATTGAAAGAGATGGCTTACCTTACGGGTGTAGTTCTTTTTTCCTTGCTTATCCAAGTCCTGATCTTCAGATGTTTAGTTGCAAAACCAGACAAAACATGTGGAAACAAACAAGTAATAAAAGCACATGAATGTGAATTGATCTAGATCAACAGTCAAAGAAGTTAATCATAAACATTATTAACACAACAAGTTTATGGAAATAATTTGCATTAGATGTAATAATAAGAAGTACAATGAGAGAGATGTTACGACTGATGCTTTGACGTCATAACCTCCTTCCAACAATCCTAGCCTCCAAGATCAAATGCTTATCCCCCTAATGGATGAAGATGATCACCTAGAGAAATTCCACCACCATATAGGTACTCTATCCTTCCTCGCTTAAAAATGGAGAGGGGGTTCATATATAAAGGGCTAAATGGATAAGAGGGGTTGAGGATTTAGGGGAGAGGCTTAGGAGATCATCCCACTAGGTAAGGGGGTCGTCTGCCACCTTCCCAGATATGTAGGGATAAGTCTCCATGCCATCCAAGCTCCCAAAAGTCGCTTGAAGCTTCCCTTTATATTTTTTAACCATCAGTGACGCACCTTGCAAAAGAGAAAATTGCGCCAATGGGAGGTCGACTCACCTTGTGCAAGGGAATCATGCGCCACCGACACACTCTGCTAAGGTGCAGAGCGCGTCACCTTGAGTCCGATGCACCTTGCCATAGATCAGGGCGCGTCAGGGTGACAACTTAAGGTTAAATGGATGAACACCAACTTCCCTTTTGATGTTTTAACCCAAGTACTTTAGAAATCAAGGCATATAAAGGACACATAACTCATGATGAAGAGATTTTGGTGTAACAGAATGCTCCCCAAAGCATGGAGATGGAAAGATAAGGTAGGTGAAATGGTTTGTAATAGGGAAAAAATTGAGGTAAGGATTGTCGGTTGGAGTGACGAACAAAGATCTCCTGTAGTACAACTGACTCTGAGATACATGTCTCAAACTGACTCATAATATGGCTGTCGACCAATACATTGCAGATCCATAATAGTAAAGATTGACTGAACACAATCATGGCTACTAGACAAAATCGTAGATCCATGATGAGATGATAACACAACCAATACCAATACAAAAATGGATCCATGTAATATAACTCAGACAATATCCATCGCAACCTGGGTGAGATACATGACTTAACCCAGGGTCTTCAAGTCGAACCCGCAATGATACAAATCTAACCATGTGATTACAATGTTTTGAAGTCGAACATGGTATAAACCACTTGATTACCGATCATTGATGTATACCGTTAACAAGAAGGAGGGAAATCACCATTGATGTCAATGATTCCCAAGGTATCATAGTACATACCACTGAATGTGAATCAATGAGTTGAGGTCGAACACTCAGCAGAATCTTTCAATCAGAAGTCAATGATGTGAACTTACTTTTGAAAGCAAGGTAACTTGCTATTGAGGCATGCAGGCCCAAGGTTACTTGATTGGTTTCGAGATTTAATCCTTGGATGATGTGTTGAAGTCGACAAGGATGAATCCGTTGAAGGAGGGCCATGATGTTTCCCCCATCATCGACATGAAACATGATCAAAGATGTTTTGGAGTGGATCAGACTATAGAGTGACACTTGAGACTGACTCATGAGTGACCGACATGACAGAAGGTATAATGACTGCAGAGATTGACTCGATGAATAGACCTCTTGAACATGGGAATGACATGACTTGGCAACATTGACATAACAAGAATAATACCGAACCCTAATGTAATTGATGATGGAAGCATTCTTTGGATGGTTCAAAGGAGTGGAACGACTCATGGAATTGGTGGGACTTGAATACAAGCAGATTATCTAAGCATTTGAATGCATATGCAAACAAGTGCCATGTTCAAGAGTGACTAAGTACTGCCATAGTTACAATGAAACAAAAACTCTTTCCTTATCCTCATCATGATTGATGAGTAACTCTGTTGTTTTTTAATGAGCTTGAGGAGGGAAACATATGCTCGGTATAGCTCATCCTTCGGATGAGTCCGATATCATATGTTTTACGAACCTGAGATAGGATGGGTTCATCCCAATAAGGGCCCTTCAATGTCATATTTTAACAAGTCAAGAGAAGGAAAACTCAACATCATTTCATATTTAGAGAGTATGAAAAGAACTAAAGAAAATTCCAAATGGTTCTTTTTTCGTAAATGTTAGTCTCCTCATCCTAAAAAGGATAAAACAATATGAGAGAGAAATCTTCCAGTCCTGATTAACTAGAGGGCTCCTTTTTCATAAATAGTCCTCCTGGTCTGAAAATGGGGTAAACTATCACCATAAAGACGACCTTTCAAATAATTTTACAAGTGTGAAAGAATCAAGTTCGCTTGGCGATATTTTCATATTTAGAGAGTCTGAAAAGAGCTTAAAGAGGAACTCTGAGGGGTTCCTTTTCCGTGGGAGTTTTACGAGCCCGAAAAAGTGATAAAATGTAACTCGGTAATTTATTCTCATAATTTTATGAGCACGAGAAAGAACAAAAAGTGAGCTCGATGCCATTAATACTTGATTTTAACGAGCGCTATGATAGCTTAAAAAACGATCGAAGACTCGTTCAAACTTGATAAAAAAGTATGAGATGTCTATGATGGTCGCCTATGAATCTAGAACACCACTTTACTTCATCTGAGAACTCCAAAAAATAAGTTAGAATTCATAACAAGGTGTTAAAACGTAAAAAAGTCACCAACTATAGTAAAAAACCCATAAAAGAAATATTAAAAAAGGAATATTCCATTTCTTTTATATAAAAAGTCAAATAGTAAAGAAATATTTACCAATTGTTTTTTACCAAGTTGGAATAGTGAAAACATCTCTTTGGAGCCCATTTTTCAAACATCGATTGCGAAATCTATGATCAGTTGTTTTACGTCTTGTTAGTCATAGGTAGGCCTTAACCCTGCTCTTTACATTTTCAGTGGATTAGTTTTTGGTTTAATTATCATTTTTGGGGTTTTTTGGACCAAAAAAGAAAGGGGATAGCACATGCCCTGGGCGATGCACTTTTCCCCTTGCAGGAAGTGCATCGAGAGGGTTTTTTTGGACCAAAAAAGAAAGGGGATAGCACATGCCCTGGGCGATGCACTTTCCCCTTGCAGGAAGTGCATCGAGAGGGTTCTGATGCACTTCATCCACGGGGAAAGTGCGTCGCCGACGCACTATCCACAAAAGCGGGGTTCGATGACACAAATCCATAATAAAAAATTAATAATTGGGGCCAAAAATACCCAAACCAAAGCTATGAAAGGGTTCTAATACTTGTTTAATTTATGTTTATGCAGGTTCCAACCAATAACATGGTCCAGTGGAAAGAAAGAGAGCACGGAATTGAAGATGCCCAAATGGAAAATGAACCACATTCAATGAATGCTTTACAAGGGTGTGGAATCTTGAAATTATTTCATGTAAAGGGCATGAGGGCCCAAGTACAATTACTAGATTACCTGATTAGGCTATGGGATTTAGATCAACAACATTTCCAAGTAGGTTCCCACATCCTCACCTTGGATGTTGAAGATATTTATTTCCTGACAGGGTTATCTAGGCGGGGAGCCCCAGTTTCACTATATGGTCCAGGGGGTAGTGATCAGTCAACAGAGAGCTTGGTGGCATAGTTTTGTACACCAGGGACACATATGCTTGCTGGGAAAATTCCCATCAAGAACATACGAGATCGACCCCTGAGGACTGTGCTCTTTACCATAGAGCGGGTGGTGGGCAACAGGGCTGCTCATTAGGCCACCAGGGCCCACATGCTATATGCCATTGAGTGTATGGAACCGACGGTTTTCAACTGGTGTGAGGGAATCCTCACAAACCTAATGAATCAACTTACCAACTGCCGTAGGGGTGAGCTGAAGCAGTTCGGGTATGGATCCATCATGGTCTCATTCTTCCTGGAGCGAGTTCCACTGCTAAGACCACAGGTAGAGTTGGATGATCTCCATTTGTGAGATCCTCATATGGTCCGATGGTCGGAGGTCATGGACCTCCATGGAGGCAGAGGTCCTATTATCAGTTATGGGCCCACCTTCTTTAGGTGGCTCTGCGGGTAGCTCCTCATGATTGAGGATTATGCGTATGCAGGTACCGATTTTAGGGGAGACCCGGACCTAGCTCTTCTAGCGGGGGAGGAGTGGGGAGACCTTGGTAAGAGCGAAACTCTTGTTGTTTTTATGTATTTTATGGTTTTTTAATGTTTTTGGGTAGTACTAATAATTCACACATTTTTCATGTAGATGTTGGCCCATCTCGACCAGTAGGTTCCTCTCTGATTGAGAGGAGAGGGGTGGTACGAGAGATGGAAGCTGCTTAGTAGGATGCAGCGGAGGAGTTAGGCAAGTTGGAGGAGAACCTCCAATTATTGACATTGGATATTCCTGACATATCTATCGATGACTTACCTTGCCATTACCAACGTCATATGACTAGGGTTTCAGGACGCTTCGGTCGACTGCTCCGTCGAGTAGCTCTGGCTATTATCTGTTATCACAAGCATCCACATGGAAGCACTCATGTATGATGTATGTACTGAAGGCCATATGCCTCGGATTTTGTAGATAGACTCTACTTGAAAGCTTATGAGCTTCAGGTTTTTCGTATTAGTACCATTTTTGTATTTTACCGAACATGATGATATATATACAAAACACTATTTTGCGGTTTTATATACTGTGTTTTATATGGTAATTTGTGATCTTATGGATGTTGGATTATACAATATGGTTAGATTACATGTTATGTCCTTTTATGCATCTTTTTAATAAAAATGTTTATGAATGTGCAATGTACTAGTCTTAAATGAAATTAGCTAGGGAATCAACAACTACGTTCATGTTTCTCAGGATATGTAGGTATTGAATGGATTCAAAGGACCTTCCAAGAAACGTACTCTTCGAAATAGACAAAGTAATGTGGGGTCGTAGATAGTGTAGACATAGTTCAAATGAGAGACCACTAACTGTGAATCTAGATAGATAACAAGGTGGTCAAGACCCAAGGAAAAAGCATCGATCAATAATCCAATCACTGCATGATACTCGACGACATTGTTGGTTGCAAAACCTAGGCAAGTTCCTCCTGAACTAATCAGCTCACCGGCAAGGGAATATAGTACCCATGCCGCCGAAGCGAGGTTGTGGGTGTGACGGCTAGCGCCGTCTGTGAATCCAAATAAAGTTTCCATCTGCACATCTAGGAAGAACATGGTATAAGCGCAATGATGAGATCCCAACACACTAAAAAGTGTCACACCAAACAAAAGCACACGTCATGTACAGTATATACAAAGTACTAATGCAAAAAGATTTAGGCATAGTATAGCTTTATGTAGAGCCCATTGCTAGGCTCCCCCAAAGATATTCCGTCATATTCTTCTAGTTCATAGGCCCCCTTTTCCAAAACACGTTTTATCACATATGGACCATGCCACATGGACTCAAGTTTTCCTGCCCCCAGTTTATCATGTTTTTGGTCATAAGTAAGGACCAAATAATCCTTGTTAAAGGTACGAGGTTTCACTGACTTATCGTACTAGGCCTTGATACGTTTCTTATGTTCTTCATTAGCCAGAGCTGCATCACAACGGATTTCATCGACTTTTTCCAAGTATAGAAATCGTTCTTCCTTGGCTGTGGTGTTCGGTAGAAGTTCGATAGCAAGTTTTAGTGACAGAATATCGCACTCGATAGGTAGTAATTCCTCTAGTCCATACACGCCCATAGGGATGAAAAAAGCATAATATGCCAGTTGGACTTGTGTGTTCCTACCATATGTTAAATCATGGTTTACAAGACCTTGTTAATGGCCTCTACTTGTCCATTTGATTGAGGGTAGTAGGGAGTTGATTTTTCATGCCGAAAACCCAATATGGTGCTTAGTTCATCCACCATCTTGTTATGGAAATGTGATCCATGATCAGTGACGATGGCTTGAGGAATTCCGAATCTTCTAATGATATGATTGAACATAAAGAGTGCGGGAGTTTCGTTGTCTTCTTTGTATGTAGGCATGGACTCAACCTATTTGGTAAAGTATTGAACGATGACGATGACATAACCATGCCCCCGGTCGAGGTAGGCTTAAAATGCATAACATCTATGCCCCATTTGGAAAAGGGACCGATGACGATAATTGGATGTAATGGGGCTGGGTGTGAGCGCTTTTTGTAATGAAAAAGCTAGCAAGGAGGACACTTCTTGACTGCTTCGATACAATATTTGAATATGGAATTCCAATAGTATCCAGCGCATAAATTTTTTTGGTTTGTAGCCATCCCAGAAATATGACCGCCACATGCCCCCGAGTGACAATCATTCAAAACATGTTAGGCCTCCTCATGAGTGAAGTATCGTCGGAGAATGGAGTCGATACCACAATGATATAAAGTATCACTAATGATGAGATAATATTTGGCGTGGTGACAGACCCGACGACGTTCATCATGAGATAATTAAGGACCAAATCGTTGGGTTTGGAGATACAATGTGATGTCTCCATACCATGGGTCAGAAGTACTGATGAGAAACAAGGACTCATCGGGGAGGGAGTCCATCGGATCAGTTTCCCGATCAGTATGGGAAAGGTCACAAATAAGTTCCGTAAAAGCAAATATTTATTTGATTTGTCCTTCTCAAACTGGAGATCGAATTCTTGTAGAATCACAATCCAATGCAAATATTTTCCACCTAGTACCTGGCGTGTGAGAACGTGGTACATGGGGTTCGAGTTGGCGATAATAGTGGTAGTGCGGAGGAGGATGTAGTGGCGGAACTTCTGAACGAAAATGATTGCCGCGAGAGTTAGCTTTTCTATCTGTGAATACCGGGTTTCAGAGTCAATGAGACCCTTGCTAAGGTAATATATCACATGCTCCTAGGCATCGCTATCTTCTTGTACTAAAACCATAGTAATAGTGGAAGTAGAAGCAGCAAGATAAAGGATGTAATCCTTGGTGTGATTCAGTGGTTGTAACACGGGTGCATGAGTAATGGCATGCTTAAGGTTGTCAAATGATTTTTGAGCATAGTCATCCCAAATGAACGACACGTCCTTCTTCAACCACCGCATATATCCCTGTGTTTTCTCTGCGAAATTGCACACGAAACGTCGTAGGTAGTTTTCCTTGCCCTGCAAACTTTGAAGTTTTGTAATATTTGTAGATGGTGGTAGGGAAACAATGGCCTCCACCTTGAGGGGATCGATGTGGATCCCATCTTTGGAAATGATGAAGCCTAAGAGGCATCCAGAATCAACACAAAAAATGCACTTATGAGGATTTAAATGAATATTACTCCACCGACACCTGAGGAATACAACCGTCAGATGATTAAGTCACGACGATTCAAATGAGCAGGAAGATCATCTAGGTAAGGTTCCACAAAATCCTTCATATCGTGGAAAGCGTACAACATAGCCAACTCAATTGTAGCACCAACATTTTTAAGACCAAATGGGAGTTTGTGATATACGAACATACCCCAAGGACATATGAAAGTAGTCTTGTGTTGGTCGGGAGTATGGATCTCAATATGATTATAGCCAGAAAAGCTATCCATAAATGAGAAGATGACACTTCTGACACAATTGTCTATGATTTGGTCGATATACGGGGTGGGGGAATTGTCCTTGGGACAAGCCTTATTTAGATCCCTGTAATCAACACAAACTCTGATGTTTCCCTGTTTTTTCGTAACCAGGATGACATTAGAGACCCAATCTATTAAGGGAACAAGATAACTGAATCCATGCTTCAACAACTTTTATATCTTTGCCTTAATTGCCACAGTTTTCTTAGGGTGCACAAGACAGAGTTTTTGCCGGACAAGTTTTGCGTTAGGATATGTTTGAATCTCATGCATTACAATAGCAGGATCAATCCCAGGCATTTCCTCATAGCTCCATGCAAAGATGTCGCATAATTTTTTAAACAAGGCCGTGAAAATGGTGTCTTCTTCCAGAGAACAAGTTTGGCTTATGCGAATGTGTTCTACGACTCCAGGTTTTACCAAGATGTCGATCGGAAAGGTAGGCGTGATGTTTGCCAGGTTTCCCTCGGTTACCGTATCATATATAAGAATAGGAGGTTGAGGGTAAGGAAAGACATCCGGTGAAACAATTGTTTCGATATCGTTCTCTACCAAATCTAACGGCGGAAGGAAGGAGAATCGATGGTGAAGGTCTTCCCATGGGGGTTCATCCACACTCATGATCTCCATGATTGACTCGTCGAAATGAAAATTCTGGAGTAGAGGATTAGGTAGGGACGAGGTCTGTTGTAATGGCATAGAACCCGAGGTAGATGTCACTAAAGAGTAGACATCTGGTAGATCGGGAGCTGATTGGATGGCCTTGTAAGTAGCTTCAGCAGGGCTAAGAGGCATCACATCTCCAATCAAATCCAAATGAGCGAGATCAGGCACAACCCATTGGTTGGTCTAGTTGGAAGACGATGGGATCATAGACGAAATCATGTTCACCATGTAAACATGGGCAGGGGGATCTGATGTTGGAAAGAATCCCATGAGGGATGAATCTTTAAAGAGTCCTACCCCCATACTCTCATATATCTGCGCAGAGTGGCCTAAAAGAGGGACGTTATCCGCACGGTGAGTAGTGGTGTCAGGTGTACATAAATCTAATTGGTTGATAGTGAAAATTCTCCCTTGGTGGGGAAATTGTATGATGCAGAAGATAGATGACACAACTGCAATCATGGCATATAACCAGTTTCGACCAAGTAATAAGTTATAATCCAACGACGCAGCAATGACTTCCACATTGATGGAAACTGTCTTACCCCCCAAATCGACGACCAAATATTGTAATAGCCCGTGAGGTTGAAATCCAGGTCCATCAAATGCTTTCAATGTGGTGGGGGAACGGTTCAACTCGAGAGAGCAAATGGATTCCAACAAGATAGCCACATAACTGAGGTAGATGCTCCTTCGTCTAAGACAGTATGATGGATGCTTTTCCCAGAAACTTTAGTAACAATTTGAAACGTGAGTTGGTGGGAAAGCCTCATCTTGAAATACTCTAGCTTGAACATGATGGTGTTGGAGGAATCAGGATCTACATCTCCTATTGCACATAACAGGGTATTACGCTGATTGGGACAATTTTGTAATATTTCTAGCGTCAACATAGCACAAGGAGATTGTGCTAGGTCCTCTACAATATTGTAGTTTTGAGCAACCCGAGCGTTTGGATTGAAAGTGGCTTTTCTAATCGTGCTCTTGGGTGGATGCAATACTGAATCTGGTAAATGTTTCTCGATAACGAGCGGACCTTCTGGTGAAGGAATGCTAGATGTATATGCGGGGGATTTTTCAGTATTACCTCAGTTAGATTCCTTGTCAAAAGTAGAGTCATATGTTCGTGACCTAGTGGACAAGTTGACTGTTTTGCTCCGCATCATGAGAACATGAGCGGTTGTGGACGATTATCCTGGAGAAGGTTGTTGTGCAACCATCTGCTGTTGTTGTGTGGTTAAAACTGCGGCTATGGGGTTTTCTTTAAGAAACTTTTGCACTTCCTCCCGATGTGGGAATTCTTTCGTGAAGTGATCATCACCACACAGTAAACAAGGATATTTAACCTTTCGCTTTTGTTTGGTGTCTTTGGGATTATTTTTTGGCTCCTACTGGTTAGATGACTTTCTAGATTTACCATTGTTCTTCTTTTTACCACTGGATTTTTTAGGTGAAGCAGATGGAACTGAATTCACTTCCTCAGTGGAAGCAGGGCTGGGTGATCGGTTGGTCTTGTTTCCATCTTATGGCGAGGGTGGAGTCGAGCTATGCTAGTTCTGTGATCCACCAGATTGTGTAGCAGGCTGGGTATGCACAGAACCAATAATTCCATCGACATGAGATCCCGTAGGTGGTTTGGTTGGATCATGTGTAGGACGGGGGGCATTAGGAATAATATCATATAAGGTGCCAGATTGGGCATAGACAAGGTATAAATATTGAGCATGAGATATGGCTTGTTCTTCCATAATGGCCCCACCCATAGCCACATCTTTATCTATGATGGGAATTAGTGACTTCGTGAACCAACCGACAAGTAGTTGATCCAGAATGGGAGCTTTAATGAGACGTCTTCTCCTCCTCCATTCATGAATATGATTGGAAATATGGGTGGATGTAGTTTGATGGAGAGAAGTGAAAAGATCCATGTCGGTTTTGTAGCGGATTGGTAGATAAAAGTGAGTAAAAAATGACATAGCTAAAGATCGAAAGTTAGCAAAGGAATGTGGTGGCAACTCAATGTACCACTTTGCGGCAGTACTAATAAGGGTTCGTTGAAATAACCTCAAATGGATGGAATCATCCATTAAGGAATTGGAAGAACACCACAAATGATAAGTCATAACGTGGTTCTTAGGGTCCTCATCGGGTTTGCCTCCGAACTTCAGAATATATGATGGTAACTTCATGTTAGGAACCTATGTCAACCCTTCTCTTTACTATGTTAGTATATTGTTGTTGGACACATATGCTTTGTAAGTCGTCCCGTAGTATTTGTTGATCCGTAGTTTATATTAGCCCATAGTATTGACCCATAGTATTGGACGCATATGCTTTGTAAGTCGTCCTGTAGTATTATATGTCCCATGGTTTTGACTCATAGTATTGGGCATAGACTTAGTATATAAGTGTGTGTTGAGGTCATTGAAGGAACCGTGAAGTTAATTGTATTGAGCTTGCTCAAAGGAGGTTGCCCCCTCGAAGTGGCCCGTGATCAATATAAAAGTGATTCTGAGTTTTGTCATTTCTGCTATTTCGCATATTCTTATTAATTAATTGTTGTAGGTACTTCACATCTGGTATCAGAGCACTTTCTTGGGCTTGCTGGGTGAAATTTCTGCCAAATTTTTTTCGCATCTGTTGCAGGTTTGGATTTGGGAATAATCCCTATCCGCTTAACTGTGGGAAGTACTTGGGCATAAGCCCTAAAACTCATTGTGAGGAGTACCATAGGAACCCCGAAGTAGCTGGCCCATTGAGAGGACCTACCAGTGAAAAGGGCAACGACCCCTACCTGATTGACTAGTTCCCACCCGTGAGGTAAACCAAGAGCTGTTGTTTGTGGCAAAGTGGTTATCAGTTTTACCTGAGCCGTGGAGTGAGGGGTACTACCCCAATACGCAAGCCGTCAGACAACATTGGTGGCTGAGTGAAACCCCTGAACTGTTAGGAAGCCGCACATACCTGGGGTCCATATCTATTTTCAGCTGAACTGTTGTCGATCACTGTTGCATCGTTTTAGATCCAGTCGTTCAGATCCATTCTGCAAGCCGTTCCAGATCTAGCCGTTTTCAATCCATTCGGTGCCATTCCAGATCCCTTCCGAGCCGTAGCCGCTCCAGTCTGGAGAAAAAAAAAGAAAAAAAAAAGAAGAAGAAGTTTTTTCTCCATATCTTCCTTGTTTTCACTCTATTTCCCTTGAAATTTTCAAGGAAACCCTATCATCCCATTCTGCATATTTCATTCCTGAGGACCCTATCCCCAATTCCCCTTCCCAAGGCCCGAAATCCCACATTTGTCTATTTTTAGGGTTTGCCATAACTTCCTCAGATTTCACCCAATCACCTTCAAATTTTACCACAGAGTTCCTTTCCGAATTCTGCTTCGTTGTCCCCCTCTGCCAAATTTTCCCATTCTTTCACCCCGCTTCTGAAATCCTCCTTTTTTGCTTCCTTGTCTCTTCGACAGTGTCCAAAACCTAGTCAAACCCCAATTACCCTTCAGATTTTTTTCCAAATCCAGCTTTTCCTTTACTGAAGCAGTTTCTGTTTTTGTTTTTCTACCCAGTCAACCAAAAAAAAAAAAAAAAAAAAAACTCCTGGTATGGTTGTCACTCGCGCAGGAGAAAACACCATGGAGGAAGCACTTGCAGCCATCCAAACCAAACTCCAAGATCTGGATGAAAAATTTCTCAGCCTCCATCTTCAGCATTCAGCCATGCACAATAACCGACAGCCAGAATCTTTTGCAGCCATCGGGTTCTCTTCTTCCAGCAATTTTCGTGGGCCGAAGCTTGATTTTCCTCGCTTCAATGGTACTGATCCAACTGGATGGATATACCGAGCAGAACAATATTTCAGTTTGCATAATACTTTTGATGTCCAGAAAGTTCCACTTGCATCCTTTCATTTGGAACAAGAAGCCCTTCAATGGTACCATTGGTACATCAAAGCTCATCCTGAACCAAACTGGACACAATGCGAGTCAGGGGATACTTCAAGAAGATCCCTCTTACCATACTCATTGATTCTGGTAGCCGTCATAACTTCATTGACCCTCGGATTGCCAAATAGGCTGATTGTTTTGTCCATCCTTGCTCCAACTTTGATGTCATGGTTGCCAATGGGGGCACCTTACCTTGCAAGGGGAAGTGTCACAATGTGCGTATCTCTATGGAAGATTATAACCTGCGCTCTGATATGTTTTCCTTGTCCTTAGGCGGATGTGATGTGGTTTTGGGTGTTCAATGGTTACGCACACTTGGCCCCATCTTATGGGATTTTGTGGAACTTTGGATGCAGTTTTCAGTCAATGGGGCACAACACAAATTAATGGGCTTACAATTAGGGTATCTCCGCATCATCAGTTCACATCGTCTGGAAAAAATCCTTAAGAAGAATTCACATGGTGTCATCGCTCAGCTCCATTCCATTCAGATGCACCCATCAATGATCTCCACTACTTCCTTTGATAGATATGCAGGTGTCTTTGCTGAACCAATTAGCTTGCCGCCTTCAAGAGACCTTTCCGGTAAGAATTTAGTCGCATCTACCTCTCAGCGGGAACTGATGGCTATTTTGCATGCAGTACAAAAGTGGCAGCCATACCTATTAGGGAATTATTTATGCATCAAGACTGATCTCCCGAGTCTGAAAAATTTTCTGGACCAATGGGTCTCCTACCCAACACACCCGAAATGGGTTATCCAACTCATGGGTTATCCCTATGCGATCACTTACAAGAAGGGTAAGGACAATATAGTGGCAGATGCTCCTTCTCGCACAATTGATGACCCAGTTTCTCTTACAGCTCTTTCTCTGCTTGTTCCAAATTGGTTGTAATATGTTGAACAGGGCTATCTCTTCTATGAACTCCATGCTTCTTCATCAGCAGGGCACTCTGGGTTCTTCAAAATGTATAACTGGGAACAATGTAACTTCTTTTGGCAGGGACTAAAAATGACAATTCAACAGATGGTGGCTGACGATGATACTTTCCAAGTCAACAAGGGTGAAACGACACTCCTTTCGGGATTGCTCAAACCCTTGCCCATCCCTACACAACTTTGGCCAACTATTTCTATGGATTTCCTAGCAGTTCTCTGGTGGTACAATACCACATCTCAAAGGACACCATATGAAGCAGTCTATGGAAAAACACCGCCAGTTCTTCTTCCATACACCCTTAGCAGCTCTTTGTTCAGGAAATTGACTCGGTTCTTCGAAACTGCGATCAGATTCTTCTCATTCTGCAGGACAATCTTCACATGGCCAGAATTTGCCTGAAACAACAAGCCGATCAACACCGTTCTGAGCACATTTTCCACGCAACTGACAGGGTTCTTCTTCATCTACAACCTTCCAATCAATCTTGCTTGACACTCCAAAAGCGTCAGTGGCCCGAAATGCAACCCGAGGATGCTACCGGGGAACCACTCCTTCAGATTCTGCAGCCATTTCTCCAACCAAAGCTTTGAGGACAAAGCTTTTTCTAAGGGAGAGGGGATGTTAGGAACCTATGTCAACCCTTCTCTTTACTATGTTAGTATATTGTTGTTGGACGCAAATGCTTTGTAAGTCGTCCCGTAGTATTTGTTGATCCGTAGTTTATATTAGCCCATAGTATTGACCCATAGTATTGGACGCATATGCTTTGTAAATCGTCCCGTAGTATTATATGTCCCATGGTTTCGAATCATAGTATTGGGCATAGACTTAGTATATAAGTGTGTGTTGAGGTCATTGAAGGCACCGTGAAGTTAATTGTATTGAGCTTGCTCAAAGGAGGTTGCCCTCTCGAAGTGGCCCGTGATCAATATAAAAGTGATTCTGAGTTCTGTCATTTCTGCTATTTTGCATATTCTTATTAATTAATTGTTGCAGGTACTTCACACTTCATAGGAATCATTGGCCAATTTATGCCATGTTGAATGGGATCGTTAGTCAAACGAGACAAGTCTGGGAGATCAAGTGTAGCTAGAAATGGTAATTGTTGGTTTGGCTGCTGATACTGGTAGTATTGATAAGGCATTTGAGTACCAGTAGGACCATGAATCGACTGATTATAAGGTCCTACCGAAAAGGATTGGCCATATGGAGGCGGGCCTCCAAGATCAGGAGGTGGACCAGAAGGAGGTCCTCCTCCAGAGTGAGGGGGTCCACCGCCGCTGTATGGGGGTCCTCAGGGTGGAGGTGGGACAGGTGGTGGGGGAGGAGGCGGGACAGGTGGTGGTGGTGGTGGTATTCCAGCTGGAGGTCTAGTTGGTGGAGATTTATGATTCCCCCATGGGGTTTTCATGTTTCTGGGATATGGTAATCCAACGAAAAAAATTTCCCTGATATGTATGGCCCCATGGGGTTTGGGTCCAATTGGATGGACCCCCCATTTGATGTGTCCACATAGGTTATCCCATGGTTGGGAGAGAACTTCCAACCATACTAGAGTTCATATGTGAAGAATGTCCTCCGCTCACATTGTGTCCCCTAACTGGATGATGTCCTACAATCAGGTTTTGTCCACTGACTAAGGGTTGCCCCCTAGTTGAAAAATATCCACTTGTTGGAATATGGACAACATGGGTGTGTTGTCCACTAATAGTAAGTTGACCTAAACCAATTGGTTGACTACTAACTAAGGGATGACCTCCACTCAACTGTTTACTAACAGGTAGATGATAACCTCCCCTTGAATGTTGAGGTGGGGGTGGTGGAGGTAGTGTTCAAGTGACGTAGTTAATAGTAGCTGAAGGTTTCCCTCCAGTGGTTGGGGTCGAATAAGGTGAGAGCCGGTAAAATGATCTGTAGGAGTACTATATGGGAAAGATGGTTGGCCTGGCCCTTAAGTGGACATGATCGGTGTTGATATTCCTGGTGAAGAAAAGGAAAAAGAATGTATAGGTCAATGTTGTTCAAAAAATGATACTTCCGGATTGGACCTAGGGGGGAAACTATGATGTCTAAGCTGATTACCGAACGTTCGTAAACGTTCCATAGTCTCGTAAATTGGTGTGAGAAAGACGTCGTCGGGAACCCATGGAGGAAACCGATGAGGTGGAGTTTCCACCATCGAAAGTCACTAATACATATGAGAAACTTTGCCACAGTTTTGCGTTGATATTGCCACGTTGTATTGTCTCAATTGCGACAATCATGGACTCGATTTTGAGTGGATATAACAACGAATTTGGAAATCCATCGCAATAGAGACAAACACTGGTCGCCACGTGTCTTCTATACGAAGGTCTTGAAAATTATTATTTTTTATTCATTTTCTACAAAGCCTCTCTCTATCGATGAATAGCCATCCCTATAACGACGAACATATGTCGAAAAAATGTAGCATGGATATTCGCTTCCACACAAAACTGTCTCTCTATCGACGGTGGTTCGTCGAACAGACCAAGACAAATATGGAGGCTGCGACGGTTTTGCTATACCGGTGACGATGTTTCGGCTCAACTATTGACGAACGTTCGTCGATGTTTTTCTATAGCTTCGACGAAATCCCGTCGATATATAGACGATACCTGGAAGTTTAAAAAAAAAAACCGTGGAAAGTGATGTCTTTTGAGTATAACCTAAATGTTATACCTTTCCACGGTTTTGGTATACCTTCAACGAAAGTGCGTCGATATATAGAAGATACCTGTAAATTAAAAATAAAAATAAAAACCGTGGAAACTGATGTCTTATGAGTATAACCTAAAAGTGCAAGCGAGGTGACATTATATTAGTGAATTTTGGCATTGGAAAAGAGCTTATCATCTTTTCTAAGAACAAAGATGATTAAATGAAATTGATGGTGAGTTTATCGTGGTTTTTAGAATTTTCAAGTGCAAAAGAAGAGAATGAAAAAAGAGATTGATCTAGTATATCTCATTTGATTGATCTAATTGTAAAGTCATAAGAGAAATGCTTCAACCTTTCATGAACAAATGAGGTTGGAAATGAATGCTTACAAGTTACAAAAAATTGAATGCAAAACTAGCATTATCAGTGGATTTCATGCCCAAAACATTTCAATTTTTTCTAATCTTAAGTTGTTTTGGGATCTAAAATTGTCACAACAACACTGAAGTTTGAGCCAGAGTTGATCTAAATCTGGTGAAAACATGGATATTTTTAGTTGCTAACCAACAGATTTAGTTGTTTATACTGTTGTTGTTAATGCCCCATAATGTTCCTAGGAGGATGAAGTACTCCATGATAGTTTTTGTGCTACGAGTCCCCATGTTTCATGTTTTTTCTTTTCAATATGGTAACCACCTTTAACAAAAAGACATGGAAACTGGTTGGAAATCGTCGGAATGTTAGGTTGGGATCAGATTCAGTTCCTTAAGGGAGGAAGATATTATACAATCGTGGAAGTTGGAATAGGTTGTCACATGCATTTTGTACAATAAATTCCACTGGAATTTTTTTTAATATTGTGCATACATATAGGATATGGAACATTATAGTGACCTTAACTCAACCCCTAGGGGAAAAGAGTAGTTGTTCACCTAGAAAATATTTGTAGGCTCTTTGCAGTGCCAACTGGTGGTAAGCTGTTTTGAATTTGCACATTACTGGAAGAGATGAAAATGAAAAACTGATCCTTCTTATGCAATCACCTCAAACATGGCCAAAATCAGTCAAAGTTAGTACCAAATATGCCCAAAAGAAGAAAAAAAAGTCCATTGAGCACATGATAGGAAAGAGACATGTTAATCAACACAAAATTGACAACTTATTTCTATTCTTTTACTATGCATGATCTCATATAACAAAAAATTCATCATAGATCAGCTTTGGCATTGATCATAAGCCGGTTGCACAGTTGAGCATGCAATTTGTAGTTTAGAAACCATATCATAATTGCCTTGGAGACACTCCTCGTGAAATAGCATCACTTGCTTTACTACATGTGAAGAAATATTAGTGAGAATTAATCATACTACAAAAAACATTAGGTGCATTGAATTCGTCTTTATTGAGAAATAAATAAATAATAATAAAATAACTCAATCCCCAGGGAAAAAGAGTAGTTTTTCACCTAGAAAATTTGTGTAGGATCTTTGTAGTGCCAACTGGTGGTAAGTTGTTTTGATGTTGCTCATTATTGGAAGAGGTGAATATGAAAAGTTGGTCCTTCTTATGCAACCACCTCAAGCATGGCCAAAATTGGTAAAGTTAGTATCAAATATGCCCATAAGATAAAAACAGTCCCTTGAGCACATGATGGAAAGAGACATGTTAATCAACACAAAATTGACAACTTATTTCTATTCTATTCCTAGGAATGATCTCATGTACCAAAAAATTCATCATAAATTACCTTTTGGCATTGAGAAGTAGGTTGCACAGTTGAGCATGCAATTTGTAGTTTAGAAACCATATCATAATTTCCTTGGAGACACTCCTCATGTACTAACATCACTTTATCTGCTACCTTTGAAGATCTAGACATATCAATTTATGAAGGGCTCACCATATCTCCCATTCTTGGATTCTGACCTGCAGTTCTCATATCTTTGTTATTTTGTTTTTAATTTTTTAAGGCATGTACTGAGCTTCACGAGAGAAATAGAAACACCAGACTTGATGATACTCTCCCATTAGCAAACATATTCTTACGTTACTAAGGAGCATTTTTGTTTTATGTAGAAGGTTGTCTCCTAGTTTGGATGATAGTATAAAAGTAGTTATTTACTATTGGTTGTATCTCTTGTATCTTAATAGAATGAAATAGAATTTAAGGATAAAGACAAACACATTAAGGATAAATAACACGTCAAAACCCTTACCTTGTCATTGTCCTTTCGTCAGATCCATTCGCCCATACAACTTGATAAGAGTTGTCCACTAGATGCATTTCCATCACCAAGACCCGCATAAATCATCAAAGAAAGAATTTTTATATGAGTAAATAATACATAAGAAAATAAACAGTCATTTAAATCCTACTACAAAGTCCTGTAGAAATCAATGAACCATGAAATGTTAAATTTATTAACAATATTTTAAGAAATAGACATGCATTTAAAAATTTACAACCATCTTTAATACATAATAATAAAAGAGTATTTATACCTTATTGAGATCCTCTCTGTTTTAAGAATAGTTTTATATTCTCTCCTGAACAGGGCCAACCACGTGAAGGTGGAAGCTCATATGGCCCCTCCCCCCCCCTCACATCGCTCTCAATTCCCCATATCCAATAAATGATGTTGTTTACATAGAAAACATATAAACATTCATGCATAACTAGGCTAGTCATCAAAACATATAGACAGAAAAACATTGAAGCATAATGAGTTAATTCATATAAGCAATGTTTGAAACTAACAACATTGATATACATCCAAATACAAGCCATGAATTTATACATCTATTTTTTCTTTGTTTTTTGTTTTTTTGCATTGTAATAACTGACGATTAGGGTATTATCATCATCATTTGGTGGAATATCTATAGAGCCATGTCCTGCTAGTGTTTGTGTTTCCATGCCTTCATGTATCATATAACTTCTTCTACGTCGTTGAGTAGGGCGTGGAGGCAGTTCTGAAGGGGCATGAATTGCAACAACGAAAATGGGCATGTTGTTCAAGTTTTCACAGGAAGATGTTTGAGATGAGTTCTTATGGAGAACCTGTGTGTGGTTTTTGTACTCTACGTACGTTTCGGACTGCTCAGTTGAGTCCATCATCAGGAGAATGTTTGGCTCATTTTTAAATATGTGCTTAATGTCCTTTATTAATATTAGTTTTTAATTTTTGTTAATAATTTTTAATTTATTATTGAGACTAATGTTGGCCGACTTGTTTGTTGTTGTTTTTAATTTTTGATATAAATTTTTAATTTATTTATTGAGGCTTAATGTTGGCCGACTTGTTGTTGTTGTTTTTTTAGAAGGTTTAGAATTGGTTTCCAAGATTCACTGAGAATTAATCCATCATCCCTGTTAAAATTTTTTGGGTGTTTTTCGATTTCCAGAGCCTCACGGATTCGTCTCTTATTGTAATGTTCCTCCACAGCTATGACCTTAGCCTTCTCTATGAAAATGTGGTGATTAGTGTTTTTGGAGTGTTCAGCTACTGCTGAATTTTTTATTCTTTCATGTTTTATGTCTGCGCAATGTTCTTTTAACCTTGTTTTTATTGATCTTCCCGTCTCTCTGATGTACTCATCATCACATGAACAAGGAAATGAATATACTCCTTTTTTGAGCATGGGATCAACTGGATCTTTTGCTTTGTCCAACATGTTTCTTAAACAGTTGGGAGGGTAGAAAGCAGTTTCGATGTGTTTCTTTCTTAATAGTTTGGCTATTTTGTTTGTGGTACCCTGGATAAATGGGAGGACCACCTTTTTTATGTTGTCAGTTTGTTTCTTTTTGTTACCGTCTCTTATTAAGAGGTTTTTTGCCTTTTTGAATGCTCTATTGATATCTTGTAATTTGTAACCATTTTCTTGAAGGAATTTAGCAAGATGTTTCAATTCTTCATCAAGATGTTCTTTGTCAGAAATTCTTATGGCCCTGATGGCAAGGGTGTTCAGGATTCCTAATTTTTGTGAGGGATGGTGATGGGATGTTGCATGTAGATATCTGTCAGTATGCGTCTTTTTTCTGTATACTTGATGTGCCAATGATCCATCCTCATTTTTTGTAATAAGAACATCGAGGAAAGGAAGGCAATTGTTTTCTTGGACCTCCATTGTGAATTTTATGTGTTCGGCCTGGTTATTGAGATGTGTAAGGAATTTGTTTAGGTTCTCTTTCTCATGTGTCCAAATGAGGTTTGTATCATCTACAAATCTTTTCCATTCACGGGGTTTTAGGGGAAATGAATCAATGGCTCTTTTTTCAAAATGTTCCATGTAGATGTTGGCCACTATTGGAGATAGTGGGGATCCCATCGCCACCCCCATTGATTTGCTCATAGATTTCACCACGGAAGGTGAAATAAGTGAATTTTAAGCAAATTCGGACCAGATTAGCAATCTCATCATTGGTGATTTCTTGTATTAATTTGATTGCATCATCTACCGGGACTTTAGTGTACAGAGAGACTACATCGAAGCTTACGAGTAGATCATCTTCTTCTACGTGCAAATCTTTTATTCCTTTGACAAAGTGGGTAGAATCTTTAACGTAGGATGATGTGTTGCCTACTAATGGTTTTAGGGTTTTTGAAAGGAATTTTGCCAATTGATAAGTTGGTGAGCCGATTGTGTTAACTATCGGTCATAAGGGTGCTCCTTCCTTATGAATTTTTGGTGCACCGTAAGTTCTTGGGATAATCGTGCTTCTGGGGATTAGTTTCTTTTTGGTTACTTCATCTAGGCTAGATTCAGAGATGGCCTTCTTAACTTCTTTAATTACTTTATTGCTTGGGTCTCTTGATAGCTTTCTGTAGGCTCCGCTTGTTGTTAGGTGCTCTTGCATTTTGGAGATGTAAGTTTCTGTATCTAAGATGACCGTGGTGTTACCCTTGTCTGCTTTTAACATTATTATGTCCTTATTTTCCTTAAGTTCACGTATTGCTGTGGCTTCATTCCTGCTGATGTTGCTTTTCGGTGGTGTTGCCTTCCTCAGGATTACAGCGCAGTCTTGTCTTAGTTCTTCTGCTGTTTCTTGTGGTAGAGACATCACAGCTTCTTCAATGACGCATATAATCTCTTCGGTGCTATCTAAAAATTAAGACCTTTTCCTAAAACCTTTAACGCGTCTTTGTTCAATGTTTGTTTGGACAAATTCACAACACTTCGGTTGTTATTATTAAAAAACTAATATTAATAAAGAACATTAAAAAATAAAAACTAATATTAATAAAGGACGTTAAGCACATATTTAATAATGAGCCAAACATTCTCCTGATGATGGACTCAACTGAGCAGTCCGAAACATACGTAGAGTACAAAAACCACACATAGGTTCTCCATATGAACTCATCTCGAAAATAGGCATATCGATATGTTGAAATATTATTGAAATTAATAGTTCATTATTTTAATTAAAATTACAATATTTCTCTTTACCTGTCTGTGTAGTTGTGACAGATGGTGTGTTAATTGTTTCTCTACTTGCTAATTCCTCTTGCGGTTCACCCTCCTGAGCTACATGGTCTTCCATTGAAAGAAGAAAATTTATAAGTATACGTCAGGAAATAAATATCTATAATCACAGTAGATATTTCTATTTCCAAAGCGGACATACCAGAATGGCTACTATGCTCCCCACTATCATGGGACATCCACAGCCCAACATCAGCTGGTACGTGTTGAGTAGCGCTAGATTCACTGATGCAGTTGCATTGTTGCTTAAAAGCAAACATAAATATTTAGTTATGGGTGATATAATCAAAACTGAATAGAGTTTAATAGTATACTACAATGATGTCCTTATTCATTTTATTTACTTGCATCTATGTAATTGGGGAGATTGGAGTCTGCCCCAAGCTTTTCCGATATTCAATCACAATTTTAAAACCATACTTGAAACCAAGCTTTAGGTCTTCCTTGGTGGCAACATCTTGGAATGTATTTCCTTGCAATGCATAACACATTTAAAATTTCCAGTATCGAAAACAGATATTTGTTCGCTACTGTCAAATAAATATTCCCCACAGTTAATCATTTAATTCTTACGATTCAGGCTCTTAGTTTTCTATAACCACCCTGGCCCAGTCTATGCTGCTCGTGCTTTTCCACTCTAACCTTGGTGGCTTTGGAGGTGTCAGGTAGCCTATATATGAAAATTTTGAAAAACATTAGATATCAGAATTCTTACTTAAAACAAAAAAGAAAAAAAATAAATGAGCATATTTCACTAAGAAGATGATATGTGTTGTACCTTGCTTTTCCAGGCCGTGGTTGTTTTCCTTGTCTTTTAGCAAGTTCTGCTTTGCATCCTTTATGATTTCCTTCCACTCTTTCTCCGGAACCATGGGAGGGCGCTCATGCTTGAGGTCAAGTTGCAATTTATCCCTATATTGGGCCCTGGTATATTTTAAATTCTCGCCGACTAACTTTACAACCACTTTCTTGTTGAATGTGTTTCCGCACAAATTTACCATGTGGTCTATCAATTCATCTCTCTTTGCGCTATCTTGGCTATTCCACCGTGTACGAATGGTGGGGCCAAACAGCTCCAATTCTTTGTCATTCAAATTCCTGTAGAAAACATTGTTTCCTGCAGAAATGTGTAATCCATTAATTTATAATAATTTCAACGTATGTCCATTTCAATTTCATGATTAAAATGAATAATTTAATTAATAAATACCTGCAATCTTTTGAACCTTGATCGGAACACAAGCATCATCCACCAGAAAGGTGAGATCTAGTGATTCGATGCTTTTAACTCGTGCTTCTCTAGGTAAAGTTTCATGGTCATCTACAGTACGTTCATCTCCGGAGTCATGTGGAGTCCTAGGCTCCATCTCATCATGCTCCCGTATGTCTTGCCGATAAAAATCAGTTCCCTCATCAATGGATTCGAGGCCAACCGTAGGAGTGTTAAAAAGCCTCATTGTTACATTCCTTCTTCGAAGTTGTTGCTGCATTGGAGCATCACTGCTACCTATACCTGTCTCGGCAGTTTCTCTAGTCACGGGTTGTAAAAACTCCTACAAACGAAAAAATTTACTATATCAGATCACTTGGAAAAATAGAAAACATAATATCAGATATGAAATCATGTCATAGCTTAAAAAAATATGTGAAGATGCCACTTACCCCATAAGATTTTATTTGTTCTTTCATCTCTTCAATCCTTGCCCTAATCTCCTGTGTCATGGGCCTTGTGCGAGCCAAGGCAATCATTTCTATGTTTTCCCTTTTCAGGGACTTCTTTATAGTTTTTGTTGGGTCTATGGAATAGTAAATTTCATCCTCAAGCTCCTCATCACCTAGATCAAGTGCACTGTACTAAATTCATCAAACAATAAAATTAAGCAAAATAATTTTAACATCATTCAAACATTGTTATTGTAATGAAAGTTAGTTACTATTAAGAACTAACACTTGCCTGATGTGGTGTTGTGGCTGATGACTTCCCACGGTCACCCCGTATTGATCTAATTCCAGTGGGTGACTATCCACGGTCACCCTAGGCCGGGAAGCAACAACTGCCTCTCCATGGTCCTCACCCTGACACGATAAATCAATCAATAATTCATCATAAGCACATAAAAATGCGAATGTCAACAGTGGAAATCGAATGTTAACATAAAAAATCGAAACATTTAGTTATTATATTTAACACTTACCTGACGGGGCACAGAGTGTGACCTTCCACGGTCACTTTGGACCATGGAAGCAGCAGGTGCCCTTCCACTGGCGCCACCCTGACACAATAAATCATTAAATAAACGTTATGAAAATAATTGTAGCATAATAAAAAATGAGATATTGCAATAATATTTATTTTTACCTCAAAAGTAGAGAACACGCATTTTGTTTCATGACGAACATGGGCAGTCCCTTGCTATAGTGTAATAAGCATGTTGTCACATGGAAATCTTCCGAGGTTGGAGTTTTTAGTTATTGTAGTCATATTTAGTTACTACATTTAGTTGAGTCAATAATTGTAACATAAACAAAAATGAGATATGGCAATAATATTTACTTTTACTTCCGAAGGAAAAGATAGATGTTTTGCTCCATGGCGATGAGTAGACCCCTACCACAGTGTAATAAGCATGTTATCATATGGAAATATTCACAATAAGCACGAAAAAGCGAATGGTAACAGTGAAAATCAAACGTTAACTTAAAAAATAAAACATTTTGTTATTGTAGTCATATTTATTTACTATATTTAACATTTACCTCATGAGGCATAGATTGTGACCTTCCATGGTCACCCTGGACCGTGGAAGCAGAATGTGGATTTCCACTGCTGCCACCCTGACAAAATAAATCAATCAATAAAAATTGAGTCAATAATTGTAACATAAAAAAAAATGAGATATGCATAACAGTGTAATAAGCATGCTATCACATGGAAATATTCAGAATAAGCACAGGAAGGATGAGGACTTGGAGAAGGAAAGCAAGCATGAATAAATTGTTGAGCTTTAAGTAATGAAAAATGCTGACATGAACAAATGAAGAGAAGAATGATGACATGGAAAGGTGACAAGAAAAAAGACAAGATAACATGGCAAGAAGTCAACACAGGGCATCGGAGAACAAGGTGACATGGACTTGGCAAGCATGAAGTTGAGGACAAGCAATGGATAAGTGTTCCGAAAAACTCTATATCAGCCGTGCCAAAACAGACCTCAAAGTGCCATAAAGCACGGAAAAAGCGAATGGTAACAGTGAAAATCGAAGGTTAACTGAAAAAATCAAAACATTTTGTTATTGTAGTCATATTTATTTACTATATTTAATATTTACCTCACGAGGCATAGATTGTGACCTTCCACGGTCACCTTGGATTGTGGAAGCAGAATGTGGCTTTCCACTGCTGCCACCCTGACAAAATAAATCAATCAATAAATGTTGAGTCAATAATTGTAACATAAAAAAAAAACGAGATAAGCATAACAATGTAATAAGAATGTTATCACATGGAAATATTCATAATAAGCAAGAAAAAAGCGAATGTCCTCGGTGGAAATCGAATGTTAACAGAAAAAATAGAAACATTTAGTTTTTGTAGTCATGTTTAGTTACTATATTTAGCATTTACCTGATTATGCATAGCGTGTGACCTTCCATGGTTACCCTAGACCGTGGAAGCTACATCTATTCGATTTAAGTTGTAATCGATCAACAACTCTTCACCTGGAAGTATTGTTTTTGTTGCACATACAAATATATGATGTTCTTCGTGTCCCTCAAATTCGCAATTCGGTTGCTTAGTTGATGTCACTGGCGTGTACTATTTATAAAGCCAACAACGTTTCCGGACACTTTTGGTCTCCCATCAATATACATAGTCGCCCCTTTGTTTTTATTGTTTTCTGCTAGTTGTATATAATTTGTGGCAATTCCGTATCTCCGAATACTTCGAGTATATTGGACCAAGATCAACCAATTATTGTATTTGTATAATGGTTCGACATACTCCATCAATTCAGTTACAGTTCCATAGCCGACCTTTATGCCATCCATGGAAAATAGCCCCAATCCATGTAAGGACGAAGGAGCAATGCGATACATCCTCCCATTGATGAAGAAATCTATGTCCACTTGGGGTAGCTTTTTAGGTACCCATCGTTGCACTAGATGTCTATACCTCAAGGGAAACTCAATGTCACCTATGCTCTCAACATCATAATTACATGACCCTTCATTGGCAATAAAATATTGCATGCGTCTACATAATCTTTTCCTTACCTTTTCAGATCTAGTTGATATAGAACCGGTAGATCTAGTACAACACGTCTCACTTTCAACCTCTCCGAGTATATCTTCATCATCACCCGAGTAAGATAGATCTGACAGATACCTATTTGGTGGTACCTACACTCGATAAAACAAGAATATAAGTTACCAAGAAGATATAATTTAGCGTGCAAATATATTTACTTGTAATGTTTTAATATCAAAAGTTATTTCTTCCCAAAAACGTTATCAAAAGCTATTTTTCTCTCAAAGGTGTAATTTCTTTTAGAGTTATTTATATTTGAATTATTTTTAAGTATAAGACACATTTTGATTTGATTTGGACTTTTCTCACAACATGGATATAGAAGTGTGTTTCTTGGGCCACTTGACTATTTAATGCATGCAAAGAGGTATGGGGTTCCCCCTCATATGGATCATGTTGGGGATTCAATTTGGAATGGGAGGTGGTCATATTGCTTCATTCATGGATTTCCCACCGAAACTCGACGACATTAGTCTAACACTCCCTCTTACATAGTGGTTTGATATGCAAGTTTCCTCATGCAAGGTACTCCTTCTCTAACTATGTGCTACATGTGCGCAATGGTACTCTATTGTATGACAACGCGGTCACAAAGGTCCAACTCTCCTCCTCAACATAGGTCCTTGGTTCCATCACCAACCTCCATGAAGCATCCTCCTCAACCCAAGCATCATCAAATCAAGTGTCCAACCTGCAAGGTGTGTAGGTCCCAAGCTCTAAGCGTTAAGTGCCCAATGCTCCTCCTCCTAGGTAAGTGCCTCCCTTGATCAAGCAATTGACTCCCCCATTGTGTGCACCCAATGATTATATCAACATGTCGATTAGGTAACAATATCCTAAGGGTACCATGGCAACACACTAACCAAGGCCAAGGAGACCTATTGCTCGTCTACCGAGGTGAGAACACTTTTGGAGTAATCCCAAAAAGCTAACACATAGTTTTCACTAAAATGAATAATTATATCTAAAAGCTAGGTGGCCATGTGTATTACTCACTCATTATCCTTGCCAAAATTTTTAGGTGCATGCAGTTAATACACATGAAATTTATAACATCATGTCCATGAAAGAAAAATGAGTATGGAGTAACATAATTCTCTACAAAAATGATTTTTGATTCAAAGTGAAATTCTCAATGTAGATATGAGTTTTGATTGCTTGAAGTTGAATGAATAAAAGACTTTACAAATTTAATCGTCAACAAGCAAATGTATTACCCATTTTTGTGTTTGCACCCTTATACCAACGGAGACAACCACATGAAAGTGGTGTCTTCCAATAACATATTGGTTGATTGGTTGGGGGGTCTGTATGCTTTCTTGGTATACAATGTTAAACAATTAGAAACCCATATAATATGGCACCTTAGAATAGCTTAGAATGCTTTAACTTACACCAAATTTGGCCATCTTTTGCCCATTTTTTCCAAATTTCATGCAATTTCATACATGGAGGGAAAGTGGGCCCATGCAAAAAATTGTCCAAAATTGGGCTAGATTAGGTCAATTTTGCAAAAAACACACCATGTTTTTTTAATTTCAAGCATGAAATGAGGTGGAATAACATTGGGTATGACTCCCACTCCCTACCATGCATGTTTAAATTGTAAAGGATTTGGACAAATTTGTAACATTTTGTTAGTGATTTTAGCTATGGGGAGAGGGTTAAATGATAAGAATCAACCTTGGTGGAGGGGAAGGATTCCAGACATCATTTCCCCTCTCTCCATGCAAGAAAACTCACAAAATTGGCAAATTTTTCCCTCCCTCCATGCCTGATTTTTTAAAAATAGGATAACAAGGTGAAATGTCACCAAATTTAGACCAATTTTAGGTAGTTTTGAGTGGTTTTGCACATGGATGCGGATAGGGTGATGTTGGATCCTGAATCGTCTTACACTACCCAAGACCATTTTCTTACCATTTCTATGGTGTTCTGCAGCATGGAAATCCCGAATTTGTTTGGTCGTGATGGTAGGGTCCAGGCCCGTTCTCTATCAAATGGGCGATGGATGGGTTCAGGGATAGTATTTGACGAGAAAAATGCCAGTCATGGGTCATTTTTCCCCTCAAATACGACCTATATTTCGTAAAAACCCTCAGAAAAACCAAAGTAAACAATGAAACGTCTGTATTTAGTGTGGAAACAGTCAAAACCATAGATTTATCCCAAATTCCTATGCTGCTAGGGTTGATGGGCTTACTGAATTCATTGGGCCCTTTGTTATCCTTTGGAATGCTGCCAGATTTCCTCCCCTGGGAACGACAGTATCCTCTGGACTGGTATCCCCCGCTCCTCGATTTACCACTGCTCTGCTCATCAAATTACCAGTGCTCTAGATGCTACTAATGAACTAGTGCGCGAGAGTGAACTTGTTCTTTGTTGTTTTGCTTTGGATGCTGCTAATGAGCTAGTGCGCGGGATTCTTTTCCCTCTATGTTTTTTTGTTTTTTTATTTGCATATTTTATATTTTGTGTTTTGTTTTGTTTTTTTATTTTCATATTTATTTTTTATTTAGTTTATTTTTGGGTTTTTTTATTTGCATATTTGCATATTTTGTTCCATTTTAAATTAGTTTGAGTTAAACAACTCTATGTTTTTAATTTAATGTAATTTAATTCAATTCAATTTAATTTAATTAGGATTTTGTCATAATTTGTATTGGTTGCATTGCTTATAGTGAGATCCTATGCATAAGTCCCTTCAAGGACGAATATGATGATGATGACGATGATGATGATGATGATCATGTTGCTTCTACTGATGATGATGAAGACCAGGAAGATGATGGTGATGACGACGACAACGACGATCATCATCATCATCATCATCCATGTCGTCGTCATCACCATCATCTTCATCGTCTTCATGATCATGATCATGAACATCATCATCTTCATAATCATCATCATCATCGACGTCGTCATCATCGATCGTCATCATGATCTTCTTCATCATCATCATCTTCCTTATCATCATCATCATCATAATCATCATCTTCATCATCAACATCTTCGTTATATATCATCATCATCATATTCGTCATCATCATCATCAACATCTTCATCTTCATCATCATATCCATCATCATCATCATCATCTAATTCATCATCATCTCCATTATCATGATCATGATCATGATCATGATCATCTTCATCATCATCATCATATATATTCGTCGTCATCATCATCATCATCACACATTTAGTTGGATATCATCATCATTGTCATCTTCATCATCGACATCATCATCATCTTCATCATGATCATCATCTTCATCACCACCACCACCAGATCATCATATTCATCATTATCATCATCATCATCATCATGCCCCCCATATGACTAAGTATGGGAAAATTAGCCAAAACTTCCCTAAGAGAATGCCCGCCACAATTCATGTTTTGAAGATAATGCCTGCACCATCATACCAGGCTATAGCTTGTTGAAGTGGCTATCTAGTCATGGTCTCAGTTAGACTTAATAATTTTTGAGGAGAAAGATATAAGCCTGCCAAAATAGGGTTTCAGGATAAACCTTGAAGAATTTCCTGAAAATGACTAAGTGTTGGAAAAACTGGCTCAAGTGACCTCAGGGAAATGCCTGCCATAAATTGTGGGTTGAAGAAAATGCTCGCACCATATGGGCATCTTGTAGGTTGGTTTTTTTTCTACCCAACCATGGTCTCAGTTTGTCCAAAGAGACTCCGAGGAAGAAGATATGGATCTGCCAAAAGTGCTACTTAGCCTAATTTGCACTACTTCAGTAAAATGCCCTCCAAGGAGAGAGAAAGTAACCTTAGAGGATGAAATTGGTCTTTATGGATTCACCTTGTTGGCCTCTACCCATTTGGTGTCTCACACTTCATATTTGATGAAAATAAAGATTTCATCATGTTGACGTAGGGTTTGACAATTTTGTCTAAGTGTTGAATTAACAGGTTACTTCCTCAAAGTCACATGTGCAAGAAATTAACCTGCCAAAGTAGGAAAAATATTGTTTTTGCATATTAAGAACAAGAGAAACAAAAGAGGTCCAAAATTTGAAAAATGGCCGTGTTGGAAAATTGGTCCAATTGGCTTTGGAAATTGCCTGCTATACCTCATAGGAGAATGATAAAAATGATCTAAAACTATAATGCTATAGCTTGTTGAAGAGGCTATCATACCATGGTCTCAGTTCTCAAAGAGGGTTTTTGATGACAAAGTTAAAGGCATGCCAAAACAAGGTTTTAGGCTGTTTTTGCACTAGTGGTATTAAAACTGCCCAAGTGGCCTTAGGAAAATGCCCGCCATAATTCATAGGTTAAGGTAAATGCTCGCCCCATAGTGTCAGGCTGTAGCTTGTTGATTTTTCTACTTGACCATGGTTTCCGATTGTCTTGAGAGTTTCTAAAAAGGAAGTTATGGGTCTTCCAAAACAGTGTTTCAAGCATATTGCTCCAGTCTAGGAAAATGCAAAAATTGTCCGAGTATAAAATTATTGGTATAAATGCCTGAGTGACCTCAGTAAAATGCCTGCCATTTCCTGTGGTTGATGTCTTAAAATATTTTTAGGGTATGGGTCTCTAGACTGTTGATTGGTACATCCAAACGTATCATTGGTTTGTCCAAAGAGTCTCTGTAGGTGAAGATATTGATCTGCCAAAAGTGCGTCCTAGCTTGATTTGCACTGCTCTAGAAAAATGCCTGCCGAGCAGAGAGAAAGAGGTCTCAGAGGATGAATATTGTCTATATGGAATCACCTTGTTGGCCTCTATCCATTGAGTGTCTCATACTTCCAAGTTGATGAAAATAAAAATCTCCTCATTTTGACCTAGGGTTTGACAATTTTGTCTTAGTGTTGAATTGGTAGTTTAAAAAGCTAGTGTTGATTGGATGTTTTAGCAGGCCATTATCTTCTTGGACATAGACCTTTTATCGCGAATGAGTCAATGGTCAAGTGTGTAAATCCTCCACCTGAAAGCTTATTGTTGAATGTGGTTGTCATTGATGTCACTTTAATAACATCAGTTGATGTAGTTCCATCTTTAGATTATATCAATTGGGCAGTAAAAGTTTGGATTAACTAACTCAAGAGTAAAATGAATGTAATTTTTTGTTTAATTATAAACAATAAATATACAAACTAAATATGTGAATATTCAATTTAAAGTAATTTTTAAAACAAGGTAATTGACGGAGCCCAAGATGTCTCCAAACAACGAGGAAGTTAATTCTTCCTCTTTAAAAATGCATAGCTTTTCATTAATATAAATTTTTTGGATGATTTTTCATTTGATTTTTTTTTAAGGGAAGTTGCCTTCTTATGGTGTATTTTTGAATTGTTTGTTTTCTTCAACTAAATTAGTGTCAATGAGAGAATCCATCTTGCATGCATGAGTCTTAATATTTAGAATATAAGATTAACTAAATAAAACATGGATAGATATTTTTATTACTATATTTTATTGAAAATTAAAATCTTTAATAAAAAATTCAATAATGAAAGGTAATTTCTTTAATAACACTTTACTATTGAAGGGCATGTTCTGAAACTAACGTTTTGTGATGGTTAAAGTAAGAGTTCAAAATGTCATAAAAATTTGATTTGAAGGGTAAAGATAAAATGAATTTCCAACCCTGCCTGCGTGCAATCAGGAAGCCCAATCATGAAAAGAACCAAAATGACTTTATTGATTGTTTGATCTAAGAGTTAAGAGTTCTCAGAATATTGATTAATGTTTGATCTAAGAGTAAAGAGTTAACAGATTAATTTACTTATAGAACCTTTTTTTTCAACGAAAAAAAAGTGCCTTGTTATTCATTAAGTGAATCAAAGAAACTTACAATAAAACCTATCCCAACGATAAAATATTTGAAAATAGACTATGCAGTCTTTTACAATAAATCCGATAATGCTTGCCACTATTCAGTAATATACCATCATAACCATGGCTGCTGATAACATCATAAAAATAACACAGATACAGAGGAAATCTTAACCAAAAAGCCCCTAAAGCGGGTGCATCAAATTTACAAAATGGATCATAAAGGCTAGCCTAATTAATAAAGATGAACATAAAACATTCCCCCCGGATGGTGATCAGTGAAAGGAGTGATATGAAGAATACCATTTGCCAAATGTAATCCCTTATTTGACAATAAATCAGCTCTATGATTGAAAGAACAATAGATGTGTTGTATAGAGTAGTCGTGAAATTGTTCCAACAAGATGGTAATTTACTTATAGAACCATAATGACTTTATAATTAGTAATGTGCTTTAAATTTGAATAATCAAACATACATACTATATAATCAAATAACAGAGAAATCACAACATTACAATTAACATAATATAAAATCAGGGAAATTTTTAGTGGTGAAATTTCGCCAATTGGCTATTTTTTGGGCTTTTTTTCAAAAACTAAATTCGCTATTTGGTCATTTTTAGTCTCTAATATCGCCTATAATCACATAGAAAATGTTTTTTTATCATAATATTCGCCAAAATTTACAAGTTTCACATGTAAATTGTATGTTTCATATTTATTATTCGCCTACCTATCTATATATATGTTTTTTCCAATCCAAAATAATCGCCTAGAATACTACACTTAAGTATACTATTTGAATCCTTAAAAAATACCCTGTATAAAATAATATTGCACTACATTTAAGAAACCAAATCATAAGCCCAACAAATAGTTACTAGTGTTATAGTGATTTGAATATTGAGAATTCATAATGCAATATTTCAATAGAAGTATCCATTTGTTACAAAATGGCTTTCAAAGAGGCTTTCTTCTTGAACCAACAGCTCATGTGCAAACTATGAAACTAGTCATGCTTTACTTATTAGCCTTTGTAGCAAAGTGAGAAGGGGAAGAATCAAGTAATTCTACAAATTACCACAAGCAAGAAGTTTAACCAAAGCATTCTACTTGCAGGGCCAAAGTGTTTTAATACTTATAGAAATAGATTTAAATGCCCAAGGAATATACACAAATATTATATCCACTGATATATCTAGAATTTTTAGAAATAGATTTATAATTTTTAGAAATAGATTTAAATGCCAGAGGAATATAAAAATCTTATATCCATTAATATATCTTTGTCAATATTTTCGATTACAATTACCGATATACAACTATATACCAAATAGACCAATATTTGCTGTTGATTACATCAAATGTTTATAACACTAATACGATAGAATCCTACTCCCTAGAACCTCAATAACATGAGCTTCTATTTTACAAAAAAGACAATAGTGTGCATACCAAAAATTAATATAGACGAATAGAAGGGCCTTGGAAAATTAACAGAAAACGAAACAAGTAAACCTAGTCAGACAAGTAAATATCAAGAGACCGTGGTGGGTGGGCCGCATGGTTCCCTCAACTAGTCTCCATTGGTTTTTCCGCTGAGGAAAGCGGGATTTCAGATGGAGGGGACTGTCCAGAACCTACGAAATTCGTTGGGCTCCCCTTGCGGTGGAGACGTTGAATGGATTCACATTGTTCATCAAGGAGCCTTTGCATCTGTACGATCAGTTCGGCATTGTTATCTGTGAACTTTCTCTCCATGGTATCCTCGATTGACTTCTTCAAGGAATCCAGGTCCTCTTTGTCACATTTCCCCTCCAGCTTTTGCCGAAGCTCTTCCATGTCCTTTTCTAACTTCTCCAGTCTTCGGGTGAGTGCATAAATGGTGCTAGTCCTTCCAACAAGGCCGTGACTGCTACCTTCCGCCATTATATAACATGTATCTAGCTCTGAATAATTGCTGTAACAAATCCTCTCATACGGGAGCTCGCTGCCACTAACCAGAGCATTGGTCGGAATCCGACGCCTGCCCTTTTCTGAAGCTTCAACAACCAAAAGATGAGGAGGGCCAGTGGAGGGAAAAACCGCAGAAGACAGAGCTATTTGAGACAACATTTTGGGAAAAAACCAAGGAACAGGGGTAGAAGCAATTTAAAGGACCAAAAATGAACAAAAAACTTGAACACGGATCGGTAGAAATATCCACAAGCCTTGAAATTAAAGATCAAAGTATTGCAAAGATGGTTATATGACATTACCAGTCAGAGACCTTAATCCTTATGCGAGAGTAGAGACTCGAGACCTTACCCTGTACGAGACCATGTGCGAGACCTTACCCTGACATACCTTTGAAGTGACTGATGGGAGAGATTGGCTGCTAGGGTTTGAATAGGCTATCCAAAAAGTCTCTGATGTACCTTGTTGAATAAGCTATCCAACCATGGTCTCATTTCTTCAAAAGAGTACTTTTATTTTTCCTTATGATGGTCATATATGCAAAATATCAGTCTGCCAAAAGTAGGAAAAACATTATTTTGCATATTAAGAACTAAAGAAAAATTGCCTAAGTGTCAAGATCAGAAAGTTGAAAATACATTTGGAAATTCCCTCCAAAGAGTCCCCTTGTGCTGATAATTTTTCCAGATGACATGGGCATGTTCCTTGGTGATCTGGCCATCCAGATGTGGTATCAGTTCCCTCCTTGGTGCTCTCACGTGCGAGCTATTGGTCTCCCAAAAGCAGAGAAAAACTTGATTATTTATAAAAATGCTTAAGGGTTAAAAGCTCCATTATGCCCGCAGGGGCTAAAGAAATTCCCACAAGGGCTAAAAGATGCCCGCAAGGGCTGAGGTTAATCCCACATAGGCTTAGGGATGCCCGCGGGGAGTGAAGTTAAGCCCGCAGGGGATTAAGGATGCCCACAGGGGCTGAGGTAAAGCCCGCAGGGGCTTAGGGATGCCCGCAAAGGGTGAAGTTAAGCCCGCAAGGGCTGAGATTAAGCCCACAGAGGCTTTCCCGTAGAGGAATGGCAAGTTTGTGAAACTTTGGAATTTGACTAGGTATGGAAAAATTAGTCAAAACTGCTCGAAGAGAATGCCTGCCATAATTCTTTGTTTAAGGAAAATGCCCGCACCATCGTATCAGGATATAGCTTGTTGAATAGGATATCTAACCATGGTCTCATTTATTCAGAAGTGTGTTTTATGACAAAGTTATAGATCTGCCAAAAGAAGGGTTCAAGCAGTTTTAGACATTCTGAAAAATGGCTGTGTTGAAAAATGGGTCAAAACTGTTCTAAGAGAATGCCTGCCATAATTCATGGTTTGAATAAAATGCCCGCACCATCATATCAAGATATACCTTGTTAAATAGGCTATATAACCATGGTCTCATTTCTTCAAAAGAGTGCTTTATGAAAAAGTTATAGATTTTCCAAAACAAGGGTTCAAGCAGTTTTAGACATTCTGAAAAATGGCTGTGTTGGAAAATTGGTCCAAATAGACTTGGGGATATGCACGCCATACCTCATAGGTGAATGGTAAAATTATCTGAAACTATCATGTTGTAGCTTGTTGAAGGGGCTATATTACACTGGTCTCATCTCTCAAAGAGGGTGTTTGATGACAAAGTTAAAGGCCTAACAAAACAGGGTTTTAGGATGTTTTGCACCAGAGGTAGTAAAACTGCCTAAGCGGCCTCAAGAAAATGCACGCCATAATTCATAGGTTAAAGTAAATGCACGCAACATATGTTCAGGTTGTAGCTTGTTGATTTTTTTACCTGACCATGGTCTCATTTTTTCTTGAGAGTGTCTGAGGAAAAATTTATAGGTCTGCCAAAACAGGGTTTTAGGCAGTTTTGCACCAAGTTCAGTAAAATGCCCGCCTAGGGAAACTGAAGATGAGTTTGAGATTGAAATCATCTTGGGTGTGCTCAGTGAGGTATAATACATAATCTAGTGGCATTGGTTTAGGATTTCGATGAAATAAAAATCCACCTTAGAAATTGCACAAATTGTCCAAGTATGAAAATACTAATAAAAATGCCCAAGTGACCTCAGTAAAATGACCGCCATTTCCATTAGTTGATGGATTAAATTATTTTGAGGGTATGGAAATATAGAGTGTTGATTGTTTCATCCAACCATATCATTGGTTTGTCCAAAAAGTCTCTGTAGGAGAAGATATTGATTTGCCAAAAATGCCTCCGAGCTTGATTTGCACTACTCCTGAAAAATGCCCGCCGAGGAGAGAGAAAGAAGCTTCATAGGATGAAAGTGGTCTTGATGGAATCAGCTTGTTGGACTCTACCCATTGGCTGTCTCACACTTCAAATTGAATGAGAATAAAAATCTCATCATGTTGACCTAGGCTTTCACAATTTGTCTAAGTGTCAAATCAGCAGTTAAAAAGGTCAATTGGAAATGCCCTCAAGAAGGTGTCATTATGCTAATAAAATTCATAGGGTGACATAGATATGTTCCTTGCTTGAAGTAGTTAACAATACCGATTCACCCCCCCTCTCAGTATTGACCAATATTCCAACAATTGGTACCAGAGCAGGATCCTTCACTACAGTCTAAACCACCAGAAGAAAGATCCTATTAAAAACCACTATGGATCAACAAGAAGATATTGCATCCCACAGAGCTCTAGTACTTGATAAAGAATACTATGCATATTGGAGAGAAAGAATGAGTGCATACTTACAATAATTAGGATGGGGTGCATACTCAATAACACTGGCTAAGTGTTGGAAAATTGGTCAAAACTGCTCTAAGAGAATGCCCGCCATAATTCATGGTTTGAAGAAAATGACCACACCATCATATTAGGATATACCTTGTTGAATATGCTATCTAACCATGGTCTAATTTCTTTAAAAGAGTGCTTTATGACATTAAAGTTATAGATATTCCAAAACAAGGGTTCAAGCAGTTTTAGACATTCTGAAAAATGGCTGAGTGTTGGAAAATTGGTCCAAATAGCCTTAGGGAAATGCACGCCATACCTCATAGGTGAATGATAAAAATTATTTGAAACTATCATGCTATATCTTGTTGAAGAGGCTATCCTACCATGGTCTTAGTTCTCAAAAAGAATGTTTGATGACAAAGTTAAAAGTGTGCCAAAACAGGGTTTCAGGCTGTTTTGCACCAGAGGGAGTAAAACTACCTAAGTGGCCTCAGTAAAATTCCCTCCATTATTCATGGGTTAAGTAAATGACCACACCATATGGTCAGGATGTAGCTTGTTGTTTGGTCTACCTGACCATGGTCTCAGTTTTCCTCAAGTATGTTTGAGGAGAAAGTTATAAGTCTGCCAAAATAGGGTATTAGGATAAACTTTGGAGAAATTCCTGAAAATGACGGAGTGTTGGAAAACTGGCTCAGGTGGCCTTAGGGAAATGCCCGCCATATTTTGTGGGTTGAAGAAATTTCCCGCACCATATGGTCATCTTGTAGGTTGGTGTTTTGTCTACCTGACCATGTCCTCATCTTGACTTGAAAGTGCCCGAGGGAGAAGTTATGGATCTACCAAAACAATGTTTTAGGCAGATTGGACCAAGTCTAGGAAAATGCAAAAATTGTCTAAATGTAAAATCACTAAAAATGCCTAAGTCACCTTAGTAAAATTCCCACCATCTCTTGTGGTTGATGTGTTAAATCATTTTGAGGGTATGGATCTATAGAATGTTGTATGGTGCATCCAACCATATCAATGGTTTGTCCAAAGAGTTTCTGTAGGTGAAGATATTGATCTACCAAAAGTGCCTCCCAGACTAAATTGCACTACTCTAGTAAAATGCACGCCGAGGAGAGAGAAAGAAGCTTCAGAGGATGAAATTGGTCTTGATGGAATCACCTTGTTGGCCTCTGCCCATTGGGTGTCTCACACTTCAAATGTGATGAAAATAAAAATCTCATCATGTTGACCTAGGGTTTGACAATTTTGTCTAAGTATTGAATTAACAGTTTGGAAGTACTCTCTTTTCAAATGCTTGCCAGATGATGTGTGTGTATCAAAAAGTTCAAAAGGTGACATGGATCTGGTGCTTGTTGAGGTGGCTATCCATCCATACTTTCAGTTTTCCTTATGATGGCCATATATGCAAAAGATCAATCTGCCAAAAGTAGGAAAAGTATTATTTTGCATATTAAGAACTAAAGAAAAATTGGCTAAGTGTTAAGATCAAAAAGTTGAAAAGGCATTTGGAAATGCCCAACAAAGATTGTCCTTGTGCTGATAATTTTTCCAGACGACATGGGCATGTTCCTTGGTGATATGGCCATCCAGCTATGGTATCATTTCCCTCCTTGGTGCTCTCACGTGCGAGCTATTGGTCTCCCAAAAACAGAGAAAAAATTGATTATTTATAAAAAGGATTAAGGTTTAAAAGCTCCATTATGCCCGCAGGGGCTAAAGAAATGCCCACAAGGGCTAAAAGATGCCCGCAGGGGCTGAGGTTAAGCCCACAGAGGCTTAGGGATGCCCGCAGGGAGTGAAGTTAAGCCCGCAGGGGCTGAGGTAAAGCCCACAGGGGATCAGGGATGCCTGCAGAGGGTGAAGTTAAGCCCGCAGGGGCTTAAGGATTCCCGCAGGGGCTGAGATTAAGCCCGCAGAGGCTTAGGGGATACCCGCAGGAGGTAAGGTTAAGCCCGCAGGGGCTTAAGGATGCCCACAGGGGATAAAGTTAAATCCATAGGAGCTTAAGCATGCCCGCATATGCCCACGAAGAGGCAAGGGGCATAGGGTTGTTGCCTGCATAGGGAGAGCCCAGATGGATGAATCCCACAGACCTGAGAAATCCAAAGAAGTTTTTTTTCATTAATTAAAAATATGAAATCAACAAAATCACAAATAAAAGATTAATTATCAGATTTGAAGAGGCACGATAACGAAAAGGCACGAGCACAGTTTGAAGAGATGCAAGGTTTAAAAGATGAAGAATATATATAGCAAATGTGTCGAAAATTGTCTTAAAAGTATGTATTTATAAATCGACGATCGTTGATCCATCGATGCAAATGCATGAGTTGACCCGTGCGTAAAAATCCAAGAGCTGTTGGAAGCTGGGATTAGTTTGGCGGGTGTGCAAAGATAGCCATAGGTCGTCGATATAGAGACAAAAGTGCGTCGAAAATTAAAAACACGTCGATATTTCCACGGTTTTTCCGCCATGATAAAAAAAAATGGAAAGACATCTTAAATTTCATTGTATTAATCCATGAATGTTCAAAACGTGGAAATATTCCGTGGAAAAATATGCCCAAATGTACTAGTGAGTGAACCAAAATTGTAAACATATTGACCTAAAGAAGTGTCCCAAAATGATGTAGTTGGACCAAAATCTGTTGATATTGGGTATTCTTGGGGCCGACTGAAAATCCAGTTCGTAGCTCCAGAATTTCCTTCCATCGAATGATGAAAAGTTGTCATATGAAGTAGGTTGTTCCATAATGAAAGGTCCCATTGGATCAATGATAGGTGGGTTTGCGGGAGGTGAATAGTTCATTCCCGGTTCTAAGGTAGAAGTGTCTTCTTCATGGGACACAAATGCTTTAGGTTGATCCATAGCTGATCCCTAGTTCTCTTCCTGAGTAAGGGGATATTCAGGTGGCAAGTTTAAAATATTGCGAGATATTCTTAAAGGTTGATCAACTAGAATGGATGAAACAAAATTTCTCCTAAGAGTTTTATATAAAAAGAAAAAATACACTCCAAGATCTACTCAAGCTAACGCTGCAAGAAAACTTATGTGGTAGGTGGGATTCAATGGTTTGGAACCTCATGGGATTATCAAGGCATCGCAACTTGCGATATACCACAGGGTACAACAATTATACTCGGCCCAATTTTTTAGAGCACTAACCAGGGAGGATTAGGACCGTACCCCTGACCGTATAACTTGACTACCTGGCAGTATGTGTGTAGTAGCTCCTCGAGTGTTGTTCTCAGTGTATTGCCACGCTAAGAAGACCATAAGTTAACTCATAAGGTTTCATGAATCCTAATGTGGTCTCCCTATATACATAAGGTACGTGGGAGCTCGAATCCGTAGTGGTGCTATCTAATGCACAACTGCACGACATGAGCCTTCCAATATACTATCGAGTACGTGAAGTACCTTTCTATATACCCGAAGGTACGTGAAAGGCCATTCGATATACCGATTGGTACGTGGAATAACTACAACCCCTTGGGATGCGGTGTAGGAAAATAACGACAGCTGCCACACTTAAAGACACTAGAACATGTCTCTAACTTAACACACAAGTTTCTATACAATTTTAACCTAAGCTACTGTTAAATTTTATCTTGACGGTTAAGTGGATGAATGAGGTGTAGACTTGGAATTTAAAAAGATGCAAATCTTAGCTACATGAAAATGTAAGTATTTCTTTTTACTCTTCGATGAAGACTAGCTACAGTAAGGATAAATCTTTCTTGTTTTCGATAATGAAATGAACAAGTACCTCTATACTTTCAAAATCAACCAAAAAGACTCAAAATCACTCTTTTCGATAATCCAACAAAAATGAATATAACACACTAAATCCAATTTTTTTCTTTCTCTTTTCAATTTAAGCAAATCTACGAAAAATGAAAAAGACGAATTTTCGATTTTCGAATGCATTAACTCCTAATTCTGAAATAGAAATAGAAAAGTGGGAAGAAAATCAAAACATGCAAGAATTTTCACTATCTTTGAAATGCTTTGAGAAAGTTAAGATATATTTAGAATTTGCAAGGAAATGATCAATGACTTTTCAATACCAAGAAAATGCAAGCGAATAACATTTTTTTAAACTTTTCAAAGATTTTTTAAACACTCATTCCAAAGCATAAAAATTCTTTACAACAATTCCAAGAGATGAAGTTTGAAATGAAGATAATGAACAAATTTGATTTTCTAGTTGATATACCCCATAGATATGAGAATTATACCATTTTTCAAACTATATTCAGAAAATAAGCAGATGTATGCTACTGCAAACTTTGATTGATTGGAAACTCTTGAAAAAATGCAATCACTCAAATCTAAAAAAACACACAAAAACACACAAAATTGAGCAAAATCACAACAATCAAATATTGGAGGCCTTAGAAGTCAGATCGAACAGATTAGATGGCCTAATATGGAGTCACAAGACTGAGTGTGCTCATGGGGTATTGAAATTTCCCACTACGAGTGGTACACCCTCTTGATTCGCTGAGACTCTAATCAATACTTAAACTTCAGATAATAAGCCAAGGATGAAGTATGTTGTGTCTAGGAGGTCTTGTGGCAATGAAAGACAACACACATAAATAAAAAACCAAGCCAAAAATCAACTTTGGGAGTTTTTACACTGTGTACAAAATAATGAAGGGTGACGCGCCTTGCAAAGGTGCACCAGAGTGTTGGGAGTCTCAACTACACGCTCTGTTCACTGAGAAACTGTGTCAGTGACGCAGGCTGCAAGCTGACAAACAATGTCAGCAACACAGGTTTCTAAAAGAATAAATGCGTCAGAATTACAGTGACATAGGCTATGAAATGCCCAAGTGTGTCGGGCGGGATTCAAGCAACAAAAAATAAAAACTCTCAAAGAATAAAAAGATAGAAGGCTCAATAAAGATCCTAAACAGAGTTTGGATGGCCCATAGACTCTCTGATGGTCAAATCCAAGAATAAGAGGCAGCTTAGAGGCTAGAGATTAATTTGGAAAGAAATCAAAGAAACAAAAAATGTAATGAAATCAAAATCATGGACTACTTTCCCCAGCGGAGTCACCAATTTTGTTTATGGACAATCTGTAAGGGTGGACTCAAACAGATCTCCCTAGTCCGAATGATTCATGTCTAGAACAAAAACAATACATAATACAAATTCCTTTCCTCGATCAATTTAAATGCAAGATAAGTGAAAGATATGGCTTACCTTACAGGTATAGTTCCTTTTTCCTTGCTGATCCAATTGCCGATCTTCAGATCTTTAGCTGTAAAACCGGACAAAACATGTGGAAACAGACAAGTAATAAAAGAACATGAATGTGAATTGATCTAGATCAACAGTCAAAGGAGTTAATCCTAAACATGATTAACACAATGAGTTTATGGAAAGAATTTGCATTAGAAGTAATAATAAGAAGTACAATGACAGAGATGTTACGATCTATGCTTTGACATCATAACTTCCTTCCAACAATCCTAGACTCCAAGATCAAATGCTTAGCCTCCTAATGGATGAAGAGGATCACCTAGAGAAATTACACCATCATATAGGTACTCTATCCTTCCTCCCTTAACAATGGAGAGGGGATTAATATATATAGGGATAAAGGGATAAGAGAGGTTGAATATTTAGGGGAGAGGCTTAAGGGATCATCCCGCTAGGTAAGGGGGTCGACTGCCACCTTCCAAGATATGTAGGGATAAGTCTCCAAGCCATCCAAGCTTCGAGAAGTCACTCAAAGCTTCCCTTTATCCTTTTTAACCACCGGCGACACTCCTTGCACAAGAGAAACTCGCGCTAATGGGAGGTCGACGCACCTTGTGCAAGGGCATCATGTGCCACCCACTCACTCTGCTAAGGTGTAGAGCGCGTCACCTTGAGTCTGACGTACCTTGCCAGAGATTAGGACGCATCGAGGTGAAAACTTAAGGTTAAAGGGATGAACAAAAACTTCCCTTTTGATGTTTTAACCCAAGAACTTTAGGAATTAGGGCATATAAAGGACACATAACTCATGATGATGAGATTTTGGTGTAACAAATCCCTAAGCACTAGGATCATACAGGGGATGTTCTTGATGAAGTCTCCAAGCCTTGGGACTATAGGAAGTGTAAGGAATGCATCCTTAAGCCCTGGGGTTGTGTCCTCATGGAACATCGAATTGTTGAGAATTTATGGTACTTGGTGGTATGTAGTTAGATTGTATTATCTATGGATGTTGGATTGAATTATTATTGAAATTCACATTATATGGACATTGTAAATTTTCATATTAATGAAAAATATCTTTTTTTTTTCTTTTTTTTTTCGGACATTTAGTATATGTTTTTAGCTTTTTATTTCCTAAGTAAACTCTTGAGGTTTTCTTAAATATGAAGCAAATCTTGGTTTTTCCAAATAATTATTTGAGTTTAGTCTGGTAACATTTTGAATCTAGATTATAACTGTTTTCAACAATCAATTTGAAAAAGTAACTTTGTTGAGTGAGCTTTTATAAGCCAACACACAAATGATTCCATGAGATTGGAACTAGAGACCTTTTGTGGGGGACAAAAATTGGCATGGTCTACCTACTTGTACTTTTGTGCAAGAAACATTGGTAGCTGAAACTGTAACTTGTAATAAGTTAGACACCAAAACAACACCTGGTGGTTTCTACTAATAGACAAAATATTTGAATGTTGTAACCAGTTCTGTTGATTGAGATGCTAATTTGAGATTCATAGATAAATAGATTTATAATGATCATGTGATATGGAATAAGCAGGAAAATAGTATTTTTGAAGATGAGGAGGACCTCGATGAAGAGGAATAAGGCAGTAGCCTTGATTTGTTGCTACAGTTTTTACAATCCATGTTCAAGAAGATTTCCAGGAGAGCAAGGATAGCTGACAGATAAATACTGCCATTTGCAATATCACCACAATTGGTTGGTACCAATTGTTTTTACTTCGTAGTGTTTTAATGTATCTAAGACTAGTAGAAGCTCTTACATCAATTAGTTGACACAAAAAATTACGATTTTATTTATGTCATTACTGATCTTGCATGCTTCATATTTTACACGCAAAAAAATGTTTTTGCAAAGCAATTGACATCTCCAAAATGTAGTAAATATGGGTAAGCAAATTGAAAATATGCCTTTGATACTATTAACCTTACAATTGAGAAACTATAGAATTCGACCCTGTAATAAGAGGATTGTAGGGGGAAACTCCTAATAAGCCTTTGCAGTAGTACGAGCCTAAGTTGCACTGAAACTAAATCAGAGATGGGGAGGGGGGAAGTGGAAATGAAAATTTCAGAAAAGTTGGATGTGATGTGCCGGGGAAAAGACAAACACTATATATGTATATATATAAAAAACATGAGATACAAAAACAAATCATAATTATCGGGATTGTTCATCACCGATCTACTTTTTAAATGATGTTTTTTGACTATACTTCTTAGTATTGCTCTGAAATATGCAAATAAGGCAGATGAATATGTATTTTTGGAATGTATGTTTTTTTGTCATTTTTTGGGCCAAAACATGGCCATTTTTCACTGGATGCATTTCCTAAATCTTGAAACACTAAGAACATGTGCTTGAAAGAAATCTGTAGTGTTAAAACACCACTTCTAGAATCCAATATTGTCCTGAAACATTCCAGGGTTGTATCCCTCACACATACCCTCTGTTTTAGTATTTGAAATATTGAAAAATGTCTCAAGAACCTCTGCTAGAAGTCTCCAACAACTTAGGTAAAAGTAGCCCAATGGATCAAACAATCCAGTGCAACCACTTGTTATCGGGAAAATAATGTAGAAAATAAGAGAGATAAAAAGAAGAGAGATACCTATATAGTTGGAAGAGATAATTGTCAAATATTTGTTCATTAAGTATATAATAGGTCTCCTTACATTTATACAAGTGAAGAGGGAAAGAGGTTATATAACGTTTTCCATTTATTTATTAATTAAACTAAAGTACTTTCATGTACGTTTCATTTTCGTAAACTAAACTCCTACTTACTAAGAATGACTATAAATATCAATTACACTAACATCCTCCCTTAATGATGATTTTGGAAAATACACCAAGCTTGTCTCTAAATTTACAACACCTTGATTGTCACAAAATAAACATTGTTGGCTTGATTTTCTCAAACATCAAATCTCCTTGTATTCTTTTAAGACAAATTGCATCACATGCTCCTTTTGTTGTTGTTTTGGTTTGGTAGAAGAAAGAGAAACAATGTGATTCTTTCCATGCCCGCGAAATGATACCTATGTCAAGACTAAACACATAAACATTTGTTGATTTTTAATCATCCAATGATCTTTCCGAATCAGAATTTGTATGACCAGTTAATTGAAGTGAATCACTTTCACCATATAATATTTTAGAGTCTATTGTACATTTAACACATTTAAAAATCCTTTTTTGTATCTATCCAATGTTCTACTTTAGGATATGTTATTAATATGGATATTTAAGATACTAAACACATGGGAAATGCATCCAGTTTGGTTGTCACCACTGCTATGTTGGTCACAACATGTCTCATATTACTAAAAATTATTTTGTGCTCTCACAAAAGTGCCTTGCTAGTTTTTTTAAATTTTATTTTATGCTTTAGATGAATCGAGGCCCTCTAATTTTCATTTTCTCTCATTAAATACCTAGAAGAAGCTTGGTACCTTTAGTTTTCACATTCATATTCATGTTTGTAATGTATGTATGGAACTATCGTAATATGAGCTTAAATGTTATGCAACCAAGTCCTAGATATAGCATACAAATAGTAGAAATAGACCAAAAGAAAGTAATCCACAACTTAATAATGAATAACCGAGATGAATAAAGATCCTTTTCGAGGGAGGAACCTCCTTACACAATGCACTAAGTACAAAAGACAATACAAGATACAATGATGAATAAAATGAAAATGTCTCCTTCCTATATATATGATACAAAGGGGTACAATAAAAACTAATAGACCCACTAATAGACCCAAGCCGACATCAATAATATGTAATGCACCATAATAAAGGGGTAATGTGCCACTACATAAGGGGTAATGTGCCAATATCTAGGTCTTAACATGCCCCTCCCATTTAGACAAGTGTTGTCCTCAACGCTTGATTAGTTGTGGATGCTTTTGTATGAAGGACTCATCTTCCCATGTCGAGTATTCCACTGGAAGGTTCTTCTATTTGATGAGGTGCTCAGTAATTTTCCGATACGTAGTTGTTTGGTCCTTGCTTAAGTGATTTGTTCAGGTTCCAACATGACTCTTCCTTCTTCATCAAGCTCGGAAAAGATTGTTTGAATTGGGATCTTGTCTCCTATTACCTTATTTAAGCAAGAAACATGGAAAACTGGATGCACTCTTGCACCAATATTTTGCAACACTTTATAAGGACCATAATACTTGGGTGCTAATTTATTGTCCTTATTTAGTTGCTTGAGGGACATCTTCTTGTAAGGTTGTAGCCTCAGAAATACCCAATCCCCTTCTTCGAAACTCCTTTCACTCTAATATTGATCAACTTGTTGTTTCATCTTGTTTTGTGACATGGCTAGGTTGTCCTTAAGTATCTCGAGAACTTCTTGCTGGTGCTCTATGTGATCTTCCACGACTTGAACTTTATATTTTCCCTTTAAGGGAGATGTGATATATGGAGGCTGGTACCCATAAAGTGCCATAAATGGAGACATTTTTTATGATGTATGGAAGGGAGTATTGTACCACCATTCTGCCAAAGATAACCATTTCACCCACTGTGTTTGTTTATCAGATGCAAAGCAATGAATATAACCTTCCAAAAATTTGTTCACTATCATAGTTTTCCCATCAGATTGAGGATGATAAGATGGACTGTGAGCCAATTGGGTACCTAAACAAGAAAATAATCCAGTCCAAAATTTTCCAGCGAAAATTGGATCTCTATCACTTACAATAATCTTCGGATTTCCATGTAACTTCTAAACTGTTTCTAGGAAAACTATGGCTACTGTACTTGCATTAAAGAGGTGAGAGAGTGCACAAAAATTTGCATACTTCATGAGTCTATCAACAACCACCATAATAACATTCTTTCCTTTTGAATTGGGTAGACCTGTAAAAAAATCCATTGAGACTTCTTCCCAACACTGGAAACGTATGTCTAATGGTTGTAGAAGTCTTGGGGTCTTAATTGTTTCCACCTTATTTTGTTGGAAAACCAAGCATTCGGCTACGAACCTTTGAAAATCAGATTTAAGACCTTCCCAAAAAAATTCCTTCTTGACCCTGTGGTAAGTTTTCAGGAATATGGAGTGCCCACCTATAGGAGAGGTGTGTAATTCCGAGAGGACCTTTTGTTTGAGTCGGGAGTCTTTGCATAAATATAAGATATCCTTATACCATAGTGAATCATTTTTCTTCCACACAAAAGTATTTGATACACTTGGATCGTCATGTAGCTTTTGAATGAGCGTCCACAAAGATATGTCATTTTTCCATTCTTCCCTTGCAGCTACTACCCAATCAGGTTGTAGAATGGAAATTGCACAAAATAATGCCCTGACATCTTTATCTTTTATTGAAAGTGCATCTGCCACCACATTGTGTTTTCCTTTTCGATATATGATTTCAAATTCATATCCTAACATATTGGGTACCCATTTTTTGTTGCTCTTCCGAAGATAATCTCTGTTCCAAGAAGTATTTAAGACTAGCATGATCTGTTTTGACCTTGAAATGTCTACCTATTAGGCAAGGACGCCATTTATTAAGAGCATGTAGAATTGCCAACATTTCCTTCTCATAAATGGGCTTCTGTAAGTGCTTTACCTTAATTGGATGACTTGTGAAAGCAAGTGGGTGTCCTTCTTGCATTAGAACAACACCAATGTCATGTCCTGAAGCATCACATTCCAATATAAATGTTTTTGTGAAGTCTGATGTGGCCAAAACAGGAGTTTTGCATAGTTCCTCCTTAAGCTGTTCAAAAGATTGAGTTGCCTCTGGAGTCCAAGAAAATGCATGTTTCTTCAATAATGTTGTTAGAGGTGCTGCTATTCTTCCATAGTTCTGAACAAACTTGTGGTAGTACCCTATCAGACCTAAGAATCCTCGAAGATTCTTTAGGGTTTTGGGAATCGACTAGTCCATCATGGCTTTAATTTTGTTGGAGTCTACCTTGACACCTTCCTGAGATACAATATGACCCAAATATTCTACCTCCTTTACCCCAAAGAAACAATTGGAAGGTTTTTCATATAGTTGTTGCTCCTTTAGTAGTCGTAGTACCCTATCAACATGTTGAACATGTTCTTCCTAATAATTTCTATAGATTAGTATATCATCAAAGAATACTAACAAAAATTTTCTAAGGAAAGGATTGAAAATGGAATTCATCAAAGCTTGAAATGTGGAAGGTGCATTCTGTTGAATTTTTAGTATTAAATCACAATACTATAGGATCTTTGCTGAGAGAATAACATCTACAGTATATCAATGCATGACAATCATAATATGACAAGCATCACAAGCATCATAAGAATCAAAAGCATAGAGACAAGAGACACAGAGTTTCCGTGGGGAAAACCCTAAGGTGAAAAACCCCACAACTTCCTCAGAGATAGAGAGAGCAATGGCTCAACCAAAATACAACCAAATAACACTGAGATAGTCTCCTAGCAGATGATCCTCCTCCTCCTCACTAGTGCGCCACTTTTCAGAGAGAGAGTGAGTTACTTTTCTGAGTGAGTAAAATAGAGATCTCCTATCTCTATTTATACTCACCTTTTTGCCCAGTGACCTACTGGGGCCGACTTGTCTACTTAGATACATCCACATTATATTATATATTAATTAGGGCCGACCCCATATGGTGGTCTAATAACCCATCGGCAAGTACACACACTTGCGACACTTGTCAATCCACATGACGACACTTCCTTATAGAGGAATAACACATCTCTTATAAGGGTACAATAAATATATATATAACACACAGATGAAATACATTCCGAAGTTACATATACATCAACACTCCCTCTTAACTAGGAAGGTATTTCTCGACACAGATCTGCTAGACAAGTCTTCTTCTCTGGATCATCGTCATCGATGCATCATCATCATCATCGTCACTGCTGCTACTATCTCAACCAATCTCTTACTCTACTCGTCATAGGAAGTTCTACAGAGCCAGTCCTTTTTCATACTGGATGTAGGCCCACCACCTGCAGGTCTTCATCATCACTGGCCATACTGTGGAATCCTTAGGACTTATTACGTGCGTCACAAAACCTCGAAAGAGCATCCCAGGCTGTTACGAGCACACAGCTCTACCTATAGGATCTCCCAGGGCACCGAATTACATGTGACCTCACCACAAAACCTCGCAAGAGCATCCCAGGCTGTTACGAGCACACAGCTCTACCTATAGGATCTCCTAGGGTAACGAATTACATGTGGTCATGGCAAAACCTCGCAAGAGCATCCCAGGACTGATTACGGACACACAACCCAACCTATCGGATCTCCCAGGGAACCGAATTACATGCCATAAAACAAAACCTCGAAAGAGCATTTGCTAGATATCCCAGGGAACCGAATTACATGCCATAGGCAAAACCTCGAAAGACTATCTGCAGATCTCCCAGGGCACCGAATTACATGTCCTCCCAGAGCAAAACCTCGAAAGAGCATTTGCCAGATGTCCCAGGGCACCGAATTACATGCCATAGGCAAAACCTCGAAAGACCATCTGCAAATATCCCAGGGCACCGAATTACATGCTCATCTGCACAACCTGATCAACGACCACAGAGTATCAACCTGATACTCACCATACATCATACTGATGTATCCATGATCATCCTGATCATCATCACTGCAGCGTCCTGCTGCATGTCATCTGGAGCAACATCCTGAAGCTCGTCATCTATGATCATCCTGATCATCACTGCAACATCCTGCTACATGTCATCTAGAGCAACATCCTGAAGCTCGTCATCTATGATCATCCTGATCATCACTGCAACATCCTGCTGCATGTCATCTAGAGCAACATCCTGAAGCTCGTCATCTATGATCATCCTGATCATCACTGCATCTACCTGATGCATACCAAGTATCTACCTGATACATATCATCATACATGATCCTCCTGATCATCAATGTATCCACCTGATACAAATACAAATACATGATACATATCACCATACATGCTCCACTTGATCATACATTGTATCCACCTGATACATATACAGATACATGGTCCAAGCATCCAACATGATGCATACATACATACATAAAATGATCCAACTGATCATATCCAGCATCCACATGATGCGTACATACATACATAAAATGATCCAACTGATCATATCCAGCATCTACATGATGCGTACATACATACATAAAATGATCCAACTGATCATATCCAACATCCAAATGATGCGTACATACATACATAAAATGATCCAACTGATCATATCCAGCAGAAACCAGAACATCATCCTGATGCTCATCATCCAGCGCTTACATCCACAGCCATGTGAAGGATCCTCCTTCCAACATGCTTGGAATGGCTTCAACAAATGTGTCCATCACTTCTTCCTCGAAGTATCCTTGATCTGAAGAACGCCAAGCCTCTCTCTGAAGTACTCGAACTTCACCCTGGCTAGTGGCTTCGTCAGCACATCTGCAATCTGCTCGTCCGTCGCAACATACAGGAGCTTCACAGCTCCTCTCTGCACCATATCACTGATATAGTGATATTTTATCTCTATGTGTTTCGACCTGTCATGAAACACTGGGTTCTCGAACAGCTTTACACAACTCTAGTTATAACAGAAGATACCAGTAGCCTCCAACGGGAGATCAAATAGCTCAGACAGTAGCTTCCGTAGCCATACTGCCTCACAACTAGCTGAGTAGGCTGCAACATACTCTGCCTCAGCTGTACTCAGTGCTACACAGGACTGCTTCCTGCTAAACCAAGAGATCACACCTGATCCCATACTAAAGCAACACCCAGATGTGCTCTTCCTATCTGCAGCACTACTAGCCCAATCTGAATCAACATAACCCTGCAGGTTAAACTTTTGATTCGCCTCATACCTGAGCCCATAATCCACTGTACCCTTCAAGTACCTCAGAACATGCTTTACAGCAACCAGGTGAACACTTCTCGGATCCGTTAGGAACTGGCTCAATGTGTTCACAAAAAAGCAAATGTCTGGTCTCGTGTTCGTCAGGTACATCAAGGACCCAATCATCTGACGATACATAGAGAATTCAACTGGCTCAGATGAAGCATCACATAGAAGCTTTAGATTCGATGCCATCGGTGTGGCCATGGCCTTGCAATCCATCATCCCGAATCTCTTCAGGATATCTACTGTGTACTTCCCTTGACCAAGGAAGATCCCACCTGCATTCTGCCACACCTCCATACCTAGGAAATAGTGCATCATTCCCAAATCTTTCATATCGAATTCAACTGCAAGCTTCCTCTTAGTATCTGCAATCAGTCTGTCATCTCTTGTCACAAATAGGTCATCAACATACAGGAGTAAAATCACTGGATTCCCTTCCTCAACCTTATAGTAAAGGTTGGAATCTGCTTTACTCTTGGTAAAGCCCAAGCTAGATAGAAAACTGTCCATCCTACCATACCAAGTTCTGGGAGCTTGCTTCAAGCCATACAAGGCTTTCTTCAATCTGCACACATATGACTCCCTGTCATGTATTTCAAAACCGAGTGGCTGTTCCACATATACTTCCTCTTCTACTACACCATTTAGGAAAGCAGTCTTGACATCCATCTGGTGTATTTTACATTTCATTGTTGCAGCCAGGGAAAGTACTGTTCTGATGGAAGTATACCTGGCTACAGGTGCAAAGGTTTCTTCATAATCTATTCCTTCTTTCTGAGAGAAACCACGAGCTACGAATCTTGCTTTGTATTTTTCTACACTGCCATCTGTAGCGTGCTTGATTTTGTAGATCCACTTGGAAGTCATAACAGAATTCTCTTTAGGTCTTGGGACAACATCCCAAACATCATTCTTCATTATTGATTGGTATTCCTCAACCATAGCATCCTTCCATTCTTTCTTTTCTGCTGCCTCTTCATAAATGGAAGGCTCTTTGTTCCTAATGTCACAGAGTAAAGCAACATAACTGGTGTGTGATCTGGTTTTCTTCTTTGCTCTGTGTTCTTCTTCTGGAATTCCAAATCTTTATGCATCATGAATGAGCTCTCTAGCCCATACAGGTTTCCTCTTGTGAGAGTTATCCTCACGGGGTGGATCTACAGGTTCTTGTGGATCTTCAAACTCACGAACAGTTTTTGGAACTGCTTCAGTCATGATAGTGTCCTGAAATCTTGTTTCCTTAGGTTCTTCATAAACTTCGGTAGGTGCCTTTCTTGATTTGATGAATGCTGAGTTTTCATCAAATGTTACATCCCTACTGACATCAATTTTCTTGAACCCTGGAAAGTATATTCTGTAAGCCTTCGAGCTTTCACTATAACCCACAAAGATGCCCTTCTTTCCTGAAGGATCTAGTTTAGTCCTCTTCTCTTTTGGGACATGAGTATATACTGGACAACCAAATATTCTGAGATGGTTGACTTCAGGTTTCTTACCAGAAAAGACCTGTTCTGGTGTCTTGTTGTCCAATATCTTGTGGGGTGTTCTGTTCTGCACATATACAGCTGTTCTAGCTGCTTTTGCCCATAGATGCATAGGAAGATCCTGGTCATGAAACATTGCCCTTGCTGCTTCCATGATAGTTCTGTTCTTCCTTTCTGCAACTCCATTCTGTTGAGGATTATAAGGAGCAGTCAACTCCCTCTTAATCCCTGAATCACTGCAAAGCTTCTTGAAGTCACTTGAGGTGAATTCTCCACCATTGTCAGATCTGAATGTCTTGATTTTCTTGTCAGTTTGATTCTCCACCAAGGTTTTGAATTCCTTGAATTTATCAAGCACCTCATCTTTTCCCTTCAAGAAGTATACCCAAGTCTTCCTGGAGAAGTCATCAATAAATGATACATAGTAAACATACCCACTCAGGGAACTGGATGACATAGGACCACATACATCTGAGTGGATGATTTCCAGAATGTCTTTTGCCTTGCTTTCACTGCTTGGGAAAGCCTTCTTAATGTTCTTACCTTTTGCACATCCTTTGCAAACACCTTCATGTTTGGTCTTGATTTCAGGAAGACCCTCTACTGCCTTGCTTGCAATTGGAAGTTCCCTATAGTGCATATGAGCAAGTCTTCTATGCCAAAGTTCACTTGGGTCCATGGATTCATGTACCATAGCATGTTCAAGTTGTCCTTTCAATTTATACAAGCCTCCCTCTTGCTCTCCAATCACTACTGCATCATCTATGTTCTTTCCCTTTGGCCACATTAGGACTTGGCCATCCACAAATGAAACCCTCATACCTTTTGCATCCAATGCAGAGATGGAGAGTAAGTTCTTCTTGAGTCTAGGCACATAAAGGACTTCTTTCATCTTCAAAGATTTTCCAGAATCTAGGTTGTAGGAGGCTTCACCACTTCCTTTGATTGGGTATTGATAATCATCCCCAAGTTTCACCTTATGGGGTGATTCATGTTCAGAAAGGTTCACAAAAGATTCCTTGAACCCAGTCATGTGTTTGGAAGCCCCACTATCAATCAACCAATCATTACAACCATGAGAAATAGTACCTGTGAGAGCAGAGATCAGAACATACTCTTCTTCACTTGATGAGTCATCATCACTATCACTTTCTGCCCTAGCCTTCTTCTTTGGGGGTTCATCATCTTCGGCAGCATGAGCATGAAACCTTCTTTTGCTGCCCTTCTTCTTCTTACTGGAGTTGTTGTTATTATCCCTTTTGTTCTTGGGACAATCTGAAGCAAAGTGACCCTTCTCATTGCATGTGAAGCATCTTAGGTCTTTCTTGTTCTTTTGATAGGATCTATTGTGGCGAGAGTGATCCTTCTTGGTTTTGCTTCTTTTGGTGTGAGCTGCAAGAGCTTGATCTTCACCTCCCATCTTTTCTTCACGAGCTATAAGTCTAGCTTCTTCTTGAGAGCATTCTTCCCGAAGTCTACTGAAGGAGATCAACTTCTTCCTTGCACAAATTCCTTGAATAAAGGAATCCCATGACCTGGGTAGGCCATTTAGAGTGGTCATCACCACTTCACCATTCTCCACCATTTCATCTACTGCTTCTAATTGTTCCTTGATCTGAGAGACCCTTGAAAAGTAAGATTGAATGGTTTCTCCATTCTGAAACTTCACTGCTTTCAACTGGTTCCGCAGGGTCATCTTCCGATTTATGTTCTTTCCTTCAAATAGCTTGGTCAAAGATTCAAACATCTCTTTGGGTGTCTTAAGAGAAGACACATGACGTATGAGATGGTCTTTGATAGAATCAGCAATGATTCTCTTTGCCTTGACCAAGTTCTTCTTGTGCAATGCCTTGGCTTCTTCATCCTCTGGGATAGGGATGTCTTCTTTCACATATGAGTCCAACTCATTCTCTTCCAGGATTAACCCAATCCTATACTTCCGGGCTCGGAAGTTATCAGCCCATTCAAGCTTATCCTCAAGCTTAGTGTGGAGAGACATCTTTAAGAGTACTTCAAATGGAAATAGAAAAGATTTAGGACTTACCACTTGAAGTGCTGAAAACTGGATCTGGTCCCAGATTAGGGTTTGTTAGAGAAACCCTAAAAATTCAAAATGTGAATTTCAAAATTCCGAAAGGATAGAAAGATGCGCCTTGGAGAGCTGATCAGCCTAGTACATTCAGAATTTGAGATCAGCAAAGTCTTGCCCTTAAAAATTTCCTTTTTGTCCTCCCAGGTTCACTAGGGAGAGCCCCGAATTAGGGTTTGAGTTTCCCGGAGATCTACCCAGCCAAAAATCTCGATCCAAAGCTCTAACCTTCGATTTTTGCAAGGAGCTTCCAACTGTGCCTTCAGTTTCCAGAAATTCCTATTTTTGTGGAAACCCTAATTTTTAGGGCCAAATCTGAAAATGCTCGGAACTGAATTCTGATTGGATAGATATATGCGCCTTGATGAGTAGATCCAATCTACTATACTGAATTTCAAAAATATGTGGAGAGAAACCCAATAAACAAGGAATACAAGCTTCCGTCACTGCAAAATGTCTTCTTCTCAGTTAAGCTCTGATACCATGTTGAATTTTTAGTATTAAATCACAATACTATAGGATCTTTGCTGAGAGAATAACATCTACAGTATATCAATGCATGACAATCATAATATGACAAGCATCACAAGCATCACACGAATCAAAAGCATAGAGACAAGAGACACAGAGTTTCCGTGGGGAAAACCCTAAGGTGAAAAACCCCACAACTTCCTCAGAGATAGAGAGAGCAATGGCTCAACCAAAATACAACCAAATAACACTGAGATAGTCTCCTAGCAGATGATCCTCCTCCTCCTCACTAGTGCGCCACTTTTCAGAGAGAGAGTGAGTTACTTTTTCGAGTGAGTAAAATAGAGATCTCCTATCTCTATTTATACTCACCTTTTTGCCCAGTGACCTACTGGGGCCGACTTGTCTACTTAGATACATCCACATTATATTATATATTAATTAGGGCCGACCCCATATGGTGGTCTAATAACCCATCGGCAAGTTCCACATGACGACACTTCCTTATAGAGGAATAACACATCTCTTATAAGGGTACAATAAATATATATATAATACACAGATGAAATACATTCCGAAGTTACATATACATCAACACATTCGTGAGACCAAATGGCATGACGAAAAATTCATAATGACCTTCAGGAGTTCTGAATGCTATTTTTGGAATGTATTCCTCCTTCATTCTAATCTGATGATATCCGAAACGAAGATCCAACTTTGTGAAGAAACTGCTGTATGTAATTCATCTAACAATTCATTAATGACAGGAATGGGAAATTTATATTTAATGGTGATCTTGTTGATCTCTCTATAATATGGACACATACGCCATGATCCATCTGGCTTGTGTACCATTACCACTGGTTCATAGTAAGAAACTTGGCTAGGCCTAATTATGCTAGTCTCTAACATTTCTTCCACCATATGCTCAATTTCACTCTTCTGTCCATATGAGTATCTGTAAGGTCTGATTTTAGGAGGAACACTTCTGGCTAGGCCTAATTATGCCGGTCTCTAACATTTCTTCCACCATACGCTCAATTTCACTCTTCTGTCCATAGGAGTATCTATAAGGTCTGATGTTAGGAGGAACACTTCTGGCTAGGCCTAATTATGTTGGTCTCTAACATTTCTTCCACCATACGCTCAATTTCACTCTTCTGTCCATAGGAGTATCTGTAAGGTCTGATGTTAAGTGAATAACATGATAAAAATATTGAACAGGTGGAATACCTTTTGGAATGTCTTCAAATACCTTGGAATACTTATCAATCACCTTTTGGAGATTTGGGGAAATATGAGACTTAGATGTTTGAACATCTAATGAGAATAATTGTTCAATTACATCTTGATGTCCCTTTTTTATCAATTTTGTCATGCCATTAGAGATTATCACCTTACTTGGTTTCTCTGTGATACCCTTTAACTCATATTATTTTACTTCCCATAAAAATTTGATGAAAAGCCTCTGAAAATTAAAATCCACTGTTCCCAACGATTGTAACCATTAAAATCCTAAGACAACATAAACACCCCCCATCGGAATAGCAATCATTGGACTATTCAATACATATTACCCCATAGTGAGATTGATAGCATGGCATTTTCTTGAGCAATTGATAGTTCCTCCATCTGCAATCATTACTTAAAACTTTGGTGCTCGATATAGAAATCAATTGAGAACCTTGGCCAATTTACAGTGAATGAAATTATGAGTACTACCAGAATCAATCAACACGGTTACCTTTTTCTTTTTGATATATCCTTCAATCTTGAGAGTTTGAGGAGTGCTAATTCCAGCCAGTGCATGACATGATATGGTGGGAGTAGTATCTTTGGAAGTAACATCTTTTATTTCTTCATCTTGAGACGATTCCTGTTCTTTTGGTGCTTCTTGTTCATTTTCTTCCTCTGCTTCACAATCTATGTAAAATAGTTTCTTCTCAGTGCAATTGTGTCCCTTTCTTTATTTTCTATCACAACTGTAACAAATCCCTTTTGCTCTTTTTTCCTCTACTTATTGTGGTGTCAACCTAGTAGGTTGTGGATGAATTGAGACCACACTTCCTTCTTTATAGTTGTAAGTGGTAGACTTTCTTGTTGCCATAATTTTGTTTTCAACTTTTCTTGCCACCTTGAATGCATACTCCAAGGACTTAGGTTCCCAAAAGCGAACCTCATGTTGGATGTTATCCTTCAAAGTTATAATAAAGAGATCCAACAAATTATCTTCTGAAATATTATTCACTTTGAGACTTAGATTCTGAAACGGCTTGATGTGCTCTGTAACTGGGCCTTTTTGCTTTAGATTTACTAATTGGCTAAAGAAGGTGTTGCTATTTATATCTCCATAATGTGCAATCAATTCTTCTGTGAATAGAGAACATGAGATAATAGAGTCATTTTTACGATGACAAAGCCATTGGTACCATACAAATTGATCAGTCTCTAAATATAAGGATGCAATAGTTATCTTTTGCAAAGTTGGAACCTGGTGTAGATCAAAGAATTTCTCCACCTAGAATATCCAGGTTATTGGATCATTGCCATAAAACTTTCTCATGTCAATTTAGGAAGTTGGGTACCCTTTGGTGATCATTCCTGATGAATTCCATTAATAGAATCATTTCCTCTTGGAATATTTGTATTCATGGAATGTTTCTCAACATGGAAATTATGTTTATCCTCCTGAGTATCCTGGAACACATCATCACCTGTAGGGGGAGTATCTCTTGAATTTTGTATGAGATTAGCAATATTGTTCAACTTCTCCTCTAAATTGAGTAAATAAGTTGTTCTCACCAAACCTTTAATATTTTCCTCCATTTTATTCAACTTCTCCTCTAAATTAACTAAAACAACTTTTTTCACAGTTCCTTTAATCATATCCTCCAATTGGGACACTCGAAAAGATAGGTCTTCCCTTTCATCGTAAGTTGGGGATGGATCATCTGGTGGTTTGAGGGGAATGTGAGTTTTTACACTTCCTTTTGGTGGTATTTTGAACAATATAAATAGATATCACACCCTAGGTTTCACTAGAATTATATCCTTCTACTCAAATCTATTCAAATTTAAAATGGCGTACCTTTTTCAAACCCTGATTGAAAGACTGTTTTATGGATGACTTGTGACTGAGTTAAATTTGAATTTTGTGCTCATATAGGTTTGAAACTTTGTCCTGATGTATCCTGATGTGTCCTTTTTCCAATGCCACATGTTTGACCTAATTATGATGTACCAATAAGAAGTTATTATGAATCTCCCAACACTTCTCTTTTTAGGTCTTTCCAGAAGAGAGAACTTGTAGGGTCTTCCACGTGTCCAATATTTTGTATCTGAGGTTGAAAAACCTATCACAGATACTGTGGTCCATCTTCTGTCTGATGCAATATGTATCACTCAATTTGGATCTTGCATGCCCCATATATGACATTTTTCCCCATAACACCCGTTTTACACTAGTTTTTGGACTAGTCATAAACCCTTGCTTCAGAGACGGATATCTACAAAACTGTACAGTATCGGATTTGAAAATTGGACCAAAGATAGTTCGACTTGTTTTAGAGATGGGTTTTTAATATTTCTTTCATAATTCTTGCATAAAAAAAAATTATAGCAAAAATTCCAAGATGACTCGTTTTGAAGAAACCAATCTCGTGGAAAGAGCTCTGATACCAAATGTTATGCAACCAAGTCCCATATATAGCATAAAAATAACAGAAATAGACCACAAGAAAGTAATCCATGACTTAATAATGAATAAATGAGATGAATAACAATCCTCTTCGAGGGAGGAACCTCCTTACACAATGTAGTAAGTACAAAAGACAAGACAAGATACAATGATGACTAAAATGAAAATGTCTCCTTCCTATATATATGAGACAAAGGGGTGCAATAACAACTAATAGACCCAAGCCGGAATCAATAATATGTAATGCACCATAATAAAGGGGTAATGTGCCACTACATATGGGATAATGTGCCAATATTAGGTCTTAACATTAAAAACCCTAGGCATTCTTTGCAAGGTTTACTTCTTTTTGGGCTTCTTGGGAATGGCAAGACAATGCTGGCTAAAGTTGTTGCATCGGAATGTATAGCCACATTATTTAGTATATTACCGACCTAAGCCACATTTTGGAATTACTAGATTACATGGATCTTGCTATCTCAATAGTTCTTCTATTTCACCTCCCCTTAACCCTAATTTGTTGTGATGTATAAGGTGCAAAAAATTGTGGTTGAGTTCCTTGATTTTTTCATTTATCTAAAACAACAATTTTATTTGAATAGAATTCTCTTCCATTATTAGAATGGAGGACCTCTATACTCTTTCCGGATATTTTTTCTATTTCCACCTTATATACTTCAAAGTAAGAAAATGCACCATATGTCTTCTTCAAGAAATAAATCCACATATTCTTGGAGAAATCATCAACAAAAAACAAGTACCTTACCCTTGATGTGATGGTTGTATGCATAGGTTTAGAAATGTCACGATGTGCCAACTCTAACACTGCTTTATCTCTCTAACCTTTTCCATCTTCAAAAGTTGCTCTTTGTTGTTTGTTTATTAGACATGCGTCACATATATCTTCACAGTGGAAACTACAAGCCTATCAAAACTAGTGAAGCACCACTCAGATAATACTTGTGAGACTTGCCGAGTCAGTCCTCAAACGAGTACTTTCCAGAGACTCTCCCAACAAACTCACTATTACCACCAAAATTTGCTAGTCAATTTTGAAATTTTGCAACAAAAATGGGTTGATAGTTGGGCTAGGGATCCATGAATACTTGGGATACAATGTTTTGTTGGAGACCGTTGTAGGGAATTAGATCTAGTCCTTATTTTCAAAAGGAAATCAACGTTGGACTAGGTGTATCCTTATTCACAGTCTACACTATCTTGTAGCAGCCTGTACAAACAAGTAGGGATCATTTTTAAGAATTTTGACAAGGTTTTGAAGGAAGTTAGGACATATTCATGACCCCTTACACACTCATGGTTGAGGCTGGAAATGAATTTATTTATTTTAGTGGATTTTCATGACCTGAAAGAATGATTGAAGTATTGCAGAATTAATGATTGAATTAGTGTTGCAATCAAATTCAATTTCTTAACAGATTACATCTGTGGCTATAGAATACCAGCTTGTAACTTACTTTAGTTGCAATCTAGTTTTGAAAGTGTATCTATTTTAGTATTGCTTACAAATGATACTGTAATATTCCCCAAGTGTATTCATTATTGGGAAATGCAATGAGTATGCTTGGATTATACTAGTAAATTATAGAGACAAAGTGATATGTAGATCATAATCTGGTTCCAAACATCTGGTTTGAAGGAACATGTTTACTCTGTAGTCTCTGGAATATGTGGATATTTCCTTGCTAATATTAATACCCACTATGCTCCAACTATGAAGTTCAACGAGAGCTCTTATCATTTGCCTGCATGGTCTACCAACATTTTCCCCGATTGCAAAAATGTAGTGTTCAATACTGCAAAGGTACAATTCAAACTTGCACTATAGATACAATTCATAGTTTTCACCTAGAACTTATAAGACACTTATAAAAATTAAGATCATGGTTTCTTATGGGTTTAGGGTTGCTGGTTCAAAACATTTGAAGGATAAATTTCGATTCATATTTCATCAGTTATTTGAGCAATAAAAGTATTATGCAAAACATGTATGATACACATGGATTGATCTTAATGAGAATGGACAAAATGAATTTAGGAACACTACAATATATGCATAATTATGAAATATATGTTGTTTTCTATCATTTGGTGTAACTACTAGTGGTTACATACATATTTTATTTCATTTGTTGTTTTCTAATGTTCAATTTACATGTCATGGAAGTTGTAACCAATCTTTTCTCCAATATGGCTTACAATCTTGACTCTTGTGGATAGTTTAATAAAAATATGTCTATCTATATATCTATCTTAGCTAAGTAAAGAGAATTATTAGCAAAGAAAAATAGTTATGTGTGACAATCTCTTTAAAACTATCCTCATGGAGTCACACATGACTGCACATGCATCATCTGAACCTGGGTTCTACTTTAGTTAGGATGACTAATAGAATATTTTTGGAGATTATTTTATATTTTGTTTTCCTTGTGAGGAGAAAATAACAATTAGCATGTGACAATGACACATAGAAAGTGACAACGACACATAGAAAGTGACAACTTTTGACATTCTTGAGGTGATTAATACAGTGACTACCTTAATATAACAATGTTTTAATACTAAATGTTAGGATATTCCTATACTCCATCCTAGTCCTACCAGCATTTTTCATTATTTGAATTTTCAGTCTTGCATGCATTTCTGCATGCATGCATGCAATTGCATGCATCCCAGTCACCATTCCCAGCACCTAGCCTCAGTTAGCTAGCCTTCGGGAGCTTCTCTCAGATCAGTTTTATCCCTCCTAGAGATTAGTGTGCCCTTCCTCCTTGATTTAAGGAAGCCACTCATCCTCTCTCACCTACCACTCAGTTGCACTTCAATTACTTGAGTTATCATCAGTTCTTTCCTTGATTTAAGGCTAGACTGACTCTCAACTGATTGTATCACTCCGATGGACCTCCAGTGAGACTAGACTGCCCATTCTGACTCCAGTTAGCTCCTCATGCACCCTCCACTGAGCCTCCTTCATTCAGATAGTTCCAGTTACACCTACCACACTCAGTTAGACTCAGTTTGACTGATGGTTGACAGTTACTTGAGCATTGATAACTCCACTAATGGTGAGATAGACTTCTAGTTGTGCTCCGATGACACTCCAGTGATCTTTTGATCACTCCATGAAGGCTAATTCAAATTTCCACCTTGACATTCGAATCCTCGTGCATTGTACTACTTATTTGTCCATATTGTGATTAATGAATTAGTGTGTGTGAAGTTATTTTGCTTCCATCTGAGTTCTACTATATTATTATTCTATTGCTCATTTTACTGCATTGATCACTCTTAATCTTATTCCTAAATTCTTTCTTATGAGGTATACATCAGCTCTTAGATCTGCTGTGAGGATTTTCACATGGTATCAGAGCATGTTGAGAGTATTGTTTATCTCCATTCCTAAGAGTTTTTTTGCAGGTTATTATCAAGATTTCGAGTGCAGTAGTTGCAGTAGTAGCAGTTGCAGATATTTCTATTGTTTTTGCAGGTATTCTACAGCTTCCATGAATTTCGAAGAAATTCCTTTTTATCTATTCAACTATGTTGAATGGAAACCAAAAATGATAGCATATTTGAAGAGCCATGATCTCTTTGATTATTGTTTTGAAAGAGAGTTTGAATCCTCTGAAGAAGAGAATGACTGGTTAGATGAAGGTGGAAGAGCTATTGCAACCATGATGTATGCTATGTCTCGAAGCATGGTATTCCACTCCCTTGATGATGTTGAATCTCCAAAAGAGCTATGGGATGACTTGGATGAAAGGTTTGGCAGACAGAATGAAGGGATTGGTCCAAACCCTTTCGAGAGCAAGCAAAGTGATGCATTCTCCCTCCTTGATGATCTCATTGATCATGAACCAGTATCAAACATATCTCATATTGAAGTTGTCCACAAAGAAGAAGAACTTGTAGATTCTACACTCATGCTCCAAATTTATTCTATTTCGAATTCTGTGCCAGCTCACACGCTAGAAATTGCAGAAGGTCCTAAATCCTCTCTTGCACCAGAGTTTGTTGGTTTGCATCATTATCTATTGAATGTTTTGGAGGTAAAATCAGCCATTGGAGGTAATGCATTCGCTCTCCTTGATCACTCACCTCTTATGTACTACAATACGATCATTATTTCATGCTTTCAGAAGGTTATTGAAGATGATGGCCATTGCCATTCACTTGGTCGGATAATTTCTAATGCATTTACTGGTTTTGATCTCATCTCTAATGGTTCAAAGGAGATCTCAAGAAACCATGATTCAAGTCTTGGATCTAATTTGGATTCTAAGCAATCACTACTTGGGATAATTTCTCATGCATATGATGGTTTTGATCTCACCCCCGCTGGTTCAAAGGAGATCTCAAGAAACTATTATTCAAGTCTTAAATCTGATTTGGATTTCAAGCAATCATGTGATGGTTCTTTTTGGCATAATCTCACCCATCATGGTTCGAAGGAGAAGACAAAAGACTATCTGCACATTCATAGATTTGATCCTACCTAAACTGATTCGAATCACAGGTTCAAGGATCATCCTCATACTTTTGGATTTGTTCTCATCACATTCGATTTGAAGAGCAAGTACAAGCACATGATTTCTAAGCATGATCCACTTCTTCCCAAGAAGAAGATACCTCCAGACATATGACCAAGCATCACACATGCTTGAGTTTGGAGCATTTATTTTGGTGTGTGCCTTACAGTCTATTTTGAGGGGGGGTATTTTTCCCATGAGGTTTTCCCCATTTCCTCGGTTTATTGACTGTTATTATTCATTGTATTGGGTGACCTTTGGTCTTAGTTACCAAGGCCCAGGATGGATTAAGGGGGGGTGTTATGATATTCATATACTCCATCCTAGTCCTACCATCATTTTTCATTATTTGCATTTTCAATCTTGCATGCATTTCTGCATGCAGCATGCATTCTGCATGCATGCATGCAATTGCATGCATCCCAGTCATCAATCCCAACACGTAGCCTCAGTTAGCCAACCCCCGAGAGCTTCTCTCAGATTAGTTTTAGCCCTCCTAGAGCTTAGTGCGCCCTTCCTCCTTGATTTAAGGAAGCCACTCGTCCTCTCTCACCTACCACTCAGTTGCACTTGAGTTAATTGAGTTATCATCAGTTCTTTCCTTGATTTAAGGCTAGACTGACTCTCAACTGATGGTATCACTCCGATGGACCTCCAATGAGACTAGACTGCCCATTCTGACTCCAGTTAGGTCCTCATGCACCCTCCACTGAGCCTCCTTCATTTAGTTAGTTCCAGTTACACTCAGTTACACCTACCACACTCAGTTAGACTTAGTTTGACTGATGGTTGACAGTTACTTGAGCATTGATAACTCCACTGATGATGAGATAGAATTCTAGTTGTGCTCTGATGACATTCCAGTTATCTTTTGATCACTCCATGAAGACTAATTCAAATTTCCACCTTGGCATTCGAATCCTCATGCATTGTACTACTTATTTGTCCATATTGTGATTAATGAATTAGTGTGTGTGAAGTTATTTTGCTTCTATCCGAGTTCTATTGTATTATTATTCTGTTGCTCATTTTACTGCATTGATCACTCTTAATCTTATTCCTAAATTCTTTCTTGTGAGGTATACATCAGCTCTTAGATCTGCTGTGAGGATTTTCACACTAAATAGAAAATTTTATTTGCAATCAGTTATAGTTTCTGCCAGGTGTCAAGGACATATTTTGAATGTTGTTCTTATGATAAGAAAAATAGTTCCCAGCTTGAGCAGCTATAATGGTCTAGAAGTAGAACCATTTAGATGTTGATGGACAGCTGTAGTAACTAGTGGATTGTCAGAACTCAGAGCTATATTATTGGGTAAGAATTGGTTTAAAGAGAACAACATTTACCTTGAAATTTGAATGATAATAGGAACAAGTAATTGATTATTCTCCAGGTTTAAAGGAAGTAGTACTGTGGCGATGTAAGAGGTACTATAATGTTTAAGTTGTACTTCAAACTAGAGAGGATGTAAACATCTTGGTGCCAATTTAAATTTTAATATGGCATCACTTATTTTTCCATATTAATTTCACTATCTATTTTTAAATTTTGTCCAATTAGATGCAAAGCTGATTCTAGGCTACCTTATTGAGTCCTTTGTGGTTTACTAGACATTGGTTTGTATCCCTTTTTGAGTGAGTATTTTTTATTCTTAAAAAGAGAAATCCACCTTAACAATTGTAAGATGCCTTTGCAAACAAAAGTTAATATAAAATGGAAAAATGATCTATTTTAGTAAAATTAGGCTTTCAATAAATAATAAATATCAATGCCACAAGAATTAATTATCTCTAATTTTAATCTTAACCTGACATGCATAAATTATAATTATCCCTACACCCAGAATGATCTATAAAAACCCTTGTGAACACCCTATACAGATAGGGGGTAGTCATATTGACAAAACTAGGGAAGAAGGTAGTCATTTTGACAACTTAAACTATAAATCAACTATTTCATTTAAAGTGGTAGACACTAATCCATCTTCTCTCGTCTTCCACTTTAAATGAAATAACTGTTTTATAGGTTAAGTTGTCAAAATCACTACCTTCTTCCCTATTTTTTTCAAAATGACTACCCCCTATCTATATAAGGTGTTTCCAAGGGTTTTTAGAGATCATTTTGGGTGTAAGCTCCTCTCCCCAAATATTAAAGGGTGCTAGCTCAATAGAAGAGTGCCTACTTTACAAGTAGGAGGTTGGTGGTTCAATTCCTCCGTGCCCTACTAATATTGCAATATATTTCTAATAATTTTTTTTTATGATGATTTATATACAAGCGGGGTTTCAAACTGTCTTTGTATGTTGTTACGAGGGGGGTTATAAACTGCCCTTGTAAGTTCCTACAAGGGGGTTTTAAAACTGCCCTTGTATGTTCCTACAAGGGGGGGTTGAAACCGCCCTTGAAGGTATTTAAGAAGGGTGCTCCAAACCCGCTCTATAGGTTTGTAAGAGGGGTTTAATAGGTTCCCCCATAGCTTTGTAAGAGGGGTTTTAAGAAGGGGATTCAAAACTTCCCCCGAAGGTTTATATGAGGGGGGTTCCAAACCACCCCAGAAGGTTTGTACAAGGGGGGTTCCGAAATGGTCTCATAGGATTGTTGAGAGGGGCTTTTAGGGAGGTTAAAAATTTCCTTTGTAGGTTTTCTAAGAGGGATTTTTAGGGGGGTTCAAAAACGCCCCCATAGGTTTTCTAAGAGTAGTTTTTAGGGGGGTTTGGAACCGCCCCGGTAGGTTTTCTGAGAGGGATTTTTACAGGGGTTCACAAACACCCCCATAGGTTTTCTAAGAGGGGGTTTTAAGGGGGGTTCAAAACCACCCCCATAGGTTTTCTACCAGGGAGTTTTAGGGGACGTTTAGAGATTCCCTCATAGGTTTTCTAAGAGGGAGTTTTAGGGGGGGATCAAAACCACTCCTGTAGGTGTTGGAATAGGTATTTTTCCGAGGGTTTGGGGTTCAGAACCGCACCCGTATGTATCTACGGGGGGAGTCTAGAACCACCTCCAAAAGTCACTTTTGGGGGTGGTTTATATTTTTTCCAAAACCACCCCTAAAGTCCCATACTTTTAACATTAGTATTATTAGGGGGGGGGTTTCTCAAGACCGCCTCTAAAGCCAAAACCACCCCCAAAAGTGACTTTTGGGGGCAGAAGATGAACCCCCCTAAAAGTCAAAATTGTAGTAGTGGAGGGATATAGTGGAAAGAATGTATAGACGTACATTCCACTTACATTAAAGAAATCAATCCAATGAGTCCAAGAATCAGGTTATATATAAACTATGAGAGGCGTTTCCAGAGCAATGGTCAATGAGACCTTTCAGACTTGCAATAGAAAAAAAATACAACAATAGAGAATAATTCAAAAAGTAATATTACTAAACATGTTTTTATAGAATATGTACCTACTACTACAAAGCATTCCTTTATTAATATTAATTCTGCTATATTTATTCTTCATATCAACATAAAAATGCCTTAATGTCATTTTCCATTTTCAGGAAGATTATGAAAATCCCAAAGGATGAACAAGGTGATATTCAAAATATGCAAGTAGGGATGTCCAAAAAAGTGTACAAGGAGATGGTTAAGGAAATGGACATAATTGCATTATAGGAGGAGCCATCTCAACAACAACGTGCTTCAAATGAATGAAATCATTGAATTTTTCTATTACGTACATCTAATGAATTAATTTAGCATTAAATATTAATTTTCGATTGGATTTTTGCAGAAAATAAAACAAAATGGTACCCATTCAGCACATAAGACATGATGGAAACGAAAAAAGGGGTGGACAACAAAGTTTGTGAGTAGTTGTGATTTCCTTATAATAGTTTACGCTTTCATATTGGTCGTGATATTTATATTTTATTTTATTTTTACATCGGCCATCCTTAGATGTCCTCAAACATGTGTTAGCATACAAAGAAGAGGAACGAGAATAATTGATTGATATTGGGTTAAGTATTGGTTGTGAGTATATGTTGGAGTATCAAAAATTAATTGTGGAATTTGTAAGTATCTATGTTGTTTTACTTCTCTCATTTTACAAGTGATAGAATAACAAAAATATTTTATATTAAATCTATGATTTCTTACGGGGTATAAAACTTGAAGGAAACAAAGTATTGAGTGGATCCAACAGAAGAGTTGTTGGGAGAAGGCATGAGACATGGCTTTGAAATAATATGTATCATTTAGGACTCAATTCTTTCTATGGTACGCCACTTTTCAATTTACATTCATATATACTATCTATTTTATTTTTCATTATTCCCACCAATGTAGATACACTCATTACACTTTATTTTTATGTTTGTAGATGGAAGCTGAAGAAGAGGAAAACAATAGAGGCAATTAACAAAACATTTGGCCAAATAACACAAGTCATGCAAGTGGCTCGAGCACTAACAACAGTTCTAACGAAGAATGATGATCAATATATTTTGGATGTTAATCCAATCTGTTTTATATTTTGAAATAATTATATGTGAAAATCAAACATTTTGTATAATGTTCTGGACATAGTGTTCCAATTGAAAGAAAACGGGTTACTAATAAGTGTAACAATTACATGCATGCTGACATTTTAATTATTGAGGAGTTTATGTTGTCCCATTTTTTATGACACAGGGCCTCTTATTGATATATAATATTATAATTTTTTTTATTCTATTGCATTCTCCAATGTCGTTGTGAAATGTTATATTGCTAATTAAATATATAGATGATTAAATATTACAATAGATGCAAAAAAAATGATATAACAAGTTAATCCAAACATCATATCCAAACACAATAATTCAAATTCAAATTAATACTACTATAAAAAATATTTCAATTTCTGATGAATAATGGAATTAACCAAAATAAAAATAAAATATAGATATTACAGTTAGATGTTAGTAGTCACTGCTCACTAAACAAAAAATAATCTGCGATGCTTTCGATTGTTCCGATCGCACCAATGAGTTTAATACCATGTTGCATCGATGCACTTTAAGGAATGTATCATCGATACACATAAAGTAATAGGGGCCCGGTGCAACATAGTACTAGTTGCACATCCTGGTTCATTTTTTTATGCCACACCCTGGTGTGCTATGGTATATTAACAACACCGTTAAATTGTAAAAATATAGCTACAATCGATGTCTCGGTCAACTTTACTTGTGTGTTTATCTTCGTTTATCGCACTTGTGCTTTTTAATAGTTAGGTCGCACTAGTGCATTTTAAAATTTATTAAGCTTCGGTGTCATTTTCAATATACAACACTGGTGCATTTTTAAAGTACACAAGCACCAATGCTAGTGATGGTAAAATGCACTGATGCATATAATGTTATAAAGCACTGGTTCTTGCAATAATTTTGGTGCGTATTGGTACATATATTGGTTTCAAATTTTTGTGCGCACCGTTGTTGTATGTTTTTTTTAAATACACCAGTGCATTTTGCTTTTGCTCGCACCGGTGCGCTTGTTTGAATAAAGCACACCAAAACAAAACCTACGCAAAAGCCTCCGCCCATCGATTTTTTTAGTTATAATATATATCCGTAAAAACCTCCGCTAAAACATCCGGTACCATTTGCATAGGTTGTAGTGGGGTTTTTTTGAGATTTTTTCCCAATCTTGTAACACTAAAAACCTCCAGGATAACCTCCACTATAGGGCCTTTTCTTTGTAGTGTACAATATTTTACAAGGTATTTTTCTAAAAAAATATTTTCCAGGGGGGATCCAAAAGGGCTGTCGTTTCCCCCCTATAAATAATTTCGGGGGGGAAATCCCCCCCAACACCCCCCTTGTCAGGTACTGGGATCCAAACACAGTTGAAACACAACCTTTGAATTAGAAATATTATAATCAAGCTCCACAACCAACAATATCCCACTTGGAGACTGATCACAACAACTCCACCGCAATTGCACCTGTTGGACTATGATCCACCTTGGACCTGACAAGTTTCTCATGTTCACCTTCATTGTTGAATGCCAGCTGAAAATGAGCATGAACTTAATTTCTCCTTGGTTACTACCTTTGTTAACATGTCTGTATGATTCTGGATAGTATGTATCTTTTCCAACTTCAATTGTCCATCTTCCAACACAGATCGTATGAAATGGTACTTGAGATGTATATGTTTATCCTTATAATGGAAGGTTGATCTCTTTGCAAGATGAATCGAACTATGGCTATCATTGTACAACTTTCTATTCTCCTGCTTTTTACCCAATTCCTCCATGATTCTCTATAGCCAAATCATCTCTTTACTAGGCTCTATAACAACAACATACTCCACTTCTATTGTTGAAAGTGAAACAACCTTTTGCAGTTTCGAAATCCAACTTATTGTTGTTCCACCTATAGTAAAAGCATACCCTGTGGTGCTCCTCCTCCTATCTTTATCATCTACCATATATGAATCAACAAATCCCCGTGGAACAATGTTTGAACCTCCAAAACATAATTCATGAGTAGTAGTACCTCTCAATACTTGAGAATCCACTTTATTACCTTCCAATGCACTTTACCTAGATTGTTCATATACCTACTCACAACTCTGACTGCATGTGCAATATTTGGTCTTGTGCACACCATCACATACATCAAGCTACCAACTGTTGATGAATATGGGACCTCATGCATGTATTCTATCTGATCATGTGCCTTGGGAAACATCTGCTTAGTTATTTTGAAATGGATAGCCAAAGGTGTAATAATTGGTTTTTTCATCATGCATTTTAAACCTCTCCAATACCTTCTCTATGTACTCAACCTGAGACAATGTCAATTTGTGTTTTTCCTATCTCTTGTTATTCTCATATCAAGGATTTGATGTGTAGCACCCAAATCCTTCTTTGCAAATGAATTAGCAAATTTTATTTTGAGCACGTTTATATCCTGCATGTTAGATGCCAATACAAGCATGTCATCCACATACAATAACAATATAATATAGCTTCCATGATCTAGCCTCTTAAAATAAATACAATGGTCAGAATGACATCTACTATAACCTTGTTCTATCATAATCTTGTCAAATTTCAAATACCACTTCCTTGGTGCTTGCTTTAGGTTATACAAGGTCTTCTTCAACCTACCTACTAAATTATCCTTCCCTTTGACCTCATACCCCTGTCGCTGTTGCATATAAATATCTTCCTCCAAATCCCCATGGATAAAATTCGTTTTTACATCTAACTATTTAAGATGTAAATCTTCTACTTCCACTAGACTCAAAATAGTCCTAATTGAATCCATTTTAACAACAACAAAAAATATTTCATCAAAATATATACCTTTCTTTTGTGCAAACCCCTTTATAACAAGTCTATCCTTGTACCTCTTTTTGCCTCCATCTTCTTCCTTCAACTTGTAAACCCATTTATTCTACAATGCTCTTTTACCTGTAGGAAGCTAAACCAAGTTCCACATATGGTTTTGCACCTAGGAGTCCATCTCCTCTTTCATGTCTTGCTCCCATTTCTTTCTAGTTTCTACTTGCATTGCCTCTTCATAAATTTCTGGTTCACTAGAATCAGTCAATAATGTAGTCAAGTAGAATAACATTAAGGGGGTCTACTTTACTGAGTAGATATTCTAACAACACTTGTAGGAGTTTGAGGTACCCATTGTTGTTTTTCTTGTGCATTTTTTATTTTCTGGCACTTCTAGAATTTCATTTTCTTTGATTTCATCAAGCACTGTGTATTTTGTGTTTTCCTTTTCTGGTTTCTTTCCCTACAACTGATATTTGTACATGAACTTTTCACCGAATACCACATCTCTACTCCTAATGATTTGGTGATTTTCATAATCCCTTAAGCGATAACAAAAATCATTAACTCTGTATCTAATAAAGGTACACTTCTTGGATTTTGCCTTGATATTTGTTCTATTGTCTTTATCAATATGGACAAATGCTTCACAACTGAAAGTCTTCATAAATGAGTAGCGTACCTTTTTACTTGTCCATGCCTCCTATGGAATGCCCCCATCCAAGTATATTGAAGACCCTTTGTTTATTTATTGAACAAAAATATCTACAACATTTTCCAAAAACTGTAAGGGCAACCCTACATGCAATCTCATACTCTTTGCACACTCCATGATTGTCCTGTTCATCCTTTCTAACACACCATTTTCTTGTGGTGTTCCTAGAACCATCTTCTCTCTACGAATATCATGGTATGAACAATAACTATCAAACTCCTTGTCATAATATTCACATCCATTATTTGATCTAATACACTTCAAACTTTTTCCTGTCTCATTTTCAACCAAAGATTTCCATTTCTTAAAAGTATCAAAAACATCAGATTTTTGTCGAATGCAATAAACCCAAGTTTTCCTAGTTGCATCATTAATAAAAGTAACATAATAACGAGAACCACCAAGAGATGATTCTTGATCTGGTATCCATATATATGTATCCACAAGCTCTAACTTTTCAGTATTCTTTTTCTTCTTAACTCTAAGAAATTTGACTCTCTCCTGTTTTCCATAAACACAACTCTCACAAAAATCCAAATCAACCTACTTCAAATCTGGCAACAGCTTCTTTGAATGGTGAATATGCATCCCCTTCTCACTCATGAGCCCAAGTCTATAATGCCACAATGTTGTATCCAATCCAGTAGAATCTAAAGAGATAGAAGAGTCAACATTACCAAATTATACATAAATACAATGTACTACCTTCTCTCCTTTCTCTATTACTAGTGACCTTCCATGTTTTTATGTAAATGTAGATATAAAACCTTCACTTCCCAAATACCTTGTTGAAATTAGATTTCTTCTCAAAGCATGAATATGCCTTACCTATTTCAATAACTATTGCTTTCCATTCTTTAACTTTAACAATATCTTACCCTTTCCAACAATTTTACATGGTTCATCATCACCCAAATAAGCCTGTCTAAAATCACCTTGAACATAACCTTGAAAATATTTCCTATGGGGTGTGGCATGAAATGAAGCCCATAAATCTAATACCCATGAATAATTAATATTATCTAATTAAAGTATCAATCATCTTGTAAAACATCACCTACTACATTTTCTTCATGATTATTCTCCTGCTATCCATTTCCTGGTTTCTTTAGAGATATGCAGTCTTTCTTTTGTTGTCCTTTCTTCCCGCAATTCCAACACTTTATCTTTCCTAGTATGGATTTGGATCTTACCTCCCTAGAATTCCCATGGTTCCCTAAGATATTTCCTCTCTCCCTTTGTCTTCCACTATTCTCCATGGTCAACGCATTACCTGATGTCTCAATAATGCTTTTCCGTCGCATTTCCTCGCTAAGGATAACACCAACAACATCATAAAATTTTAGATTGTTTGAACTAGAGATAGAGTTAATTACAACCATGACCAAGTCGTTCCAGCTTTCTTGCAATGAGCATAAGATTATAAGATCCCTAGTGTTATCACCAAAGTTCACTTCTACAAAACTTAACTGATTAGTAACCGTATTAAATTTATTTAAATGATAATCAAGAGACCCACCTTTTATCATCTTTATATTAAATAATCACTTCATTTGAAATACATTGTTGGAGGCCGAGGGTATATAGTTCAACCAATGCCTTCCTCATATCCTCCGTTGTCTTTTCTTTTGAAATGTTGAAAGCCACTGATGATGCCAGGAACAAACTATCGTTCCTAGTGCCTTTCTGTCAAGAACCTCCCATTCTTCATCCTTCATATTCGTCGACTTCTTTGCCTTTCCGTCCAATAGTAGGAAAATATACTTATGATATAGATAGTCTTCCATTTGCATCTTCCGTAGTCGGTAGTTTTGGACGTTAAATTTCTAGACCCTAAATTTTCCTTATTTCACCATTTCTCCCACTCGAACCAAGAACCCTCCTTTCTTGCGTGTTTATCAGCCAAATAGACCTTCGACTCTAATACCAATTGTTAGAAAATAAGATCATAGGGAAATAAAATAAAATAAACTCAGAAATAAAATATATAAGAGAACTATACAAGAGAGACATCGATATACATGGTTCACCCAATATGGTATACATCCATAGAGAAACAACCAATATTTTCTTTTGTTTTGTCCAACAAAATGAAGGGATACAACCCATGACACATCTAGTGCAACCTCCTCTTCACTCTTTCCTAGTTTCTCTCACTCAGTCACAATTATCTTTCACAATACAAAATTGCAATACAATTCCCTCATACATAAAAGAGGGTTGCGGTACAGGGAAAAAAACCTAACATAACTTCTATTGTCAAAGGTCTATATTGACTATGAAATTACAATATTTTACAAGGCATTTTTCTAGAGATTTCTCATTGGGGTGTTTCCCTTGAATCCCAGCCAGGGGGGGGATTCAAAAAGGTTGTCTCTGCCACCCTTGGTGACAAATAGTGAGGGGTGGGGAAGCCCCCTCAACACCCCCCCTTTAGGTATTGGGATCTAAACATGACCTCTAAATTGGGAAGATTGTAATCAGGCTCCACAACCAAAAATAGGGATGTCAACTACAATGATGTCAATGATTTGATGAACGTTAGGATTGAAAGCTATATGTATTAGAACATGCTTAAGTTCTCATATGACTTTAACCTCTAATCTATCTAGCTGAATAATATAAGTAGAACATACATATTTAAGTTTTGTTATGACTTTAACCTTTGACCTATCTAGTTGAACAATATGAGTAAACCATTTTGTTGGGGTAGCATTCAATATTTTGCAATATTTGTAAGGTATTATATTAGATGAAACCAATGATCCCATTAAGGATTTATGCACATTTTTATTAAAATTTCAAAATCTAACACAAAAGTTGGAGTCTAGGATTTTGATTTCTTTTCTGAAAGAGCAACATTAATAGCGACATTCTGTGAATTATGGACTGCTATTTTTGTGACATTTTGTAAAATCAACCAGTGACTATAATTCGTTATTTTATTTAAAGGAATTGTACAATAGTTTCCTTTGTTGGGAAATATTTTATACATCAAATCTTGATATGTTTTCTTTGATTTTTTTGAGGTCCTCAACTATGTTGTACTCTATTAATGTAGAATCTTGATTTCTAGTTGAGGGTTTGTTGGTGTTTTAATTGTTTTAGAGAGACCTAGTAATGGGATACATAATACATTTTTTCTTATTATTTGGACTTTGAGGATAAGAGGTAATTTTTGTAGGATATGTCCTTTACTCCTAAGATTATAGTCACTTTGAATATGTAAACCTTTGGATGTTTCCTCTTCCTTAGTGAGGTTTAAACTCATAATAATATCACAAAGAACAATGGTTGTTTCTTTAGGTCTCCCCCCTATTTATTCCACTAATTCTCCATATACATTCCTCACTTGTTTTTTTCTAAATGGTTTGCTTGGTGAAAATCTCAAAAAAATTCCATTGCTACTCCCTCCAAGTCAATATTTAAGTTTGTTGGTAAAGGTTGAATAGGATTTGGTGGCATAACATGTCTCCAAAAGAAAGATCTCTAAGGCCTATGGTTTAAGTACCTTCTCTCGATACTCTCTTGATATATATAACTTCATTTGTTTAACCTTTTAACAATTCATTGAATATTATCCAGCCAAGGATAATATTTTTCTTTACTATTTGATGTTGTTTTTATGGGAGGTCTTGGTAGGACAACATAATTTTTAGGTGGGATATCTTCTTAGCTAATGCAATATGATTATATTTACAACTTATCATCTCATATTCAACTTTTTTAGCTGCCTCAAAATTTTGGGCAAGAGTAGTCCTTTTAGCTCATTTTATGAACATGGAAATAAAATCAAGTTAGGCATTGATGTAAACTTCCGTGTGAAGTTGTGATGGCACACTTTCAAAACATAATTTATTAATGATTGTGGTGAAGTGTTGATTAAAATGTTTCACTCATTTCTTTGGACCCATTATTAAAGAGATTAAATAGGCCATAAGTGTAGCAGTAATAATTTCTTCTCCAAACTTATCTAAAAAAAACTTTTGGAACTCATTACAATTACTAATTAAACTAACTAGTAGTTTGAAATACTAGATAAAGGGTTTATTTTCAAAAGTATAGGGAAAAATTCAACATACCACATCTTCATGCTAAACATTCATTAAATGAATAATGGGAATATATTTTTTAAGGTGGTCCCTAGGAGGTCCTAAAATGTTTGGATCAAACTTGGGTAACAAACATTCATGATGTTTAGGTAAGTGTTGGGGTGGTCTAGGCAATGCTAGTAATCCATGGCCAACTGACAACCATCATTGATCTCGATTCTAATTATTTTCCATGTTTTGTTCCTAAAAATCAGAATTTTGGGATTCTATATGTTAAGGGTTGTAGGAGTTATGGGTCATAGTGCATTAGGGGATTAATATGGGATGTAGGAGCATACCCAAGGCTCAAGAAATCCCACCTTAATAAAAAATATGTCCTTATTATGTGACATAGTTTTAGTTAGTTTATCGGGTTTGTTGGAGTTCCCCTCTTTTTGTGTGGCTAAAAGATATAAATAAAGGTCGAGTGAGGGATTCAATCTCATTGTGAACTCACTTAAAATTTGAACATCTAAAATGGCATAGATTAAATGGTAAATATTTCCTAGTTAGAAGAATAAATTAGGAGAACCGATCTTATTGGACACTTACCACACTGACTTATTAACAGGTAGAAGGTTTCATCACATAGAATGATACAATGGTATTGAGACAATGAAGAATGTAAAAGGAATAAGAAAGGAAAATAAGCTATTTCATGGGCCATTGGTAGTCAAACTAATGATGGTGTCATTATGATATCATTAGAACACACATTTGCACATTCCGCAAGCAAAAATATGTCGACAAAGCAAACTTCATATGTGCATACTATTGGTTCTTGGTAGATCAATGTTGTGAAGATATGGGTTCAAATCTATCATAGGATAGGTGGAGGTGGTGTAGAGTTTAGCAATGGGCATACAAAGAGAGGAATGTGTCAAAAAATGCACACTCAAAAAAACTGGCAATGCTTTGGTAAGGTCAAAATGTGTAGGTTGTCCAATTAGGGGAAGGATAAATAGTCGTTGTTAACATAGGTAAAATGTTTGTGACATTTTCCAAGGGGCACGCATATCAACAATGTTTATTTTTACAAGAAAGAGTAAATATTTATATTATAAAGAGGTTAAGGAATCCTAATAATCCAAATATATACATTATGTTATAAATCACAAAATTTCTAAAATTTGTATTTCCCAATTTTTTTTCCTCAGCATACATGTTTTATGTGTTGAAATTTGGTTGTCATTGATGCCAACTAATGTCAAAGAGGATGTCAAAGTGGATACAACATTCCTACAGTATTTTGAAGAAGTATATGGAAGCCACTTTGAAGAAGTATCTGCGCAAGATGGTGAAGGTGACATATATGGATGCCAGTATGAAGAAGTATATCTAGAAGTTGCATCCATTCTGAAGGTGTATGTATATGGATACATCATACAAATCCAGTACAAAGAAGCACATAAGCAATGTATCCTATTACATGTGGTATCAGCACAGAATTAAAGTCCACCAAGTCATACTCACTCAAGGTAGAATCCAAATAATTGGTAGGACAAAGGTACATGAGCAAAAGCAAGCCAAGGTGTTGGTTAAGAAAAGATACAAGTGTGCAAGCATGTTGAAAGATAACTCTCGATTGCATATCATTTCTTAGTCAAGGATTGGGAGTGCGCTAACAACCTATGGTCAAACAGTCCTGAAAGCGCACAAGTCTTGACGAATCAGAAGATGCTTTCAGTTGTAGAGCGTGCACAAGTTCCAAGAAGTGTACAATAGTTGAAGTTAGTATATGAGCAAATTCCACACCAAAAGACACAATAAAGGCACAATTCCCACAAGTGATGATGCTGGAAGGGTCAAAGTCCCACCAAGCATAAGTTGGCTTATACGCAGATTATGCGAAGCATCAATACATTAGGTGTGCATGTCCCACAAGTAATAACACAACAAGGGTCAAAGTACCACCAAGAAGGAGTTGGTGAATGTGTATATTTCGCAAAGCCTTAATACATCAAGTGCACAATACCCACATGGGATGATACAACAAAGGTCGAAGACTCACCAAGTTGAAGAGTAAGGATGCACACATACCTCAAAGAAATGGTACATCAAGAGCGCAAGGGTACAACACCAAGGTGTAAAGTCCCACTAAGTTGTAGACCATGAAGGCGCAAGACACACAAAGAATGAAACATCAATAGCGCAGAAGATGACATGTGGCATATGCACAATCCGTGAAATATGGAAGAAGGGATGTCACAACGAACTTGTGGACATACAATCCGTGAAGCACTTGTATAAATAGAGATGCAAGTTGGAGAGTGTTGATGCCTCGAAATTCGCAGTACCAATCAGCAAGGGATTCTCCCCAATAAGCAAGCCCAATTAGATCTCTCACCGTTTGGTGTGGGGAATCCGTCCGGTTAATGGCCCGACTTCCGTATAAGGTTTAATTTTTTTTTTCTTTCACCAGTCGCGGCCTGATCCACCATTTATGTATTTTATATTAAAGATGATATGCAAGTGCTCTAACTAAATGCATGCAATTAAATCAAATCTGATCTAAATCTACCTAAGCTAACTAATCTATCCCTGCAGGGAGTAAATTGAAAATATGAGTAACATGCTGGAAATACACCTAAGAATCTTACAGGTAGTTGTCCAATAACATAGATGCATTTACAACAGAAAGTGAAAGATACCAAAGATAACTTTGATAGAATTAAAACATTCCATTACTCACTTAACACATAATATTTGCATAGGAAATGAAAGCATTCATAACAGAGAATTAATTCAGAGTAGTTAAGAATGATCTCATAGTATATGCATGAAAGATGTAGAAATAATTCAGCAAACATTCGACACATTCCCAAGAAAAACGCAATGCTAGCTTTTCCCATGCAAAATGGAGCTTTCTTTATATAATGCAACAAAATAGTTCACGTACAAGACAAATCAGTCCTTTCACTTGCTAAAAGTCCTTTCATTCCCCTCTATTCATCTATTTATAACCTTACAAAAATGATTCTAGAGCCTCTACATATACCCTAAACCTAGGGAATCTTCTGATTTTGTCTTTTAGTGCCTTTTTCAAAAGGAATATTTCCCAACTGCTTTTAATGTTTTTACAAAAAGAAAGTTTCAAGCTGTTTCTAATATTTTATAATTCATGAAATGCCAGAATCAGCTTTCAGCTGGCATTTCTATGCCAGCTGGTATTTCCACTTCAGCTTGTTTGTCCACTTCAGCTATGTAGCTGACCCACATGCCCGTTTCTCTTATGATGGTATTGCCAGGCGTAGGGAGCATCATTTTCAGGGAAATATCATGCTTGGCCAATTCTAATGCAATGCTTTTCACACCTGTTTCCATCACATGGAAGATGTCTCCGAGAAGGTGAGCATGGATGGAGGCTTGTCTGATGAAGCGATGGAGATCTTCAGCTGTCAGGACATCTATCTTCCTCACATATTCTATGTCCGTGTTCAGCTCATTCGATAACTCAGACAAGCGACAACTCTTGTCAGGAAAGTATTCCAAGGTTGGAGGTATCATTATTATACATCTCTCATGAGTTTCCTGGATTTTACTGTAGATGCTGGTACATTCCCCAATAGTCTTTTGGATCCTAGTGTTTATCCTTATACCACAACTTTTACAGAATTCCAGAAGACCTGAATCTTCCTGAAAATGTGCTACAGATTTGAGATGCAGGTTTGTAGGGAAGCCTGACTTCCCTTCTCTCCATTCAATCTGCTTCCTGATGTCCTCCATTACGCATGCATATTTCTTCCTGAGCCTATGGGATCCAGAGTTGATTTCCTTCATCCTGGTAATCATTGCTTTCATTTTACATACTTCTTCCATGATAAGCTCTTGTGACTTATGGATCTTCTTTAGTATATCACAAGACTGCTCATGGAAGGGGCTTAAGTCATTTTACCTGCTGCTTGCTAGCTCTAGATGCTCTGTCATCAAATCTTTTCCCTTTTCCAATTCCTCAACATTGTCTTTTAATTCCTCTATCTCTTAATCGGCGAATGATTGCCTTGATTCCAACTGAGTGGCTTTGGCTTTGAGATCAATTTTATCACCTTCCAGTATCATCATTTGCACTGCTAAGGCTTCCTTTTCTGTATCTAGATTCTGGTAATTGCTTGTTAATTTTCTTTGCTATGATAAGAGGTCTTCATATTTCTTCATTTGTTTTTCTCCATCCACTCGCTCCTTTATCAGATTGTGTTTTAACTTGCACACCTTTTGTTTGCCTGCCTCAACATCATCCTTTAGTTTGTTGATATTGTCCTCATTTTCTTGGGCAGTAGCTACGTTGATGGATGCTATGAATGAAGGGTCGCTTTGCATGCCTTGTATGATGGTAGTCTCCTGCATAATGACGACGTCTGGTTGGGAGTCCACTTTCATCCTCTTCTCTGTCCTTCTCAAAATAGATTTCCTTTTGCTGTCGAAAATTTTTTTGTCCAGTTGAGCCATGGTGTGGTCCTTTGATGGAGTAAAAGGTATGAGTGGGATCTCTCCTATGGGGATGTGGATTCCTGCAGTTATTTCTTGAGATTCTTGGGATGAGCCTATGTCCATGGCTTGCAAGCTTGGACTCCCTGCCTCCATCGCCTTCTTAAACCTCTCCGCTTCTTCAGCTTTCTTTTGCTGCTCCTCTACTTTAGCTTTCTTTTGTTGCTCCTCTGCTTCTGCTTTCTTTTGCTGCTCCTCTGCTTCTGCTTTCTTTTGCTGCTCCTCTGCTTCTCTCTGTGCCTTCTCTTTTATTTCTTGTAGTTGGTCAGCTTATTCTTTTCTAATCCTTTCAGCTTCTTCTTGGTGGATCGTCTGATCTTCTTCTTCTCGGAGCTTGTCGTCCTGCTCTTTTTGTTTTCTCTCCGCTGCTATCTTCTGGAACATTTCCACCTCTTCTCTTATCCTTTGTTCTTCCACCTATTTGTCATCCTAGGCAGCAGTGGAGCTAGAGCTAGCTCCACTCTTGGGGAAAAAACGCTTATTGAGTTCAGTCATATTATTGGCTCTCCTGAAAAATTTCTTCGTCTTCATCAAAATCGCTTGCATATTCAGAATGCGCTTTGACTTCTGAACAATGGTTTGCAAATTTGTTGAGACTATCATTCTTGATGAAAATCCTTTCACCAAAGTGGAAATCTCCCAACTCCTAAACAAAAGCTTCGGATGATTTAACTTTAGAGAACTTATATGCCCCAATGTAGAAGGGAAATGGTGGGAAAGAGTCATTTTTTCAGTCTATTCAAGATGCCACCAATCCCATCTATAAAAAATTGTCTTACTACTTCGTTGAGGACCACATAGTCAGTTGCATATCTGGGAAAGAGAGATGGTGTTTTGGAACCCCCATACATTCTCAGGTAGGTGCCCTCCTACGAGAAATAATAATTGCCATATTCCTCTATGACTACCATGGCATTTTCAGAGAGTCAGTCTGGCTCTCTATTGAAAATCAACTCGTACAGAGGCATGATAAATTATTCACATATGGTATTATAATAACTCTTGTATCTATGAGCCCAAAGGATCTTATAAGCAGTATAAATTGGGAAATCGTCCTTGTTCCAGATTCAACCTAAATTTGGGAAAGGATGCCTTGAAAAAATGCAATCTACAAGGTATGATGACATGTAGAATTCTGCTTTTTTCTGAGTCAGTCCTGCTTTGGCATTAGCTATTGTCGAGGACAGACTATCTGATAGGATGTCCGCCCAATTGAAAATTGTACCGTTGAAATCCACATGGTGAATTAAAGGTATCCAACTCAATTTATAGATAGTTCCATCAGCCCTGCCAAAAATTCTGCTCAGCATCAGGGCTATAATTATGAAAGGAGGACTTAGTTCCTGCGTTTTGTACTCTCCGCTTTCCTTTTGCCTCAGCTGCTTGCCTGTTATGAGTAAATTTTTGGAAAATTCAAGGGTATCCATGTTGAGGCTTTTGAGCCAGGCATCGTTCATTAGGACCTGAGCGTGTGGTAACTTGTAGGCCGCTTCTATATGGGCTGGCTGAAACAAGGAAAACACCTCTCCCTTGCTGTCAAATATAATCCTTGACGTGGAGTTAGCCTGCGAAAGAATCCACCCGATGACTTCTGAACAGGGGAAGAGTTCCAGGCGCGTGGTTGATTTTTCTATGCCAGATATTCTGATGTTTTGGTATAAGAAGCCTTCCTCTAGGACTTCCCCAGGAACATCTTGGTCTCTTATCATCTGATATAGTCCCCCCCACTTGAATTCAGGGGAAATGCCCGTGATTGGCTTGGTGTCTTCATACAAGGTTTCCACCCTTGTTTCCAAACTGACTTCACCCCCTGGATCGGGTTCAAATACCTTAGGACGTTTCTTGGCTCCTTTCGAAATTGTATCCAGATGTAGTAGAACAAGTCCATGCATAAGTAGAAAAATATATAACAAATTCTTGAGCAAAATTATCAAGAGGCATGCAGAAATTGAATAAAACAACATTGTTATAATTGCTTGAAATTCATGCTGTGCTACACCAATACTCAAAAAAGCAGTAGAAGGTGCATATGATAATCAAAAACATCATTTTTCTACCAAAATAACAATGATAAAACTAGTTTCTCTTAAGCTAGCTTGAGAGAAAAAAACTATGATGCTATTCAAAGTGTAGTGTTTTTTCAAAGGCACACGCTAAACATAATCAACCACAGGTAGACAAAAATCAGCCAGAAACTTGTAACCGGGGCACAACCTACTGCGATGATTTGGCTGGTCATACTTTACATGGGACAGTCTGCTGGGATGGGTGAACAGGGTTCAACGAGGCTACCGGGGCCTTCAAAACTTCGTGGGTGACTAAGCGGGTACATAGAGTAGTTTCAACATGGATTCAAGGGTGGCTACGGTGGGGGAAATGCTGGAAGGAGGGTCCTAAGAAGACAACATACATTTAAGTACCCAAAAACTAGACAAAATTATGATAAAGAGCCCACAACAAGGGACAAAGTCACTTACCTATCAACCGACGACTGGCTCTGCGGCCCTGACAATGCTGCGCACCTAGTTGTCCTGTGAGTGGTGGGAGTGACTTCGAACAGGGTTTAGCAAAGTCAATCACTAAACAAAACTACAAACCCCAACTTCAATATATAAGCCCTCCGCACGCTTGAGTAATTAAGGTGACTAGACCAGGTTGGGCGAGGCATTAAAACGCCATTTAAGGCAATGGGACCTAGGGTCTTTTCGGCGCCATAAAAAAATAACTCTTTGCCATCCTTTTTGGCATCACTCAACAAGTTTGAAAGATTAGTGTCGGCAGTACTGACCGAGTGCTCTCCCAACGCGTTGGCGACTCTTGATGAGTTCGACGTAAGATAGCTTAACTTGCCGATCGTAGCTTTCTTCTGTGGGTTTTTCGTATGTCAAAGCCTGGTTTCGACTATTGCGGTGATCAATTTAGAGTTTCGTCGATGCGCCGTGTGGGAAAGGGATTCCGCCGTTTATCGGCGCTTTTTACCGATTGCAGGTGGTGGTTTCGGCGTGACTTGTTGAGTTCTGCCAGAAAGCATCGTCACTCTTAAAAATGATTCAGAAGAGCCGACCATTTCGGGCTAGTTCCGCGAGTTTTTCCGCAACGAGGGGCTTCAACAAACTTTAAAAATGGTTGTCATCCGTGTTGGCTAAACTCGGTGAGTTTTGCCGCAGCGAGGAGCTTAAAACAATCTTAAAAAGGGTTGTCACCCAAGTTGGCTAAACTGGGCGAGCTTTTCCGCAACGGGGGGCTTAAAACTAACGTAAAAAGGGTTTCTGCCCGTGTCGGATAAACTCTGCAAGCTTTGCCGCAACGAGGGGCTTAAAACTTGGAAAAAAGAAAAGTAAAAAATGCTGGGTTTTGGCGGGTTGGATGAATTCATCCGACCATTGCAGCGAGACTGGGTGAGTTATGCCGAAACGGGAGAAGGGTTTCCTAACTCAAAAAAGACAACCGACCATTTCGGCTTGACTCGGTGAGTTGAGCCGTTGTTTCAGATAAAAACAATGAGTTTTAATTAGTGAAAAAATGCTTCACTTACTTGATACCTTTTGAAAAAACTAAGTATGGAAATGCTTTTGGGAAAGACTTGACTCCAAAGAAAAAAATCTCTTAAGAGAAAAGTAGGGGCCCCAATAATTACAATTTTTTTGGGGGGGATGTTGCATCAACAACAATTGGCGATTCGTTGGTGAACACAGATCTCTGAATCAAACTCTCCCCTTGGTCATAAAACTTACAAGCTGCTGGCTCCACATGTAACAAAATGCTTTCATAGTTCAGTTCCCTTAAATGGAGTGATCACTTTTATCATAATGGTCATTGGGAAAAGGTAACTTTGACTCAGACCTCTTTACAACTCTCTTAGGGCCAAAGTGTGGAGTTCATTTTAAAATCTGTCTTTCAGATGCCAATTAGAATAGGACTCCACAGGATTGTAACAATATCTCACAGACATATTCGTTTGTTCCTCATTCCCATGCTATTAGCATCCCTTTTGGATGTTTCTTTAATTGACGACTTTTGTCGTTTGAGCCTTCCAAAAATAAATTTCTTTGATATTCAATATTTAATTAAGGTTCTTCAATCCATAACGTCCTTTTGTGTGAGCAAGAGATTTATTTGATTGTCATGCTCACGGACGGAGAAGAACCTTGCTGGGATGACCATTAGAACAACTTCTTTGATTGAATGTCTTTGCTCTTCTCAGCCATGCTTTAATGGAGGCGATTTTTTTTGGAAAACAGACTCTTTGATATAAGATTTTTTGGCTTTTGATTTACAGCATGGGATCATTTTAAATACCATACATCTGTGAGACATGCTTCCTCTCCATGGGTCTAGTGTAGTGAACTTCATAAGACAGTCATTAATGTGAGAGTGAATGGAGCCCCAAGATAGTAACAAGGAAATACTAAATCTCAGTTATTAAATAGGGGTTATTGCGACCAAACAAAAAGGATCTCTGCATTCTTAGAAACCAATCAGCAAAAGCAAAGTCACACAGAGATATTTTCTTTAAAAGTAGATTTCTACCTTTCAAAATTTTGAGATTTGCTCAGAGACTTATCCTTCCAATAAGCCAAAAGTTGGGCTAGGATTTATTAAAGAATGAAAACTCAAACAAAGAGTAGGGTAAAAACTCAACTGAAAGCAATCAAACCAAACTGACTAAAAAGAAAGAAATCAACAACTCAAAATCAAACAGAAAAGGTAAACATAGAAAACAAACAACATTTATTTATGTACAACAAGTGTCCCTAGAGCTATGTGAAGTACTGCTTTAAAGCAAGGCCATTGTCAGGGAGGTTTTTCTCTTCCCCCTGTAAGTCTTTCAATTTGTACGTCGACGGGCCAAGCTTTTCTGAGATTTGGTAAGGGCCAAGCCATAAATGTTGAAATTTCGTATGCTTTCCCCTCTCATTGTGTGGGTGATCCCACTTCCGAACTAAGTCACCTATTTCAAAGCTTCTCTTGCCATATTTCCGTTTATCAAACCACCTCTTGACAATGTCTTGGTGTTGGTGGAATTGATCTTTGGATTTCTGCCGTGACTCCTCAAGCTTTAGCAGGGTATCAATTCGTGATTGTAGGACTTGGCTGCTGGAACCTCAAGAATCTTGGGCTAATTGTAAGGATGGGAGCAGTATGTTCGGAGGGAGTATGGCTTCCTTAGCATAGACTAGAGTGTACGGGGAAATTCCTAATGAATTCTTTGGGGTAACTCTATGTGCCCATAAAGCATTTGGGAGGGCTGTATGCCAACTTCTCTGATTTTTAAAGACGGTTTTCTTAAGAATTCAGATGAGGTTATTGTTTTTGGATTCAGCTAGTCCATTTCCCCGGGGACAATAATTTGTTGAATAATGAAATTTAATTCCTTTCTCATAAACAAATTCGTTTATTTTCATAGATGAAAAATAAGTTGCATTATCAAAGACAAGGGAAATTGGAACCCCAAACCTAGTTATGATGTTTTCTTCCAAGAACTTGATGACTGCGTCTTCATTTACTTTGTGTAGCGGGGAAACTTCTGTCCATCTGGTGAAATAATCCATAGCCGTCAGAATATACCAATGTTGCAGCGAAGAATTCGGATTTATTTCTCCAATAATATCTATGCCCCATTGCTCGAATGGTTCAAAGATAATAAATGGTTGCATAGGTCCTGCTGCTTTCGGTAACCTACTAACACTTCTTTGACATATATCGCAGTTCTGGGCATAGGAATGAGCATATTTAAATAAAGTAGGACAATAATATCCAACTTTGAGTATTTTATGGGCTATGGTATCTCTAGAATAGTGTCCCCCAGCAGGGCCATCATGTAATTCTTTAACCACCTTATCAACGTATTCTTTCTCGAGGCATTTGAGAAATATCCCATCATAATTTTTTCTAAAGAGTATTCCATCAATTATTTGATAGGCCGCTGATTTTAGACGGAGTGCCCTTCTTTGTTTAGAACTCCAGTGCTTCGGCAAATATCCTTGCTGTAAATAATGCACTAGGTCCCTATACCAAGATTCAGGAGCGGTAAAAATTGGTCATACCTCAATCATATTCATCTCGGCATCATTTTCCCAATTCAACTCTTCATCAACTGGATTTTCAGTGAGTAATTTACACAGCCCTTGACCCTTAATAATGGTGGCTAGTTTGAATTCCAAATCATACTCTTGAAGAGTTGTGACCCAGTTTCCTCTCTTTCTCCCAATTCCTTCTGAACAAAAAGAGATCTGACGGTGGGGTGAGGTGCTATGAATTTAGTTTTGTTCTTCAAAATATATGGCATGAACTGCTTTACCTCTTTAAAAATTGCGTAAGCTTGCTTATCTATGGTGGGATAGTTCAGTTCAGCACCTTGCAAACCGATGCTCATAAAGGATATTGGATATTCATCTCCTGACTCTCTCTTCTAAGTGAGCACAGCTGCGAGAGAGTTATCTAAGACAAAAGTGTACATAATGAAATCCTTTTCAAAATATGGATTTCTTAAAGAAGGTGTGTCAGCTATGGCAGCTTTGATTTCCTTGAATGCTATCTTCTCTATGTCAGTCCATTTAAACTGCACACTCTGCTTCACCATTTGCTACAAAGGTTTCACAATTTGAGCGAAATATGGTACAAACCTTCGAACAAATTTTATTGTTCCCATAAAAGATTGCATTGCTTTTTTGTTATGGTGAATGGGAATCTTGATGATAGCTTGCACTCTCTCTTGGTCTATTGAGATTCCCTTCTTTGATATGACGTGACCTAGAAGCTTACCCTCGAGAACAACGAAAATACTCTTCTTAGGATTTAGAGAAATACCATATTTTCGACAACGATCAAAGATCTGCTTTAAGTGGAAAACATGGTCTTCCCTTTTCTTTGAAAATACCATCACATCAACTAGATAAAATACTACACAATGATCGCCCAATCCTCGAAATGCAATGTCCATGGCTCGTTTAAATGTAGCTCCTATGTTTATCAAGCTGAATGGCATTCTGCGATATGAAAAGGTTCCCCACTTTGTACGAAAAGTGGTTTTGAGTCGGTCTTCCTCCGCTACCAGTACTTGATTATATCCAGAGAAACCATCTAATAGGGAGAAGAGTTCTGATCCTGAAACCATTTGTAAAAGCTATTCCATTGGAGGGACCAGGTAGTTGTCTTTATCGGAAGCTTTGTTCAAGTTTCGAAAGTCCACACACAATCTTATCTCTCCTGACTTCTTCCGTACAGGTACTAAATTTGCGACCCATTCAGAATGTCGGACTTTAAAAATGATCTTTGCATCCAACAACTTCTTCAACTCTTTCTATATTAATGGTTCAAGTGTTGGATGCATTATCCTTAATTGCTGTTGGAATGGATTAACACCTGGCTTCATTGGAATTATATGTTGTATAATGTGAGTATCATATGTTTTCAGATCTTCATAAGTCGATGCAAAACATCTTTATACTGCTGAAACAGTTGATCAACTTAACCCTCTCACTTGACGAGCAACATTTATCAAGGTTGACAAATTTGGGCTCAGCTTCTGTGCCCAGGTTTACCAATTCATGCTGCATGGAGGAGTTGTTAGTTTTGACATTCGTTGGCCTCCTGAACTTGTTCTGCAAATTGAAAAATCCTTCAAGAGTTCTCACTCCCTTGGGTATGAAATTTCCCTTAACCACATCTTTGTTTTGCAAATCCAAATCGTGCTTTTCTTCATCAATTATAGCTTCTTGGAAGGCATCTTCATTTTTTAGGAAGATGATCATCTGAGCATCATCATCAAATACTTTGAGATTTGTAATATTATCAGGAACAGATGGCCTGAAAATTAATTCAATAGAGCATTTGTTATTAGTAGGCACTAGTCTAGAAGCGGAAGTGGCTAACAAATCAGTAGTTTCATTTTGTAATCTAGGAATGGAATTTATATTGAAAGCATCAAAATATGAAATCAAATTCCAAACTTCAAATTGATAACCCTTTAAGTGTGGCGAAAGACAGTGAATTGTATCTCTTACTTGCTTGAAAACTATCTCTGAATCACCAAAGACTTTCAAATATTTGACATTTAAACTGACAACCTTATTTAACCCATGGACTAGAGCTTCATATCCAATAGTGTTATTTGTATACTCAAACTCTAATCTACAATATAAAAAATGCTTGTTGGTTTCAGGGTCAATCAAAACACAACCGGCTCTGGATCCTTCCTGATTTTTGGAACTGTTAAAGTATAGAACCCAAAATGTATTTTTTGTTTTACATAAGTTAGTATCACTATTACCTAAGTCATTGACTAATTCTACTATATTACAATCAATATCATCAGTCCAAGAGAATTGAAGGAGATCGGACTGTTTGACTGAATCATGACTAACATTTTCCAATTGATAATTACCTGGTTCAATATCTAAGAAATAATTTCCCAAAACTGAAGATGATAAAGCTACAGCCTCATTCTTTTCCTCTAACCGAGTTACATTTTGTTTCATGTGGGGTTCTCTCAGTATTTTAATCTGATTTTGTCTATTCTGGTATGGCAACCACAAGTGAGACCAGTGTGTTGTAAAGTAACCATTCAGTTTCGTAGACCAGCCCCTGCTCAATATCAAACCATAAGCCTGAGGAATATCAACCACCATTATATCAATAAATTGGCACACTCTAGGATCTGCTGACAACCTAATAAGTACATCCTTCATTTCTCCAATGACTTTAACAGCAGTCCTATCTAACTATATGATCTGAGATGGGGATGGTATTGGTTGTCCATTAATCCTTTTGCAGATTGATAACGGCATGAAATTTGAAGAAGCCCCAAAATCTACCAAACAGTTATGCACATTATGATTAAAAATTTCAAATGTCAACAGAAAAGGAAAAATTTGAGATCTAGATTTCCCAATAATGCTAGCTTCATTTATTTCAGGACTTTCCTCAGTGTTTTCTACTGAAGTGCTAGATTGTGGGTCAAAATATTCTAGCAATTTCTTTCTTTTCCATGGAAGACTACTCATTTCAAATATAGAGATGTTTGCTTTTGCTTTCTTGATATCTTCGATTATGTCATATCCCATGTCATAATCTTTTGGGCCTTTCCCATGATTTTCTGTTTTGTTTGTTGTAGCCTTCGTTTGTTTTCTTATTTCTGCGTTTGATTCTTTTGTCATTGCTAGGTTTGTATTAGGTTGCGGTGGAATAACAGTTATGAGCCTCTTTGGTGTTTCTTTTATAAACTTAGTGTTAGGAACATCAAGGGTTTGGTCAAGAACTGGGCCCTTTCTCCTAGTAGTGACATTAATTGATGCGGTTTGAAATTCATCAGCAAGATCTTCAAATGAAGATTCTTGTGTGGGCACCCAATCCCATAAGACCATCGTGGTATCGGGAGCGGGTTCTTCCTGTTCATAGATCTGTTCTTCCCGAGGGTCTTCATGATCTGTTACTTGTGCGTCTAGCATTTGATTAATCACCAAACTCATTGAGTTTATCCACTATGGGAAGCTCTTTTCAGAGTGTGGTTCTTGATGGAACGTGCAAAAATGGTCCATTCCTACTTCATTTAAATTTAAAACACGAGAGTTGTTTACAGGTGGAAGAGGATGGCCATTTTCATCTCTTTTCTTGTAGAAAGGTTTGAATGGCTTTCTAGATGTGCTAGATGCCTTATCTTTATCCAGATCTACAATTTTATTAGATAGATTTTGCTTCATTTTGACCACGTTTTCTAAATCAGTTGATGGTTCTTCCTTAGGTATGATTAATAACAGAGTTTTCTTAGTAGTTGCTGGTTTTGTGTCCAGATCAAGGGAATGCTTAGCAATACTGTCTGCTTCTTCCTCTACCTTGGATTCTTCAAAGTTTTCTATCAGGGTAGTTTTCTTTGTTCTTTTGACAAACATCGCTATGGGAGGATTTAGCGCTGTAGTATAATATTCAACTAAAGATTCTTCAGTGGGTCTTGTTGCATCACTAAAATGATTTAACAATGTAGTAAACCTTTGATTGAACTCGTGAACCTTCTCTTTGTTTTCCATCCTCATGGATAGTAGCTCTTTCATGAGTGTAGCGAATGTTTTCTGATTTCCATATTTACTTAAGAAACATTTCTCAAATTCCTCCCAATTTGATATTGAACTAGCTTGCAAACTAAAATACCAGGAAGATACCTTGGGTTCAAAAGTACAGGGAAAAATTCTGCAGACTACATCTTTGTGTTGTACATTGAGAAGATTCAAATCCAAATAAAAGCTTTTAAGGTGATCTTCAACAGAGATACCTTTCCCAGGATCATACTTAGGTAATACCCTTTCTGGATTCTTGGGTAGATCATGGAATGGCCCAACTAAATTCAACGCTCCTCGTGCTCTCCATGCAGGTACAACCATGACTGTCGGTGGAGAATGTGGTGGTGATCATGGTGCAGAGTGTTGTGGAGTATGTGGTGGAGTATGTGGCTCTTCTTGATTTGGAGGAGTTTCAGGTCTGATCTCTCTAAGAGGTTCTGTGATTTCTTCTAAATATAGATCCAACAATTCTTCTAGATTTTGAACAAGAACTGAATCCCTTGTGTATTGTGTTTCCCTTCTGGGAGCTCTTCTTCTGGGTAGTAAGGGAATTACATTCAATACACCAAGTTCCCTAACATAAGAATGGGTATGTCTTCTGAAATTTGCTACTTCTTCAAAGGGAACAACGTACAATGTTTCTTGCTGTTCAATTTCAGGATTGGGATCTTCTTGATTTCTTGATTCCAAAACGAAATTGTCCGGGATAGCTATTTCAAGTGGGTCTTCAGGGGAATTTATTCTAACGAAAGGATCTCCTTTGCAAGCCATGCACTGGTGGCCCTCCTTCTAGCGCCAAAAATTGTTGATGCCTCTAAATTCGCAGCACCAATCAGCAAGGGATTCTCCGCGGTAAGAAAGCCCAATTAGATCGCTCATCGTTTGGTGTGGGGAATCCGTCTGGTTAATGACCCGACTACCGTATAAGGTTTAAATATTTGTTTTCTTTCACCGGTCGCGACCCAATCCACCGTTTATGTATTTTATATTAAATATGATATGCAAGTGCTCTAACTAAATGCATGCAATTAAATCAAATCTGATCTAAATCTACCTAAGCTAACTAATCTATCCCTGCAGGGAGAAATCTGAAAACATGAGTAACATGCTGAAAATACACCCAAGAATCTCACAGGTAGCTGTCCAATAACATAGATGCATTTACAACAGAAAGTGAAAGATACCAAAGATAGCTTTCATAGAATTAAAACACTCCATCACTCATTTAACACAGAATATTTGCATAGGAAGTGAAAGCATTCATAACAGAGAATTAATTCAGAGTAGTTAAGAACGATCTCATAGTATATGCATGAAAGATGCAGAAATAATTCAGCAAGCATTCGACACATTCCCAAGCAAAATGCAGTGCTAGCTTTTCCCAGGCAAAATGGAGCTTTCTTTATATAATGTAGCAAAAATAGTTCACGTACAATACAAATCAGTCCTTTCACCTGCCAAAAGTCCTTTCATTCTCCTCTATTCATCTATTTATAACCTTACAAAAATGCTTCTAGAGCCTCTACATATACCCTAAAGCTAGGGAATCTTCTAATTTTGTCTTTTAGTGCCTTTTTCAAAAAGAATATTTCCTAGTTGCTTTTAATGTTTTTACAAAAAGAAAGTTTCCAGCTATTTCTAATATTTTATAATTCATGAAATGCCAGAATCAGCTTTCAGCTATCATTTCTATGCCAGCTAGTTTGTCCACTTCAGCTTGTTTTTCCACTTCAACTATGTAGTTGACCCACATGCCCGTTTCTCTTACGATGGTATTGCCAGGCACATGGAGCATCATTTTCAGGGAAATCTCATGCTTGGCCAATTTTGCTGCAATGCTTTTCACACCTGTTGCCGTCGCTTGGAAGATGTCTTCGAGAAGGTGAGCATGGATGGAGGCTTTTCTGATGAAGCGATGGAGATCTTCAGTTGTTAGGACATCTATCTTCCTCACATATTCTATGTATGTGTTCAACTCGTTCAATAACTCAGACAAGCGCTGGCTCTTGTCAGGAAAGTCTTCCAAGTTTGGAGGTATCATTATTATACATCTCTCATGATTTTCCTGGATTTTACTGTAGATGCTTGTACATTTCCCAATAGTCTTTTGGATCCCAGTGTTTATCCTTATACCACAACTTCTATAGAATTCCATAAGACTTGAATCTTCCTGAAAATCTGCTACAGATTTGAGAGGCAAGTTTGTAGGGAAGCCTGACTTCCCTTTTCTCCATTCAATCTGCTTCTTGATGTCCTCCATTATGCGTGCATATTTATTCCTGAGCCTATGGGCTCCGGAGTTGATTTCCTTCATCATGGTAATCATTGCTTTCATTTACATACTTCTTCCGTGATAATCTCTTGTGACTTATGGATCTTCTTTAGTATATCACAAGATTGCTCATGGAAGAGGCTTAAGTCATTTTTCCTGCTGCTTGCTAGCTCTAGCTACTCTGTCATCAGCTCTTTTCCCTTTTCCAATTCCTCAATGTTGGCTTTTTAATTCCTCTATCTATTGATCGGTGACTGATTTCCTTGATTCCAACTGAGTGGCTTTGGCTTTGAGATCAATTTTCTCACCTTCCTGTATCATCATTTGCACTTTTAAGGCTTCCTTTTCTGTATCTAGATTCTGGTAATCGCTTGTTAATTTTCTTTGCTCTGATAAGAGGTCTTCATATTTCTTCATTTGTTTTTCTCCATCCGTCCACTCCTTTATCAGACTGCGTTTTAACTTGCACACCTTTTGTTTTCCCACCTCAACATCATCCTTTAGTTTGTTGATATTGTCCTCATTTGCTTGGGCAATAGCTACGTTGATGGAGGCTATGAATGAAGGATCACTTTTCATGCCTTGTATGCATAATGACAACGTCTGGTTGAGAGTCCATTTTCATCCTCTTCTCCATCCTTCTCAAAATAGATTTCCTTTTTCCGTCGAAAACAATTTTGTCCAGTTGAGCCATGGTGTGGTCCTTTGATTGAGTAAAAGGTATGAGTGGGAGCTCTCCTATGGGGACGTGGCTTCCTGTGGTTATTTCTTGAGATGCTTGGGACGGGCCTATGTCCATGGCTTGCAAGCTTGGACTCCTTGCCTCCACAACCTTCTTCAACCTCTCCGCTTCTTCAGCTTTCTTTTTCTTCTCCTCTGCTTCTGCTTTCTTTTGCTGCTCCTCTACTTCTCTCTGTGCTTTCTCTTTTATTTCTTGTAGATGGTCAGCTTCTTCTTGGCGGATCCTCTGAGCTTCTTCTTCTCGGAGCTTGTCGGCCTGCTCTTTCTATTTTCTCTCCTCTGCTATCTTCTGGAACATTTTCGCCTCTTCTCTTCGCCTTTGTTCTTCCGCTTGTTTGTCAACTTGGGCGGTAGTGGAGCTAGAGCTGGCTCCACTCTTGGGGAGAAAACGCTTACTGATTTTAGTCATATTACTATCTCTCCTGAAAATTTCTTCGTCTTCAGCAAAATTGCATGCATATTCAAAATTCCCTTTGACTTCTGAACAATGGTCTGCAATTTTTTTGAGACTATCATTCTTTCTGAAAATCCTTTCACCAAAGTGGAAATCTCCCAACTCCTGAACAAAAGCTTCGGATGATTTAAATTTAGAGAACTTATATTCCCCAATGTAGAAGGGAAATGGTGGGAAAGAGGCCTTTTTCAGTCTATTCAAGATGCCGCCAATCCCATCTATAAAAACTTGTCTTACTAATTCCGTGAGGACCACGTAGTTAGTTGCATATTTGGGAAAGAGAGATGGCAGTTTGGAATCCCCATACATTCCGAGGTAGGTTCCCTCCTGCGAGAAATAATAATCACCATATTGCTCTATGACTGCCATGGCGTTTTCAGAGAGGCAATTTGGATCTCTATTGAAAATCAGCTCGTACAGAGGCATGATAAATTCTTCACATATGGTCTTATAATAACTCTTGTATCTCTAATCCCACAGGATCTTATAAGCAGTATAAATTGGGGAATCCGCCTTGTTCCAAATGCAACCTAAATTTGGGAAAGGATGCCTTGACAAAATGCAATCTACAAGGTATGATGACATGTAGAATTCTGCTTTTTTATGAGTCAGTCCTGCTTTGGAATTAGCTATTGCCGAGGACAAACTATCTGATAGGATGTCCACCCAATTGAAAATTGTACCCCTGAAATCCACATGGTGGATTAAAGGCATCCAACTCAATTTATAGATAGTTCCATCCATTCTGCCGAAAATTCTGCTCAGCATCAGGGCTATAATTCTGAAAGGAGGCCTTAGTGCCTGTGTTTCATATTCTCTGCTTTCCTTTTGCCTCAGTTGCTTTCCTATTATCAGTAAATTTTTGGCAAATTCAAGGGTATCCATGTTGAGGCTTTTGAGCCAGGCATCGTTCATTAGGACCTGAGCGTGTGGTTACTTGTAGGCTGCTTCTATATGAGCTGGGTGAAACTAGGAAAACGCCTCTCCCATGCTATTAGATATAATCCTTGACATGGTGTTAGCTTGCGACAGAATCCACCTGATGACTTCTGAACAGGGGAAGAGTTCCGGGCGCGGGGATGCTTTTGCTATGCCATATTTTCTCATGTTTTGGTATAAGAACCCTTCCTCTAGGACTGCCCCAGGAACATCTTGGTCTCTTATCATTTGATATAGTCCCCCCCCACTTGAATTTAGGGGAAACGCCCGTGATTGGCTTGGTGTCTTCATACAAGGTTTCCACCCTTGTTTCCAGACTGACTTCGCCCCCTGACTCGAGTTCGGATACCTTAGACCTTTTCTTGGCTCCTTTCAGCATTGTATCCAGACCTGGTAGAACAAGTCCATGCATAAGTAGAAAAATATAAAACAAATTCTTGAGCAAAATTATCAAGAGGCATGCAAAACTTGAATAAAACAACATTGTTATAATTGCGTGAAATTCATGATGTGCTCAACCAATACTCAAAACAGCAGTAGAAGGTGCATACGATAATCAAAAACATCATTTTTCTACCAAAATAACAGTGATAAAACTAGCTTCTCTCAAGCTAGCTTGAGAGAACAAAACTATGATGCTATTCAGAGTGTAGTGTTTGCTCAAAGACATACGCTAAACATAATCAACCATAGGTAGACAAAAAGCAGCCAGAAACTTGTAACTGGGGCACAATCTACTGCGATGATTTAGTTGGTCATAATTTACGCTAGATAGTCTGTTCGGATGGGCGAACAGGGTTCAGCGAGGCTACCGGGGCCTTGAAAAATTCGTGGGTGACTAAGTGGGTACAGAGAGTAGTTTCAACAGGGATTCAAAGATGGACGCGGTGGGGGCGATGCTGACAGGAGGGTCCTAAGAAGACAACATACGTTTAAGCACCCAAAAACTGGACAAAAACATGATAAAGAGCCCACAACGAGGGACAAAGTCACTTACCTATCAACCAGCGACTGGCTCTGTGGCGCTGACGATGCTGCACACCTGGCTGTCCTATGAGTGGTGGGAGAGACTTCGAACGAGGTTTAGCAAAGTCAAACACTAAAGAAAACTACAAACCCCAACTTCAATATATAATCCCTCTGCACGCTTGAGTCATTAAGGTGACTAGACCGGGTTGGGCGAGGCATTAAAACACCGTTTAAGGCAGTGGGACCTAAGGTCTTTTCGGCGCTGTCAAAAAATAATTGTTCCTCGTCCTTTTCAGCATCAATCAACGAGTTTGAAAGATTAATGTTGGCAGTACTGACCGAGTGCTCATGCAACGCGTCGATGACTCTTGATGAGTTCGGAGTAAGATCGCTTAACCTACCGATCATAGCTTTCTTCTGTGGGGTTTTTGTATGTCAAAGCCTGCTTTCGACCATTGCAGTGATCAATTTAGATTTTTGCTGATGCACCGTGTGGGAAAGGGATTCCATCGTTTATCGATGCTTCTTACTGACTGCAGGTGGTGGTTTCGGCGTGACTTGCTGAGTTTCACCGGAAAGCACCGTCACTCTTAAAACTAACTTAGAAGAGCCGACCATTTCAGGCTAGTTCCATGAGTTTTTCCGCAGCAAGGTGCTTCAACAAACTTTAAAAAGGGATGCCGCCTGTGTCAGCTAAACTCGACAAGCTTTGCCGCAACGAGGGGCTTAAAACAAACTTAAAGAGGGTCGCTGCCTGTGTCGGCTAAACTCGGCGAGATTTTCCTCAATGAGGGGATTACAACTAACTTAAAAAGGGTTGCTGCCCGTGTTGGCTAAAATCAGCAAGCTTTGCCGCAACGAGGGGCTTAAAACTTGGAAAAAAGAAAAGTAAAAAACGTTGCGTTTCAGCGGGTTTGGATGAATTCATCCGACTATTGCGGCAGGACTGGGCGAGTTACGCCGAAATGGAAAAAGGGATTCCTAACTCAAAAAAGACAACCGACCGTTGCGGTTCGACTTGGTGAGTTGAGCCTCTGTTTCGGCTAAAAACAATGAGTTTTACTTAGTGAAAAAATGCTTCACTTACTTGATCCCTTTTGAAAAAACTAAGTATGGAAATACTTTTGGACAAGACTTGACTCCAAAGCAAAAACTCTCTTAAGAGAAAAGGAGGGGCCCCAATAATTACAAAATTTTTAGGGGGGATGTTGCAGCAACAACAAAGAGTTGAAGCAAGATTGATGGCGAGAGCATACGATATTTAAGTAGAATTTTTAGTTTGATATTCGGGGCATCAAAGGGCTCTAGGACAAAACAAAATGATCTAGCGAGGAGCCGAGTGGGCACATGCATCAAAATGAAGTATTGATGGTGCGCATAATGGTGTTGTAGATCTGTGACGAATGCGCAAGTGCTTAAAGGAAGAAAAACTGAAGTATGTGCAAGTGCTTGATGTTTTGAATGAAAATATTACTATCAGGATGCCTATAGTCAAATACATTGTAAATATAGAAGCACAAAGACAAAACCGAAGTATATCAGATGATGCGCATATGTTTGGTTGATGCTTGAATATTGAAGTGAAGACTGTGCAAAGTTGAGAAGTCCATATGATGTGAAATGAAAGAGAATTAGTAGGATCCAATAAGCACGTCATGATGATGATGATGATCTGAGACAAGTGCGTTAAACAAAAAGGGCGAATCTATTGATGCACGACATGTCGCAGATTGTCTAGAAGACTATGACACTTATATAGAACATACCCATCAATAAGTGCATAATTCCATCTGTTACTAGTGCAGTATCTCAGAGAAACAAACTATCAAGTGAAGGTACAATATCAGTTGGTGAGTGTAGTTGCACAGAAGCATATCGATAGAGCATAACTTGGCGCAGACTGCAGTATCAACAAGCACACCGTACATGAAGTAAGACATCAATAGAAGTGTGAATTGAGAGGAATGAGAAGTCAAGTGATGTATGCAGCTCAGTGAGAGAGAATCGACTGCATACGAAGGTAGTGCACAATAGAAATATCTTCAGAATATCAGAAGAGTGTGTGGAGTTAAAGTTCAGAAAGACATAATCATACATTGGATATCTAGGCAGCAGGACGGTGCAAGGAGAAAGGGGGTTGTAGCCTCTTTCTAGTTGGTTCTGGAGAACACAGGGAGTTGGATATTCCTTTAGGTTGGTGCCTGTAAAACCAGGGGGTCAGTGCCTCCTTCCAGTTGGTGATGGTAAATACAGGAAGTTGGTGCTTCCTTGAATGTATTCTTTTTCACTATAAAAGAAGCATTCCGCGGTTTTCTCCCGATTGGGTTTCCATGTAAAAATTCCGATGTTTTCTGTTCTTTGTCTTGGTGCATATATGGATGAATGTTTTTATTTATATTGGATGCATAATTAGTCATCAATATTAAGTTAAGACTAATCTGTTAAAGAAAGTAAAAATTGTTGATAACAACGCTACTAATTCACCCCCCTCTTAGTATTAAATCGATTCCAACATTATGTTAGATACAATGCTTTCAAAAACAACTTAAATATATATTTCCTAATGAAATATCCTAACAAAATAGTGCAAGTGAAAAACATAAGACTAAGAAAAATAAGAGAAAAATGGCCATTACGACGCTCTTATATTGACCAATATTTTTGAGCATGTACCAGGTCACTCCGCACTTCTATGTTCACCATAGTTGTTTATTGAATTATTTATTCTTCTATTGGATTTGAACCAGTAAAGTGGCCAACCTAAGATTGTGATTCCTTGATTAAACCCCAAGATTATGTTGAAATGCATCTCAGAATCACTTTCCAAATTTTCTATTTTTTCTCCTTACTCATTTACTCTAGATTTAAATTCATCTTGCCTAATATCTTATTGCACCATGTGAGAGGTGATGTAATCAATTGACTATTTCACACCATCCATTTTCAAATTGAGTCTATGAAGCATTATTTTTATGTCTTTGATTACATCGAGGCCATTAAATTTCTCGACCCTAAACTTTCCTTCTTTAGCCATTGCTCCCACTCGAACGAGGAACCCTCCTTTCCTGTGAGTTTATCATCCAAATAGACCTTCGGATCTGATACCAATTTTTAGAAAACAGGATCACAAATCAATAAAATAAAATAATTTTGGAAATAAAATATATAAGAGAGCTATGCAAGAGAGACACCAATATACATGGTTTACCCGATATTGTATACATCCATGGAGAAACAACCAATATTTTCTTTTGTTCCATCTAACAAAATGAAGGGATACAACCCGCGGGACATCCACTGCAACCTTCTCTTCACTCTTTCATATTCTCTCTCACTCAGTCACAATGATATTTCACAATGCACAACCACAATACAATTCCCTCATACATAAAAGAGGGTTGCGTTATAGGGAAAAAAAACCTAACATAGCTACTACTGTCAAATCTGCGACCTCGTGATTAATGGTGCATATTGACTACAAATTACAATATTTTACAAGGCATTTTTCTAAAAATTTCTCTTTGGGGGCGTTTCCCCCAAACCCCTTCAAGAGGGGGGATTAAAAAAGGTTGTCGCCTCCAGTGGTGGAAAATAGTGGTGGTCGGGGGGGGGGGGGGGAATCTCCCCCAACACCCCCCTTTAGGTATGGGTTCGAATCACAATCTCTAAATCAGGATGATTATAATCATGCTCCACAACCAACATTAGGGATGTTAACTAAAATGATGTCAACGATTTGATGAATCTTAGAATTAGAAGCTATATGTATTAGAACATCCTTAATTTATAGTATGACTTTAACCTCTAACCTATCTAGTTGAATAATATATGTAGAACATACATATTTGAATTTTCTTATGACTTTAACCTCTAGCCTATCTAGTTGAACAATATGAGTAGAACATTTTGGTGGGGATATCATTCATTATTTTTCAATATTTGTAAGGCATTACATTAGATGAATCCTATGAGTCCACTAAGGATTTATGCATATTTGTTTTAAATTTCAAAATATAACACAAAAGCTAGAGTCTAGGATTTTGATTTCTTTTATGAGATAGCAACATTATATGGCATTCTATGAATTGTTGACTACTAATTTTGTGACATTTTTTTAAAACAATTGGTGATATAATTCGTTATTTTATTTCAAGGAATTGTACACTAGTTTTCTTTGTTGGAAAATCTTTTATACATCAAATATTGATATGTTTGCTTTGATTTTTTCGAGGTCCTCAATTATGTTGTACTCCATTAATGTAGAATCTTAATTTCTAGTTGAGTGTTTGTTGGTGTTTTAATTGTTTTAGAGAGACCTAGTAATGGGAGACACAATCCAATTTTTTTAATTATTTGAATTTTGAGGATAAGAGGTAATTTTCGTGGGATATGTCCTTTACTCCTAAGATTATAGTCACTTTGAGCATGTAAACCTTTGGATGTTTCCTTTTCCTCAGTGAGGTTTATACTCATAATCATATCCTAAAGAACCATGGTTGTTTCTTTAGGTTGCCCTCCTATTTATTCCACTACTTATCCATATACATTCCTCACTTTGTTTTTCTAAATGGTTTGCTTGGTGACAATTACGAACAAATTCCATGGCTACTCCCTCCAAGTCAATATTTAAGTTTGTCGGTAAAGGTTGAAGAGGTTTTGGTGGCATAATAGGTCTCCAAAAGAAAGGTCCTAAGGCCAATGGTTTTAGTACCTTCTCCCGATACTCTCTCCATATATATAATTTCATTTGTTTAACCTTTTAAGCATTCATTGAATATTATCTATCCGAGGATGATCTTTTTCTTTACTATTTGATGTTGTTTTTATGGGACGTCTTGGTAGGACAACATAATTTTTAGGTGGGATATTTTCTTTCTTAGCTAATGCAATGTGATTATATTTACAACTTATCATCTCATCTTCAATTTTTTTAGCTTCCCCAAAATTTTGGGTGAGAATATTCCTTTTAGCTCATTTTATGGACACATAAATAAAATCAAGTAAGGCATTGGTGTAAACTTTAGTGTGAAGTTGTGGTGGCACTGTTTCAAAACATAATTTATTAATGATTGTGGTGAAGTGTTGATTAAAATATTTGACTCATTTCTTTGTACCCATTATTAAAGAGATTAAGTCATCCATAAGTGTAGCAGTAATAATTTCTTCCCCAAACTTATCTAAGAAAACCTTTTGGAACTCATTACAATTAATAATTTAAACCAACCAATAGATTGAAATACCAAGTAAAAGCTTTGTTTTCAAAATATAGGGAAAAATTCAACATACACATCTTCACACACTAAATATTCATTAAATGAATAGTGGGAATAGATTTTTTAAGGTGGTCCTTAGGAGGTCCTAAAACGTTTGGATCAAACTTGGGTAACAAGCAATCATGATGTTTAGGTAAGTGTTGGGGTGGTCTAGGAAATGTTAGTAATCCATGGCCAACCATCATTGATCGTGATTCTAATTGTTTTCCAAGTCTTATTCCTAAAAATCAGAATTTTGGGACTTTATATGTTAAGGGTTGTGGGAGTTATGGATCATAGTGCATTAGGGGGTTAGTATGGGATTGAGGAGCATACCTTAGGCTCAATAAATCCCACACCAACAAAAAATACTTCCTTATTATGTGACATAGTTTTAGTTAGTTTATCGAGATTGTTGGAGTTCCCTTTTTTGTGTGGCTAAATATACAAAGAAGGTCAAATGAGGGATTCAATCTCATTGTGAACTCAAAATTTGAACATCTACAGTGGCATAGATTAAATGGTAAACATTTCCTAGTTAAAAGAATAAGCTAGGAGAAACGATCTTATTGGACAGTTACCACACCGACTTATTAAGGGGTAGTAGGTTTCGTCACATAGAATGATGCAAGGGTATTGAGACAATGAAGAATGTAAAAGGACTAATAAAGGAAAATAAGGTGTTTCATGGACCAATGGTAGTCAAACTAACGATGGTCTCATTATGATATCATTATAACACACATATGCACACTCCATAAGGGAAAATATGTCGACAAAGCAAACTTCATATGTGCATATTATTGATTCTTGGTATATTGATGTTATGAAGATGTGGGTTCAAAGATATCATAGGATAGGTGGAGGTGGTTTAGAGTTTAGAAATGGGCCTGCAAAGAGAGGTATGTGTCAACAATTCACACTCAAAAAGACTAGAAATGCTTTGGTAAGGTCAAAATGTGTAGGTTGTCCAATTAGGGGAAGGATAAAAGTCGTTTTTAACATAGGTAAAAGGTCTGTGACATTTTCCAAGGGGCACACGTATCAACAATGTTTACTTTTACAAGAAAGAGTAAATATTTAGATTATAAAGAGGTCAAGGAATCCTAATAAGACAAATATATACATTATGTTATCAATTACAAAATTTCTACTATGTGTATTTCCCACAAAATTTTCCTTTGGATATATGTTTTATGTTGGATACAATACTTTCAAAAACAACTTAAATCTATATTGCCTAATGAACTGGCCTAACAAAATAGTGCAAGTGAAAAACGTAAGACGAAGAAATACTAAGAGAAAACATGGCCATTGTGGTGCTCTTCTATTGACCGATCTTTCTAAGCATGCCTCAAGTCATTCTGCACTTCTATGTTCACCATAGTTGTTTGTTGAACTGTTTCTTCTTCCATTGGATCTGAACTAGTAAAGTGGCCAACTTGAGATTGTTATTCCTTGAGTAAACCCCAATATTATGTTGAAATGCATCTCATAATCACTTTCCAAATTTTCTATTTTTTCTCCTTTACTCTAGATTGAAATTTGTCTTACCTAATATCTTGTTGTACCATATGAGAGGTGATGTAATCAATTGACTATTTCATACCATCCATTTGAAAATTGATTCTATGAGGCATTCATTTTATGTCTTTGATTCCATTGAGACGTCCCCCCCCATCTATATCCCTATTCAAGGGGTTATCCATGGAAACACTAGTCCAAGAAATTGCTAAACAAGAGACCCCTAACTTTAAAGCTATAATTTCCCACAATGGAAGTGAGGCCTACTACTGAGGGACAAAACAATCGCATGTTTAAAGCCTCATTTTTATAAAACATTAAATATTGATTCCCCCTATCTTGAAACCACTATATTTTCAAACAATAGGGATCACCACCAGATTATTACCTCTCTCGACGACCTAAGAACACTAGGGAGGACCACTAGTTGCACTTGAACCAACTTGGACACACGCCTCACTTCTTGGTCCAATATTCACATTCTAGACTGTTTTGATTGAAGAAACCCCACCACCATTGTAGAAAACCAAACTAAGGGCCATAAGGATAGACACAAGTGTAGAAATAATAAATGGAATGTGGGAAACAAAGGCATGTGGGAGTGCAATGGCTCCCTCACTCGAAATTAATGACTTGACATGTTGTGCAATATTGGGATGGGTAGATACACTAGGTGGAGTGCATGCCTAATTTACCACCATCCACCATTTTAAAATCAACCATTTGAAAATGAAATGGAATCAATCTCGACCAAGTTAAATTTTCTATGGGATCCATCTTCATTTTGGGTGACCGCCATTTTGAACAATAATTTTAATATCTAAATTGATTACATCATTTGTAAGTTGATCTACAACTGAATTGTTATGAAATTGGATGTGCCTAAGTTTTATATCATTAAGGCATTGAATATTCCAATTAATTTGCTCATAGATTCTACTTTGGATAGTCCCTTCTTTCGCTATTTTTTCCTCGCGCGCTTTACGACAAGAAACAAGTCTCAAATAATTATAACCTATTGTATTCAAAGACTCTTTACAATTTATGTACCTAGTAATAAGGCATCCATTTCATCCCAGTTATTTATCACCACACCAACACCCCATGAAAATTCCATTTCTCCTTTTTTGGGGATCCAGAAGGATGCCCCCACCCTGTGCATGGACCTACCACCCTAGCATGTATCAATAGTGTTCACTCAAAAAGACTAACAAAATTTTAGCAAGGAAAAAATGTGGAATTGTCTAATTAGGAGAGGATCGATGACTTGTATTTCTTGTATAAAAGGAGAAGGAAATGAGATAGAATAATAAAGAATGAATGGGTCTGCATGATGGAGTGTTGATAGTTTAGGTAGTTCGCACTCCAGAGATGCAACTATAAATAACCATTGAATAAAGGAAGAGGGGGGGTTATGTGGCTTGAGTCAGGTTCAAATTCATTCCCGTGAGACTTTTGTACTGTAATAGAGAAATAATGAGACCTCCCTTATTGAAATTACTATCAACCCCTTATATTCAAGCCTAATATCTTGGCCATTTGAAAAGAGTAAAGAAACCTTTGCTTTTTTTTTTTTAACTAAGAACTCATTCTCTATTTATGAAACCTTTTTTCATTGTTTATGTGTGTGTAGGAATTCCATTATTTAATTATGATAGGAAATATTTGAGCTTTATTATGTTGGTATCATAGTAGATGAATCCTAAGGTTTGGAGACAATTCCAATGAGGAGTGAAGGTGTTGGGCATAATATAAGAGATAGGAGTGAGAAGATTCTTAGATCTAACTTTGTAGTGAAGAATAAGAGAGTTATTGAATCTACAAAATGTCAAGAAGAGGAATTCCTGCAAGGAGGGGTAGAGAAAGACACAAAAAACTAGATGCAAATGATGATGATGATGATTTTTTAGAGATTTTGAGGGTGGTGTCTTCAAGGTTATATGCTATGTGGTATTCCTAGAGAAGAGAGGCAATGCCAAAGGTGAATCATGAAACTGAATATGAAGAAGAAACAAAAGCCACTAGACAAGAACCATAAAAGGATAACACTTTATAAGAGAGAATGATAACACATGTAACAAATTTGGGAGGCAAACACATGCGTATGCAGTAATCCTAAACCATGTATAATTGATTGACTAGATAGTGGACATGGAGAAATATTTTTAGTTCGAGAGATTAATGATCCAAGAAGGTAAGGTTTGCATGTACAAATATCAAGAGCCTTTCATCTTTGTCGTGGGATTATAATGTATAGGCAAATAAAGGGAAAATATAAAATCAAAATATGGAACAAAATCATGATAGAATTGAAAGCCAAATGTATGCATGTTGACTATTATTTGAATTTGTTATTAAGATTGCAAAGTTTGAATTAGTTGGCATGTATTAAGGAGTATATAGAAGAATATCATGGGTATCCATTAGGCTTAGACACGTGAAGAAATACCTAAAGCTATATCAAAGTATGCAAGTGGTCTTCATTTCTATCCAAGATGAATTTAATGTGGTGAATTTTTATTTAGTAACAGAGGTTTATAAATTATCCTTAACAAATAATGAGAATATGGATAGAAAGAAGCATACCTTAAAAGATAAAAAGTCAAGTGGGTAGAAAGGGAGAACTAGGGAATAACATAGGTGAAGATGAAGCTACTGCTAACACAACATATCATCATGTTTGAAGAAGATATGATGTTGATCAAGGTAGAGGGAAAGGTGGATTTGAAGGAATTTGTTTTAAATGTAGAGGGCTTGGACATAAAGCATATGTGTAACATACTTTCCTTGGACAGGAAGCCAACCCACACTAACTCACCCATTGGAGGGCTCGGGCACACTTGCAGTCGGCATACCCATGTGCAACCAAGGCCTCAGTCGACAAGATGGGCACATTTGGGAGCACACCCAATAACCACAGACAAATATTATGGGATGGACGCATGTGCATGACAAGGATATTCGAAGAAGAGGCTTTGACAAAGTGGAATTTAGTGAAGGGTCTTGAAGAGGAGGCTTCGACATCAGCATGGGAAGTGGCCAAGAGGGCTTGCATTGGGCGTTAAGAGGACTTACTAATGCAAGATGTCGTGCACATTGGAAAGACAACACTTGGGTGCATCACAAGATTTCGGTTGAAGTCATAAGGGCTAGTGGGTCCACTTTCCCGCATGTAGTGGTAAGAAACCTCGATGAGGGGAAAAATGGTTTCACACCATGGGCACAAGTGGACGTTTTTGAATGCGTTACAAGAGAATTAAACCAAATAAGGGATTGGGAATCTTAGGGAATAATTCAACCAAGGAAGGGTTAGGTACCCACTCATGACAAAGAATGGGAAACTCTCTCATATAAGTACTTGGGTGCACTTGAGGAAAAGGAGGTAACCAAGCTTGGGAATATGGCAAGATTAAAGAACAAGGGTGTTGAAGTGAGTTAGGCCTCAGTCCCATGGTAGCAAGCCAAGGTAATCTATTGGAAGAGGATGGGAAGTGTGACCAAGTATAACATGGAGCTAGTTTCGGGTTGAAGGATCACCCATGGCAAACCCTCCACGACAAAGGCTAAGGGAAACCATCTTGTAGTGGATAAGTGCAGTTAAGAGGAAACTTGATGAATTGAAGTGGAATTTCTATAGGTCGAAGGAAGACTTGTAGGAGAATGACAAGGTTTCAACAACATGCTTCTAAGTGAACAGATCCATGAGGAGAGGTGCGGCCGTTGGAAAGAAGAGTCATCAGTAGTAGAATCGATAATAGGCATAGTGCGTTGACAATAGACTTGACAATAGGAACACTGTGTTGACAACACACCCAATGACAAGTTGTTGGCACGTTTTTTGATCCAAGGTTTAGAAAGGATTACCAATTATAAAACCCATAATCATTGGCATTTTCAATGTTTAGAAGAATAAGGTCTCACCCAAGAACATACTCATAAGCAGATACATGAACAAAGCTAATTAAGTAATTCATGAATTTAGGATACCATTCATAGTCTAAGAAACACATCAATACAATCACATCATCATTCACATAAAATTAGAGCGGAAACCAAACCAACATATTATTTCTTTCAATTCTAAACCACAGTCATACAATTTATAGTCGAACACAACTGTTCAACTAGGGTCTTGGCCAATTATCCATCTAGGTGCTATCATCCCTCTAACGATCTTTCTATCTCTCCTCAAAACCTAATAAATTTCCTTACATACATATGGTTGATAATTGCTAGATGTTAGAGGCTTTTACCAATTACATTCACATTTACATTTACTTTTTACTTTCTTTCACAAAACATCGTTGGTGTGGTATTGTCTATTGGTTGGAGTGTATGTTGCAAAATGGTTAACATGGTGTATAAGATATTGTGCATAGCGTAGAAGTACAGTAATGACTCTAAATTAGATATTAGTTTATTAATTATTAATTATCAATTATTAGGTAAATGGGTCATCTCATTTCATATGAAGAGATGCAATCCTTACTTAGGCTTTCATATATATTGTAATCTTTCAATGTAAATTCATCATCATTCAATTTATCAATAAAATATCATTATTTGGAACTATCTATTCCAAATGGTATCAAAGCTTTGGTTTGTGCTACTCCGGTTTTGCTTGTGGATTGTGAAGAAGGAAGTCCTCAACTACTACAACATCACTCACTTTTCCCTTCCATTCCTTTCCGCAATCTCCATTATCCATTATCCCTTCTTCCATTCCTCTCATCCCTCATTGTCTCCATGCATTGATTACCCACCATTCCTTCACGCTTCCTCTCTCTGCTCCAACCAATTCTCCCCTCGCCCCCTGGCACCCACGTGAAGTTGTTCGGGTTGATGGGATTCTCTCCATTCCATAATTCTCCCATCCTCCATCGCTTCTCTCATATCTGAACTTTCCCTCACATAGTCCATTGCTGCTCTCATCTCTTCTTTTCCTCACGCACTCCATCTCTTCTCTCATCCCTCTTCTAGCGCCTTCACTTCATTTCCTTCTCTCCATCACTTCCTGCGCATTCACACTTCATTCGCTCACACTCCATCCTTCATTCCACCTGCTGCCATCGCTGCCATCCATCCATTTCCATCGCTGCAACCCTCCATTCCCATGATTACAATCCCACGCTACTACACTCAATCCCCATTTATGCTACACCTACAATCCCCATTATAATTTTTTAATATTTAATTCTTCGATAAAATTCCAATTATCTTTTAATATCTTTATAATTAGAATTACAATGTCTTGGGCACTTAATATTTTTGAAAGAGTTGAAAGAATTGAAAAAATGAAAAAATAATTATTCCTGGAAGAAACACTGAAAGAGGCAGTAAAAAAGGTACTAATGCAATTACAAGAAGAAGAAATTGATGAGAATTATGATAACCCAAATACAAATGTATATACACCAGATAACCAGATAATAATGATTATATTGATCAAGAGGGTGAAAAATAAAGCGAAAAAAAAAAACAACTAAGAAACTGACCAAGAACCAAACCATGAAGAAATGGTTGATGAAAATGATGTGAAGGAAGATGGTAAAGATATGACGGTAAAAATAAGTGATCATGAGGATTAAAATATTACATGGGAGAGCATCTGAACAAAAAGAGAGAAAGGGAAGAAAATGACGAGGAACAAACCATGGTAGACCTTTTGAAGTCAAGGGATGGAAATGATCCAAGTTTGAAGGAAAAATCCATTGATAAAACAGTGAACCCTCATTATGGGATAAGGCAATTCAAAATTGCTACTACACGCAGGATAGAAGAATAAAAAAAATCATATCGGCTGCCTCATTATATTCCCCATCACCCAAGGATCGAACCATCATATATAAGGAAGGATAAGAGCCGATGTTTCAAATGCAATGCTCCAAATTGGATGCCAAGTCATAAATATGCATATGCACCAGAAATTAATTAAGTTTTTGCCACTCATGTGAGAAACTCCATACAAGGAACATAAATGAGTTGCATAAATGGTCCAAGCACTTCCAATTTTATGGATACAAATACTTATCAGCTTCCAATGTGCAAATCAAATATAAACACTAACTCTGGCATATTCAATTCTTACGTCAAAGTCCACACAATTGTAAAATCAATAAAAATACCTAGTGAAATCCAAAGCGAAGACGAAGCAGAAGCCATGACAGGAGCCCGAACGGAAATTATAAAGAAGATTATAGCGATGACGAAGAAAAGAAAGATGTAGAGTACGAGAATGAAGTCCAAAGCATGGAAGATCAAGGTGATTCTTAAGAAGAGTTTAATGAGAATGACAATAACAAAAACGAAGATACAGATGCACCAGATATTGATGAATATGAACATGATGTCGATGACGATTGTGAAGAAGATGAAGATATTAAAGATTATAATGATGAAACACATAATATTGATGAATATGAAGATGATGCCATTGATGATTGTGAGGAACATGAAGATGTAGAAGAGTATAATGATGAGAATAAAGGAAATGAAAATGATCCTAATCATGATGATGTAGAAGATGAAAATACAGAAGAGTATAATGATGAAAATAAAAGCAATGAAAATGACTTTGTTTATCATGATGATGTCGAAGATGAAAACCTAGAGGGGACGATTAAGAAGAAATAGAAAGACATTTTGCAAAATAAGATTTTGGTTCCTCAAGCAATGTCAAATTGTCCTTCTTGCCATGTGCCCATGTTCAAGATTCTTCCCAGTTGTGGTCACCAATGCAGGTCCATTTGCTCCGAGATATATCCTCCCTGCAAACATCCTTGTGAGAGTTGTTGGCTACATAGCCGTTCCATTCTTATCTGCAGAATCTTATGCACACCATGCATGGAGAAATGTGAACACTTGTTTCAAGAATTATTGAATCGTGGTAGTATTACTCGAAACATGAATTCCTTTTCAACATCAGTCACACATATAAAAGATAAGGATGGTCCTTATAAAATTTATGTTGACTACCAAGCATTAAACCGAGTTGCCATTAAAGATCAGTTTTCTACAGGGTATTTTTTAAGGATTCTAATAGTATACCTAACTATCGTATTTTAGGCGATTATTTTGGGTTGAAAAAATCATATATATAGATAGGTAGGCGATTGTTAAATATGAAACATACAATTCACTACTAAAATTTGTAAAATTTTGATGAATATTACAATAAAAAAACATATTTTACGTAAATATAGGCGATATTAGAGAGTAAAAATGACCAAATAGCGAATTTATTTTTGAAAAAATGCTAAAAAACAATCAATTGGCGAAATTTCACCCTTAAAAATTACCCTGGTTTTCTATTCCAATTCTGGATGAACTATTGAACAAGATTAATTTGTCAAAGAACATCTCATCAAGTGTAGTAACCTTCCTGAAGATACAACCAATTAAGCGAATACATAGTTTAAGCAAGCACTCTTCTTTTACACAAGCTTTGAGGACGAAGCTTTTCAGGAAGGGATGACTTATAATGAGTCTCAATTAGATAGTAGTTTATTAATTATTAATTATTAGGTAGACAGGTCATCCTGTTTCATATGAAGAGATGCAACCCTTACGTAGGCTTGCATATATATTGTAATCTTTCAATGCAAATTCATCATCATTCAATTTATCAATAAAATATATAATTATTTGGAATTATCCATTCCATTCTCCATCTAGGTGCTACCATCTCTCTAATGATCTTTCTATCTCTCCTCAAAACCTAACAAATTTCCTTACATACATATGGTTGACAATTGCTAGATAGTTATAAGATTTAACCAATTACATTCACATTCACATTCACATTTACATTTATTTTTTACTTTCTTTCCCAAAACATTGTTGGTTTGGTGTTACCTCCTAATTTGTACATTAGGTGGATTTCTTGCGAGCCACAAGAGTTGTGAATATTTACAATGTTCATCATCAATGTTCATAAGTTCATCAAGCCAATTTTTGGCCCTTTGTAAAGTTTGCATGTCCAGACCCCCTTGGGGGAATTGTAATAAGTTGGTCTAAGCATGGTCAATTTGTAAAAGGCTTGGCCTACCTTAGGTTTAGCTTTCAGGGGGATACTCTAGAGTGTTTTTTCCTTAGGAATTATGCGTTGCGCTTCAGTGGCGTATAATTCCTTAGTTTTCCACTCACACCTCCAAAGATGGAGTATTTTCCATGGTGGTCGAACCTAGGGAGGTTATTAAATCCTAAGTGTCTATGTATTTTTACATGCTATCCATCAATAATAAGTTGTATGGACATGCACTAGGTCCCCTAGGAGTTTGAGTTGATTCCGATAAAAGTATTTTTTCCTTAAAATTAGACCATTTTTTAATGGTTTAATTGGAAAAATTCAAAGTGTAATAAAAGGCTGATTGGGAGGCAGATTTTGGTATGGGGATGCTCGTTTTCCTGCTCAGAACGCCTCTTTAACCTAGGACCCACTTTTCCTGGGTTTCAGGTGACTAAATTGTCATTTGTGGCATTTTTTCTTAAAAATGCTACAAAACAACACTTAAATGCTAACTATGCTACTAATTGCACAAAAATACAAAATAAAAAATCCAAAAAATGAATAAAAAAAGGTGGGGAAAGGGTGGCATATGGTTTTTAAATGAAGGGTGATCATATTATTGGGATTAAGCACATGTTTTAAAAGTCAAACATAAAGGTGATATCATGAACTAACTTATGCGCTTTTTCCTCCTCACGTGGGCGGATGTCCCATGCATGAAGATCACAAAGGATGGGGCGTTGGTTCCAAGGTGAGAGGGGTGCCCCTTTTGTGAGGTGGATGCCACCTCATCCCCTCACACCAACCCAAATATCCAAGCATTTAAATCATGCGCGAGTCACTCCATTGATTTAGGGATGCGCTCTCCAAGCTCTCGCCCTCCATCCCAAGCGCCCCCATGCTTGTAATTTCTTATATAAGAAAGTGCTTTCTCCTTATTTAAGATGGAAGAAAGGAACCTCTGCTTGGCTTTGTAATGTATTTGTTTATCATCTTTGAATAAAAGTTGAGACTTTGGAGGTCCATGTGTGTAAGGATTCTTATGGTGAATGCATGATTTAATTGTTGAGGTGATACCCTTATGATCTCTTTCTTTTGCAAGTGGAGTGATCTATTATCTAGCTTAGAAGACTATCACTCTAGTCCATAGAGTAAGCATTTGAATGCTTCAATTTGTTTGCTTGTGTGAGGTTTTCCAAGATTTGAATGAACAAACTATAGTAAGTTATATTGATGTTTATTAAATCTTTGTTTATTTAACACACTAGATTTGATCTCCCTTGCGTTGAAGTTCTTTTTGTAGATTTGCAGGTTCACCAAGTGTGAAGACAAGCTTGAGCTCAGCTGCATCTTGTTTGGCTTCACAAAAAATATTTTGGGTCTAATTCTCCTTGTTTTGCAGGATCTCCAACTTCTTATTCAATATTCAAGCTTGAGTTTGAATCCTTCTTCTTTCCCTTTAAAAAATTTGAAATCAACCTTCTTTCCCTTTTTGTTAAGAAAAGCATTTAGATTTGATTTCAAAAGTTCCATCTTTAAAGTCTATTTGCTTCATAGATCTAGGAGTTGATTTATATAAATCATAAGATCTAGATCTAAGTTTTAGTATTTGAAGTAAAGTCAATTTTTTTCCATCATTTCGCAAATACTAGATTGTGATATAATGTGCTTTTAGCTAACCAATACTAACTTGTTAATATTTTTTCTTGTTTGTTGGTTCTTTTGTTTTGTGTTACAGGAAAGCAAGGAGGAAAAGTCCCTTTGGAGCTTAAACTAGGAATTTTTCACTTTTCCTTCAAACCCTTGCTTTCCCTTCGCCTTCCTAGGCCTAAAGTCTCTTGAATCACGCTGCATAAGCAGATCAAGTGCGCTCTCTATCGGAGAGTTAATAAATTTGTAAATAATCATTAATAAAAAGCAAGTGGGATTACGGATCCCACAACCCTCTTCCCCCATTTGGGGGAAGCCTGTATCTTCTTTCTGTTTATTTTGCTTTTTACCTACAACAAACTAGAATACTAGCATGTTAGATTAGTTTTATTTGCTCAAAATGTTTCCTTTTTGCAAGTTAACTAGTTTTGCTTATTTAGATTCTTGCATCTTTCCTCTTTTTGATAAAGTTTAAAAAAACAATAAAATCTATTGAATCTCGCCATTTGTGGATCAAGAGTGCTCTCTGTTGGAGAGTTTACTTTGTTTTTTGCTAACCCACTTTCTCTCCTGAGTACGGTCCTAAACCTGAAAGAGACTCTTGGGTAGATTTTAGATCATTTCAAGTTTTCATTTCGCATTTTACAATTTCTGTGAGTCTTAAAAATCTCCCTAAAATCTCTTGAATCTCACTCTAAAGTGGATCAAGAGTGTCCTCTGTGAGAGAGTCAATTGGAATGAACATTTCTCCCACTCCGTGTATTCTCTACCCATTGTAGGCTAGTCTGACCTTTGGGATATCAAAAGCGGAAGTGTTGCATTCATTGATTTTCTCACATTAAGCTAAAAAATTCAATTTCAATAAAATTAAGTCCCCTTAACCAACGAAAATCCAGCGTTGCCACACTATGATCGAAAGTGGGGAAATTATGACTAGGGAAGTGGGAACCACTGGGAGGTGACCTCAGAGCATATGGTGTAGTGTTGAACACCGCTCTCGAGACTCCGTCCTAGCCCACATGTCCTTATACGGATCCACCTAGATCATATTTCCTGTACTGCAAGGTATATTGGGAATCCCCCCATCCCACAATAAATCAACCTCATGTTTCAAAATCTATAATACAATAAACCAAGAAGCATTCGCACAATGGTTCTTTTAGCACTCCAACAGACAATGACTCCATTAGCACTGGTCTTTCATCAGCAACAATTGTTCAAGTCTTTGTTTTTTTATCTATTTTGAATTGTTGTTCATCTTATGATATCATGTTGTGGATGTTATTTTGATTAAGTTGGCAAAGATGTTGTTGTCGTTTATTTATATGTTGTGGATGTGCCATTGATTTAATTTGGCGAATGAAAACTTGGTTTAATTTTGCATAAATTAGAGACTTGGTTCCAATTTGTCTCAAATCAAAAACTCCTAAAACAACATCCATTCTAAACACATCAAACTTAAACTTTAAAAAGCCTTAGCAAACATTTTTTTAGTAGGGTATACCCCCTTGGATTCGTTAGGATTTTCCCTAAACGAAGGAGTCAGGATCATGTGACAACACCTGACTCTTTGCTTTCCCCCAAGGCCACACCGAGAAACTTCGAAATATTTTTGTTGCGCTCCCCCCTAGGTGTGCATCTCGGTGACAACATTTCTTGCGCCGTTGTCGTTGACAAATTTTTTGCTCCTGGTTCGACTTACCTTATTTTATTTATTTTATTTTTTTTAACTTAAAATTTTTGATAGATTTTTAGTCCAATAAACTTTGAAATTAGACTTGATCCATCTGGCGACTCCACTATCACGTAATTTACCAAGGTATTCAACTAGAACAAATTCTGTAGGCTTGCTTGATTTTATCCCTAAACCTGAGAAGGTTTACCGGAGGAAATTAAACAAGCTCTCTTCTCGTAGGATCCTTGAGAATCTAGGATCCGAGTCTATTTTGGGCATTCATTGTCTGTTTATAGAGGTCATAAATAATTTTTTATCTGTCCACTAACCTTTTCCTTTTTTTATAAAAAAATGTTCAAAAAAAAAAATAGAACTTTTGTGAGTATTCGCATATTTTTTTTATTCTCACATGGCAACTCCATTGAAGGGATAAAACCCTTGTTTCTCATAAGCAATTGTTGATATTTATTGTGTGTAGATGAGTCCATGCGATACATTAGATTCTTAAAGCTCATGGTTCAACGGTTCCCCTCATTCAGTAGTGAAACTTCCCATGGTCATTGATTGACATTATGGATGATGACGAGTCCAGAGATCAAATTTCCAGTGCATATCCTCCCATCGAATTCTCGGTCATCCCGGGCTTTCCCAACCATGAGCCATGTCTCTCAAATAAGGGAAATGTTCAACTTCCAATCTTTTTTGGAAATGGCGATTCAACTGTTTGGCACATCATATCTTTTCTTTCATTGGTGGGGAACGATCTCAACGTGCTTCATCAAGATAATGTGATGCAAGTATTTGTCAGTACTCTAGAGAAGGATGCTTGGATGTGGTACTACAATCTCCCTAATAAATGCATTAAATCCCTTGAAAAATTATTTGCCATATTTTTTAAGAGGTGGTATGATGGTGAAGAAGATATGGTAACTGCTGTAGAAAGAGGCTTCGAACAACTAAAAAAGCTGAGAGAAACCATAATTCCCACTATTGAGAAACACCTCCATGATGATCCCACTGAAGAAGTTTATCAAAGTCCAAACGTTGTTGAAAATCCTCCTCATGTCCCCATAACAGAGAACATTGAAGATTTGGGATGTTCTCAAGTTTATTTCAGTAATGATATTTTTTCAGACAACCCTCATAAAGAAACCATTACTAAAATTGACAATTATGAAGAAAGCCATGAAGATTGTAATGTGTATGATGATGTAGGCTTGGAAGGCTTACTTCCTTATGACCTTTTTTTTCTGAAGAGGAGGATTATGAGCATGAAGAGGACAGACATAGCCTGGAGCATGATATAAGTGACGAATAATCCCTCATGACTGACATAGATATTGATGATGATAAATGGAAATTTATAGAGAACCCCATCTATTCCATGTCTAAAGAAGTAAATGATGAGCCAAAATCCTTTGAAGGTTTTATTGAAAATCCCACTTATGACATATTTGAAGAGAGGAAGTTTGAGTATAAGTATCTTGATGGATTCATTGAAAAACCCATCTATGAGTTGTTCAGAGAAGGAGGCATGGATTTGGAGACTTTGGAGCATTTGGACATGGAAGAAGAGCATGCTATTTGTTCATATGAGTAGTCAGAGCCATGCATGAGTATCAACAATGAGGACTTGGAGAAGCAGTGTGGTGAAGAGCCAGATTGGGTACAATTGATTGAAGATATATCTCGGCCATCATCTTCACATGCATATGTTCCTTATGATTTGGAGCAGCTTGAGGTTTGTGCTTATACAAGAATTTATCATCAGAAGAGCCCATCATATCAACATGGTGAAGCGGTTAACCTACATCACCATTCATAAATTTTTATTAGTCCTATCTAGTCATGGATAGAAGAAGCCTGCAGGAGGAATTTCTAGTTTGGGAATCAACTCAATAACATTTTCTCTTATGATCTCCCATTCATCCCTCCCATCCATAAATCTCACGCCGGTTTTCATTTTTTAAATAAATTTTCCTTGCTTTGGAAGGTAACCAAACGCAAGGTCGGAAACTTTACAGTTGATGAAATGTTAAGTTGGTTACATTGGATTTTTCACTTAAAATTTTCATTATGTTATGCTTAGAGTAGGAAAAATAAGCTCCTCAAAGTGAGCATTTGCTTTCTACATTTCATTTTCAGTATTTTCCTTTATGTACTTAGAAGTTATTATTAGTTTTATTCTTTCAAATAAATGCAGCTTGCGATTCATTGGATTTTTCTTGTCAACTTGAGATGTTTTTACAGGTTCTATATATACAAGATATTATGATGTTCTCACATCATCTCCTTGCCTAAAGGCCAGATTGAGCACACGTCCCGCAACTGGAGCCAGATGTTACCTCCTAATTTGTACATTAGGTGGATTTCTTGCGAGCCGCTAGAGTTGTGAACATTTACAATGTTCATCATCAGTGTTCAGAAGTTCATCAGGCCAATTTTTGGCCCTTTGTAAAGTTTGCATGTCCAGACCCCCCTTGGGGGAATTGTAATAAGTTGGTATAAGCAAGGTCAATTTGTAAAAGGCTTGGCCTACCTTAAGTTTAACTATCAAGCGGATACTCTAGAGTGTTTTTCCTTAGGAATTATGCGTTTCGCTTCAGTGGTGTATAATTCTTGATTTTTTCACTCACACCTCCAAAGCTAGAGTATTTTCTATGGTGGTCAAACCTAAGGAGGTTCTTAAAGCCTAAATGTCTATTTATTTTTAGATTCTATCCATCAATAATAAGTCGTATGGACATGCACTAGGTCCCCTAGGAGTTTGACTCGATTCCGATATATATATATATATATATATTCCCTTAAAATTAGACCATTTTTAATGGTTTAATTGGAAAAACTCAAAGTGTAATAAAAGCCTGATCTGGAGGCGGATTTTGACGCGAGGATGCTCGTTTTCACGCCCAGAGCGTCCTTTTTAACCTAGTACCCACTTTTCCTGGGTTTCAAGCGACTAAATTGTCATTTGTGGCAATATTTCTTAAAAATGCTACAAAACGACACTTAAATGCTAACTATGCTACTAATTGCACAACAAGACAAAATAAAAAAAATCCAAAAAATGAATAAAAAAAGGTGGGGAAAGGGTGGCATATGGTTTTTAAATGAAGGGCGGTCATATTATTGGTATTAAGCACATGTTTTAAAAGGCAAACATAAAGGTGATGTCATGAACTAACTCATGCGCTTTTTCCTCCTCACGTGGGCGGATGTCCCATGCATGAATATCACAAGGGATGGGGCATTGGTTCCAAGGTGAGACATACGCCCCTTTTATGAGGTGTGTTCCACCTCATCCCATCACACCAACCCAAATATCCAAGCATTTAAATCATGCGCGAGTCACTCCATTGATTTAGGGATGTGCTCTCCAAGCTCTCGCCCTCCATCCCAAGCGCCCCCCTGCTTGTAATTTCTTATATATGCAAGCGCTTGATCCTTATTGAAGATGGAGGCAAGAAACCTCTTCTTGGATTTGTAATGTATTGACTATCATTTTGGAATAAAATTTGAGACTTTGGATGTCCATGTGTGCAAGGATTCTTATGGTGAATGCATGATTTAATTGTTGAGGTGATACCCTTATGATCTCTTTCCTTCTTATGCAAGTGTAGTGATCTATTATCTAGCTTAGAAGACTATCATTCTATTCCATAGAGTAATCATTTGAAGGCTTCAGTTTGTTTGCTTGTGTGAGGTTTTCCAATATTTGAATGAACAAACTGTAGTAAGTTATATTGATGTTTATTAAATCTTTGTTTATATAGCACACTAGATTTGATCTCCCTTGCTTTGAAGTTGTTTTTTTAGATTTGCAGGTTCACCAAGCGTGAAGACAAGCTTGAGCTCAGCTGCATCTTGTTTGGCTTCACAAAAAATATTTTGGGTCTAATTCTTCTTGTTTTGCAGGATCTCCAACTTCTTATTCAATATTCAAGCTTGAGTTTGAATCCTTCTTCTTTCCCATTAAAAAATTTCAAATCAACCTTCTTTCCCTTTTTGTTAAGAAAATAATTCAGATTTGATTTCAAAAGTTCCATCTTTAAAGTCTATTTGCTTCATATATCTAGGAGTTTCTTTATATAAATCATAAGATCTAGATCTAAGTTTTAGTATTTGAAGTAAATTCAATTTTTTCCATCATTTCACAAATACTAGATTGTGATATTATGTGCTTTTAGCTAACCAATAATAACTTGTTAATAAATTTTCTTGTTTGTTGGTTCACTTGTTTTGTGTTATAGGAAAGTGAGGAGGAGCAGTCCATTTGGAGCTTAAACTAGGAATTTTTCACTTTTCCTTCAAACCCTTGCTTTCCCTTCACCTTCCTAGGCCTAAAGTCTCTTGAATGACACTGCATAAGTGGATCAAGAGCGCTCTCTATCAGAGAGTTAATAAATTTGTAAATAATCATTAATAAAAAGCAAGTGGGATCATGGCTCCCACAACCCTCTTCCACCATTTGGGGGAAGCCTGCATCTTCTTTCCGTTTATTTTTCTTTTTACCCGCAACAAACTACAATACCAGCATGCTAGATTAGTTTTATTTGCTTAAAAAGTTTCCTTTTTGCAAGTTAACTAATTTTGCTTATTTAGATTCTTGCATCTTTCCCCTTTTTCATAAATTTTCAAAAAACATTAAAATCTCTTGAATCTCACCATTTACGGATCAGGAGTGCTCTCTGTCGGAGAGTTTACTTTATTTTTTGCTGATCCCCTTGCTCTCTTGAGTATGGTCCTAAACCTGAAAGAGACTCTTGGGTAGATTTTAGATCATTCCAAGTTTTCATTTCGCATTTTACAATTTCTACGAGTCTTAAAAAGCTCCCTAAAATCTCTTGAATTTCGCTCTAAAGCGGATGAAGAGTGCTCTTTGTCGGAGAGTCAATTGGAACGAACATTTTTCCCACTCCGTGTATGCTCTACCCATCGCAGGCTAGTTTGAGCTTTGGGATATCAAAAGCAGCAGTGTCACATTCATTGATTTTCTCACATTAAGCTAAAAACTTCAATTTTAATTATAGCAAGAGGAGATCTGCGGTAAGAATTATATAAATTTGACAAGTATCGAACCTTTTAAGCAGGTTCATCGTCGGGAGAACGAGATTCTCCAACGAAAATCTGGTGTTGCCATGCTATGATCGAAAGCGAGGAAATTTTGACTAAGGAAGCGGGAAACACTGGGAGGTGACCTCAGAGAACAGTTAGACTACATACTTGTTGGTGTATTATTGAACAACGCTCTTGAGACTCCGTCCCAATACACACGTCCTTGTACGGAGCCACCTAGATCATATTCCGGACACATTTCCTGTACCGTAAGGTATATCAGCAATCCCCCCATCCGACTATAAATCAACCTCATATTTCAAAATCCATAATACAATAAACCAAGAATCATTCACACAACAGTCCTTTTAGCACTCCAACAAACAATGAATCCATTAGCACTGGTCTTTCATCAACAACAATTGTTCAAGTCTTTGCTTGTTTATCTATCTTGAATTGTTGTTCATCTTATGATATCATGCTGTGGATGTTATTTTGATTAAGTTGGAAAAGATGTTGTTGTCGTTTATTTATATGATGTGGATGTGTCATTGATTTAATTTTGGGAATGAAATCTTGGTTTAATTTTGCATAAATCAGAGACTTGGTTCCAATTTGTCTCAAATCAAAAACTTCTAAAACAACATCCATTCTAAACACATCAAACTTAAACTTTAAAAATCCTTAGCAAACCTTTTTTTTAGTAGGGTGTACCTCCCTTGGCTTCGTTAGGATTTTTCCTAAATGGAGGAGTCGGGATCAGGTGACAACACCTGATTCTTTGCTTGCCCCCAAGGCCACACCGAGAAGCTTCGAAATATTTTTGCTGCGCTCCCCCCTAGGTGTGCATATCGAAGGCAACAATGTGGTATTGTCTATTTGTCAGAGTGCACATTGAAAAATGGTTGGCATGGTGTATAAGATATTCCATGCAGTGCAGAAGTATTGTGTGCAGTGTAAATTTCTAGCATGGGCTTCAAAACTAGTAAACTATGGTGCAAACATAGGCATAATGTGTCATCAACTAGGAAGGAAGTGGGAAAGTTTCCTAGGTTAAATTGTTGTTTGTAAGAGGGTGTTGACAAGAAGTTGAAACCTCATATTTATAATTCTTGATTATATCATTTGTATTCTACTTCAACAAAAGACTCGTCAATACCCAATTTGAGAATCGAACATACTTGTATTGTTCTTATGGTTTTCTTTGGATATGATCATGGAATATTGGCCAAGTGTAACTAGTCGTAAACAACACACATAATAAGTTAATATCCAAAGGGTTGGGAACAATAGGCCTAGTAAATGGGTAGCTCAAGGAAAGACGTATGGGGATGCCTTGAGTGAAGAGGCATAGTCCCCTAACGAGTAGTCATGCGTGACCATGTCCCAAGGAAGAAAATTGGGTGGTATCAGCATGATCGTCAAAGTTTGGGAACTGAAGCTTTGGGGTTTTGACAATTGGTATCAGATCCCAATGTAAACCAAAAGTGAAGTTTTGGGAATCTCTTCACCACTATTCTGGAAGTGAAAATTGGTATCAAAGCAAGTTTGAAGACCGAAAGTGTGTTGAAAGTGAAGTTTCAAAATAACTAAAGGGAGCCAAGAACAAGTTTGTTGCAGGATTTGGAACCAACGTGAAAGAATAGTGAGAAATGTGAGCTTGGGAATGACAATTCTCATCAGCAAAGTGCAGGGAAAAAATTGTGCAATAAACAATTTCCATAGATATGACACATCATAATTGGTAATACAAAGCATAGTTTGGATGTCCTTTACTAGGTTGGGTGCAAGAGCTAAATAAGTTCATTCACAAAGCATAGCTGGTGTGAAAAGGAACTTGTGAAGTTAACATCTTGGACAATGCATTCCAGATCTAAGAAGAGACAATTTTGGGCATTCTAGGTTCACTTGACATCTCCTACAATCATTTGGTATAAGAGGTTCTGTTAGTGAACCAAACAGGTTGTACCGAAGGCATAGGGCAAATGGAAATTCAACAATAGGAAACCGAAATGTCGAATGCACCAATAATAGACAACACACTATTTGGGAAACATTGGATTTGTGTTGGTAGAGGTTGCTTGGTAGGAAAAGGGAGAAATTCCACTCAACACTCAACAAAGTGGTAAGTCTTTCCTTTGTTCATTTTGAAGTTTGCACATAACAAGTCTTCTTTAGGGCTAGTTGGGTAGTGTTGAAGAGTGGTAACCGAGTAATTTCATGTGGAAAGAATAAACACAAGGAACAAAACCAAAGGAATCACTAATTCACTTGGTGCAGGGGAAGCAAAGCAACAAAGGGTTAAGGATTGTAGACTTGGGAAAGGTTTCTTTGAGAGTGCTTGGAGACAGTATGGAGGGAGCACTTGAAGAGCATTGGAAGACAACGAAACTGTCGACACAAACTAGGATATACCATTTGTAGTAGAAGGGTCATGAGCTAACTCAGGCCCTTGGGAAAGTCAACAATAGGTCCACACACGGGTTGATTCCTTTTTGAGTTGGTTGTGTTTCCACCTAATACACACCTAGGGGGAGTGCGGCAAAAATATTCAATCCGCTCGGTGTGTCCTTGGGGGAAATTCAGAGTCAATTGGAACGAACATTTTTCCCACTCCGTGTATGCTCTACCCATCGCAGGCTAGTTTGAGCTTTGGGATATCAAAAGCAGAAGTGTCACATTCATTGATTTTCTCACATTAAGCTAAAAAATTCAATTTTACTTATAGCAAGATGAGATCTGCGGTAAGAATTATATAAATTTGACAAGTATCGAACCTTTTAAGCAGGTTCATCGTCGGGAGAACGAGATTCTCCAACGAAAATCTGGTGTTGCCATGCTATGATCGAAAGCGGGGAAATTTTGACTAAGGAAGCGGGAAACACTGTGAGGTGACCTCAGAGAACAGTTAGACTACATCCTTGTTGGTGTATTATTGAACAACGCTCTTGAGACTCCGTCCCAATACACACGTCCTTGTACGGAGCCACCTAGATCATATTCCGGACACATTTCCTGTACCGTAAGGTATATCAGCAATCCCCCCATCCGACTATAAATCAACCTCATATTTCAAAATCCATAATACAATAAACCAAGAATCATTCACACAACAGTCCTTTTAGCACTCCAACAAACAATGAATCCATTAGCACTGGTCTTTCATCAACAACAATTGTTCAAGTCTTTGCTTGTTTATCTATCTTGAATTGTTGTTCATCTTATGATATCATGCTGTGGATGTTATTTTGATTAAGTTGGAAAAGATGTTGTTGTCGTTTATTTATATGATGTGGATGTGTCATTGATTTAATTTTGGGAATGAAATCTTGGTTTAATTTTGCATAAATTAGAGACTTGGTTCCAATTTGTCTCAAATCAAAAACTTCTAAAACAACATCCATTCTAAACACATCAAACTTAAACTTTAAAAATCCTTAGCAAACCTTTTTTTTAATAGGGTGTACCTCCCTTGGCTTCGTTAGGAGTTTTCCTAAATGGAGGAATCGGGATTAGGTGACAACACCTGATTCTTTGCTTGCCCCCAAGGCCACACCGAGAAGCTTCGAAATATTTTTGCTGCGCTCCCCCTAGGTGTGCATATCGAAGGCAACAATGTGGTATTGTCTATTTGTCAGAGTGCACATTGAAAAATGGTTGGCATGGTGTATAAGATATTCCATGAAGTGCAGAAGTATTGTGTGCAGTGTAAATTTCTAGCATGGGCTTCAAAACTAGTAAACTATGGTGCAAACATAGGCATAATGTGTCATCAACTAGGAAGGAAGTGGGAAAGTTTCCTAGGTTAAATTGTTGTTTGTAAGAGGGTGTTGACAAGAAGTTGAAACCTCATATTTATAATTCTTGATTATATCAATTGTATTCTACTTCAACAAAAGACTCGTCAATACCCAATTTGAGAATCAAACATACTTGTATTGTTCTTATGGTTTTCTTTGGATATGATCATGGAATATTGGCTAAGTGTAACTAGTCGTAAACAACACACATAATAAGTTAATATCCAAAGGGTTGGGAACAATAGGCCTAGTAAATGGGTAGCTCAAGGAAAGAGGTATGGGGATGCCTTGAGTGAAGAGGCATAGTCCCCTAACGAGTAGTCATGGGTGACCATGTCCCAAGGAAGAAAATTGGGTGGTATCAGCATGATCGTCAAAGTTTGGGAACTGAAGCTTTGGGGTTTTGACAATTGGTATCAGATCCCAATGTAAACCAAAAGTGAAGTTTTGGGAATCTCTTCACCACTATTTTGGAAGTGACAATTGGTATCAGAGCAATTTTGAAGACCGAAAGTGTGTTGAAAGTGAAGTTTCAAAATAACTAAAGGGAGCCAAGAACAAGTTTGTTGCAGGATTTGGAACCAACGTGAAAGAATAGTGAGAAATGTGAGCTTGGGAATGACAATTCTCATCAGCAAAGTGCAGGGAAAAAATTGTGCAATAAACAATTTCCATAGATATGACACATCATAATTGGTAATACAAAGCATAGTTTGGATGTCCTTTACTAGGTTGGGTGCAAGAGCTAAATAAGTTCATTCACAAAGCATAGCTGGTGTGAAAAGGAACTTGTGAAGTTAACATCTTGGACAATGCATTCCAGATCTGAGCAGAGACAATTTTGGGCATTCTAGGTTCACTTGACATCTCCTACAATCATTTGGTATAAGAGGTTATGTTAGTGAACCAAACAGGTTGTACCGAAGGCATAGGGCAGATGGAAATTCAACAATAGGAAACCGAAATGTCGAATGCACCAATAATAGACAACACACTATTTGGGAAACATTGGATTTGTGTTGGTAGAGGTTGCTTGGTAGGAAAAGGGAGAAATTCCACTCAACACTCAACAAAGTGGTAAGTCTTTCCTTTGTTCATTTTGAAGTTTGCACATAACAAGTCTTCTTTAGGGCTAGTTGGGTAGTGTTGAAGAGTGGTAACTGAGTAATTTCATGTGGAAAGAATAAACACAAGGAACAAAACCAAAGGAATCACTAATTCACTTGGTGTAGGGGAAGCAAAGCAACAAAGGGTTAAGGATTGTAGACTTGGGAAAGGTCTCTTTGAGAGTGCTTGGAGACAGTATGGAGGGAGCACTTGAAGAGCATTGGAAGACAACGAAACTGTCGACACAAACTAGGATATACCATTTGTAGTAGAAGGGTCATGAGCTAACTCAAGCCCTTGGGAAAGCCAACAATAGGTCCACACACGGGTTGATTCCTTTTTGAGTTGGTTGTGTTTCCACCTAATACACACCTAGGGGGAGTGCGGCAAAAATATTCAATCCGCTCGGTGTGTCCTTGGAGGAAATTCAGAGTCAAGTGTTGTCACCTGAATACTTGAATCCTCCATCTAGGCTACTCCTAGTAAAGCCAAGGGGGGTGGTCCCTATAAAAATTAAACTAAGGCTTTTACACTACAAAAGGAAAAAGCTAAATCTAGGAGTTAAAATGATGAAAATGATTATTGAATCAAGAACGTCTGCGATAAATTAAATCAACAACATTTTCATTTAAAAAAAACATTCACAACGTTTGTATATTGATTTAAAACAAATAAGATTGAAAAAACATTGACTAGTGTCGGGAAGTATAAATTGTTAGAAAAACAGGATCGCAGAGTAATAACAATAAACAAGATGCAAATATAAATCACATAAAAAACATTATAAGAGAGACACCAATATAACATGGTTCACCCAAGATGGGCTACGCCCACACAGAAATTTACAGTTCTTATTATTATACCATCCAACAAATGAAGGGATACAACCTGCAACACATCCACTGCAACTTCCTCCTCACTCTCTCACAATCTCTCTCCCACAATCTCTCTCCCACAATCATAGATATATTTACAATGCTACAATACCCAACCGTATTACAATTCCTTCCTTTTAAAGAGTGAATACCATGGGAAAATACTATGGAACACCCAATACCATGGTCCCATAAATCACCCAATATTGACCAAGTCATGATTATGAAATTACAACATTTTAGAAGGCATTTTTTTTTTTCTGAAATTTTCACTATAGTGACGCAGCCCCCAAATCCCTGCCAGGGGGGGGGGTTCCCAAACTAGTCACGACCCCCCCTGAACCCCCCATGATGACTATTTTGGGGGGAAATCCCCCCTAAACCCCCCCAACCCGTCATGGGATGGGATCTAGAAACGGTTGAAACACGACCTCTGAATAAGGAATATCAAGCTCCACAACCAACAATATCCCACTTGAAGACTGATCACAACAACTCCACCGCTGCTGCACTTGCTGGACTATGCTCTGAACCTTGGATCTAGAAAATTTCTCATCTTCACCTTCATGATTGAATTCCAATTGAAAACAAGCAGGAACTCAATTTCTCTCTGGTTACTACCTTTGTCAACATGTCTGCAGAATTCTAGCTAGTGTGTATCTTTTCCAGCTTCAACAGTTCATCTTCTAGAACAGGTCGTAAGAAATGGTACTTGAGCTGTATATGTTTAGTCTTAGAATGGAAAGCTGAGTTATTTGCAATATGAATGACACTATGGATATCACTGTACAACTTGTTATTCTCCTGCTTCTTACCCAATTCCTCCATGAACCTCTGTAATTAAATAATTTCTTTACTAGCCTCTGTAGCAGCAACATACTTTGCTTCCATTGTTGAATGTGCAACAACCTATTGTAGTTTCAAAATACAACTTACTGTTCTTTTCCACCTACAGTAAAGACATACCCTGTGGTGCTCCTCTTGCTATCTTATCACCTGCCATATCTGCATCAACATATCCATGTAGAATAGTGTCTGAACCTCCAAAAGATAATGCATGAATGGTAGTACCTCTCAAATAGCTGAGAATACACTGCACTGCCTTCCAATGTTCTTTACCTGGATTGTTCATATACCTGCTCACAAATCCCATTGCGTGTGCAATATCTAGTCTTGTGCACACCATGGCATACATCAAGCTGCCTACTACTGATGAATAGGGAACACTTGGCATGTAGTGTATCTCTTCCTGTGTCTTGGGACACATCTCCTTACTTAGTTTGAAATGGTTGGCCAAAGGTGTACTAATTGGTTTTGCATTCTGCATTCTAAACCTCCCCAACACCTTTTGTATGTACTCACCCTGAGATAATGTCAATTTGCTATTTTTTATGTCTCTTGTTATTCTCATACCAAGGATTTGCTTTGTATCACCAAAATCCTTCATCTCAAATGAATTAGCTAACTTCCTTTTGAGCACATTTATATCTTGCATGTTAGACCCTACAACAAGCATGTCATCCACATACAATAACAAGATAATATATCTTCCATTATCTAGCCTCTTGAAAAAACACAGTGGTCAAAATGACATCTACTATAACCTTGTTCTGTCATAAACCTGTGAAATTTCAAATACCACTGCCTTGGAGCTTGCTTTAGGCCATACAAGCTCTTCTTAAACCTGCGTACCAAATTATCCTTCCCTTTGTCCTCATACCCTTGTGGTTGTTGCATATAGATCTCTTCCTCCAAATCCCCATGGAGAAAGGTTGTTTTTACATCTAATTGTTCAAGATGCAAATATTCTATCGCCACCAGAATTAAAATAGTTCTAATTGAAGTCATTTTAACAACAGGAGAAAATATTTCATCAAAATCTATACCTTTCTTCTGTGCAAACCCCTTTACAACAAGTTTGGCCTTGTACCGCTTCTTTCCTCCATCTTCTTCTTTCAACCTGTAAACCCATTTATTTTGCAATGCTCCTTTACCAACAGGCAACTGAACCAAATCTCAAGTCTAGTTTCTTACCAATGAGTCCATCTCCTCATTCATGCCTTGCTTCCACTTCTTTCTAGTTTCCACCTGCATTGCTTCTTCATAACATTCTAGTTCACCAGAATGAGTCATCAATAAATAATACAGTGAAGGGAAGAATCGCTTAGGGGGTCTACTTAACTTGGTATATATTCTAACACTTGCAGGAGTTTGAGGTACCTACTGTTGTTCTTGATTTTCCGACACCTTTGGAACTTCATTTTCTTTGAGTTCATCAAGCACTGTGTACTCTGTGTTTTCCTTTTCCTGTTTTTTTCCCTGCAACTGATTTTTATACATCACATTTTCATTGAATACCACATCTCTACTCCTAATTATTTTGTTATTTTCATAATCCCATAAGCGATAACCAAAATCATCAACCCCGTATCCAATAAAGATACATTTCTTGGATTTAGCCTCAAGCTTTGTTCTATTTTCTTTATCAATATGAACAAATGCTTCACAACCAAAAGTTCTAAGAAAAGAGTAGTTTACCTTTTTACCTGTCCATGCCTCCTCTGGAATACCACCATCCAAAGCACTTGAAGGCCCTCTGTTTATTAATAAAATAGCAGTATCTAAAACATCTGCCGAAAATTGTAAGGACAACCCTGCATGCAATCTCATACACCTTGCATGCTCCATGATTGTTCTTTTCATCCTTTTTGACACACCATTTTCTTGTGGTGTTCCTGGGACTGTCTTCTCTCTACGAATCCTATGGTATGAACATTAACAATCAAACTCATTGCCGCAGTATTCACCTCCATTATTAGATCTGAGACACTTCAACCTTTTTCGTGTCTCATTCTCAACCAAAGATTTCCATTTCTTAAAAGTAGAAAACAAATTAGATTTCTGTCTAATGCAATAAACCCAATTTTTTCTAGTTGCATCATCAATAAAAGTAACATAATAACGAGAGCCACCAATAGATTGTACCTGAGCAAGTCCCCATACATCTGTATGTACAAGCTCTAACTTTTAACTCTTCTTCTATTTTCCAACCCTGAGAAATATGACTCTCTTTTGTTTTACATAAACACAGCTTTCACATAATTCCAAACTTACCTGCTTCAGATCTGGCAGCAAATTCCTTGAGTGGAGAATCTGCATCCCCTTCTTACTCATGTGGCCAAGCCTATGATGCCACAATGTTGTATCTGTTCCTGTGGAAGCTAAAGAGATAGAACCGTCAATATTATGAGGACATAAATACAACGTACCTATCCTGTCTCCTTTTGCTATCACCATTGATCCTTTAGTGATCTTCCACCACGTTTCTCCAAACGTAGATAAACAACCACCATATCCCAATTTCCTTGTTGATATCAAATTTATTTTCATAGAAGGAATATGCCTTACATATTTTAGCATCCATTCAAAATTCTTTAAATTTATTCGTACCTTACCCATTCCAACAACTTTACATGGTTCATCATCACCCAATAAAACATGTCCAAAATCACCTGGAACATAATCATGAAAGAATTTCCTATGGGGTGTAGCATGACATGAAGCCCCTGAATCTATTACCCAGTAATCACTAGTATTATCTAATGCAAGAATCAAAGCATCTTGTAACACATCACCTACTACATTTGCTTCTTGAGTAGTCTCCTGCTGTCCATCTCCTTTCTTCTTTAGAGATCTACAGTCTTTCTTCAGATGTCCATTCTGTCCACAGTTCCAACACTCTATCTTTCCTAATCTGGACTTGGATATGACATTCCTGGACTTGCTATGATTACCTGGGATATTTCCTCTCTCCCTTTGTCTTCCCATGCTCTCCATGGTCAATGCATTACCTGTTGTCTCACCTATGCTTTTCCTTCACATTTCCTTGCTAAGAATAACACCATCAACATCATCAAATTTCAAAGTGTTTGAACTAGAGACAGAGTTACTTACATCCATGACCAAGCCATTCCATCTTTCTGGCAATGAACACAAGATTAGAAGAGCCCTAACCTCATCATCAAAGTTCACTTTTATAGAACTTAGTTGATTTGTAATCATATTAAATTCATTTAAATGATTAGCAACAGATCCACCTTCTGACATCTTCATATTGAATAAACGCTTCATTAGAAATACCTTGTTGGAGGCCGAGGGTTTTTCATACATCTTACCCAATGCGCTCATCAGAACCTCCATTGTCTTTTCTTTTGAAATATTGAAATCCACTGATGAATCCAGACACAGTCGTATTGTTCCTAGTGCCTTTCTGTTAAGAACCTCCCATTCTTCATCCTTCATAGTCGCCAACTGTTTTTCTTTTCCTCCCAACGGTAGGAATAGATCCTCCTGATACAGATAGTCCTCCATTTGCATCTTCCATAACTGATAGTTTTGGCCGTTAAATTTTTTGACCTTAAACTTTCATTCTTTCATCATTACTCCCACTCGAACCAGGAACCCTTCTTTTCTGCGAGTTTATATGCCAAATAAACCTTTGGCTTTGATACCAATTGTTAGAAAAACAAGATCGCATAGCAATAACAATAAACAAGATGCAAGTATAAATCACATAAAACACATTACAAGAGAGACACCAATATAACTTGGTTCACCCAATATGGGCTACATCCACACATAAATTGCTAGTTCTTATTATTATACCATCCAACAAATGAAGGGATACAACCTGCATCACATCTGTTGCAACTTCCTTTTCACTCTCTCACAGTCTCTCTCACACAATCATAAAGATCTTTACAATGCTACAATACCCATCCGTATTACAATGCCTCCCTTTTAAAGAGTGAATGCCATGGGAAAATACTATGGAACACCCAATACCATGGGCCCATAAATCACCCATTATTGACCAAGTCATGACTATGAAATTACAACATTTTACAAGTCATTGTTTTCAAAAAATTTCGCTACAGGGGTGCTGCTCCCAAACCCTCACCATAATGAGCAGGGAAAATTTTAGGAGCGAATTATAGCCCATGGGAGAAATTATAGGGGTCAACAAGAAACCTTGGGCAAATTTTTAATATGAAACGAGTTTTTTTAAATTTAACATATTAGCCCCATATTTATTTAATCCATAGTCAAAGGAAATCGAATAGCCAAGGTCGCGAAAGAGGAAAAATTAATGTAGCCAAGTAAAATAATCGCGAAATGGTGAATTCGCCCAGAATTTCGGGTAATGGAGGCCCCGAAGAGTTGGTTCGCCCACTATTTAGGGTAATGGAGGCCACGAATAGTTGGTTCGCCCAGCCAGGAATTTATTATATGGGTAATGGAGGGCCGAGGCCATGATCAGTTGGTAACTTGGTTCGAACTTCTCCCCCGGATTTTGGTGATGACGCCCACGAGCAGCTGGCTTGCCCCACGTTTTCGGCAATGGCAGCCCGACGTTGAGATTTTTTAGTGGTATAATCAGCAACTTGCCGAAGGTAATGCCACTGGATTGTCGAAGGTATTTACATTCACACCTTGTAGGGTAGAATATCTTCTGCAGTATTTACTTCCTCTCTACTTTGTCGAGGATGGGGCATATTTCATGTTGCTTCCATCATTGGAAAAATATTTCCCACCACAATAGGGCATCGCTTATAATCTTTAATTGGGTGAATGAGATTTTTTCGTGGGTTGCATATCCCTTGGCATCCAGAGTAAAATTTTAATTGCCAAAGCTAATTCTCAGGCTTCCATTGAAAGGGTTGATTGGAGTAATTTTGCTTGAACTCGTTCCTTCGTTAAAATGGATGGAATTTGGACACTACATATAGGACTATGTAGTTATGGATTTAGAAAGTGCCTTTGTAGAGATCTGAAAGTCATCATTTAGCTCAGTGAATTTCTTTTTTTTTTAATTGCTAGTTGGAGCTCCTCCAACCCTTCTTTCAAATGACTTAACCTCCTATTGGGGGAGGGGAAAGGCTTCTTGATCCTTTTCTTGTGCTATCTTCCATGTTTGAATCGCATCTCAGACTTTATCTGGATACTCTACCACTGCTTTATATTTTCCTCTAGCGTCAACTAACTTTATTGGTGCCTTTCATCCCAACAACTATAGATTTTTCCCAAGGAGCTTGGACCTCTTCGATGTGAATGAATAATATGAAGTTTTGTGTCATGTGGCTTTCACTGTGGCTATGATATCAAAAAGAATTTGAAATTTAATGTGATTTTTGTCATTAGACTTGTGGCTTAGTGAATATAAGTGTTTTCAGCTTATGGCTCAAAGGATTTCATAAGGGGTTATGAAACCGAGTTTCTCCATGTGCAATATTTCCTTTTAGTCTTTGGCCAGACTCTGAACCTTTTGGACTGTCCAAACTGGTCCATACCAAACCTCCCAATCATTCCTCAAACAATACAAGAAAAACTAACCTAAACAATTAAGTTAAAGCAAAAAAACTACTTTCGATGTTGCATATGTTTAAATTCTCAATTTTATATTGACCATAGGCTTTAAACTAGGGATAATGTTATGATGTTATTGAGACTTATGTATCTCTTTTTTCAATTACTATATTTGCATAAGTGCAAGCACCTCGTAAGTGTGATTTTGTTGATGAAGAACATTTGGTACCAGCAATCATATTTCTAAATGTGGTTGATAGTAGAAAGAAATTGGAGAAAACCACTTTTGAAATGGCCATTTCAGGAAAGGAAGTTGAAGAGCATAGTGTTGATGGGTACATTCATGCAAATGTGACTAAGGTACGAATTTGTGTTGGATTAATGAAACTTATATGTGAGCATGCTACTTCAGCAGGTGCATAGGCAGAGGATATTTTGTCTAATGAAACTCAGGAAAAAAATGTATCACAAGTTGTCACATCAGCCTAGGCTTCAAATTCTAATCTTAATGAAAATAAAATGGATTGTAAAGCAAATATCCTGGATAAGAATTTTAGAGGGAAGCATTCCACACAATTTTCAAGTTATAGTGTGGTATACAAAAGGGTTCACATTTTTTTCTAGCTTTATGTTACCCTTGAATAGCCTTTTCTATTTTGGGTTAGAAAATATGGTTTCTATCTTTGCTCTTAGATTTCCTTTGGATGCTTGGAGCTACATTGAACATTATTATTACCATATTATACACAAGAAATACCTTCTAATTCTAGTAATGTGTTTTTCTAATAGTTGTTTGAACTGTGCATGTGATGATTTCTCTGTGCAATTGATCAGTGATGAGAAGGAAGGAATTTGTATCAATACCTTCTATTCAAGAAGCAGTCAATGAGACTGATAAGTATGTTCTCGAGTGTCTGGTTGTAATGCCTAGGACACTAGCTATAAATAAAAGAAGTATTGTATGCATGAATAAAGCATGAGACAAAAATTCATTAATGCTACAAGATGTGTATCACTCCCTGTCAAGGATTTTATTTTAGAATTTGGGGTGGACTAGTACCTATGGTTTTCCTCTTAGTTGCATGGTTTCACATACTCGCCCTTGATTTGTTCTTTAAACAATTGCAGCCAAATTTCAGTCTTTGTCTTGGAAGTGATGATTGATTTGGTGTTGTTGTGATTATTTTTATACTTTTTCTACATCTCCGCAATATCTCTAGAACCTGTTGATGTACTCACTTTATATGTTTTGAGAACTTCTTAGCCTCATGTTGATAAGTGTCCTCTTGCCAATTTCCCTGCCAAATGGTCTATGTTACAAGATCCACTAACGATTGATGTGGGAAGCCTAAACAGACTTCAAAGTGTGATTTACTAATGGAGTTATTAAGTGCTTCAATACAACTATGTTAAATGTATGGAAACTTCTTGTCCCATGTATTTTAGTGTCAATAATTCACTACATCTTTAACAATTGCACAATAGCGTTGTTTACCACCTTTGTTTGAAACACACATGAAAATTTGTGCTCTTCTTTAGCTCTTTATCGATAAATTTCGTAATGCATTCCAAAAATTCCTAAAAAAACATTGTCCCTGTCTGAAATGATGGAAGGAAGCAGTATGAAATTCACTCAAACTTGACTGACAAACAAGTTTTTGGCCCATTGACTTATTATGTTCCTCTGACATGGTATCAATATAGAAATCTTGCTAATTCTATCAACTGCACCCGAATATGGTTTCTTTGTATTGAGGTGGTTAGCAAACCCCAACAATTTCATTCAAATAGATTCCCATGACTAAGTCATTACTAGAAAATTAGAAATAGTGTGTGTAGAGACCCTGACCGATTTTTTTGTTTGTTGGTTTGGACAGATTGAACAATGAGTATGCCATTTTAAATTACCTACATCCTATTCCATCTCAGACTGGTATAAATATCTCCTCAATTAGCCAATGTCTTCCCCACTCTAAATTGACCAACTATTTAAGAGTAATTTGCATCCCTAACTAACTATAGTTGTATCTTGTTGCAATCAGGGTAAACATAACATCCCAATTTCTAGATGATGGTCTTTGCGCTCCTCTGTTTAGCCTTCTGTCAACTTTCAACAATTTCAGTGAAGACCTCATAGGTGGGATACATTGTGCTAAAACCTGCAATCTTAGTATATTTTTACTTCAGCAGAATACTTAATGTTGTGATTAGGGGTTGAAACTTGAGACAACAAATTTTCCTCTCTATTTCTTCCCCTTTCTTCTTGTTGTCCGTTGAGATGCACACCAGCAATAGAAATCTTTCGAAAGTTGTCTCTTCACTACAAGTGAGAGAAGTGTGGCCGCGGGGGCAAGCATTGAGCTAGGTATTGTCACCTAAATCCCAGCTCCTCCGTTTAGGCTAACTCCTAACGAAGCCAAGGGGGGTAGTCCCCACAAAGAGTTTCACTAAGGCTCTTATGTTTTGTAATGTCTTTTGATGAAGTGATGCGGATGGGTGTTGTTTAGGAGTTTTTATGATGAGGCCAAATTATAAATGAGATAAACAAGATAAGATGCAATCCACATTGCTAAACAAGATATCGAAAATGACAGTACTTTTCAAGAACTGAAGTTTAAACAATGCATCCACAAGATAGAGTAAAACCACAAGGACAAATGGTCCTGATCAAGATATAATAGTTTAGATAACCAGTTCCTTATGGAGTCAAAGAATAACAAGTATGTGATGCTGAATGCGTGGGTCTTGAAAGGTAGCTGTTCATGAGATCGTTGTGCAAATTATCTTGGTAAATTATAAGTTTTTAGTGGTCTTTGATTATTAGGCTAAGAACAAGGATATCAAAAGTCCGGAAATAGTACTGGTAACATCTTAGATGATAGGTCGAAGCCACCCAAATTTCAAGAGGGTAAGTATTCAATTGCCTTGACAACCCTTGAGTCTGACAGCGAGATTTCGGCACCACCTGTTTCAGGAAACAACCTCGGTAAATCTCGAAAGCAATGCCGGTTCGTTGGTTGGGGTAAAGTTTTATTAAGTTACCACTTGTGAGATTAGCCAATCCAACACCTTTCTGAGTACTAGCCCAACCCTTTCAGGTTGGAAGATCATACGGGTGTTGGATAATCGACCAAGATAAATTAATTATGAAGGGGTGTGAGTTGGAATATTTTATTATTAAAGCATAGTTCAACTCTCCGATAGAGAGCGCTCTTGACTTAGTCTTAAGACCAAAGTTCAAGAGACTTTAATTAATCTAAATGCCTAATGCAAGGGAAATGCAACAACTAAATGCTCTTCGACAGAGAGTGCTCTTGACTTGGATTTGGCCAAGTTCAAGAGACTTTAGTTCTTTTAATGAAAGAGAAGCAATTGTACCTTGAAGAACAAATATGAAGCTTTAAAATGACTGAAAATAAAATGATGATAACAAGATGAAACAAGATACTTGAAACAAAAATCAAAATAAACTTAGTGTTCTACCAAACAATATTAATCTAAAAGTGGGATCTACCTCCGAACAAGGTTGATCACTAGAAACACTAGTCCTTGAGACTTTCCAGCCAGTTGAAACTTTGGCAAGGAGGCTAATGGGGAACGAGAAGCTGCCACAAAGCTATGTGGCCTCTGGGATGAAATCCCAAAGTTTGCTTACTCTAGTCAAAACTTGGAAATGGAGTATAATGAAAGTAAATAATTTAATCTAAAGCATGAAATAAGAGAGTTCTAAACTAGCAAAGCACAACACTCTTCCCCAAATGGGGAAGAAGAAACCAAAAGTGGAGGACTCCTCCACTTAACCTTTTTATTTAACTTTACAAATGCCTTAGGAGAAATCCCTGAAAGGTCTTTTCAAACTGAAAAAATAAAGAAATCAAACTTGGAAGCCCTTAAGGGCTTGTAAAAAAAGGAGATTGGTTTTTGTTCTGATTTGGTTTGAGTCTTCTCCTTGAATGTAACTTTGCTCTTCTTTGAATATTGTTCTTATTGAAATTTCTTCTCCTTCAAAAAGATCTACACAAGCTCAAACTCATCTCAACAATGTACCCATTAGATGTTAGTAAAAACCAACTTTGAAACTATATGCAAGAACCGAGATCTAATCTATAAACTTATTGAACAATTGCAAAACTTAGATCTTGAAATGAGATTTCAACTTATAGCAAAAATACAAGATCTAAATCACGAAAACAATTTTAACACTAAACTATCTTACTCTTTGTTTTTTGTTGTGTGATTTTGTAGGTTGATGGAAGGGAAGAAGGTCAAGGCAAGGGAGAAGGAAGAACAAGATGAAGAAGAGGACGAGAGGAGGTAGGAGAGGGAGGATGAAATGAAGGAGAAGAGGAGGAACGGAAAGGAGAAGGAGGATGATGAAGAGGAGGACGAAAGCTAAGAGGAAAAGGAGGAATGAAAGGGATAAGGAGGATGATGAAGAAGAGGACGAAAGCTAGGAGGAAAAGGAGGACGAATGGGAGAGGAAAAAGTGGTTTTGGAGAGGCAAATGAGAGGGAAAAGACCAAGTGAGCCGAAAACAAAGGCAAACAAGGTGTGATCTCAAACTTGGAGAAAGGAGAAGCTTGGAAGTCCACAGTTTGGATAGGTAGATCTAGTAACCAAAGTAGAAGTTTGCTGAAAGTTTGATGGTGAAGCAAGATCTCCTTGTTCTTATGCTTATAAGATGAGAGTCCTTTGGCCACAAGTAGAGTGAAGGTGAACCTGCAAAAGATCTTAAAACTTTGGAAGACACCTGCAAGACAAATATGCTCAAGTGAAAAGACAAGAATTATGATTGCATGTGCTAGATTGTTAGCCTTCTTGAAACATAAATCAAAACTTAATATTCCTAAGCATATGAGTAATACACAATATCACCTCAGTTTTGGGATGATGCATGGCCACCAAGAGCCTCCACAAATTGACCTCCAAAGTCACAACTTTATTAAATATTCAGTAAGTTACAATTCCTCCAGAGTTTCTTTGTTAAAAATCCATGAGGAATGAGGAAAAAGAGCCTCATTATATAACAATAGACAAGAGCTAGTCTACCCTAATTCGAATTGGCATTGAGAAGGGAGCCAATGGTATGAGTCACCAAATCGAATTCCATCTAATCTCTATCAAATCCATGTTAAGCCAAGCTTGGAGTGCAACTCCACCAAACAATTCGAGTTGCATTGAAGGAGGTGAGGAGGTGGCCTCCACCTAGGCAATGCACCCCTCACCTTTCATTGGAATAATCACCAACCAAATGGTAATGTGCCATGTGGTAAACTCGAGCTTCAAAGAGGTTGATGTGAGCTAGTGAAGGATGGCATGAACCCTTGTGTGGTGAGGCTTGGAGCCTTGTGGTAGTTGCAAACTCGAATTGCTTGGAGTTAGAACCTGAGATATGCCTAAATTTTAGAAAATCACTCACTCTCACATCAATGCAACATCCACCAATCCATTTATCACTTGACATATCACCCAATTCGCAGATTTGAGGAAGGTGGGCGAATTCACTTGGAGGGATCCACTTGTGATGACTGTACACTTGACTAGATGATGACTAAGATGATTGGAATCTTCATTAATGCTCCATGCCATGTCAATTAGCCTTTTATTTTAATCCATTTGGATTATTTTGGAGAGATTTGGATTATCTCCAAATATTCAATTTTTAATATTTTAATTAATCATTTCTCTGTAAATGGTATTTTTAAGAAATTATTAATTATGAGGCTGAGTTGGCATCCAGAACTTAGGATAAACTGGTCCGGGGATCATGACTGATTTTTGGCTTAAGGTTGAAGCCTTCAATCACTGAATTTGGATCCTGGATGACTGACATATTACAAAATGAAATTTCTCTATTTAAACTATAGAGAAATTTATTAAAATTTAAAAATAATTAAAAACCCAAATCCGATGCCTCTGGTAAAAAAAAATTGAAATTTTTTATGAGGGTCCTAGAGACTTAGGACATGACCAAAACCTATTCTAATAGTGTCTAGTAGGCTTATATACATCAGTTGGACTCTAATACCCCCCCATGGCTAAAATTTTCAAAATCGGGCATTCCAGCTTTGGAGGAAGCGGGAGAAAACCTCATCGATTATAGCTCGGCTATAGGCAAAGTATAATTGACAAGGGAAAAAAATCCCTGGAATACCTTAGTTGCTTAATCAAGTCATGGGGAACCGAGACACTCAGAATGCTACTAGCACACTTTATTACAAACCCCATGGGGGCCATGGTCATGTTGACTGAAAAACAAAATTGGCTAGGCACAAATGCTGGATCATCTGATACATTGGAGTACAAACATTCATCATGTTTTTCAAATGGCAGCTATTCAGATAATCCAACTATGGTACAAAAAGTTGGTAACATTTGGCTCCAACTGTGGGACAGACACTTGCTCGATCTATGGATCAAAGAAAGTGTTCAAGAATCCCAGAACATCGGTTTCCTGCATGGAAACATAAGTGTCTTAGTCCAACATTTTCATGATAAATAATGCCAAAAATGAAAATACCAACATAAAATAATTTTTGCATTTTTCAAAAGGTAAAATCTTTCTTTTCCTAACATGTATGATGCAAATATGATACAATATTTCAATGTACAAAAGCTATGATACATAAATATGGTACAAAAAGGTAAAATACATAAAGTACAACAAGATAAGGTTTAGGGATTTCCTAAGATGACCCCTTGGTCATCTTGAATTTTGTTTCGATAAAAGGGTTTTAGTTGTTTCCCATTTATGGCTAATGGTATCATCTCCCCATCCATGGTATTCAGAAAGAAAGAATGTGTTCCATCCTGGCAACGTATAATAAAAGGGCCTTTCCAAAGGCTGTCAAATTTTCCATGCTTCCCTGGATTTTCTCCTCTTTTGTCCCATAAGAAAATAGTATCTCCTACTTGGAAATCTCTAGGTTTAGCTGATTTGTCAAAAGTGGTCTTCATACTTTCCTGGTGTCTTAGCATTTTGTCCAATGATGTCCTTCTGCTTTCATCAAGTTCAATGATCTGATTTGCCCTATCCTCTAGTTCCAGTTTTTCAATACCATAATTAGTCAGCATTCTAAAAATGGGTATTTTCATGCTGAATGGTAATGCTGCTGTGATGCCATAAACAAGTTCAAAGGGAGACTTCCGAGTGGAGTTCTTCTTGGTGATCCTATCTTCCCACAGATCATACTTGATTTTTCTATCCCAAGATCTTTTGTTATCACCCACAATTTTCTTAAGGATGGTCATTAAGTTCTTGTTTGAGGTTTCTGCAAGTCCATTACCCTGAGGATAGTAATCAGAAGAGTGTGATAGAACAATGCCATACTTAAAACAAAAATCATTCATTTCTACCGAGCTGAAAGCCTTGGCATTGTTAGTTGTTATTTTCAAGAGAGTACTAAATCGGGTGATGATCCTGTCCTCAATGAAGTCCATGATAACCTTGTTAGTGGTTGTTTTGGTGGGTATAACTTCCACCCACTTAGTGAAGTAATCGGTTGCAGTAAGGATCCAGCAAAATACATTGCTAGAGTTATCTTTTATCTTCCCAATGAAATCAAGACCCCATTGCTGAAAGGGGGCAATGACAACTACTGGCGTAAGGGGCAAAGCAGCCAATTTAGGTTTTCCTGTGAAAAGTTGACATTCCTAGCAATACTTGACATGTTTATAAACATCAGCAAAAATAGTCGGCCAATCGTAACCTGCTCTCAGGATTTTATGAGCAGTTGTATTTGCTGCATAATGCCCCCCACAAAATCCTGAATGGAACTCAGTTAGGATCTTTTTGGAATCTTGTTCATGTACACATCTAAGTATTACATCATCCGGGTTTCTCCAACCCAAACCCTCCTAAGTGAGGTAATACCTAGTGGTTTTTAATCTAAGAGCCCTTCTCTTATGTCCCTTGAGATGATCTGGGACATCTAAGTGTAGCAGATAGTATATGATGTATGAGTACCAATGATTGTCAAGTTATTGCAAAGATGGTGTCATGCGAGGATTGGATGAGAGGTTTTCACAACTCATTTCAATGGCTTCTTCATTTTTCTGAGTTAGCATCTTAGCTAGGCCTTGCCCCTTGATTAGTTTAGTGGGCCTAATCTCTAGATCATACTCTTGGATTTTAGATACCCATGTGCCCCTTGTTCCTAAGCAATCCTGCTGGGATAGGATGTCTTTTACTGCAGCATGGGGGACATACCCTATAACTCTTGAATAACCAATGTATGTTCTGAAATGTTTTAGAGATTTTACCAAAGCATAGGCTTGCTTCTCCATGATAGTATATTTCAATTCCAAATTTTGAAGGGCTCTACTCATGAAGGCAATTGGTTGCTCGAACCCTTCGAAGTTCTTCTGGAGCAATACCCCGACAATTGTGTCCTTTGAGGAAAAAGAGAATATCATGAATTCTTTTGTGTAGTCAGGGCTGATTAACACAGGTGATCTAGTAATAGCATCTTTGATGGATGCAAAGGCTTCCCTCCCTTCATCATCCCAGAAAAATTTAGCATCCTTTTTTAACAACTTTCGCATGGGTTTCATTAGCTCGGCTAAATTTGGGATGAATCTCATTATGAAGTTGATATGACCGTTGAAAGATTGGAGACCCTTAACATTTCTAGGAAGGGGAATTTTCTGGATAGCTTCAACTCTTTCGGGGTCAACTTTGACCCCGTCTTTGTTAACAATGTGACCTAAAAGTTTACCCTCCTCAATGCCAAAGACTGATTTTACCAGATTTAAAGAAATCCCATACTCTCTGCATCTTTCAAATACCTTCCTAAGGTGACCAATGTGGCTAGATCTTTCTTTTGAAAATACAGTCAAGTCATCTTGGTATATTTCAATGATTTTGCCCACCAATTCCTTGAAGGCATAATCCATGGCCCTTTGAAAAGTGGCCCCAGCATTTGTGAGACCGAAAGGCATTCTTAGATATTCAAAAGTTCCCCAAGGGGTTGTAAAAGCAGTTTTGTGTCTATCTTCTTCTTTGATGACTACCTGATTGTAACTCGAAAAGCCATCCAACATTGACATCATCTTGATCCAGTGACCCGTTGGAGGAGGGTCTCCATATTTGGGAGGGGGTAATTGTCTTTTTGACATGCTATGTTTAGGTTCCTGAAGTCTATACATATTCTTAAACTGCCATTCTTCTTTCTGACTACCACTAAGTTGGAGCACCATGAAGTATGTCGAGTGGGTTCTATAATGCCTGCTGCCAACATCTTTTCTAATTCTTGTTTGACAATAGGAGCCAACTTAGGATTGATTTGTCTCGGCTTCTTCCGGAAAGGTTTTCCCTTTTGACATTCGGGTGTCAAGGGAATGGTGTGTTGAAAGACATCTTCCCTATATGCTTTAAGCTCATCACTAGTGAAGGCAAATATATCCCTAAATTCTCTTAGCAAGTTTATAAGGGCATTCCTTTCTTCCTTAGAGATACCTTTTCCAATTTTTAGTATTTTTGGTTCAGTTTCCGTTCCGATGTTGACTTCAATGTACTCACCTGGCTTCATCTAGTCCACACTATTTTTTCTCCTATCCTATCTATCAAAAATATTTTCTAAGGCAACAAAACCTCGTGGAACCAGATTTGAGCAGTTACCTTCATCATGATAGTCTTTGCATTCTTCCTGATCATTTGGTTTATAATTTAAGAACTCATCAATGCTATTTATGAACTTTAGTATTTCTTCATCATCTCTAAAAACTTGCCAATGTTCTATATTATCAGGCATGGAAGGTATGAAATTTATTTCCAAAGGGAAATGCCCCTCTAACATTTCATCTAACGGTTGAAGTGTTGAAGCTGAAACTGCAAGTCTATCTGCAACACTATTTTGATCTCGAGGGATTGCTTCTATATTAAGGACATCAAAGAATTCCATTGTGTCCCAGATTGCATTTCGGTATTTCTTAAGTCTCTGACACTTACATTCAAACTGGACCTTAATCTGTTGTATAATTAAATCTAAATCCCCTTTTATAGTTAGCAGTTTGATTCCCATGTCCTTGGCAATATCTATGCCTAGTAGAAGTTCCTCATACTCCACCACATTATTTGTTGCCTCAAACTCTAATCTGAAAGCAAAGTTGAAGACCTTACCCTCTGGTGAGATGATGACAACCCCAACCCCTTTTCCTGCTCTAGAATATGCTCCATCAAAGTTAATTTTCCATAGCTTATTTGTTTTTTCACTCTTAACCTCCTCATGAATTGGATCTAAAAAGGTGGAGTTGATTTGATAGGTCCCTATTTCACCAGTATTGCAGATAAATTCATTTGATGGTTTCTTAGGATTCTCAACATGGTATCTCCTTTCCTTTTCAGTGTGCAATTTTACAAGTGAATCTTCGAAATCTGGAACTGTTTCATAAGACCAATCTAGTTGTATAGAGCCACCCAAACTTGCACCCCACTTTCTAGAGAGCAGCATACCCCACCTATCTAGTACATCTATGACAAGGATGTCCCTGGTAACATGGATGTCTGGATACTTGGCCAATCTAATAGGTACGTTTTCTATCATCCCTTCAACCTCAACCGGTCTAGAATCCATGGCACACACATTTTGGTAGGGCCTGGTGGTTTTTAAGTTAAGTTGTTGCATAACTTTTTTGGTCATTAGACTTGCACCAAATCCTGAATCCAACATACAATTGTGTAGAAGAAGGTCACCTATCATCAATGATATATAGAAAGGGGGGTGAGCTTCTTTTCTTGTTTCCCTAGTATGCAGGATTATAGGAGGGTCCTCATAAGTTGTGCCATAGTTGGTTGAAGGTTTCTCTACATTGTTCGAAAAAGTGACCTTCTTAGGGGTCTGAGGAGTAAGAGGAGTGGGTGGACTGGGTTTGGTAGTACATGTAGAAATGGGTACTTCTAGTGTTTTCAACAAATTTTCCTTTTGACCAGGAATTTTATATAGCTTATTTATGGGTACAGGCACCTTAGTAGTATTGAACCAATTATTCCAATCAAAATTTAATCTACTAGAATCAGTTGATTCAGTTGGAATAGTTACCTTTGGTGGTTGCATGGCAGGTGCAGGATTTGATCTTCTTTGGTAACCAACCCCTTTAAACCTCTGCATATTGTGGAGTTGTTCATTTGAAGGTTTTTCTCCAAAGTTTTTAGTCATATTGTCTGGCTCATGATTGCTTTGTTCGGCCTGTTTCCAACTTTCTATGGGAATGTTGCGGATGTCTCCTATGGAATTTATGTACTCAGGCTCGCTTGATGTTGGCTCACTAGTACCACCCTCTGGAAAACCATGCTCTTGTACATAGTTTTCAAAGTAGCAGGCGAATTCCTCATGGAAATCTTTGCAAGCTTTGCAGAATGGGATATAGGTCTCGTTTATGTTAGCAGCCTCTATTTGACTTGGAGGCCTCTTTTCATTGTTGGGAGCCTTTTTCTGCCAATTGTTTTTGGGAGGGTAGTTTCTTTGAATCGGCTGAGTCTGCTGGATTTGTTGAACATGTTGGACATGTGCTCTTTCTATGTTTATGATTTTATTTTGCACTTCCTTCATCTGAACTACATGTTTTTGTTCATCCTTTTCCATCCTCTCATACATTTCCATCATCTTTTTCTCATATGAATCTTTTAAAGAAGCCATAGGGTCTTTTTCTTTAGGTTCAGGAGCTCTTGAAGGGATTGAGGATCTAGAATATCCTTGGATGTTTGATTCTCCAGAAGACATCATGTTTTTGTCAATCTTAGTAGCCAAATTTTGAGCTTCAAGCAAAGTAGTGGGTTCCTTATTTCTTATTTGGTATTGTATCTTGCCACTCAATGCTTCTATGTAATAGTCCAATAATGAAGCTGTAGGAGGTGCATAAGTATCAGGGATGGAATTAGACAACTCTGTGAATTTAGCATTAAATTCATCCATAGTTTCAGTATCTTACTTCTTCATGCTGGTTAAGGATGCAACTAGATGTCTAGGCTCCTTTTTGCTGCCAAACTTGTCGAGGAAAGTAGTCTTGAAAGATGCTATGGTGGCAAAAGAGTTGTTTGGTAGGTTGTCATACCAATTTCCAGCTTTACCATCCAAAGATAGGGCAAAGAGGGTCATGTAAACATCTTCATGCTTGTCAGTGCCTCTGACATATGAACCACAATGCTTTAGAAAATTTCTGATGTGTTGCTCAGCAGAGGTAGATGCATTAGTGCCATTAAAAGTCATGAGTTTTTCGATATATTTTTCAGGAACGTCATGGGGTTGACCTACTATCTAAGTGAAGTTGAGTTGAGCAAAAAACTCACCCATTGTGAAAAGGAAACAATTATTAGTTTCAAGATTTTCAAAATTTTCTAGGTTTTCTTGGAACAAAGAATGGATGTCTAAAATAGACTCAAATCTAAGTTCTTCAAGGATTTTACGAGAAGCAAGCTTGTTTAGTCTTCTCCTATAAACCTTTTCAGGCTCAGGGATAAAATTAAGCAAGCCTTCACAATTTTTTCTAGTTGAATACCTTGAGGTGTTAACTGACAGTGGAGTCGCCAGGTGGATCCAAGTCTAATTTCAAAGAGTGATTTGACTAAAAATATACCAAAAGGGAAAACTAAAAAGGGCAGTGGAGTCGCCAGATAGATTCAGAATCTATCAAAAAAGGTAAAACAAACTAGAAAAAATTAAGGTCGTCCAGGAACAAAAATATTTGTCCCCGGCAGCGGTGCCAAAAATGTTGTCCGCCGAGATGCACACCAGCAGCAGAAATCTTTCGAAAGCTGTCTCTTCACTACAAGTGAGATAAGTGTGGACTTGGGGGAAAGCAATGAGCTAGGTATTGTCACCTAAATCCCAGCTCCTCCGTTTAGGCTAACTCTTAACGAAGCCAAGGAGGGTAGTCCCTACAAACAGTTTCACTAAGGCTCCTATGTTTTGTAATGTCTTTTGATGAAGTGATGCAGATGGGTGTTGTTTAGGAGTTTTTATGATGAGGCCAAATTATAAATGAGATAAACAAGATAAGATGCAATCCACATTGCTAAACAAGATATAGAAAATGAAAGTACTTTTCAAGAACTGAAGTTTAAACAATGCATCCACAAGATAGAGTAAAACCACAAGGACAAATGGTCTTGATCAAGATATAATATTTTAGATAACCAGTGCCTTATGGAGTCAAAGAATAACAAGTATGTGATGTTGAATGTGTGGGTCTTGAAAGGTAGCTGTTCGTGAGATCGTTGTGCAAATTATCTTGGTAAATTATAAGTTTTTAGTGGTCTTTGATTATTAGGCTAAGAACAAGGATATCAAAAGTCCAGAAATAGTACTGGTAACCTCTTAGATGATAGATCGAAGCCACCCAGATTTCAAGAGGGTAAGTGTTCAATTGGCTTGACCACCCTTGAGTCTAACAGCGGGATTTCGGCACCACTTGTTTCAGGAAACAACCTCAGTAAATCTCGAAAGCAACGCCGGTTCGTTGGTTGGGGTAAAGTTTTATTAAGTTACCACTTGTGAGATTAGCCAATCCAACACCTTTCTGAGTACTAGCCCAACCCTTTCAGGTTGGTAGAGCATACGGGTGTTGGATAATCGACCAAGATAAATTAATTATGAAGGGGTGTGAGTTGGAATACTTTATTATTAAAGCACAGTTCAACTCTCCAATAGAGAGCGCTCTTGACTTAGTCTTAAGACCAAAGTTCAAGAGACTTTAATTAATCTAAATGCCTAATGCAAGGGAAATGCAACAACTAAATTCTCTCCGACAGAGAGTGCTCTTGACTTGGATTTGGCCAAGTTCAAGATACTTTAGTTCTTTTTATGAAAGAGAAGTAGTTGTACCTTGAAGAACAAATATGAAGCTTTAAAATGACTGAAAATAAAATGATGATAACAAGATGAAACAAGATACTTGAAACAAAAATCAAAATAAACTTAGTGTTCTACCAAACAATATTAATCTAAAAGTGGGATCCACCTTCGAACAAGGTTGATCACTAGAAACACTAGTCCTTGAGACTTTCCAGCTAGCTGAAACTTCGACAAGGAAGCTAATGGGGAACGAAAAGCTACCACAAAGTTATGTGGCCTTTGGGATGCAATCCCAAAGTTTGCTTACTCTAGTCAAAAATTGGAAATGGAGTATAATGAAAGTAAATAGTTTAATCTAAAGCATGAAATAAGAGAGATCTAAACTAGCAAAGCATAACACGTTTCCCCAAATGGGGAAGAAGAACCCAAAAGTGGAGGACTCCTCCACTTAAGCTTTTTATTTAACTTTACAAATGCCTTAGGAGAAATCCCTGAAAGGTCTTTTCAAACTAAAAAAATAAAGAAATCAAACTTGGAAGCCCTTAAGGGCTTGTACAAAAAGGAGATTGGTTTTGGTTCTATGATTTGGTTTGAGTCTTCTCCTTGAATGTAACTTTGCTCTTCTTTGAATATTGTTCTTATTGAAATTTATTCTCCTTCAAACAGATCTACACAAGCTCAAACTCATCTCAACAATGTACCGATTAGATGTTAGTAAAAACCAACTTTGAAACTAGATGTAAGAACCGATATCTAATCTATAAACTTATTGAACAATTGCAAAACTTAGATCTTGAAATGAGATTTCAACTTATAGAAAAAATACAAGATCTAAATCACGAAAACAATTTTAACACTAAACTATCTTACTCTTTGTTTTTTGTTGTGTGATTTTGTAGGTTGATGGAAGGGAAGAAGGCCAAGGCAAGGGAGAAGGAAGAACAAGATGAAGAAGAGGACGAGAGGAGGTAGGAGAGGGAGGACGAAATGAAGGAGAAGAGGAGGAATGAAAAGGAGAAGGAGGATGATGAAGAGGAGGACAAAAGATAAGAGGAAAAGGAGGAATGAAAGGGAGAAGGAGGATGATGAAGAAGAGGACGAAAGCTAGGAGGAAAAGGAGGACGAATAGGAGAGGAAAAAGTGGTTTTGGAGAGGCAAACGAGAGGGAAAAGACCAAGTGAGCTGAAAACAAAGGCAAACAAGGTGTGATCTCAAACTTGGAGAAAGGAGAAGCTTGGAAGTCCACAGTTTGGATGGGTAGATCTAGTAACCAAAGTAGAAGTTTGTTGAAAGTTTGATGGTGAAGCAAGATCTCCTTGTTCTTATGCTTATAAGATGAGAGTCCTTTGGCCACAAGTAGAGTGAAGGTGAACCTGTAAAAGATCTTAAAACTTTGGAAGACACCTGCAAGACAAATATTCTCAAGCGAAAAGACAAGACTTATGATTGCATGTGCTAGATTGTTAGCCTTCTTGAAACATAAATCAAAACTTAATATTCCTAAGCATATGAGTAATACACAATATCACCTCAGTTTTGGGATGATGCATGGCCAACAAGAGCCTCCATGAATTGACCTCCAAAGTCACAACTTTATTAAATATTCAACAAGTTACAATTCCTCCAGAGTTTCTTTGTTAAAAATCCATGAGGAATGAGGAAAAAGAGCCTCATTATATAACAATAGACAAGAGCTAGTCTACCCTAATTCGAATTGGCATTGAGAAGGGAGCCAATGGTATGAGTCACCAAATCGAATTCCATCTAATCTCTATGAAATCCATGTTAAGCCAAGCTTGGAGTGCAACTCCACCAAACAATTTGTGTTGCATTGAAGGAGGTGAGGAGGTGGCCTCCACCTAGGCAAGGCGCCCCTCACCTTTCATTGGAATAATCACCAACCAAATGGTAATGTGCCATGTGGTAAACTCGAGCTTTAAAGAGGTTGACGTGAGCTAGTGAAGGATGGCGTGAACCCTTGTGTGGTGAGGCTTAGAGCCTTGTGGTAGTTGCAAACTCGAATTGCTTGGAGTTAGAACCTGAGATATGCCTAAATTTTAGCAAAGCACTCGCTCTCCCATCAATGCAACATCCACCAATCCATTTATCACTTGACATATCACCCAATTCGCAGATTTGAGGAAGGTGGGCGAATTCACTTGGAGGGATCCACTTGTGCTGACTGTACACTTGACTAGATGATGACTGAGATGATTGGAATCTTCATTAATGCTCCATGCCATGTCAATTGGCCTTTTATTTTAATCCATTTGGATTATTTTGGAGAGATTTGGATTATGTCCAAATATTCAATTTTTAATATTTTAATTAATAATTTCTCTGTAAATGGTATTTTTGAGAAATTATTAATTATGAGGCTGAATTGGCATCCAGAACTTGGGATAAACTGATCCGGGGATCATGACTGATTTTTGGCTTAAGGTTGAAGCCTTCAATCACTAAATTCGGATCCCGGATGACTGACATATTACAAAATGAAATTTCTCTATTTAAACTATAGAGAAATTTATTAAAATTTAAAAATAATTAAAAACCCAAATCCGACGCCTCCGGTAAAAAAAATTTGAAATTTTTTCTGAGGGTCCTAGAGACTTAGGACATGACCAAAACCTATTCTAATAGTGTCTAGTAGGCTTATATACATCAGTTGGACTCTAATAACCCCCCATGGCTAAAATTTTAAAAATCGAGCATTCCAGCTTTGGAGGAAGCGGGAGAAAACCTCATCGATTATAGCTCGGCTATAGGAAAAGTATAATTGACAAGGGAAAAAACTCCCTGGAATACCTTAGTTGCTTAATCAAGTCATGGGGAACCGAGAAACTGAGAATCCTACTAGCACACTTTATTACAAACCCCATGGGGCCATGGTCATGTTGACTGAAAAACAAAATTGACTAGCCAAAATTGGCTAGGCACAAATGCTGGATCATCTGATACACTAGAGTACAAACATTCATCATGTTTGTCAAATGGTGGCTCTTCAGATAATCCAACTATGGTACAAAAAGTTGGTAACACTTCTACTAAGTGATCAAGTTGAATTACTACAGATAGGCCACTTGCTTCAAGGAGAAATTTTCCTACAACTTTAACTGAGTTTGTTGTATAGCTGTTGCAATCAAGGTAAACATAACATGTCAATTTCCAGATGATGGTATTTTTTCTCCTCTATTCATCCTTTTGTCAACTTCCTAAGTGAGTCAACAATGTCAGTGAAGACCTCATCAGTGGGATACATCGTGCTAAAATTTGCAATCTCGGTATATTTTTATTTCATTGGAATTTTTAATGTTGTGATGAGGGGTTGAGACAAGAAATTTGCTTCTATGTTTCTTCCCATTTCTTGTACTACATGATCAAGTTGAATTTCACTTGCTTCAAGGGGAAACTTTCCTCCAAATTCAACCGAGCTTGTTGTATTTTATTGGTTTTTGGTCAATCTACTATGGTCTCCTTGTCTCACAAGTAGTATCACGAGTTCTTCAAAGCTTGCACAATTCCATAAATTTTCTTATCAATGGTTGATCATAGCATAGAAAATTGCTTTTTAGTAGGATATTATGTGTTTTCCTTACTCAACATAGCCCCTATGGCATATCCTAATGCATTTGTCACTATTTAAGATGGTAACTAGAGATGAGGTAATACCAATAGAAAGTTAGTTGTAGATCCTCTACTTCACTTATCAAAACACTTGTTCTACTTATTTCATATTTGTGCAGATATAATTTGCATTCCCTTTTGTTAGTGCATAAAAAGGTAAAGCATTGTAATTAGTTGTAATTAGATGTAAATTTATTTCCCATTGGGTTGTGGTCTAAAGGTTGTGATGGGGCATCACCATCATAATATCCCAGGTTCAAACCCCAATGGGCATAAAACAATGATAACGTGATTAAGTTAAATGATTTTGACCACCCCCACTTTAAAGTGGGTTTACTGTGATAATGTGGAGTCAAGGCTCATAGCCAGTGAAGTGGGTTTACTGTGATAATGTGGAGTCAAGTCCCATAGCTCATCACATATAAAAAAATATCGTTTATGCTTACCAAAAAAAATGGGGAAATAAAATTATGATGATAATTTGTCATCTACATATAATGTCATAAGCTCTAAAAAGTATGTCAGTGTTGACTAAACCACAACTCTATTTTTTATATATTAATATGCAACCCATCCTCATCAACAATATAGCCTTTAAACCATAGTTCCTAAACTGCCATATTTGTCAGATTGTACCTGGTTTGGGCAAATTCAATCTAGTCAGTGCTCACAAAACCTTCTTAGCCCCGTAACCTCTTCAATCTGCCCCATGTCGAAAATTAAAACCTAAGAATATGAAATGATTCTTGTTGAGAATCAGGCTGTGCGAAAAGCATCCCATTAAAATATGATAAGTCACTATCACCAACTCATAGAAATTGACAAACAACATATGCTATTCCCATTAATATTTGCTTAGACATGTTCGCCTTGTCCAGATTCTTGTAGTGCCTTCAACATGGCTTCATAAAGAGTTAGTGGATATATAATTTGATCCCGAAGATTTCCAAGAGTAATATATGTCTCTTGAGGCACATAAATACATCATGCTTGTCTATCTAGTCTGGTTTAGTGATTCTTCCAATTGCTATTGGCCATAAATTTGATATGTTGTTTGCTTGATTTGGAGAGTTGTTAATGGTCATAATTTAGACTCACATAAACTATTGCTAACATGAAATGAAACACATAAAATAGATGCAAACTGGATTCTCCCCCTTCATCACTCACACATTAATTTATAATAAACATAATCAGATTTTGGACAGGATGCTACAGCCATAGTTTGTAGACAATAACTCAAATATATCAGCAGAGAACTCAGACCTGTGATGTGCTGTAGATGATAGCCAATGGTTACTCAAACTTGCACTTGGTTGGGAGAAAACAAGCCTGTAGAATACCCAGTCTAGACAACCTCTTTTGATGGTCACGATTTGGGCACCAATATGTTGTTGGAACCCCAAATGAAACTTCTTGAGATGATATAGCCTCTGTGTAGTAGATACAAAGTGCACTGGGTTCCCAAACTAGATCTCAGGAGTCAACAATCTACCAAGAAATGCATTCACCCTTCAGTCAATATGTTAAAGAAATGTAACTGCGGAAGATATTCTAGATGTACTTGTCTATTGTACTATTGTATTCCTCCTTCGGGAGATGTCATTGATGTAATTAATAATGTAAGAGTCATTGAAAGAGTCAATGTAATCCCCAACTATTAGGTCGGCCTGGAAATAACTAGAAAATAATATTTTATTGTAAAGTGTACAGGTCGCCGAGTCGGCCCAGTTAGGCGAGTTAAAGCTGACCTAATTAGTAGAAAGCTCTAGTCACTTGTTAAGTATAAATAGGGGATTGATTTTCTCATTTGGATTACTCATTTCACTCACTCAAGTTCGCATAGGAGAGAGAGAAGTTCGCACAAGTGAAGGAGAGGAGCTGATTTTGTCTTGGGGTTTTATCTTTTACTTGTGAATTCTATATTGAGGAAGTTTTGCCAAGTTTTTCTACCTCGTGGTTTCCCCGAGAGAAATATTGCGTTCTTTGTGTTTGTTGTTCTTTCATTTCTTTCTGTGATTAGTTTGTTTAATGTTATTATTCTAAACAAGTGAAAAACTCTAGTGGTCATTCAAAGAAATGCTAATTTGAAAGGAATACCCCTACCAACTCAAATGTGCTTGATGGTTTCGTAGAGTTTTCAAATGATTTGTGAGCCACAAAGATGCCTTGAATATGAAATTTTCTAGGTGCTAATATATTTGTCTTCTCTTGGATTCAACATATCTTTCTTTGAGATTTGTAAAGTAACTTGAAAATGGAAATATTATATTTTTTTGCTTGTATGCCTGGAATTTAGATGTGTAGGTCTTTGGAAACTTGGGTGATGAATTTGACATCTAAGTGAGAATAATTATATATTGTCAATTCCTTTCTACGGGTCTGAGTAAGCTTGAAACCTATTATCAACGTATTTGCTATGGCTTCATTGTTCATAGACTACAGTTTTGTGCCAATATTGCAAGCTTGAAGTTGAAATAGAGTGGGGTATGTGCCTTCTTCTAAGATTGCTTCTTTGGTATTATTTGATCTAGAACTTGACTCTCCATTGGGAATTTTACATGGTTTGGTGATGAAGGTTGAGCTTGATTGCTTGATTCCATCAAATGCAATCCAATCTTGCTCTTTCTTTGCATGTCAGAATGAGTTATATTAGGCTGTCTTTTGTTGTTCTCTAAATCCCATAATTGCTGTCTGCATTCCTTTTTTAGATGCCCCCCTTTATCATAGTAATAGAACCTTACATTTTTTAAACCAACCTTAACTGATGAAGATACCTTGCATTGTTCTGTCTTACTCTCTGATACCGTTTTCTTTTTCCTTTGTGTTTGGCAGCAAAAGCACTAAGCTTCACTGCCACTTCTGAACTGCTTCTTGTGCAATAACTGACTTGGAAAACTATTGTAGGTAATCTCAATAAACTCAAAAGTAATAAGATTGTCAACAAAGTGTTCTAATGTTCGGTGCAGTCTCTTTAGAGTGATAACTACCTACTCATCTACCTCCCTACCATAAACCAAGCTGTTGATCAGTGATTCGGAATAAAGATTCAATTTTCTTCGTTGTGAGAATTTTGAAGTGCCTGGGGAAAATATTGAAGTGTCTGGGTGTTTTTATTATCGTTGGGAGAATTTTGAAGTGGATGAGGCAAGTATTGAAGTGCATGGGGCATTTCTATCATCACCAGGTCAATTTAGAAATGCATGGGGGAAGTATTGAAGTGCCTGTGGGGATTTTGAAGTGCGTGGGGGAAATATTGAAGTGCATGGGGATTTTTTATCATCCTTGGGAGAATTTTGAAGTGCCTCGGAAAATACTAAAGTGCTTAGGGCATTTTTATCATCTTTCGAAGAATTTTGAAGTGCATAAGGCAAGTATTGAAGTGCCTGGGGCGATTTTCTCATCACTTTGTGAATTTAGAAGTGCATGGGGCATTTTTCTCATCACCGGGTGAATTTAGAAGTGCTTGGGGTTGTTTTATCAATGAATGGATGCTTTTATAGTGTTGCAACGTTTTAAAACAGTGATGAGAAAAATTATCACTTGTCGAGGCAAATTTGTGTGTATTAGGGCATTTTTTTGATTACCTGGGTGATTATATCATTGTTGGGTGTTTTTCTTCCTTTACTATGGTAAGTATTGAAGTGCCTAGGGAATATTTATCATCTTGTGACTTTGAAGCTGGGATTGATCTCAAAATAATGCTCTGCCACCAATTTAGCCCTGAAATCTTGTAGCTATTAAAAAGTCTTCCATCAGTTCTTCATCATCATTTTATGATCAACAAATCAACCATAAGACTTGATCCAATATGAAAATGATGCAAAATATCAACAAATATTTGAATGGGAAAAAAATTTAAAAGTCTTTTCACGATTAGTTAAATATTTTGCATTCATTTCAAAGACATGTAGAAGAGAATCCTTATAACAAGCACTCTGCATCTTTCAAAAAATTTCTGAAGTGCAAACACAAACTCACTTCTTCATTTGAAAACTATAGATACATCTATAGGTTTTTCGATGATGCTACATGGACCTTTAGGGTGTTGCAGTGTCCTATGTTCATTGAAGCCCAGATTTTGTGTTATCCTTGTCAAGTTTTAGGGCACAAGTTTCTGATCCAACCATGATAGGCTTGACTGATAAATCATTCCCAATCATTTGTCCCACTATATGCATGTAACATATTTGCTTTATCATTTTCAAGAACATCTTGTCAACAAAGAGTAGTTATATTAATCCTCCCCTCTACACCAAGGAAAATTATTTGGAGGTTGTTTTTCCTTACTAGAATAATCAAATCTATAAGGTCCCAGACACTTCAATCCTCTTTGACATTACTGCAGGAACAAGTAGTGGTGATAGACTTGTCTTCAACGATGTCCCTTCATGGGCAATCAAGTAGAACACATTCATCATTAGTAAAAAAAGCATGTCTATTTAGGAAAATGTCAATATGATAACCACTATTAACCAACATAATATCATCCCTTCCAAAAACATCAAGCAATGTTTTATTAAGATTCCATTCCATGAGCATAAAGTTCCATTCCGCAACTCTAATCCTAGAATATGGTGTCGACAATCTACTTTGTTGCTTCCTCATTTTAGAGGAAGAGTGCCACTAATCATCTACATTAGTATAGTTGAGTTTAACATTTGAATTTGAATGGCTTACAGAGTTATCTAGATAATGATCACTATTCTATTTTTATTGTTTATCGTAGTTGTTGTAATGATCATCCTTACCTAATGCACAGACAACTTAAGCATTGGGATGTGATGCAAGTCCAAGATCTTCAGAGTAATCATTGGGTTGGATCTCCTCCCTGTTCTACTACGTATTGAACTCCCCATCAATATCAAATCTCTGAATAAAGTTGGTAGCAGATGTTGTTCTTTTCAAGGGACCACCAATTCTTGTCCATGAAACGTTATGGTCCATATTCCCACTCTCACTGTCACTTCCATCATAAATGTTCTGAGTGAAGCTCAGTATACTCTAAGATGGTGGTCCTTCTCATTAACAACAACTTCAATAACACCTTCATCAATTGATCCCCATGAAGTTTCAGGGGCCATGCAATTCCATGAAGGAATTCTCTTTGTTGCATTAAACCTCACAACATTGTTCTATCCAGACCTCTCTATATGCTTCTTTTGCTGGTGGTTGAGAAATATACACACTCATCCAACACAATTTCAATTCCACAGTTATAATTGATTGCAGATAATTTTTCTGATGTGCATTGCCTCCCTTGGTTAATAGCTTTTTGCATATCCGCCTCAGTTACGTTTTGAATGATTTTAGTTAACTGAAACCACAGAATGAAGATATCAATAGATGAGAGTCGAGACAATACCCATGTATCAACATTATAGATGATCCTAGGCATTGCCTCCCTTGATTAATAGCTTTTTGCATATCCGACTCAGTTACGTTTTGAATGATTTTAGTTAACTGAAACCACAGAATGAAGATATCAATAGATGAGAGTCGAGACAATACCCATGTATCAACATTATAGATGATCCTAGACTAAACAAAATGTCAATGCCAGAGCTTGCAGATACTAGTAACAGTGAATATTTCTACCTGTGCAAGGGTGGCAGGCATAACAACAGTTACATCTCCATTCCAATCTTGAGAAAAAAGCATGGAAATACCACCCAAGGGAAAACATAGTACACCAATGCTTAACCTCCATCTCTAACAGATTAGTTTGCTGTGAAAATGGTATTCTATCCATGTCAACGGAAAATATTAACATACAATATTCACGTTTATAATTTCAAGACAGCATGCAAATGTTCAGAAATTCCTCAAAAATAGAAGATAGAAGATGAGAAGCGTTGCTTAAGGAATAATATCAGTGTGGATCTCATGCAACATTCTGAGATAGGGACATTAATAAAACATTTATAGTCATTATAATGAAAATATTTACAACAATTACAGTACTTTAGTTTCTATGCATAACGAAAGCACCCTCAGTGCATGTACTATAGTGTTTCTCGTCAAGAGAACTCACATTTCAAACAAATACAAAGCTTCAGTTCTAACTTTAAACACATTTGATTAGATGAAAGGCAATGGAAAAAATGAAGGAAAGAAAGGAACCACTGAAAAATCCTGTCAACAAATGGCATGTCTTAGTTGCAAAATCCCCTCCATGTGATCTTATGAGCTCTTTGAATCTCAAAAGTGGTGCAATATGAGGATTAGCATGACTTACGATAAAGTGATTCACATTGAATGGTTTCTTGAGTTGAGTCATAAGTAAGTCAGTTTGCTAAGTTCCATCAATCCAATGCCCAATCTCAATGCTTGTTTCTTTAGGACCGACCTTATTTCTGAAAAAGAGTGGTAAGGAACAAGTTCTCCATGTCTGTCTTTTCCATCAATTCTTGTGCTAGAAACAGACTAAGGAAAGCACAAGGGATTATGAACATTTTAATGGCAACTTCATCTCTCATGGAACTCAAGCATGAGTGATGGAAATATGGAACATACATTGAGAAAATTCTGGGGTTACTTGTACACCATAAAAACTCATGTAGACTTCGCACTAAACTAAAGGCTTACGGGTGCACCATAAAAAATCTTTTGAACTTTGCAGAAAACATCACCAGCTGAAATTTTATATCCCTCTTTCTCTTTTCACTTTGCACCTTTACCCTGCAAAATGCAAATAATCAGTATCCTAGGTGCCAATGATAAAAAAATTCAAATGCTCACTTCAGAATTGGGAAATGTAGAAAGTAAAAAAGCACGAATTTGGCCACTATTGAAAGATGACCTTATTTTTATCTATAATAAATTACAAATAAAAACCAAGCCTAATTTCAACATAGTACTACCAGATGTGACATCAAATATCACCTTTAACATTGTTGGAGAAAGTGAAGGAATTCCAAAAAAAATGGAGTAAATGTAGTGTTTTATGTTACAACTTTCTTTGCTTGTATACTAATCGGTTCACCATTACTACAGGTAGTGACGGTCTTGGCACAAAAAAGCAAGCCAACAAAAAATTCAGTGGTGGAAAGTTGGAAACACAACCTTCTAACGCTGCACCCTGTGTATTCTCCAAACATCCATTATGATCATCTTCACGTGTATCATTGTGTTCCTTTGTGTGTTAGCTTGCACATAGTATTAATTATGATATAGAATCTACAACTCAATCCGCCATGCCATCCTCGGTAAGAAATTTTTCTGCATCTCTAATTGATTCACAAGACATATCATTATCTATTAAAAATGTCAAATTAAATTGGGAGTTGACAAAATCGTCATCCTTATTGAATTTTCTTGGTTATGTATCTAATGATTGAGCATCAAAGTATGGCATGCTAGGCTGAGAATCATTCCGAAATGTTTGCTTGCAAGAATAAGCTTCCTATTTATGAGGTTCATCCCCTGCATTATTTCTTTCTCCATCATATCGACATAAAAAATATTCCCACTATTACGAATCCCTTTAGTTTATAAAATTTCCATGTTGATTTTCGTATGTAACTGTAGGAAGGAAAGCATCCACAAATGAATTCATTGGATCCTCACCATTGTCACAAGAAAACAGTGTTATATTCATAGTAGCTGGAATCGATTTTGAAGAACTATCCACAATTCCATTTATAGCGCACTTGTTAAGAAAACCATGAAAGTTGTCACTAGAATTTTCAGCAGAGAGTTGTGTTACTTCATAGCCAGAATCCATCTTTTATGGGCCAAGTACATCTAAATCACAATTTCGAACTGCAGAATTCCTGCATTTATCACCTTCAATCAAATCCCTGGTCCTCAGGGTATCTAAAAGTAACTAAGCAAGTGCATTTTCCATTGTCTAACCTATTTTGAGGCCAAAAATCCAAGCCCACCAATGGGTTAAATGAGACGTCGTTTTCATTTATATTGATCATAGGTGTGCTCTGCTTCATTTCCAAAAGATTCATATTCAAGCATGTTTTCTGTGGTTTGGGTTCAGAAAGGGAGAATGAACTGTATTGAGGTTCCTTTCATCATCTTTTGTTAATGACTCTTCCGAAAAACTTGATGCTAGGTGTGGAATGAGTATGGATAGAGAATGAGATGTATTTCTCCATTCTATTAAGATGTGGATGATCACAGAAGAGTCTCCCATCACTGTACATTGTTATAGCTTCCCTTGTGATTTTGGTGATGAGTTTTAATCCTTTGGAAAATTTTCAAACACTTTAATTTCATTGTTGGTGGTTTCTTTATTCCTTAAAAAAAACTGAGTTATCGGTGCATCCTCCATGATCAAATATAGATCCTTCACACCTCTCACCATAGTAATTATTTGTATTTTAATTAATAGATAATTAATTATTTTTTATATCTATGTAAAACTTTATCTTAAGTATCAAAATAATAAGCCATTATGAAATATTTTAATTAGCACAGCCATTTAACTTGTGGTTGGTGAACACGGATAGGTTACAAGTTAAGTGCCATGAAGAAGTTATCTCTTATTTGTTCTTCGTACTTAGTTGTAATCACCTATTCTTCTCCATGCCTCAACTACCTGTTACTTGTTATCTTCTTTAGTTAAATGGGTTGTCTATCTGTTATCCATGCATGAGCTACGATTATCGATGCATCAACTACCAATTATTTTTTATATTTCTTTTTTTTATAATTGTTTATTTGGAATTTTGAACGATGAGCATAAAATCAATCTTGAGAGTACACTTGTCTCATCCTCCTTCAATCTAGGAAAATCATAGATGATATTCCACCCCAAATTCTAAGATATAAACATCTATCAATATAATTAATCTCAATAAAATGTATTATCTTTATTTCACATTTTTTTGTTTGGTTAATTTACTAACTCACAAAATATATAACGAAAAAATGATTTACAAATGAACCAAAATCACAAGAAACACTATAGATTAAATAAACTCACTATTTAATCTTTTTAAGCCTTTTCAAATGATAATAATATAATAACCATATTAACAAATGATTTAATGTGAGCCATCCATTAAAAAATAATAATAATCAACAATATAAATTAAAAATAAGTTAATTATTTAAGCTTGAAAACCAAATGATAATTTAATAACCATGCCGACCCTTGTTATAATACAAAATCAATGATGTTGAATTGAACATTGTTATAATACAAAATTAATGATGTCTCTGAGTTCAAAACCAACAATTTAGTAAAGCAAAAAGGATCCAAAAGGAGATGGCTATCATTTGTAGAGGATTTCATAAGACTGTTACAAGTATAAACTCAAAAGAAAACATCTAAAATAAGTATTATTTTGCAAAACATAAATACTTAAATGTAGTAAAACATTTGCTTGTTTTGTGCTTCGCTTTCGCCAACATTAGTATGTTGTGATCCTTGATTTTCTAGGCCATGTCCTCGAGCTTTTGATGAATAATTTCCTTATCTTTGAGCTCCCTAGGTAAAAATCCAAAAGACAATTTAAGATTAGAGAGAGTAGACTGAGAGTGCTTTTAGAGATTGCAAACCATATTTTGAAGCATAGAGCACTTTGCTTCCAATATTTGAATTTGTATTTTATGTTGTATAAGTGTATCCACTATTACTACATTCAAGGAGCTGCATTGATGCTCATTTATGTGAATAGTAGTTTTTACTGCAAAAATTGAAATCATATTGTCACTAATGTAATCCTTGTGGCCACACAAAATACTTTGAATTTCATGATTATCCCTTTGACATTTCCCATGACACAAAAAACAATCCATGGTATTAAACCTCTAGATCTTTGAATACAACTCAATAAAAAAATTTCCTTGTAAAGGGGGGAAACATTGAGATAGAGATTGAACCAAATATATCACACCCCAAAACTAGAGATTGAGATTGAGCCAACAATCTAGAGACACAACACTAAAAGATTGTTTAAGCACCAAGCCTCAATTGATGAATAGGGACCATAAAGAAATAAAACCAAGGATGGAAGGAACTAAGGAAACCACCCATAAGAAAGAACAAAACACAAAGAATTTGTCCAAATACATGTAACAACAAGAATTCAAGAGATTGGCGAAGGGGTGTCTCCCAAAGACCAACCTAGATTGAATTTCAATTTTACGCCGCAACACCACAATGATTTCAATTCTCCATAAATTTGTCCACAAGTCTCTAATCTATCATCAAACCAAACTTACATGTATTTCCAATGGCACCACTAGGGGAAGCCAATCAAGGTGAACAACTCTTCAACATCCATTCCATACTTCATAGTCCCACTCGTAATTAATATTTTTCAATTCAAAACAACGACAAAGGAATAATGTGTGGTGCCATAATATGAGTGCACTCAGCTTTATAGTTTAGTTTAAGATTCACCAAGATTTCACAAGATTTTCTAATTCTATGAAAGATTCGCCAAATTTTTTACAATTTTTTATAATTTTGTGAAAGATTCGCCCAAAATTTACAAGATTTTATAATTATGTACAGGATTTGCCAAAAAATTATATATATACATATTATAGTATTGATAAAATAGCCTTCATACTTTTATGTGTATCATGGGGATTCGCCCATTGTTTATACATATAAATTTAAGGGAGGTTCTTAAAACCATCCCTGACAAGGAGGGGGATCCCAAACTAGTCGCCCCCCATGGCAACTATTTTTTGGGGAAAGCCCCCGCAAAACCCCGCGTCATGGGATGGGATCCAAACACGGTTGAAACACGACCTCTGAATAAGGAAGATTAAGCTCCACAACCAACATAAATTGTTGTTGCTATGTTGGGAATGTGTTGCAGATGTCTTTATTGTCAGTTTTAATTATTAATGCGTGGATTTACAGGAATAGGTTTATTGGTGATGTGTCCCACCAAGAAATTATCCCTTTGAACTGAGCGTGGAAGCGATAATGCCAAGTGTCCAACAAGGTGAGAATTTAGTCTGCTTTGGGAAGCCTCCTGAATCTATAGCAAGTCCTAATCACGACCTCCCGAGTTCTCTAGGAAAAGCCTTAATGGATTGTCCTATTAAACTAGTCACTCCACCCTTTTTGGTTGATCAACTGGTCAGATGAAGTTGCATCGATCAAGAGAATACGAGGAAGGAGCCTTGGTAAATCTTATTAAACAAATTTAATATTTTCTACTTGATTAATCTACTCCAATAATATATTTTCAGGCCAAACTCTAGTACTGGAGCAAGCTCTTTCCATGGCATCGTTCTTGGAAATCAAGTAAAATGTTACTGAATCTTGAAAGAAAATTGTTCAAAAATGTAGAAAACTAAGTCCTCAGTGAGTCAATGGCCCAACAATTGGATTGGACCACAATGATTAATTTTATCCTAGATTGGTTTTATTAATTGCGGAAAAAGCAAATCTAAGCTAAAAATTCAAACCACAAAAAATAAGATTCGACACGGATCCCCCCTGGATGGATGGGGTGTGGGCGCTGGGTATCCCATTTTCTTTTTCTTTTTTTTTTATTACAATCAAATTAAAACAAAGAATGTTGCTGGTCCTTTATAATTTCAGGATTCAGACAACTTACAATGTCTCAAAAATGTAGCAAGAAGTAGTAGAGGTTGTCCAGGATGTTTTAAATGGTTCAAGGCATTGAAATTTCGCTAGCACACCTCTCTAATTGTTCGGTAAAGTATGAAAAACAACAAGCTTTATTGGTAGAAATATGGCCAAAGACACTTTAAGAGTGTCTTTGAAATATGCTACAAACAATTCTATAAAAATTCAAAGTAAACTAGAATTGAAAAAAGACAATTTAACTAAGTAAGGCAAGCTAGAAAGCTTTCCTTCCTAGGATCTTTGCTTTCCTTTTTAAGAGATGGCAAGCTAGAAAGCTTTCCTTCCTAGGATATTTGCTTTCCTTTTTAAGAGATGGCAAGCAAATGTATAAGCACACAAATGCTATAAAAAAATATTAACACTCAACTTTTATTCTATAAGCCTTTTTAGATCTGATATTTTAAACTTGTAAAAAATAGAACAAAACTAACTAGATCTCGATTATAAGATAAACTTTAAAGCATCTAGATTTAAAAAATTTAGATCTACTTTGATTTTGACCTTTGCATATAGATCTAAGATAAGAAAAACAAAACTATAACCATGAAAGTTTTGAGAAAATGGATCAAGAAGTCAAGAACCCATGGGGATTGAGTAGTAAGAGTTGGGAAATGGAGTCTTCTTCTTAATGTACCGGTGGGATGAATACTTTGTTTGAAACTAATGTAAGAAATGTAGAGCTAACATGCTCACCACGTCTTCCAGCCTAGGTTACCTACAAAAAACTCACAACACTTGCAAAAGGGGATTAAAAATACTTGTGTGAATAAACAAAAGAGCACTAAGAAATCATAGATTCAATCAAGAAATCATATTATCTCTAGCATTCTTTTACTATTAACAATATAAGCAATATATAAAGCATTACTTACTATCCTTACTGAAATATATTTTCCTTCAAAAGACAGGCGATCCAAACAATAAACAAGCATGTAAAAATATACATGTTACCTCATATACTTAGAGCATGACACACCCAAACACCAAAGAGAAACACCAGAGTAAGCCTCCAAAGCCTTTTATTAATACTCAACAGGAAAATATTACAACTGAGTGCAAGGCTCCACCTTCTGATGTAAACAATGAAGAAGAGGGTTTCCATTATAACAAAAAACATGCAAAGTAGGGCGCAACTCCCAAGAGAGGGCGCATCCTTTGATGAGGGAGTTAACCTGGAGCTTGAGGATTTGATTTGGAGTTGATTGGAATCTCGAAATTGAGGGGATTGTGCCACGTCTTAAAAGGCTAGCACATCCTTCCTCGAAAATATCACATCCAATGTATGGTTGCCATCTAGCAAAGTTTCCCAAACTTGAAGAAGGGCACATCTCTTGAAGAGGAGTCAACTGGATCTCATCCGGATTTGATTGAAATCACCAACTCAGAGCTTTAGATGACATGGAATTGATTTCCAGTTAACTTAGATCAAATCCAGACAAGCTCTAGACATGTTTCCATTTATTTAGGAAATGTCTTTTTGCCTTTATTATGTCTTTTTTGGCCAATTAAATGTCTTTTTGGCCTTTTTCGAGCAAATATCAATTTGAGTGATAAATATTCACTTGAAACTTAGTAAAAGTGGGTTTATGGGTTTAATGGGTTCTCTGGCTTAGAAAGTGAGCATCCCATTGGAAAATTCCACCCGCAAACCATAATTTTATTACATTTTTTTATTTTCCCAACTAAACCATTAAAAAAATAGCTTGATTTTACGGGAAAATTTATTTTTTTCCAAAACATTAAAAAAAACCTATGGGGACCTAGCACATGTTCATATGAATCTAGAATAGTGTCTAACATGGTAATAAACATTGACACATGAACTTTAATAACCTCCTAAGGCCTAACCCCCAAGATGAGCATTCCATCTTTGGAGGAGTAGGAGAAAAAATTGAAAATTATACTCTGCTAAGAAACGAAGCATAATTAACAAGGGAGAAAACTCCTTGGAATACCCGGATTGATTGCTAAGTCTTAGGAATCCAATTTCTTTACATAAACCATCATTCTAGCACAATTTATTACAAACACTGTGGGGCATGAACATGTGATTTTTTTTTTTAAAGGGGGCTCTGAAAGGCCTGATTGAACTTTCAAACACTGAAAAATGCACAAGTACTTGTGCGAACTTTGGAGGCTCACTTGAAGTCCAACTGTGTGCAACTCAGTTGGTAACAGGTTGCAAGCAACAATAGACCGAGAAAAGGGTCACTTGCAACTGAATTTGGGATTCATCCAAGAAGAGGAGGATACCAAGGATGATGGAATCATTACATGGAAATAATCTTAAGAAGTACCTAAGTACATGGGAAAGAGGATTTTTAGCTCCCTTGCAAAAAAAACCATGTGGAAGATGGCCCTTTGAAGTAGAGATTGAAAACCTTGATGGAAGGTAAAGGGAAACAACCTTCATAAGCAAATCTCTAGGTATTGAATGCCTTAACATAATGTTTGAGCAAGTTCATGACATAAGGTCAAGAACAAGGATTGCAAGGAAAAGAGATGAATGGGATTTTCTTTGTGAGAGTGAAATTTAGTGGGTTGAAGGTAGTGGCATTGGTGGACACCAGTTCGACCCACAAATTATTAGGGAACATACTGCGGGAGGAGTTCATTGGGTGGTTGAAGGTAGCAATACCATGTACAAGGCAATGAAATCATATGTAAGGGTGGCCGTGGGAGTAGTTCGAATGCACCATTGAAGGTTGGGGATTGGTTTGTCGCCTTGAATTTGATGATAGTTCCCTTGGAAAACCACAATCTTGTATTGGTACAAGACTTTCTAAGGATGCCCCAAGCCATACTTGTTCCCCAGAATAACAGTTTGGTGATCTTGGGAAAACTCTTAAACTCTTGTGTTTTGGTAGTGACCAGGAAGAAGTTGGGGATAGCCACAAAGATGTCAAGAGTGAGGTTGATTGATGTGGCGGGTGCTCCAACAAGTAGTTTGGGAAACCTCACACAAAGGAACTAAAATAATGATTTGGGAAGAGATACCTTGGGTGCAAAAGACATAGAAGTTTGTATGATGAGTGGGTTGGAAACTTGTTTCAATATAGGCAACACACAAGAGAAGGTAGTCCAAGGGATAGACATATATTCTAGTGAAGAAATCCCAAGAATTGGGTGTAGATAGAACACATAGGCTCTAGGTGATAGTTTGGATAAAGACAAGTGTGGAATACTTAATTATAGGAGGGGTGCCCTTCAACATGTCAGAATTGAACTTGGACAATGAAACACAAAACATGTTTAAGGCAACTCACATTTCCTAGAGAAAGTTGCCAAGGAAGTTCAATCGTTGCCAAAAGGGTTTAGAAAATTAACAAAGATGTGAGCTAAGAGTAAACATGGGAAATAAGCGGAGGTTAACATAGTCCCTTTGATGATAGTAGAATAGACATTTTGAAAACTAGGAAGTGATGAGTTTTGGAAAACAAGGGTGGGCAGGAAGGACTTACTAAGGAAAGCAGTGGAAGGTGCATAAGAAATAACTTCAATTGCATGCCCCCTTCCAACTTAAGACAAATTTATTCAACAACCCATTGTTTGGGATATGGGAAGTGGGAATGTGGGTGCCAAGATCTTGGTTCCTTTGCAAAAAAATCAGTGTTGAGTTGAGGTGCAAACTTGATAAGTGGAAGTAGTGGGTTTCTACCTTTCCCTAAGATGTTGCAAGAAAGATTGAAATGCAAAAGAGTCTGAATAGATTTACATGAGGAATTTCATTCTCATGGGTTGAGCACGATAGTTGGACTGATCACCCAATCAGTTTGTCACATGGGGGATATAAATGTACATGAGCATGCCAAAATTAGATAAGGAATGGATGCAATAGTAAGTTAGGAGATGGAAAACAAAGGGTAGTGACTTGCATTTGTGGTAGAAAGTTGATTCAAGCTAGGAAGTACATCCTAGCGTACCAAGGAAGTGGTACCAATAAGAAGTTGTTCTACAATCTACTATGGGGGGATAGAATGAATAGAGACAATGGAAAGTGACATTGGTAGATGGTAGCTTTGATGACTTGGGTAGGGAGGATGAACAACAAACTCATGAGAATGAGAAGCTCTTGTGAAGTTGTCAAGGATGAAAAAAAAATTGAGTGGGGGAGGATGTAACATCCCTCCCTTGTGTAGGCAACCAACCCACAGTCACTCAACCATAGAAGGAATTAAGTGCGCTTGCAACCAATAGTCCCATGCGCAATCAAGGCATCGGTCGACAATATGGGAAAATTTAAGAGCACACATGGTATCCATAGGCATAGATGATGGGATGGGAATGTGTGCACGACGGGGATATTAGGGGAAAAGGATTTGACGAAGTGGCATTCAATGAAGGGAATTGAAAAGGAGGCTTTGCAATCGGTACATGAAGTGACTAAGAAGGCTTGCATTGGGATCCATGATGACTTCCCGACGCAAGGTTCCAAGCAAGAGCACATTGGAAATAAGACACTTGGGTGCATTATAAATGTTTGGTAAAGTCAAAAGGGCCTTTGAGTCCACTTTCCCACATGCGGTGGTAAGACACCCCTATGAGGGGAAAAATGATTGCACACTGCGAGCACATGTGGATGTAATAGGGTGACTAAGGATAAAATTCAACCAAAGTAGGGCTTGGGTGCCTTAGGGAAGTAGTCTACCAAGGAAGAGTTGGGAACCCACTCAGGAGAAAGACTGAGTAACTTTCTCAGATAAGTAATTGGGTGCACTTGAGGCAAAGGAGGAAACCAAGCTTGGGAGGTATGACAAGCTTAGAGAACAAGGGTGTTGGGTTGAGTTAGGCCTCAGGTCCGTGGTAGCAAGCCAGGGTATTATGTTGGAAGACGATGGGTGGTGCGATCAAGTCTAATAGGGTACCAGGTTCTAGGTTGAAGGGTTTCCCAAGGGAAAAATATCCATGAAAAAGGATAAGGGAAACAAGCTTTCCGGTGGATTAGTGCTATCAAGGGGAAACCTAATGGATTGATGTAAAAAATCTTGTAAGAAGGCAGACTTATGGGAGAACAACAAGGTTTTGACAACAAGATTTTGGGAGAATAAATCCGTCAGGAGGGGCGCGACCATTCGTAAGAAGAGTCATCTACAACAAACTTGAAAACAAGAACAATGTGTCAGTGGCGTACCCAATAGTAAGAACAATGCATAAAAAACAGACCCAACCTAACATCCCCTTCACCCAATCTAACCAACATAGGGGACATTAAATAAATTCAAGATTCTAAATTTCACCCCATATCCATATTAGGAAATCATCTTAATGAGAAATACATGTGCAAATGCATAATAAAAATACACAACGGAAATAAAATACATCCACACACATTACACATGCAATTACAAGCATAATTAACATGGGAATATAAATAAAATCATTGCACATTAGATACAAAAGAATACTTATCTTTAAACAAAGAAGATCCAAGCAACTGGCTATGTAAGAGCGATTTTCCACCCACTGTAGGCATTATGTCTAGCATATACTCTTTCTCCTGAGAGGTCACCCCCAAGATGGGATATGATGTCACTAAGGTTAAGGAAACACCTACATGCTTCTCTTTCTCATCCCACACCCCCTTTTGCTCTCTATTCTTAGCCAAAAAATCATCTAGAACTCTACATGGATCTCACTAAGCCATCACAACCATGACACTCCTTCCAACTTCCCCACACAACAAAAGGAAGGAATTTCCCTTCACTGATCCATAGTTCCTCGGGAAATCCAATCCTTACAGTGTTGACCAATGTGTGCAGTAAGAGTACAATCTATTGTATGATGTTGGAGAACCTCATGCCACCTAGATTATGGCTTCTCAAGCATCTATGAGTAGAAAAAATCGATGGGCAAGGGTCCCTAGCTTGCCCAAAATCTATGCTCACCTACAACCATCGATTTTCTCTTCAAATTTGCAGCTTTGTCCCCAAATTCGAATTCATGGGTTAAAACATAGTCTGATAATGGTCATAAACAACAATAGGAATCTCTACGTAGTGTAGAAAACTACATGCAAGAATGATCAAAAGAGTGTTGACTCCAAGTGATATGAGATGATGGTGAAAAGACAACTAACATAGCTTTTGATTCCCATAGAAGAAAAAGACTCCTGAAAACTGTCACCTCCCCCATGCTTCAATAACTGCATGAAATGACTTTTCCCACCAACCTTACATATGCATTCGATGATTGACTTTAATAGTCAAGAGAAGGTAATTGGATCATTTAAAGCATATGGCATAATTTTGGATGAGTTCTAAGGTTGACATTTGGCAACATAGGATTTAGTTTCCCATGGGCCCCCTTCCATCTTCCCCTCTGGTGGAATCATAACCCCTCTAGTGACAACCATCTTGGACCATTTTATTATTTTTCCAACATAATATTTACATATATTTCGAATTGGAATGATAATACAACTATACAGTACAAATAATGTGTGTGTGTGTGTGTGTGCGCGCACGCGCGCGCGCCTAGCCATATACTAGTCAGGCCTTGGCCTTCAGCTCCACACTTGGAATCCATACTAGCATATTTACATCATTTACATAATTATGATTAAATACATCTCAAGTCAAAACTGGGGGTATGACAATCCCCTCCCCCTTGGAATAACACTGTCCTTGGTGTTTGCTCAAAATCAGAACGAAAATGGGTATGCCTTTTTCATGGCATCCTCCAACTCCCACATAGCCTCATTGGGACCAAAGTGCTTCCATTGCACCTTTACCTATTCGATGGCTTGGTTCTAGAGCAATGTTACCTTCCTGTCTAGGATGCATAGTGGCTCATTTTGGAACTCTCCCTTGGGTTCCACCTGAATCACATCCTAATCAATCACATGGTTAGGATCATGTACATATTTCTTAATCAAAGAAAAATGAAAAACATTATGAGCCATAGTACTAGGAGCTAATGCAATTCTATATGTAAATGGCCCTATTCTTTCAATCACTTTAAATGGCCCACATTATCTTGGGGACAACTTGACACAACTTCCAAGCTTCAAGGAACTCTTCCTTGGCCTCACTCTAGAGTAAACATGATCCCCAACATTGAACTCCCTATGCACTCCATTGTTATCTGCATAGTTTTTCTGTCTATCTTGGGCTGCCTTTAAATTATACCTAAATTTTGCAACCTCCTGTTCCATTTATTTAAGTAATTCTAGCCCAAGTACAATTATGTTTATTGGATTATCCCATGTCACTCGTGTCCTATACTTTCTGCCATACAAAGCCTCAAATGGACTCATGCCCAACGAAACTTGCTGCCCATTTTTATATGAAAACTCTACCAAGTGTAGATAATCTTCCTACTTGGATGGTTTGTCCATCATATACATGTGAAGCATGTATTCAAGCACCTGATTTACTCTTTTCCGTTTTCCCATATGTTTGTGGATGGTAGTTCGTGCTAAAGTTCAGCTGCGTACCCAAATATGCAAAAAGACTTTTCCAAAAATTTGAAGTAAATTTGGTATCCTTGTCTGAAATTATTACCTTTGGCAACCCATGCAATCTGAAAATTTCCTTCATAAAAATATTTGCAATGGAATCTGTTTTATATGTGTATTTAACTGGGATAAAATGTGTTTCCTTGGACAATTTATCCACCACAACCATGATGAAATCATGTTGTCTCACGGTCATTGGTAAACTTGTAATAAAATCCATGGAAATTAGTTCACATTTCCATTCCAGAATTGGAAAAGGATGCAACAAACCCGTTGGGTGTTGATACTCAACTTTCACTTGCTAACATTTCATACATTTAGAGATATACTCAGCAATATCATTTTTCATCCTCGTCCAAAAATATTTTTTCCCGTCTGTAGCAATTTTTTTTGATATCCTAAGTTACTAGAATATGACATTTTATGGGTTTCATCCATAATAATTCTCCTGAATCCTGCCACATTTGGAATATATATATATATATATATATATATATATATAAGAAGTCTATCCTCTCCCAAATGATACCCTTCATATCTCTTTTCCAAAATTTGTTGTTGTAATTTACCTTTTATTTGCACATACAACTCATCTTCAATAAGATAATTTACGATCTGTTGCCTTAAATATGTTTGACAAGTGGTGATGGACACCACATGCATTTCATGCATCTTTTTGCTAAGTGCACCAACCACTTTATTTTCCTTCCCTGTTATGTGTTTGATTTCAAAATAAAAATCACATAAAAATTCTATCCATCTAGCTTGCCTGGCATTTAATGTTGAATTCTCAAACAAATATTTCAAATCACAGTGGTTTGTCCTTAACTCAAATTTTATGCCCATTAAATAGTGCCTCCACATCTTTAAAGTGTGCACTATGGCTGCAAGTTCCAAATCATGGGTAACATAATTATTTTCATGCTCTTTCAATTTCCTAGACTCATAACACACCACATGATTTTCCTGCATAAGAAATCCTCCAAGTCCCTGTTTACATGCATCTGGGTTTGCAATTTTCAAAATTGGGGCACTTGTGAGAAGCTTCTTCAACAACTGGAAGCTTTCTTCAGATTTTTGTGTCCACTTAAATCTTATCCCCTTCTTTTGCAAAGAGATGATTGGGTGTGCAACCTTGGAGAATCCTTCAATGAACCTCTTGTAGTAACCAACAAGACCCATAAAATATCTCACATCTGTCACATTCCTTGGAGTTGGCCGATTCATAATGGCTTCAATCTTTTCTAGATTCATTGATATTCCTTCCTTTGAAATAATGTGGCCCAAATAGTGAATTTTATTTTTATAAAAATCACATTTGCTTAGCTTTGCATACAACTTATGGTCCTTAACAGTTGCAAAACCATTCTCAATTGTTCTTCATGCTCCTCTTCATTCTTGGAGCAAGTAGAAATTCCATCTATAACAACAAGCACAAACTTCTCCAAATACATGGTGAAAACACTATTCATGAGACACATGAAGGTAGATGGTGCATTAGTGAGACCAAATGGAACCACTACAAATTCATAGTGTACATACCTTGTTTTAAAGGATGTCTTGTGAATATCTTCTTCCTTGATTCTCACCTGATGGTAACTAGACCTCAAGTCAATCTTCAAAAATACTTTGGCCCCTCTCATTTGATAAAAAATATCATCAATTCAAGGCAATGGGTACTTGTTTTTCACTGTCACTTTATTCAACTGCTTGTAATCAATACATAACCTTAGTGTTCCATCTTTCTTCTTCACAAACAGTACCGACGCTCCTCAAGGGGACACACTTGGCCTTATGTACTTCTTTTCCAATAATTCTTGCAATTGCATTTTCATCTCTAACAATTTTGGTGTACTCATTCTGTAAGGTGTATTAGTCACTGGTGCAGCTCCTAGCATAATATCAATTGTGAAATCAATGTCCCTCTCTAGATTAAGTCCTGGCACTTCATTGGAAAACACATCCTTGAATTCTTGTAGCACATAATAGTCCTCCAACTTAGGAATTTCATTTTTTGTTTTATCCAATATATGGGTTGCATACAATTGGCAACTTTTCCTACAAAATTTCTTCAACCACATGGCTGAAATTTTCCTAACAGAAACTACCTTTGGGATGAATTTTACAACCCTTGGGTTTCCTTCCTCATCAATGCATTCAAAAGTCTTGCTATATTAGTCAAGTTTAACTCTGTGTGCTTCCAACCAGTCCATTCCAATGAGAATATCATATGAACCAAGTGGCAAAATATTCATATAACAAGTGAACAATCCATCCATTTCTAATGGACATTTATCCACCATTTCACTAACTTTTCTCTTGGTTCCTGTGGCTAGTTGGACCAACCATGATTTACTATGCTTGGATTTTTTTAAAGCACAAATCTCAACAATTATAGCACTGATATAACTGTGAGTAGATCCAGGGTCAATTAAAATAGAAATAGATTGCTTAGCAATCTTACCTTCAACATCAACCATAGTTGATTGATGGTCTGCTTGGAGGTCCTCTAGTGCATCATAAATTCTAGGGCCATAATTTCAACTTCTTGAATGTTGTGAACTTGCTTTGCACTCTTGTAGGTGCATTTAACTCCAGAGGCCAACTTCAGGCACATGCAGAAGATCATCTATGCAGAACCAAAACAACTTCTCTATTGGCTCAGATAATACATATGACTAGGATTACTCAGCAGTTTTTCGTTCCCTAATATGATCCTCAAGTCACCTTCTATAAAATTCTGGAATTTACTACTTCTGTATGTTTCCACTTTCTCCAGACTTAGAAATGTTACGTAGTCCTGTAACACTCCCTCATAATCTACAATTTGCCAAATTTTTATACTGGTCCATTAGCTGCGGTTAAAATCCATATCCAACTTTGTTGATTTTAAAAAAAAAGAATGGGGGTCAAGGGGGATTTCCCCATTGTGGACTCCTTATGTTGCTATAGGATGGGTTGAGGGCAGTGCCCTCATTTTTATTTTTTTTCTGTAAATCATTCAATTTCACAAATCTGGCGCATAAGTTCAATGTTGTTTTCTACTGATGTGGTGGGGTGCTAATGTGTCCTAACACGTGCTTGCTGAGGTGTTAGACATGTTTGAACGGTCACCTCATGATGTGGCCAAGTCACCCTCCATTGGATGTCGAAGCACAATACCACTTAATCTTGGGCATCAACAGTTTTCATGTTGCCAAAAGTGGCAACGGCTCCTCACGAAAGTGGTTTTGAAAAATCTCTTGGGGGGTTGTTATCAATCAAAACATGACACGTGCCCTGAGCGATTTTGGCCCATCCCTTGTCAACCAAAGTGCACTTTACCAGTATGCTATGAGTCTTGTCCTGTAATAAACAAAAATGTATTATTTGGAATAAAATAATAGAAAAAATAAAATAAAAATAAAAATAAAATACAATAAATATAAAATAAATTCAAAGTAATAAATCAACATTAGAAAAAAACAATAAAAATGAAACAATGCACTCTTCCATTGAAAGGGTACGAGAGGTCTTATTTAAAAGACTCGAAACTCTGTTTTAAAAACACATTCATCATTCATTATAAATTATTATTTTTTTATCAAACAATTGCACAACAATTCGTATGTTAACAGTGGTATCAGATCGAGCCGCATTCAGACCGAGTCGCGTTCAGGCCAAGCCACCACAACCATCACCTCAGTTTTGTGTTGCGTCTGCCGTCCGGGCCAGGCCATCGCTCACAGCCGCCGCCTTCATCAGTCATCATCCCTTGACGTTACCTCCACGCATCCTTACTCGTTCTGCGCCCCCCTTCACATTTGTCCACGCGGCCAAAACTCCCACCTGCACACCCCACGCGACATACCAGTTCCTCCCCTGTCTGCTTCCTCTTGTATGTGCCTACAACTGCCCATGTCCTCGTCTATATCATACCTTCCCCCCATTTCACGCCGCATCCCTCCGCCTCCCTTGCGTTCTCCCCCCCTACGACTCCAACCTCCTTCCACCACCTTCTCCACATAAACCCTAATTCTCAACCCTAAATTTAAAAACATATTATAATATTATTAATTATTATAACATATAAAAAGAAAACCCATTTTAATCTATAGAAAAAATGGAGTCTTCGAGACAAAGATACATATCCCATGAAGAGATGACCATGAAGATAGCTAATGAAAAAGAAACATTAAATACTATGCAAGATCATCTAAACCAGTTAGAAGAGGGACAAGAATTATTACACGTAAATATGGATGATAGTGACGCTATACTGTAAATGATAGAAAATCAATTACATAATTTTGTGATTGTAAGAGAACAAGAGAAAGAGGAAAGAGAGATAATAAATGCAAAAAATGATATGATGTTTAGCGAGATTATGAATAAATTAAATACAATTGTTCCAGACTCAAGGTTGAAGCAAGAAAAACCAGAATCATCTTCCTTTAGAAATACACATAACCTAAGAAGGCAAAAGAGATATTATCAAAAAATTAAAAAAGAATTACCAAAATATGACGGGAAAACCCATAGAGGTGCCATCATTTGGGTTAATAAAATGGAGGGCATCTTTGAATCAACCCCCCCACTCGACAAACAATAAAAAATAATGACAGCCTCTAATAACTTGGAGGAGGAAGCTTACGATTGGTTTCTATGGTGGTCAAGGAAGTGCAATGCTTGCTCCTTCCAATGGTCAAACTTCACCAAGGTATTACTAAAAATATTCCATGATGAAGAAGAAGATGACCTATATACCAAGTTCGTCCATCTTAAGCAAAAGGGAAACATAAACGATTATACTCATGAATGGGAAGTATTGGCAACAAGACAAGACATGTTCTCAGATGAACAATTACTAAAAATGTACATATGTGGCTTAAAAGGATTACATTCGTAACGAGTTAAAACCTTGGAAATCCCAAACTATTGAAGATGGCAGACATGCAGCGAAGATGATTGAGCAAAAGAACAAGGTCAACAAACCGTCATTTTCAGGACCAGATAGATCAAATAGATATTTTAATGAAAAATCAAATAAGTATGCTACAGAAAATAAAAACATGTACCACCCCCCTGAGGGAGAATGAAAAACAACACCAGGACACAGATAAGAAATGGGTAAATAAGTGCAGATATTGCGGAGATAAATGGGAAAAAGGGCATCGATGCAGTCACACAAAAATGTACAATTGTGAAGCAGAGAGGGAATCAGAAGTATCGTCAGGAAACAATTCTGATGATGAAGTCAATAAGGAGGAAAATAATGACATCAACGCAGATTTGGAAGAGGCAATGCCCAGGATATCTCTGGCTACAATAACAGGCATCCCAAAACCACAAACATTAAAATTAAAGGGGCATGTGAAAGAAGAGAATGTCGTCATACTTATAGACACATGAAGCACCCATAATTTCATAGATTTAAATGTGGTGAAAAGGTTAAACATGTTTGTATATCCAACAACATATATAAGGGTGATGGTAGAAGATGGGAAAAAGATCGATGGCATAGGGCAGTGTCACAAGGTCAAGGTGCAAATAGACGATTATAACATGGAATCTGGATTCTACACAATACTCTTAGGAGGAGTAGACATTGTCTTAGGAATTCAATGGCTACTTACATTAGGTACATACTCCACAAATCATCAAAATAAATTTATGAAATTCAAGTGGGTGGGAAGAAAATACAAATTTTATGGATTCCAACCACCCCCTACTCAAATTATATCTTCACGCCAAATGGAGAAACTAATACGGAAAGGGGCAATGACAATTGTGGCACAATGTCATCAAATAGAGATATTAGTGGCAGAACTGGCTCACGTCCAACAATCAAATATCCAAGGATTAATCCAGAAATATGAGAAGGTATTCCAATATATTCCCATGAAGTTACCACTGGAAAGAGGAATACAACATGTAATTGAGGTTAAGCCAGGTTCAACTCCTGTGATTGTCAAGCCATATCGATATCCTCACCATCATAAGAAAAAAATAGAAAGACTAATACAAGACTTATTCAGATGTGGAGTTATTGCAAGAAGTAGGAGTCCATATGCGGCCCTAGTAGTGCTGGTTCGTAAAAAGGACGAATCCTTTAGGCTATGTATCAATCATCGAGGTCTTAACAAGATAACAGTAAAAGACAAATTTTTGATTCCCTTCATAGATGAGATGTTGGATGAACTTCACAAGGCCAAATACTTTTCCAAGTTAGATATGAGATCAGGGTATTATCAAATACGAGTAAGGTTAGAGGATGTTACAAAGACTACTTTTTGAACTCATGAAGGTCACTATGAATTCAAAGTGATGCCATTCGAATTAACCAATGCACCTGCTACCTTCCAAGCAACCATGAATGCACTTTTCCGACCCTACTTAAGAAAGTTTGTATTGGTTTTTTCTGATGACATTCTTATCTATAGTAAGACATGGAAGGTGCATCTTAAGAACTTAGAACTTGTACTCTCCCTCTTACAAGAAAATTATTTTTATGCAAAAATGTCAAAATGCACCTTTGGGAAGAAGGAAGTAGAATACCTAGGTCATATCATATCCGAAGGAGTGAAAGTAGACCCAAGTAAAATCAAGGCAATCACAGAATTGCCAAAACTTTATAATATATCAAAGTAAAGGGGTTTTTTGGGTCTAACAGTTTACCACCAAAGGTTCATAAAAAACTATGCCCATTTGACGTCACCACTGTCAGATATCCTAAAGAAAAATTCCTTCCAATGGGATAAAAAGGAAGAGGAGTGTTTTGAAGATTTGAAGAATATTATGACATCCACACATGTGTTAGCAACTCCCATTTTTTTGAAACCCTTCATCGTAGAGTGTGTTGCCTCAGGTTTTGGAATAGGTGCAATGTTGATGTAGGATGACCATTTGATTTCCTTTGAAAGTCGGAATCTCAACAAAAGGGAAGGATTAAAGTCCACCTATGATAAGGAGATGCTTGATATCATACACACATTAGAAAAATGGCAACAATATCTATTGGGTAGTAAATTCTTGATACGTACCAATCACAACAGTCTTTAGTATCTACTTCGACATAAAACCTTAATAGAAATGGATATAAAATATTTTTCTTTTGATATGGATATATTACACAAAAAGGGAAAATATAATAGATTTGCAGATGCATTACCCATAAAATATGAAGAAATAGAAACATATGTAGTATCCATCGTAATTCCTGAGTGGATGGATGAGATACGATTGGAATATGACAAGGATCCAAAAGCTTGCTCCATCATCAATAACCATGGAAAACCTTCAAAATTCGAATGGAGAAATGACATTCTTTTGCACAAGGGAAAAATTTATCTCACACCAACCTCGAATTTCAAGGTAAAAATATTAAGGGAATCACATGACTCACCTGCTGCAGGACATGTGGGTATTTTTAAGACTTACTACAATGCGCGGCAATCTTTTTACTAGAAAGGAATGAGAAGAGACATCCAAAATTATGTCTATGAATGTGATATTTTCCAAAGAAATAAAAACATAAATGTTATATCACCAGGGTTACTTTACCCTCTACACATTCCAAATCATAAGTGTGAAGAAATTTCGATGGACTTCATCTAGGGGTTTCCCATGTTTGAGGGGAAGGACAAAATTTTTGTTACACCTAAAATCTTACCATCTTGAGACTCAATGTGAACATCCCTAAAGTTTCCTTGGCTAAGTCATTAACCTGGGAGAGATGCAAACCCATTTTTACTAGGTTTAGAGAGGTTGTCGCAAGTTGTCCTCATGCAACCTGCAACGTCGCAGGTTGGCCTCTTGCAGCCTGCGACGATGTCAGTTAATGGAAAAAAATAGCTTCTTCGAGCCCATTCTCGAAGCTAGATGACATGGATCCCTATCTCTGACCTTTTGGGAGAGCTGGCATTTGGTTCCTAACGTCTTGGAAGGATCCCCTATCACCATATCTCAACCTACCCTATCCACTTAGTCCTATATAAGTGAAGCTCACTCCCATTCCAAGGGAGGAAGTCTATAGTGTCTACATGCTGGTGAAATTACCTTAGGAGAGACCTCTACTCATCTATTGGGAGACTCACACTTCCTTGGGAGGATTTGGCATTGGTTTGATCGGATGAGGATTGCTATGTCAAGTCAATGGTTGTAACCTTTCTATCCTATGTACATCCCTTTCAATACAGTAATATAAGTGCTTTCCATGAAAATCTCATTGTGTTAATGATATCTTGTGTGGTTCGCCTGCTTGACTGCTTACTTAGATCTATTATTGTGTAGATGCATTTTACTTGTTTTGTTGTCTTGTTATCTTGACAGGTTTTGCAGCTAAGATCTAAAGATCGTCAAGCTTGGAGCAGCATTCAAGGAGAAAAGGATTAGTGATCTATAAGGTAAATGTATCTAGTTCCTCAATCTCTAATTAGAACTAGGAGAGTGATTTATATTCTGTTCTATTTTTTCTAGACTCGCATTGAGCTAGGGATATCATGCCTCGAGTCTGCTCTTGGTAGATTGTCTGCAAGGGTACGGTCCCAATCCTCCTTGTCGCGTTTTACTATTGGACCCTGCGGTATATAGCGATTTGCAAAACCTTGACAATCCTTTGAGGTTCCAGACCTTTGAATCCACTCCTATCACATAAGTTTGCTTGTGGCCTTAGTTTGTGTAGGGTTTTATCTGGTCTGCTTTTCTTTTGTTTAGCTTACCTTAGGAGAAACTTTTGTTTCAGTCACTCTGGCTGACTTTCCTTGGAGAACGTCTCGTAGGATTCAAAACTTACCACCCGAATATCCCCTTAACAAGGAGGTAATTTCGAGGGTAAGGATATGCCCACAAGCCACGGTCGTGTCACATGAAGTGGAAAACCCTACATTGAATGTTGGAGCACATATGTTTCCTTCAGATTCACCTGCCTCTCATCCCCCGCAGGGTGTAGAAGCACAAACTTCTACTTCACCAGACCTACCTCCCATTTTACCGGGAGAGCCTGGATCGGTGGAATGGATAAATTCACCCTAGGAGGGCCCTTCAGCAACTGCTGGTCCTTCAACAGCTTATTGGACATCTTCTCTAGGCCACCTAGTGGCCCATTTTTCCATTGCATCCCCACCAAGTTGGGCTACTCCCGACGATCGCATGGAACCTTATCGTGAACAATTGGCTAGGCTACGAGCTATGGCCACACAATTTACAAACCGGAGCCTTGCACGGAGGGATGAAGACCCGACGTTACCTCCTTATCAACCACTCCCTAGTCGTTATTTGTCTTATGATTCACCAGAATCATTCACACAACACGTGACCACTTCTGAGGCTGGTCAACCATCAACTCCTACACATCCATCTCCTATACAGGAGACGAGTCCTATACCTCAAACGACCCAACCTGTTGAAGGACAATAGTCCAACACTCCTGTGACCCCCATAGTTATGTCACCTGCTCCTCCCCCACCCCAAACTTCGAGGGGAGGATACTTTTTACCCCCTACCTTCTTTACAGGTAATGATAATCCTACGGTGGATAATCAACAACCAGTGTTGGGTCAACCTTTACTTAGTGGTCAGCAAGTTTTTGTTGGGGAGAAACCCCCATCTCTTAACCATAATACCGCATTAGGCATTCCCATCGGTCCTTCTGTTTGAGGTTCCTTACCTCCCGGACCTTCCACTATGGGATTATCCCATGTCGGGGGACTGTCCAATGTAATTCAACCACCATCGATTCAAGCGTATCCAGGTCATCTTAACCCTGTGCCGGGTCAACTTAATCCTGAAAATTCACTTTACGGGGTATCCTACCCCATCAACCCTTACACTCTATGGAGATAGCAAAATTTTTCACAACATGGACCCCCGCTTAAAGTCCCTCAAGTCCCTCCACCCCCACCTCCCATTAGAGGCGGCGGGCCCCCACATAACTCTGGAGGAGGCGGACCCCTACCTTTCGGCGGAGGACCACCTCATTCTAGCCATCATGGCTCACCCCCCCTAGTGGTGGTGGTGGAGGACCATCCCATCCTGGTGGTGGCATTGGAGGACCATTCCATCCCAGTGGTCATGGTGGCGGACCATCCCATCCTAGTGGTGGTGGTGGAGGACCGTCCCATCCTAGTGGTGGTGGTGGAGGACCGTCCCATCCTAGTGGTGGTGGCGGAGGACCATCCCATCCTGGTGGTGGTGGTGGAGGACCATCCCATCCCGATGGTGGTGGTGGACCACCACCCTACTATGGTGGAGATGGTGGTGGAGGCCCATCCTATTCCAATGGTGGTAGCGGACCACCACCTCCTCCCAGTGGAGGCGGCGGCGGCCCATCCCACTCTGGTAGTGGTGGTGGACCCCCACCATTTGGAGGTGGCCCACCCCCTCCCGGCGGTGGAGGCGGGCCCCCACCTTATGGTAACGGGCCACCTTATTATGGTAATGGACCACCTTACTATGGCGATGGACCTACATTTGGTTTAGGCGACCCGTACCCCTATGGCTAGTTTCCTCCTGGAACACCCTATGGCAAGTCGATACAAGGTCCCACTGATCCTTACATGCCTTATCAGTACTATCAATACCCACAGCATAATCCGCAGCTGCACTTTTTATCTACTCTGTACCTGCCTGACCTGTCTCTCCTGACCAACGACCCCATCTACCACGAAACTAATTGGCCACCCATTCCGGTGAAACTTCCATCAGATATCCCAAAATTTGATGGCAAGCCGGGTGAGGATCCTAAAAACCATGTGATGACGTACCACTTGTGGTGTTCATCCAACTCATTGATGGATGACTCGATCCGTCTCAGATTATTCCAACATACTCTCACTGGTTCGGCTGCCAAGTGGTATATTGAACTACCACCCCACTCTTCTCTTGATTTCAGTTCTCTTGCTATGAATTTTTTGACTCATTTCCAGCTGCCTATACGGTATGAAACTGGTACAGATCTTTTAACCTCTCTTTGTCAAAATACCACTACTCACATCTCAGATCATATACATGAGTGGCGGAGGAGACAACGTCTTATTAAAGCTTTTATTCCAGACCAAATCCTAGCAGACTGGTTTACAAAGTCTCTCATACCTACCATAGCGTGAGATGTTTTCATGGTAGGCATTGACACTGAGGAACAGGCCATCGCTCGTGCCCATTTACTAGACTTAGTCTATGCTCAATCTAGAACGTTTTTTGATATCCTTCCTGACACATCCCTTAATACCCAACCTCCTTCTCAAACTGTTGGATCGTCGAACCCCCAAGGTTCTTCTCCATCACCAACACAGGCTGGTCATGGCACCACCAAATCATCCACTCCTGCTGTCACTGAAGAAGTGAATTCTGTTTCATCAGCTTCACCTCAGAATTCTGGTGGTAAGAAGAAGAACAAAGGGAAACCTAAGAAATATTCCACCCAATAGGAACATAAGATCACCCATGATGACACCAAACAGAAAAGGAAGTTGAAGTATCCTTGTCTACTGTGTGGTGATGACCATTTTTCTAAAGAATGCCCCCATAGAGACGAAGTTCAAAAGTTTCTTAAGGGAAAACCCACACCCGCAGTTCTCAACGATCCCTTCCCTACTCAAAATCAACAGTTGATTACTCACACCTCTCCTTCCCAAGGAGAAGCATCCTCCACCGCGCATGTTCTCATGATGTCCCGGCAAAGGAACTTGTTGGAAGCAATACTGAAAAAGATTCCACTTCGATGCCTGACGTCACCATACCGACTGCTTCTCTCACCATTGAGAAGCCCTCTTTCGAGTCAGTGTTGCGTCCACCCAAGAGCACGATTAGAAAATCAGTTTTCAATCCCAATGCTCAGGCTACTCAGAACTACAATATTGTAGAGGACCTAGCACAAGCTCCTTGTGCTATGTCGACGCTCAAGGTCTTGCAAAACAATCCTAAGCAGCGCAAGACTCTCCTCGCTGCCATCGGTGCAGTTGACCTGGATTCATTGAACACCATAATGTTCCGGCTGGAATACTTCAAACCGAGGCTCTTCCATCAGTTATCATTTCAAGTTTCCACAAACATTGCTGGGAAGACAATCCATCGTACCGTTTTGGATGAAGGTGCCTCTACTTCAGTCATGTCGATTTCATGCTGGAGAGACATTGGCTCTCCCGAGTTGAATCATTTTCCTACCACTTTGTGAGCATTCGACGGATGTGGATTTCAACCTCATGGGTTGTTACAAGATTTAGCAGTCGAGCTAGGGGGAAATACGACAACCATTAATGTGGAAGTGGTTGCTGCCTCGTTAGATTACAACATTCTACTTGGTCGTAATTGGTTTTACACCATGGATGCGGTCACACCATTCATCATCGTTCGTCTTTATTTCCATTTTTGGATACTGTGGAGAATAGAATTAGCACCATCTTTACACTGGATGTCTACTCTGGCTCTCAGTCCTCAATACTCACGTGTCAAACGAACTCCGAAGGAAACTTAGCCAACATTGAACCTACCACTTCAATAGACATTTCAATTACTCCTAGTGTAGTGGAACACATTCAATTAGGCCAGAAGTGTTCCCTTGAAGAAGTCATTTCTTATACAGCCTTATTCAAGCGATTCCAAGACGTGTTCGCTTGGACCTACAAGGAGATGCCTGGGATAGACCCCACCATTGTTTCACACTAAATCAAAACCTATCTCGACGTCAAACCTGTCCGCCAAAAGTTTCGACCGGTACACCCTCCGAATACTGCAGCAATCAAGGTAGAGATTGAGAAACTCTTGAAGGCCGGCTTCATCTACCCTATCCCATTGACAGAATGGGTCTCAAACGTTGTCCCTGTTACTAGAAAACAGGGCACCATTCGTGTCTGTGTCGATTATTGGGATCTCAACAAAGCTTGTCCTAAGGACAACTACCCGACTCCCTTTATTGACCAGATTATCGACAATTGTGCTGGAAGCATCATTTTTTTATTCATGGATGGCTTTTGTGGATACAACTAGATTGAGATCCACCCCACCGACCAACACAAGACTGCATTCATCTTCCCTTGGGGAACGTTTGTGTATCGTAAAATTTCATTTGGTCTTAAAAACGCTGGGGCCACATTTCAGCAGGCCATGTCATATGCCTTCCATGACGTGACTTTGTGGAACCCTACTTAGATGACCTCCCTGCCCACTCAAAGCAGCGCGTGTTTCACATAGATCATCTGACGGTCGTTTTCCTCAGATGCAGATGGTACAATATCCGTTTGAACCCTCATAAGTGTATTTTCTGTGTCGAGTCTGGACGCCTCTTAGGGTTTATCGTCTCGAAATATGGGATCCACATTGATCCCTGTAAGGTGGAAGCCATTGTCTCTATCCCACCTCCAACTAATGTTACGAAACTTCAGAGTCTACAAGGAAGAGCGACTTATTTACGGCGCTTTGTCTGTAATTTCGCGCAAAAGATGCAGGGTTACATGAGATTGATGAAAAAAGATGTCCCGTTCATTTGGGATGACCAAGCTCAACAATCTTTTGAAAGTTTGAAACATGCCATCACGCATGCCCCTGTGCTCTAACCGCCGAATTACTATCGAGATTACATTCTATACCTCACTGCTTTCGACACCACTATTGCCATGGTTTTGGTGCAGGAAGACCAGAACGCCCAAGAGGGGAACCCACTCCAATATAAATGAGATCACTATAGATCTGTATCCGAACTTCTTGAGCTCTCTACGTCGACGCTTGGTCAGCTGAGCTCGAATGTTAGCGAGGAGTCCCTCGCACCAGTTAAATACCTTCGGAGACATACAGTCCTCCGTGTACAACATCTAGGACCTAGTAGCTAGATGGGGTGCTTGGATCCCTGATATCCTCGTTATGGTGAAAAGAATAACTCGTAGTGGACGTTCTCGTACCTCTTTGATGGGAATATTCCCACTAGAGGAACAAGTGTGAGGAGTACAATGCTGAAAGATCAAGTCGTCTACTGTCTGATCACTTCCCCATGATCCGGTAAGAGCCACATTGTCCCCCCTCCGGGACAATCCAATCAAGAAGTAGATGTCCTCCACATCTATATCCAAAGTGTGCTCTCCGATCACAAAATACTGCTGCACGGCGTCCCAACAACGGACCATATGTTCTAGCAGTGGTACTTGGGCCCTCATGCCCTAAACGTTGAAGAACTTCAGTAGCTCGCAGTTCTGTAATGCCTCTACACATAATGGGTCATTCGTTGCTTGCACATCATCTACCATGTGTTCTCATTCGCGCCACTCTATGACCATGTTGGCTGCTACTAACCTGCCAATAAGAGCATTTTAATATCATTAGAACTCACTCAAGCATTTAAAACTTTTTCTTTTGGCTTGGGTTTTGGTTTGAACATGGGTGTTTCCATCGTCGCACCTCATCTTTGTGGATAGGGCGACATCGTTGCAACCCAACTTTGCAGGTCTTGCGACAACCCGGGTTCGTCGCAGTTCCCGTAAGGGAGACCTGCGACGAACCGAGGGCACACAAGCTCCCCACAAACCAACTCCAAAACCCATAAAAATGAACTAAAAATGAAATTCTAAACCACTGGAAATATGCTGGATGAGATTTAGGGTTACCTGCTCCAAACGACTCGTGAAATGGTTGCTCGTAGCTCCGGCAATTGGCAAGTGAATTTCTGCTCCAAAATGGCACTTTCTCTCCCCAATTTGGCAAATGAACAATGGTAACTATTGTTTGATCTTTTTCCTATTTATAAACAAAAAGGAATATTCTTTTTCAAATATTTGATGCTTTTTAGGTCATTTTCTATAGTTTGGATCGTTTTTATGGCATTTGAATACTCGATTGACTTGTTGACCTAGTTTTCGAGTGTGCAGGAGTTGTTAAGTGTTCTTTGTGCGTTGTTTTCACATTATAACGGTCTTTTCAGGTATGAACAACCCCTTGAATGTTTTGTCGTTATTTTATATCCGTTAGATTGTAATTATTTAAATGATAACGAGCTTACGCTTTGTCCTTTCTCATGCTCTTAAAACCATGAGAATAAGTTACCGAGTTACGATTATCACTTTTTCGGGCTCATTAAACTCCTACAGAAAAGGAACCCCCCCAAAGTCTATCTTTAAGCTCTTTTCAGGCTCTCAAAATATGAAAAGATTGCCAAGCGAACTTGTCATGTTCATGCTTGTTAAAGAATTTGAATGGTCGTCTCCCTGGTGATAGTTTATCCCTTTTTCGGACCAGGGGGAACTATTTACAAAAAAGGAAATACTCCAGCCAATCATGACTGGAAGAGTCCTCTCCCGTGTTGTTTTACCCTTTTTTCGAGTGATGAGGCTAACTTTACGAAAAAGGACCGTTGGAGTCTTCTTTAGTTCTTTTCAGACTCTCTAAACATGAAATGACGACCAAGTTTACCTTCTATGGACTCATTAAACTCTAACATTGGACGGCCCGTCATGGGACGGACCCCTCCTATCCCATGTTTGAAAAATATTTGGGATTGGACTCATCTATGAGATGAGCTATACCAAGCATTTGGTTACCCTCATCTAGCTCATAAAAAACACATGAGGCAATCATCGTTCATGATGGGAAAAAGGAAAGCTTTTATGTTACACCCTTTATATGTGGCAGTACCTAGTTGTTCTTGAACATGGCACTCATTTCCATTTGTATACTGCACTTGGATCATTCATTTGTCCTCGAGTTTCACCTACTTCTTAAGTCTTGTCCCTCCTTTGAGTCATTCAAAGAACACTTCCCTCATCAGTTGCATTAGAAGTTGGTGTCATACTCGCCGTGTCAATACTGCCAAGTCATTCCATGCCCATGTTCAAGGATATTCTCACCGTTCATTATCTACAGTCAGTACACCTACTACCATATCGGTTTATTCTAAGTCAGTCTTGCATGTTACTGTACCATCTGATCCACTCTACCCATCTTTTGTCGTGTTTCGTGTCGATGATGGGGGATTCAGCATGGCCCTCCTTCGATGGATTCATCCTTGTCGACTTCAACACATCATCCGAGGATTGAATCTAGAATCCAACCAAGTACCTTGGCCATGCATGCCTCAATGGCAGGTTACCTCACTTTCAACATGAGTTTACATCATTGACTCTTGATTGAAAGATTTCATCTGGCATTCGACTTCAACTCATTTATTCACGCTTGATGATATGTACTGTGATACCTTGGGAATCATTGAAATTAATGGTGATTTCCCTCGTGCTTGTTAATGGTAACATCAATGACCGGGAATCAAGTGGTTTCTACCATGTTCGACGTCAAGACATTTGTAATCACATGGATAGATTCATGCCATTGTGGGTTCGGCTTGAAGACCCTGGGGAGTCATGTTTTACCCAGGTTGCGATGGAGATTGTATTGAGTCATATCACATGGATCCACATTTGTATTGGTCGTGGATGTGTTATCATCTCATCATGGATCTACGCTTGTGTCTAGTAGCCATGATTGTGTTCAGTCGGTATTTATTATAGTGGATCTGCAATGTTTTGGTTGACAGCCATGTTGTACGTCATATGAGGCTGTGTACTCAGAGTCAGTTGTACTACAGCAATGAACTTCGTCTGACAAACCATTTCCATTCCTTCTATCAAAGCATTTCACCTATCCAAATTCAAACAGCTTCATGCTTTGGGGTGCATTCTGTTACACCTAAAATCTTACCGTCATGAGACTCAGTGTGAACATCCCTAAAGTTTCCTTGGCTAAGTCATTAACCTAGAAGAGATGCAAACCCATTTTTATTAGGTTTAGAGAGGTCGTCGTAGGTTGTCCTCATGCAACCTACGATGTCGTAGGTTGGCCTCTTGCAGCCTGTGACAATGTCAGTTAATGGAAAAAAATAGCTTCTTCGAGCCCATTCTTGAAGCTAGATGACATGGATCCCTATCCCTGACCTTTTGGAAGAGCTGGCATTCGGTTCCTAACCTCTTGGGAGGATCCCCTATCTATCTCCTACCATATTGCAACCTACCCTATCCACTTAGTCCTATATAAGTGAATCTCACTACGATTCCAAAGGGAGGAAGTCTATAGTGTCTACATGCTAGTGAAATTACCTTAGGAGAGATCTCTACTCATCTATTGGGAGACTCACACTTCCTTGGGAGGCTTTGGTATTGGTTTGATCGGATGAGGATTGCTACGTCAAGTCAATGGTTGTAAATTTTCTATCCTATGTAATTCGCTTTCAATACAGTAATATAAGTGCTTTCCACCAAAATCTCATTGTGTTAATGATATCTTGTGTAGTTCGCTTGCTTGACTGCTTACTTAGATCTATTATTGTGTAGATGCATTTTACTTGTTTTGTGGTCTTGTTATCTTGACAGGTTTTGCAGCTCAGATCTGAAGATCGTCAAGCTTGGAGTAGCATTCAAGGAGAAAAGGATTAACAATGTATAAGGTAAACGTATCTAGTTCCTCGATCTCTAATTAGATCTAGGAGAGTGATTTATATTCTGTTCTATTTATTCTAGACTTGCGTTGAGCTAGGGAGATCATGCCTCAAGTCCGCTCTTGATAGATTTTCCGTCAAACAAATTTTGTAGTGGTTGATAGACTAACTAAGTATGCTCACTTTACGGGGGCGAAGAAAATAGATTCAACAAAACAAATAGATGAAACATTCTGCAAAAATGTTTATAAGTTACATGGGTTCCCGAAAGTCATTATTAGTGACAGGGATGCAAAATTTAAAGGAAATTTCTGGAAGGACTTTTGTAAACAAACATACATATCCCTTAATATGAGTTGAACATACCACCCTCAAAATGATGGACATACTGAAATAGTGAATAAATGTTTGGGAACATACCTTCAAGCAAAACAAGTGGTCCCAATGGTTGCATTTGGCTGAATGGTGGTATAACACTACTTACCATAGTTCAACTAAAATGACACCGTTCCAAGCCTTATATGGCTATGAACCACCTAAATGGAAGGATTGTGTTCTATTTAACTCGAAGGTACTAATAGTAAGGAATCAACTATATGAATACCAAAAGACCATCCAAATATTAAAAGAAAATTTAACAAATGCTCGGAATCGAATGAAGCAACTAGACTTACAAAGATCAAAAAGAGAGTTTGAAGTAGGTGATTGGGTGTTCATATGACTTCATCCCTACAAACAGTTGTCGCTCAAGCAACAAGGCAAGAACAAGTTGGCTCCAAAATTTTATGGGCCATATCAAATTAACAAAAAAATCAGTCCAATAGCATATGGGTTAACATTACCTGATAACTGTTGCATTCATAATGTGTTTCATGTGTCAAGTCTCAAGAAGGTGCTAGGACAACATCAAGTAGCTCAACTGAGCTGCCTAGTTTGGATGAGGAAGGTTGAGTTATTTTAGAACCTGAAGGCATACTATCTACTAAGGAAATAAAACTTCATTCCAGGAGCATTAAATATTATCTTATTAAGTGGAAGAACTTACCAGAGGAAGATTCATCATGGGAAGGAGAAAGTTTCCTTCAACAACATCCTTCTTTACCGTTGCTTTGAGGACAAATCATTTCTTAATGGGTAGGCAATGTAATAAACAAAAATGTATAGGAATAAAATAAAAATAAAAATAAAAATAAAATACAATAAATAATAAAATCAATTCAATGTAATAAATCAACATTAGAAAAAAACAATAAAAATGAAACAACACAGTCTTCCATTGAAAGGGTACGAGAGGTCTTATTTAAAAGACACAAAACTCTATTGTAAAAACACATTCATCATTCACTATAAATTATTATTTTTTATCAAACAATTACACAACAAATCGTATGTTAACAATACCATACTACCACTTAATCTTGGGCATCAACAGTTTTCCTGTTGCCAAAAGTGGCAACGGCTCCTCGCGAAAGTGGTTTTGGAAAATCTCTTGGGGAGTTGTTATCAATCAAAACATGACACGTGCCCCGGGCAATTTTGGCCCAACAAATCGCCCATCTCTTGTCAACCAAAGCGCACTGTACCGGTGCACTATGAGTCTTGGCCTTTGATCTTCAATAATATATGACATTTAGTTCTTTGTTCGCCCGCCATTAACCATCTCCTAAGTTCCCAGGGCGTTTTGAGCCACAATGGTCGATCTTCCCTTTCATCTAATGATCATATCTCTATCTGCCTCCGAACTCCACCATATGCAATCACCTATGAGTAGGTTCGATGTGGAGGGTCCACATCTTAAATATGGGTCACGTGGCTCCTCCAAATAATTCCCCCTACCCACGTGGATCCTCCATGTCACCCATCCACATGGCATGGATGGGGACCACTTAAAATTAATAATATTTTTAAAATTTTGAAATTATATGAAATTGTAATTTGGCACTAAGGGGATTAATTTGAGATTATATTTTGGCCCCTTATCCATCTTAACAGAACCCAACTTCCATAGAACCATTTCACTACAAATATGTGATTTCGAAAATTTCCATTAATCATTTTACCTCTCTTGCTGGTAGACCACAGATCTAACCCACAACTTGGTTAGAATACCATCCAACAATTAAACCATGGGTTTTCATAAGATCATTTCATATGCAAAACGTATTTTTTCCTGTAAGTGCTGATTCTTAGCCCATACATCTCCAATGTTACAACTGGAAGCTTTGATACCACTCTATAACATCCCCTTCACCCAATTTGACCAACAAAGGGGACATTAACTAAATTCGGGCTTCTAAATTTTTCCCCAGATACATATTACGAATTCATCTTATTGAGAAATACATGTGCAAATGCATAGTAAAAATAGACAGCGGAAATAAAATACATCCACACACATAACACATGTAATTACAAGCATAATTAACACAAGCATATAAATAAAATCATTGCACATTAGATATAAAAGAATACTTATCTTTAAAAAAAAAGATCCAAGCAACCATCTATCTAAGATCAATTTTCCACCGAACTGTAGGCACTTTGTCCAGCATATACTCTTTCTACTAAGAGGCCAGCCCCAAGCTGGGCTATGAGGCCACTAGGGCGAAGGAAACACCTACATGATTCTCTCTCTTATCCTACAATCCATTCTGCTCTCTATGCTTAGCCCAAAACTCATGCAGAGCTCTACAAGGATCTCACTAAGCCATCACAGCCATGACACTCCTTCCAAATCCCCCACACAACACAAGGAAGGAATTTCCCTTCACTGATCCATAGTTCCCTTAGTAAATCCAACCCTTACAGTGCTTAAAAGTGTGTGCAGTAAGAGTCCAATCTACTATATGCTGTTGGAGAACCTACTGTAGCCTAGATTATGGATTCTCAAGCATCTATGAGTAGCAAAACTCAATGGGTAAGGGTCCCTAGATTTCCCAACCTCTATGCTCACCTACAACCATCAATTTTCCCTTCAAATTTGCAGCTCCATCCCCAAATTCGAATTTTTGGGTTATAAAACATAGTTTGGTAATGGTCATGAACAACAATAGGAAGCGCAATGTAGTATAGAAAATTGCATGCAAGAATGATCAAAAGAGTTTTGACTCTAAGGGATATGAGATGATGGTTTAAAGAAAACTGACATAGCTTTTGACAATAGAAGAAAAGGACTCATGAAAACTATCACCAACCCCATGCTTCAATAACCGCATGAAGTGAATTTTACCACCAACCTCCCATATGGATTCAATGATTGGGTTTAATAGTCAAGAGAAGGTAATTGTCTCATTTAAATCACATGGCATAATTTTGGATGAGTTCTAAGGTTGACACTTTGCAACATAGGATTTAGTTTCCCATAGGCCCCCTTCCCTCTTCCCCTCTAGTGGAATCATAACCCCTCTAGTTTTTTTTACACAACCATCTTGGACCATTTTATTAATTTTCCAACATAATATTTACATATATTTTGAATTGGCATGATAAGCCAACCATGCGGTCCAAATAATATATATATATATTCCTAGCCATTCACTAGTTGGGGCATGGCCTTGAGCTCCACACTAGGAATCCATACTAGCATATTTACATCACTTACATAATTTTGATTAAATACATCCCAAGCCAACACTGGGGGTATGATACCCGATGATAGGAACAGTGAGTTAGGAGCCAAGAAAGAACTGGGGCATGTTGCCTAGGTTGAACTATTGTTTGTAAGAGGGTGTCAACAAGAAGGAACCAAACCATAACCTTTCATAATTCTCCATTGTATCATTTGTATACTACTTCAATAAAAGTATTTCCTGGTTTGGGAACTGAACATACTTGTGCTATTCTTATGGTTTGTTTTGCATATGTTCAAGGAATATTGGCTAAGTGTAAATGGTTAAGTAAACAACACACATAAAAATTTAATGCCTAAAGGGTTGGGTACCCTGGGCGTATCGGGCATAAGTAATGGTGTCAGAGTCAATTTAATACTATGAGGGGGGGAGTGAATCAGTATGAGCGCGGTTGTCAGCAATTTTTACCTTCTTAAACAGATTATCCTTTACTTAATTCTTATCTTCTGTTATGTATCAATAAATACAAAATTCATCCATTCATGCACCAACACAAAGAACAAAGAACAAAGAACACATAACACATAACACATAAATTTTGAGGTGGAAACCCAATCGAGAGAAAACCATAGAATGCTTCTTTATAATGAGAAAGAATACATTCAGGGAAGCACCAACTTCCCGTGGACCAGCTCCAAATGGAAGGGGGCACTGACCCCCTAGTTTTACAGGCTTCTACTTGAAGGAAGCTACAACTCCCTGTATTTCTCTAGCACTAACTGGAAGGAGGCTACGACCCCCTGTCTCCTTGTTGTTTTACATGAACAGAACTAAAGGTAGATACGAATCCCTGTCTCCTTGCCTCGTCCCTCCACCCTAATGTCCAATGTACATTTCTGTATTACAGAACTTCAACTCCGCGCACATTTCTGATCTTCTGTCAATAGTTCTGTTGTGCGCTACCTTCATATGCAGTCAATTCTCTATCACTGTGTTGCATACATCACTTGACTTCTCATTCCTCTCAAATCACATTTCTGCTAACGTCCTTCTTCATTTAATGTGTGCTTGTTGATATTGCAATCTGCGTCACTGATTATATTATCGTTCTTCTCTATGTGACTGCAATGACCAACTGATACTGTGCTTTCAATTGATAGTTTGTTGTTCTGAAATAATGCACTAGTAAGAAATGGAACTGCACACTTACTGATGGGTCCATTTTGTATAATTGTTGCAGTCTCTTAGAAATTATGCGAAAACCTGTGCATCAAAATATTTGTCTGTTTAGTTTAATGCACTTGTCTCAGATCATCTGCATCATGACGCGCACGCTGGATCTTGCTGATATTCTATCATTACGCATCAAATGGTCTTCTCAACTTCACACACTTTCCCTTATGCTCGTATGAATTAGCTAGAAATCAATGCATCATCTGATACACTTTGATACTATCTCTTGTTGGCAGGCGGTTAGGATGGGTCATTATCGCAGCACCGCAAGTGCTACGATACTGCGAAAAGCGGAAAGTTGAGCACAGACGATGATATTTTATGTAATTTTTGGTTGGTTGTACAGTAGTATGCGGGTTTTTGGGTCATTTGGACCACAATAGATAGATTTTGGGTCATTTGCTTGAAGTGTCAATTAGGAAGTAGTTAGAAAGTGGACAAGCAATGTAAAGGCGAAAGCCTATAAATAGACATAGATTTGTATGTGTTAAATCATTTGGGATTGTGTATCTTAGATCAAAATATATCTGTGAGATGTGCATTTTGCGGAGTACGAGCGGAAGCCTGAACATTTTGTATCTGGGTTTTTGTGGAGTTAATATGATGTGACAGATGTTTTGCGGAATCCCTGTGTTTCTTTTGTTCATCTGTGGTAATGCATGTTGCGATATGAATCTATGAATGATGCGATGTTTCCTTGCTGCAATTAATGCTTTACTGTTATATTTGTTGCGATGATGAATGGTTCTGTTGAATGATGCTATTAATATAAATGATGTATGAGTTAAATGCATAGATCTATTTCTGAAATGTTGCAATAAGTTAAGTAATTGAGTCGCAAACATCCTCCTTCATTCGGTGGAAACATGGTTCCGTCAACTCTCCCTTGAACATCTCGGGTGAGACCTCATCTGCTCTGCAGGTGTTGTTAGACAGGGTAAAACCTGTCTGGGTCGGTACTCAGGGAGATCGCGGTGGTCTGGGTGTCAACAGTGCTGGGAACCCCTGTCAACTGGGTTTGAGTCAACAAATGGTACCATTGCCGGGACCTAGCGCAAAGTGAAAGGAGGATATGTTGTGGCATCCGACGCAACCGGAGATACAAGATTGGTTTGATCAGAAGTTGCAAGAATTTGCTGAAAAAGAAAGTCAAAACTCTCAGCTGACGGTAGATTACTGGGTGGAAAGATACACTCACGATGGTCCGCATGAATATTTTTTCTGCGAGTTCCCAGTCATCTTGTATGAATGGTTGGAGAAATTGACCTTTCAGAAGAGGAACTTCCAAGGTGGTGAACCGACGACATGGACCCCGGAGCTGATCCAGAAGCTGCAGGAAGTCGACAACAAGGCATCGCGAGCTGTCGAAATTTGGCTTGACAACATATTGGAAGGCTATATCACTGAATTTGCGGTCGATACGAACAAATCCTATAGTGAAGCTGAAAGATATTTCTTCTACAAACCACGGCGAAGGTTTCTGTTGTCGCTCCAACTGTCTATTAAGATGCTTATTTGCGAGAAGGGTACATTGAAGATGCATCTGGATCAGTAAACAGCTTGGTGAGCGGAGGCCGTGGGTACCGCAATAGCAGGGGGGTGGCACATGGAATGATAAGGGGTAGATGGGTGCAGGTCATGACGAGACTGTGAGTGAAGCTAAGGAAGAGAGTGGTCTTACAAGGGGAGGAGAAAGGTTTCGACAGGAAAAGAGCTAGAGGACAGGAGAAGGTCCTGCTGCAATCGAACTGCAAGGCCACGAAGGAAGACCACACGGGACAAAGCGACCTCATAGCCCGGACAAGGACAACCAGGCTATGCCCAGGATAGAGGCAGGACCAAACCCCAGCAACAACGTGCCCACACCTCCCCTCACTATCTGTCAACCAGTAAGAAACACAACCTTGACACCATCGTGTCAACAAAACTTGATTGCTAGTAGTTCAGCAACTGCAGGAAAGAAGCCCAGAATGGCGGGAGAGGATGCGAAGTTTTCGTTGTTCCATGCAAATGGAACAGATAAACCTGAGCAATACTAGTTTTTATGTGAAGTAGTCTGGACCGTAAATCAGATTATTGATGATGATGCTAAGAAAGGATAGTTAGCGACAATTCTGCGAGGTCGTGCATTAGACTGGTTTATGAAGTTTGTCCTAGTCCCTACAGGAGCTCCAGAGAAGACACTAGACAATATCAGGAAAGGATTAATTGCAGAATTCAAAAAACCCAAGTCTGAAGCACAGTATATTACATAATTAAAAGAGATTAAGCAGTATCCCAATGAAACGGTGTGGGATTTCGACCAACGATTCAAAACTAGGATGGCAATGGTCATCTTTGACATGAGTGTTGTTCAACACAAAGAATGGTTCATCATGGCATTGCTCCCGCATATTCATCTACCCCTGATGCAATAGAACATTACAACACCCAGTGAATCCTTGGAAATCACAATGCGGTTAGAAGCGTTGCCGATCGGGGAAAACGCAGTTGGGATGTCGCAAATTCAGACACAGCTAGCCAACCTGACCATACAACTGCAAGATCTTAAGAAGGGAAAGGAAAAACGAGAAGAAGTATGGTGTACACGATGTTGAGGAGAAGGGCATACTAAGGATAATTTCCTAGACTTCCGCAATTATCTGGTTTCAGGAGCACCGAATCCATTGAGTGGCGGTGGCATGTCGTGGTGTCGCATCTGTCAGGTATATCGGCACCACCATGAGGAATGCCAATACATGCAGAAGATGGTCACAAAACCAATGAATCTATATTGTACATTCTGTAAATCTATGGGACATGAAGATAAATATTTCCATGCATATGGGTTGCTTCAGGAGAGAACGTACGATGCATTCTATGTGAAGAACGACCAGCGTTCCGTACAACAACTGCAACCACAACCGTAGGTATCCCAGCCGCTACCTCAACCACAGGTGCATTTTGTACCGCAGCAGCAACCACAGTAGTTTATGCTACAATATGCTCTGATGCAAATGGCTCCACAGCATCCACAGTATGTTCAACAACCCCAGTATGTGCAACAAGGGCAAGGCATGCAACCAACTCCTATGCAGCAAAAGTTCAATCAACCACAGTACCAACAACAGGGCAGATTCCAGGGAGGATTCTGGGGTGAACGCGGCGAAGGATTTGATCGCGGAGGAGGATGAGGAGGTCGCGAACCTGTTCAGTGCTATCACTGTGCGGTATGGGGACACTACCAGCGAGGTTGCCCACTATTGCATACGTAGTGTACATTTTGTTTTGTTACAGATCATACTTTATAAAACTGCCCACAATTGATTACGCAATGGAAAGCAAGGAACATTCCACAATTGTAGAATCAGAATTAGGCACAACAGCCAGTACAGAATCAAGTGCAACAACCAGCGCAGAACCAGAACCAACGCCCAAATCAGAATGTTAACCAGAACGTGACCCAACTGGGGAATCCGCCGCTAAACCAGAATCAAGGTGCGAGTGTTGCGACAATTTCTGCAGAGCCAAGGCCACAAGATGCGGCTGTCGCAGTTATCACTCGTGGAGGTACAATAACAGGAGGGGATATCTCACACCCGCTCATTCCATTGGCAGGGCAGAAGAAGGAGTCATTTGACATTGAGTCCGAGCGTGATGCATTCTTTTAGGCACGTCATGCGATGGACCAAGATCGCGGTAAGGCTATTATTTGCGACATGCCCCCTGTCTTCGATGCTACTTCAGAGGCAGTTCCATCGGCGTAGTCTAGAACCTTGCAGAATTAATTTGAGAGTTATTTTTTGTTGGCAAGGGATCCCACTGCTCTCGCTGAGATCGACGAATTGTTGCAACGACCAGCTAGGGGACGGAAAGAGTTCGTGGTAAATTCCTTACAACGACGGAAGACAGGTAAGGATATTTGCATGAGCATACAAATTGGGGACTATGAAGTTGATTCGGTTATTCTGTATCTTGGTTCGGATGTCAACATCTTAACCAAGCAGGCATGGCAGAAAATGTGGATCCCCCCATTAAGCTGGTCTCTTGTACAGCTCCGGCTAGCTAATCACGCCAAGGTGACACCAATTTGGAGAGGTCCATGCCTGGTGGTGGACATTGAGGGAATGAAGACTTATGATAACTTTGGCGTCATCGAAGTAGTTGAAGGGGCAAGCTCTTATCCCGCATTGTTGGGGATTGGATGGGATAACGACAGTGGATCATTAATCAACTTTAAGAGGTGGATGATGACTTTTGAAAACCGCGATCTCAGAGTTATAGCCCCGTTGGATCTGGTTGAAGGACGTAGATACATTGAACCAGCGAAGGATAAAGATCCCAGCTGATGGGACCATGCATTCAATATTTCTGAAGATTATATTCATCTGATTGCTAACAGTGAGCTTGGATGGCACAGCGACAGCTCTGTGTCTTTTGACTCTGAAGACTCTTTAGAACATTGGCAGAATTGCTTACATGAGGTGTCGTTCCGCAAGTGTGGTCTAATCACACAGTCCTTGTGCCGCGTTGTGACTGAAATGGTTACACTACCAGTATATGAAGGGATTCCTGGCTTGTCTGACTTTCTGGCAGTGTTCGAGGAAAAAGTCTCGAAACCACAGTGACTACTAGCATTGGAGGAAGCGCTAAACGCTGCTCCAGCACGCTGGTGGGAGACACATAAGAAGTCGATCACGGGTTGTCCATAGTGTCGACGATTGATGATGGTTTGTTTCAGTGATACTGTATTTTACCACACAGGGAAATATGATGGTCATAATGACCCTGACAGTCATTTGATGGAGTGTCAGACATTGTGGGCATCGCGACCAAAAGATGAGTGGGTCCATGCATTTGTCCATACTTTGGACGAGATGCCGAGATCATGGTACACTGCAGCTGAATTTTGAGGAGAAATTACTACTTGGTTGGAGTTGACAGTTTGTTTTACTCATACGTTTAGCTTCGCGGATGCTAACCCAGATGTCCATAATGCTTTGCAGCTCATCCGCGATGTGGTTCTTAAGGTTGTTCCAGTGGCATATCCTGCAGATCCACATACGCATTGCCAAATGCAATCCATGATGGAATGTTACAATATCACTGGCGGGCCAGAAGATGGTGATGATCCGCGGAATGTCAATATTCCGGAATCTGAAGGAAGTCGTGACATTGTAGCACCTGATGCACCAAGTGATCCAATCAGCCAGCCATTGAAGCTCCGCAAGTTCAATATTGGGATGGAGTCCAATCCCAAGTTTGCGAATGTTGGGAATTATTGGGATGATGAGATGATGAGAAAGGTCACTGACTTGCTACATGAATTCCAAGACTTGTTTCCGACTAAGTTTTCAGAGATGAAAGGTATTTTGGGCGATTTAGGGGAGATGAAGATCCCGCTGAAACTAGATGCTAAGCCAATCAGATAGCACCCATATTGACTAAATCCATGCCATAAGGAGAGGGTCAAGGTAGAAGTTGATCGCATGTTGGACGTTGGCATTATTGAACCAGTTGAGGAGTCAGAATGGATCAGTCCTATGGTGGTGCAGGACAAGAAGACTGGTGAAGTGCGCATTTGCATCAATTTGCGGAAGTTGAATGACGCTTGTTTGCATGACCTATTTCCAACCCCATTTACTAACAAGGTACTCGAAGGCGTGGGTGGCCAGGAGATGTATTCCTTCACGGATGGGTTCTCGGGCTATCATCAGATCTGAATCACCAAGGAAGACCACCACAAGACAACTTTTGTGACAGAATGGGGTTGTTTTCTGTACACAGTAATGTCGTTTGGGCTAAATAATGCACCTGAGATATTCTCGCGGGTTGTCGTTGCCGCGTTCAGGGATTTCAATTAGAATTTTTTGCAGGTATACATGGATGACTGGACAGTCTATGGCTTGATCAACGATCATGTGGAAAACCTGCGGTTGATGTTGGAGCGCTGTTGTCAGTATCAAATATCGTTGAACTTGAAGAAGTGCATCTTTTGTGCACCATTCGGAATACTGCTGGGTCACATGATGTGCAAGCAGAGGTTGTTAGTCGATCCAACAAATATTAAGCTTATTCTGATCTTAATACCACCGACTAACGTTAAGCAGTTGAGAGCGACGTTGGGACACACCAGGTATTATCGCAAGTTCATCAGGGGTTATGCAGCGATCACTGCCCCTATGGAGAATTTATTGAAGAAAGACGTGGTATTTCAATGGAGCCCTGAATGTCAAGATAGTTTTGAGACACTGAAGGCTAAGATGGCTTCAATGCCAATATTGGCATTTATGGACTAGAGTAAGGAATTCCATGTCCACGTTGATGCATCATCGATCACACTGGGTGTGTTGCTGTCACAACCAGGCGAAGGGGATCTAGATCACCCCATTGCTTTCGCAAGTCGGAAGTTATCATCAGCAGAAAGGAACTATACCACTACAGAGAGAGAAGGCCTGGCGATGGTCTATGCATTGTAGAAGTTTTGACATTACTTATTGGGAGGACACTTTAAGATGTTCACAGACCATTCTGCCTTAAAATACCTAGTTAATAAGCCTGTGTTGGGGGGGAAGATATGTCGTTGGGTACTTCTTTTTCAAGAGTTTGATTTTGAAGTGCTTGTGAATCCAGGACATTTGAATGCTGAACCTGATCATCTATCGCGGATTGAGACAGGAGAGGAGCCAACTAACATCAAAGACGGGTTGCCTGATGTGCAAGTCTTTAAGGTTGAAGTAGCCGATGGCTACTATAAAGAAATCATTCAGTTTTTGGCGATAGGTACCGCACCCAAGGAGTTCACCACTAGTCAGAAGAAGCAGTTGGTGGTCAAGGCTGCAGATTTCCAGCTAATTGCAGGTGAGTTATACAAATTGGGCTCCGATGAGATATTACGGCGTTGTGTTTTTCCTCATGAGCAAGGAAAGATCTTGTCAGAAGCACATGCCATAGTGGTTTGGGAGCACTATGGCGGTTGTGCGACTGCCAGGAAGGTGCTTCGCTCGGGGCTCTAGTGTCCCACGCTGCACAATGATGCGATAGACTATGCACGGTCCTATGATGTTTGTCAAAGAACCGGGAAGCCCTCCAGGCGGGATGAGATGCTACTGATACCTCAACTGACACTACAGCCATTCGATAAATGGGCAGTGGATTTCGTGGGACCAATCAACCCACCTGGGAAGCGCACTGGTGCAAGATACATCATCACGGTGACATATTATTTGACAAGATGGGTGGAGGCTGCACCAGTCGTTGATTGTCCCACGGCCACATAGCCGCGCGGTTCCTATTCAACAATATTGTCACTCAATTCAGCTGCCCCAAGATATTGATGAGTGATCAAGGCAGCCACATTCTCAATCGCACCATTAGCGCATTAACGGAGGAACTGCAAATACAGCACAAGAAGAGTATGCCGTATCATCCGCAGGAAAATGGCACAGTGGAAGCTTTCAACAAGATATTGGAACATGCACTGACAAAGGTGTGCAACGCGAACCGTGATGACTGGGATCTGAAAATCCCAGCAGTCTTGTGGGCGTATCGCACCACGTGTAAATGGTTGACGGGAAAGACACCATTCAAGCTGGTGTATGGGCAAGAAGCGATTATGCCTATGGAGTACATCATCCCGAATCTGTGCATAGTGGAAGAAACAAGTATAGATGTTACAACGGCATTAGAGGAACGTCTAGCGTAGTTAGTACAGTTGGAAGAAGATCGCTTTATTGCAGGATTCCATCAGAGTGTGGAGAAAGATCGCCAGAAGGGATAGCATGATCATCACATAAAAAATAAACAGTTTCAACCGAATGATTTGGTGCTCTTGTATGACAGCAAATTTATGAAACATCTAGGGAAGTTGCAGATGCACTGGCTTGGCCCATATCGCATCAGTAGCATTACCTCAAGAGGTGCAGTTTGCAGCAGTTAGACGGAGTGATGCTCCCAAAGCTGATCAATGGTAGCAGGTTGAAACCCTACAAGTTGAGCTTGGAGCAGCGATATGCCTGAGTTGCATAGGGAAAAAAACAAAGACGCAGGATGCTCGGTGGCAGGATGGCGCATCGACAGGGATAGAATGAGTAAGCAGGGAGGCTTGTGCCGCAAGTTAGGAGCGGTCCACGACAGTGGCAGGATCACGACTGGGTCAAATCAGCAATAAATGCCGAAAGTTAAGATAGTTAATTAACGATGCTTGTTCGAAGGATGAGCATTAATGGTCGATCCAGCCGATCAACTGACAGGATCGACGGTGGATTTGGGTCATTAAGACAGGATTTGGTCCGAGTTAATGCAGGATTTAGTTATGATTACAAGGGATTCAGTTGGGCGCTATAAGAACGGGTCAAGGCTGGTCGGAAGGCACCTATTCGTGACAAGTGAGTTCAGTTGCCAATTGTTGAATTGCGCAAGGTTGGGGTGCGTTGTAGAGTGCAATTGAAGTGTGTTGGGAAAGTCCTAGGTTGAGCAAGGTTGATCCATTTGTTGGAATTACGAGAATTGAGCGCGGCATGCCGAGTGAATCGGAGATGGTGGAGATTTCAAGTGAAGCCGAGTCACCCCTCATCCCTACTACTATTGAGGAAGAGGTCAATCTCATGGATGAAGTTGCTAACATGCCGGTGGGATCATCCTCTGTGGTGCGCTAGAAGAAGGGGGGGACGCAGCTTAGCTCCAAGTAGCCTAAGAATCGGCACACCCGTTCCACTGCCCAAGTGCCGAAAGGAGTCCCTACGGAGAGCCCATCGAGCTCAGGGGTTGTGGAATCCGCAGTCCGTGCTGGCGTTTCGGCCGCAGATATCACAGGCTACCGACCTCCATCTCGAGCTGGGGTGCAGCTGAGGAAGGTCACTAAGAACCAGTGCTATCAAATACGGATGCCGGCAATCCTGCCAGGTATGAGTTGTACCACAGACATCGTACCGGCGTTGATGCATCTACGGTATGATGATCATGACTTGCTGGCACTGGAAGATGTTATGACGGATCCCTTTAAGCCATGATAAGTGGGGCAAACTGGATCGACACCACGCATTCCACATGACTGGGCGCGTGGATTGGCGAAGTCTGGGTTGTTGGGTTTGATCTATATGCCACATTTCGGGCGGTTGACGAAAGCCAATGCCTGCGTCAAACAGTTATTGGATTGTTTTCATGGTGAGGTGATATGGTTGGACAGGCAGGTTACCGTGACGGTGGACCTGATTTCTGAGATCACAAGATTGCCAAAGGATGGGGTCGACCCGTCGCAATACTTTCAGGGGAAGAAAAATGACAAAAATCTTGCGGCAAGTTTTTGGAAGCAGTACAAAATGCAGAAAGACGGATGGGCTTATCGCTTGGACACTATCAATGAGCCCACAGTCAAGATTGGGGTGCGAATCTTGGCTACCAAAATCTTGTGGAACACTCGACCCAATCAATGCAACTCCAGGGTTGTCGCCTGCGTGGAGCTATGTGCGACAAGCGTGCAGATAAACTAGTCCTTGTTTTTACTTAACTAGTTGACGGAGGACGCGCTAGTGGCCCAAGCAAGACAGCGATCATTCACCTATAGTTGGCTACTGATAATAGTCGCGTTGGTCGCCTAGATGGAACCCGACAATTATCAAGGAATGGAGGTGGAAGCGGTGCAAGAACGTAAGGGAACGCGCTACCAAAACCTGTGGTGGGTGTAGGAACCGGAGCGACTCAAGGATTGTGCCACGCAGTTCTAGTTTTATTGGGAAGTGCTGTAAGCGGCCACTAAGCAGATTCCGTGGTTTACTGAGGCCACTATTGAGAAGTACAAGGGGATTGACCGATTCGCGATTGGCCCACACAGTATCTACGTGCAAACGCATCGCGATGTGGATAGGAAGTGGTTGCAAACCCACTATAAGTTAACAAATGAAGACTTGGATTCGATCATCGACGACTGGTCGGTCCAATGGCGCAAACCAATTATACGGGGATACCATCTGTTGCACCAGTCATGGATGAACCGCATCATATGTCGGATGAGGAATCATCGTAGACACTAAGACCATGGAGCAATCAGTGGGATCCCCCTTTCATTGGAGGCGCAACTCGACCCACTACTATTATCTATCAATAATGTAACCAATATGGTGGCTCAAGCGATGACGGTAAAGGCAGATGAAGGTTTCCATGTGATCACTGCCCGCCTGGATTACTTGTGCGATATTGTTTTGAAGAAAGCACCAGAGGGAGCACTAGTGCAGGCCATTGGCGCAATCGACACTGAGCCGTGGGTAAGGAATGTTGATATTCCCCCGACTGCGATTGTGACTGATAATGAGGCCTTGAAAGCCTTGCTGCAGCTGTTAGAGAAAGTGACCATCAATGTCAATGCGCTGCCAGCGAAGGAGTTGACAACTATGCAGACAGTTTCCAGCCGGGAGATGGCAGACAGGATGCATGAGATCAGTAGTAAGTGCCTGCGCTTGCAGGAGAGCGAGGCAACTGCGAAGGAATTGGTCGAAGAGTTAACAGAGAGGGCTGCTACAGTGCGACAGGATGTGGACGAGTTGGAAGAGGACATCAAGAAAGAATGAGCTAAGAAGGCTCGAGTGATTGAAGAATTGAAGCAGGAACATGACCGCCTCATTGTGGAGAAGGCCACCTTGTGGGATCAAAATGTGTGGGTAGAGACGGCCATTACTGAGGCTTGTCACCATGTGTCGGAGCCTACCACAGCGTTGGACGTGATTCAATGTGTGCAGTGACTTGGGGCTGTCATTGCCCAACTGCGGCACGATAATCAAGAGTTAACAGCCTTGGTGGACCCTGGCACACCCCAAGCACAGGTGGATGAACGCAAACGTGCCATTAAGGAGGTAGCAGCACAGATGGGGGAGCTAGAAACGACAGTGACAAAACTCACAGCAGACACTGTACAGTTTTGGGGATGCATTGTTCAGGATGAGCATATTGAACAATTGACCAAGCTCATGCAGGAGGCGGAGGGGCAGTTGGCGACACTAAAGACGGCGATGCGCATGATGCCGCCAATGGAGCAGGTTGCCAAGTCCGTGGACTTAAAAGAGTTGCAGCAGCACATAACCAAGGCTGACGAGCGTCAGAAGAAGCGCATTGCATAACTGGAGGAGTTCCAGGAGATTGGCTGTCAGTTCGTGACTAAAGCCGGTGCGGCACTCCAGGCTGTACAGGAAGGTCGTCAACAAGTTGCGGTGAAGCTGCGTGAGCATCCATCTCCCCAGGATGTGATCGACAGTCAGGCAGTGGCTATGGCAGTAAAGGAGCAGGTCATAGTAGTCACTCAATAGTACGAAGATTTCAGGGTCAAGACCACCGAGTACACCATGTCCCGCTAACGTGGCTTGAGGGTGAGCCACAAGATTGTGTTGGGGGCTTGTTGGATGGGTCATTATCACAGCACCGCGAGTGCTGCGATACCGCGAAAAGCGGAAAGTTGAGCGCAGACGATGATATTTTATGTAATTTTTGGTCGGTTGTACCATAGTATGCGGGTTTTTGGGTCATTTGGACCACAATAGATATATTTTGGGTCATTTTCTCGAAGTATCTATTAGGAAGTAGTTAGACAGTGGACAAGCAATGTAAAGGTGAAAGCCTATAAATAGATATAGATTTGTATGTGTTAAATCATCTGGGATTATGTATCTTAGATCAAAAGATATTTGTGAGATCTGCATTTTGCGGAGTATGAGTGGAAGACTGAACATTTTGTATATGGGTTTTCGTGGAGTTAATATGATGTGACAGAGCTGTTTTGCGGAATCCCTGTGTTTCTTTTGAGATGCATGTTGCGATATGTATCTATGAATGATGCGATGTTTCCTTGCTGCAATTAATGCCTTACTGTTATATTTGCTGTGATGATGAATGGTTTTATTGAATGATGCTATGAATATAAATGATGTCTGAGTTAAATGCATAGATCTATTTCTGAAATGTTGAAATAAGTTAAGTAATTAAGCCGCAAACATCCTCCTTTGATTCGACGAAAACATGGTTCCATCAACTCTCCCTTGAACATCTCTGGTGAGACCTCATCTACTCTACAGGTGTTGCTGGACGGGGTGAAGCCTGCCTGGGCCAATGCTCAGGGAGATCCTGGTGGTCTAGGTGTCGAAAATGCTGGGAACCCCTATCGACTGGGTTTGATTCAACATCTCTGCGCTTCTGTATTTCAACATATGTGACCACTGGTGTGCCATTTGTAATACTGTCATTCAAAACATCATGCACTTGTGCATACTTCAATATTTCTTCCTTTCAGAACTTGCGCATTTGTCACAGATCTACGACATCATTCTGTGCACCATCAAGACTTCATTATATTGCATGTTCGCATTCGAATCGTTACTAAATCATTATGTTCTGTCCACGATCCCTTTGATGCCCTGAAAAACTGAACTTCAAAAAACACTTGAAGCTCTTATGCTCTCACCATCAAGCTTACTTCAAATATCCAACTTGCATCTCTATTTATACAAGTCTTGCACGGATTGTATGTCCACAAATCGATGGTGGCATCCCTTCTTCCAAACTTCATGGATTGTGCATTTTCCACGTGTCATCTTCTGCACTATTGATGTGTCATCCTTTGTGTGTTGCGCCTTTGTGGTCCACAACTTAGTGGGATTTTACACCTTGGTGGTGTACTCTTACGCTCTTGATGTATCATCATTTGAGATATGTGCACATACTTACTCGTCATCTTGATGAGTCTTGTTTCCTTGCTATACCGTCCCTTGTGGGTAATATGCCCTTGATGTATTGCTACTTTGCGGAATCTGCGCATACTCCAACTTCTACTTGGTGGAACTTTGACCTTTTCCTTGTCATTACTTGTGGCACTTGCGCACCTGTTGTACCATCGGCTGTGGAATTTTTTCATAGATGGTATTCAACCGTTGCACCCTTCTAGGACCTTATGTGCATTCCAATAACTAAAAGCATCTACTAATTGGATAGACTTGCGCACTTCTAGGACTATCCGACCATAGGATGTTTCTTACTGCTTCTGCACTTCCAACCTTTTACCAAGAAACACTTGCACATACCAGAGACTTCTTTCAACATGCTTGCACACTTGTGTCATTTTCTCAACCAACACTTGTGTCAAACCATACTGCTTTCTGTTCCTTCTACGTAGACCTTACATTTAGTCATCTTCATGCCATTTCTCCAATTGATTTGCTTCACTCTCTTTCACGTCTACTTTATCTTTGTGATGTTTCTTCTGTAGTCTACTGGCTCCTCATCATGATGAATCTTTTGTTGCATTCGTGCATTATACTTCAACTGTTCCTACCAGCTTCATGCATCTTCAGTTTCATGCATCTCTCCTAGTGATTCTACCAACATCTCTCCCAACTGTTCTTCCATGAAGCAACTTCATGCATCTCTCCTAGTTGTTCTGCCAACATCTCTCCCATTTGTTATGCCAGCTTCATTCATCTCTCCCCCTTTGACATCAATGTCAAATAGGAGCCATTACTATCACAATGTAAGTTCTTCTGTTTGTTTTTTGTTGGCATCTACCTTAACTTTTTCAGGGACAACTCCCCCTGTCTTCATGCTTCATTTCTCTGCTAAAATTCTACAATGATATCTTTTCATAATTATCTTTGATTCCTTTCTTGATATAGATGTTTCATTGTTACTTCATCTTAATCTCTTGTTCTTGTCAGAACACTTCGTCCTTCCATGCGCAGTGATCCTTACAGATATCCTTTTGTGTTAATTGCGCAATGCCGAAGTTAGTCCTCTACGGGTTTTGTATTACACTTCATGTGCCTGACTACTTCATTTGTCGCATTTACAACATTGTCATAGGGCCATGTCGCATTTAATGTTGTCGCATTATTTTCCAAGACAACCAAAGATATAGCACGCTTTTCATTTATCGGCTAACTCGGCATAAAAGTGGACATGACACTCAGTTCGTGTGGCAACAAAAACATGTTGCTTCCGTACTTGAACTTTTTGAGAGAAAATTCTCCATCATATGGTGCAATGAGTTAACTTTCTGCCCTTTTGTATTGTTTCCAAAATTGATTAACTCCGAGATTTCATTTTGGCAACTCCACCACCTTCTTCGATTTGTGTGACATTGAATATGTTTCTCATCAAACTAATTTCATGCACGCGAACGTCTTCCTTTCAAACCCATAAGATTTTTGCGAACAATACCTAGTTCAATGCCTCTTGCATCCTTGCATTTCTGATTCGTATTGATTTCTAGTCCTTTCTATGATTCTTCTTTTTCCTTCCAATGGCCTCCTTCTATCACATATTAAGAAATTCCCTTGAGAATTTGCGTCATGTCGTCCAAAATCAACAGTCCTAGTTTTCGTACTTGAGAACTAATCTAGGTTCCTGGAAGCAACAAATGCAAGACAACCAAATACTTCAACAATACTCTCATTCATCGGTGAACCATAGACATTCTAAGAAACTGATCCTTTTGACTCGTCGAGTTGATAATCTGGAGCATCAACAACAACAAATTCTGGATGAATTATCTCGCCTTCGGCCTCGACATGTTGAACCATCGTTGTCCGCCACTCTGCAACTTCTTCCATCGCGTCTTGCTTCTGAATCCACAACATTGGTTCCAATGGATTTGGAGTTACGTCTTGCGAACCAGTCATATATGGATCTTGATATCGAACTACGGATGTAGAATGCTTCAGCACCTCTTCAATTTTGCCACATTTTTTGTCTTCTTGTATACACCATTTCTGGGCCTCGGCATGGAGTCCCGACTCATGCATTTTGTAATCATACCCAATTTTGAAAAATGCGTTATTATGTATAGTCTCATGTCTTTGAGCAATGTATGAAAATATTCTCATCTTATGTTTGTACTATTGAATTCAACCTAATACTCTATGTTTTGTAACATGTCATCTGTAATGTAAACCACTCAATGCATGCAATTGATTTTTCCCTTTTCTGTGACATCACATATCATGTACGAACATAATGAATACTTGCAAGAGTCATCTAAACCACATACACATTCTAACCACACACCTAACTAACATCCCTTTGAATTCCTTAAAATGCATCGTGTTGAATTCAAGGGTTTCTCATAGTCCTTATAGGACTATCTAGAGAGGCAACGATTGCTTGCTGCATTAGATGCACCTGGATTGTCTGTATCTTGAGCACACTTCTGCGGGGATTTCCTAACCCAAGCCTTGTTGTGCGTGCTTCTGTTTTGATTCTTCTAAGGATATTTTCCACTGAAGTCTCTTTGAATGTGATAGCCTTTGCGCAACAAATCTTCATCCTGATAGCTTACTACTTTTCGACGGTACATGGACTTGTGTTCAAAACCATCGCATGCATAACATCTCATAGTTTGACAGTATTTTGCAATATGACCAAAACGATTGCATCTTTCTCACTTCACCCTATTGATCCTTCTTTGGTTAGGAAATTGAAAAGATCTAAACTTGAATGAATCATCATACCTAAAGGAATTATCATGATTTGAGCAATGTTCTCTGTTGTAGACCTTCTTTGGTGTCTTTACACAACCAAGACATGTTTTATCTTTTGGCGGTCTTTGATCCTTCAGAATCATGTTCAGCATTGATGTGTTTTATTTTAACTTGTTCTGCACTTCATCTTCAGATTCTACCTTGTCACTCTCTGACTGTGCATAGATAGGATTGCTGCTTGCAATACGAACTTGTTTCTTTCCCTTTATCTCATTCAGCTTGTCTTCTAAGCGAGATATTTCTTCGTACTTTTCCTCAAGTTGACTCATCAACATCTTGATTTTCTGTACCAATTCTTCCACTGAATATTTTAGTGCAGATATCTCTTTATCAAGTAATTCCACCTTGTATTGTGCGCAACTCAATTGTATTTCATAGCTGACTACCTTTTCATGAATTTATGCGACAACAAATTCCTGACCTGGTCTGTCCTGTTCTTCATACTTTGACAGTTGTTCCTGCAAGAGTTTATTCTTCTTCTTTGACTCCTTCAAGTTGTCTAGGGCACTAATCAATTCACCTTCCTAGTCAATATATGTAGTATATTCATCATCATCGGATTGAATGTCAGTCTTGACCTCTAATGCAGGCTTTGGAGTTGTAACTAGCTTAGGAGGTGTTTTAAAAGATCCACTGTAGAAGTATTTGTCTAGTGACCCTAGCTTCTTTGTGCAACATGAGTGTTCCTCGAACTGTTCTTCTTCCTTTCATATTTTCTTTCTTCTACTACATGAGCCATGAAGAGTACTTCTTTAGGTTCTTAGTCGCAATTACTTCCTTCAGATGTATTGCTTCCTTCCTCAGTGTACAAACTCTTCCTCTATTTTGGAATCCTTCTTTTATTTTTGGTTATGTGTTGTGTGCGTGCATTTTTCCGATCATACGACCTAGATTCCTCATCACTATCATTTTCTCCATTTTCCTTGAAGGGACACTTTGAGGCATAGTGGCCTACTCCTCCACATGAAGCATTTGAAGGGTAACCCATTTTTGTACTTACCTCGTCCTCTTTTCAATTTCTTGACAAAGTTTTATTCTTCATCCTCTGATTCATCACAACAGTCTTTGTCATGATCATGCCTATCCTTTCCTGTGACCTTAAAAGCGGCTTCCTTTCTAAGGGGAGGCTCCTTCTCAGTTCTCATCTCATATGCAATGAGAATCCCTTGAATCTCATCCTTCATAAGGTATTCAAGATTAGCTTGATCTTCTAACACAGACACCTTCGCATTGAATATTTGAGGAAAAGTCCTCAATATATTCTGCACCACTGATTCTTCGTCTAGTGTGATTCGTGACCCCAATACTCTTTATAGCATTGAATATCTCATATACTCTTAAGAAGTAGGATGTAATGTTCTATTTATCTTTCATCCTCAGCAATTCACATTTCCCATAGTAGTTTTGCAATTTTTCTTTCTTTACCTTATCGTTGCCTTCGTAAATACCTCTGAGTTTGTCCCAAACTTTCTTGGCTGATGTGCAGTGCATAACCTTGATGAATTCATCACTAGTCAAGCCACATAGTAGAGAATTTATGGATTTTGCATTGCTTTCATAAATTCTCCTTTGTGTTGGATTAATGGGCACAACTACTGGGACATCATAACCATAGACAATAGATTTCCAAACATATGCTCCCAATGATTGGAGATAAAACTCCATATGAACCTTCCAAAAAATATAAGTGGTGTTGTTAAAACTTGGTGCCCTGTTGGTGGAAAGGCCTTCCTACTTATCCATTTCTGCACAATGATCTATCTTCCAGATGTTAATCCGTTACTGAAGACACTGACTTTGATACCAATTGTTGGAATCAATTTAATACTGAGAGGGGGGGTGAATCAATATTAGCGCAGTTATCAACAATTTTTACCTTCTTAAACAAATTAGCCTTTACTTAATTCTTATATTATGTTATGTATCAATAAATAAAACATTCATCCATTCATCCACCAACACAATGAACACAAAACACATAAATTTTGACATGGAAACCCAATCAGGGGAAAACCACAGAATGCTTCTTTATAATGAGAAAGAATACATTCAAGGAAGCACCAACTTCCTATGCTTACCAACTCCAACTGGAAGGAGGCACCAACCCCCTGGTTTTATAGGATTCTACTTGAAGGAAGCTAGAACTCCCTATATTTCTCCAACACTGATTGGAAGGAGCCTACAACCCCCTGTATCCTTGTTGTTTTATAGGAACCAACCTGAAGGAAGCTCCGATTCCCTGTCTCCTTCCCCCGTCCGTCCACCCTAATGTCCAATGTACATTTATGTCTTAGTGAATTTCAACTCCGCGCACTCTTCTGATCTTTTGTCAATAGTTCTGTTGTGCACTACCTTCGTATGCAGTCAATTATCTATCATTGTGCTGCATACATCACTTGACTTCTCATTCCTCTCAAATCACAATTCTGCTGATGTCTTTCTTCATGTATTGTGTGCTTGTTGATATTGTAGTCTGCGTCACTGATTATCTTATCGTTCTGCTCCACGTGACTACAATGACCAACTGATATTGTGCTTTCAATTGATAGTTTTTTTTTATGAAATAATGCACTAGTAACAGATGGAACTATGCACTTACTAATGGGTCCGTTCTATATAGGTGTTGCAGTCTCTCAGACAATCAGCGACAACCTGTGCATCAAAATATTCACCTATTCAGTATAATGCACTTGTCTCAGATCATCTGCATCATGATGCGCATGTTGGATCCTGCCGCTATTTTGTCATTGCGCATTAGATGGTCTTCTCAACTTCACACACTTTCAATTCTACTCATATACATTAGCTAGACACATGTGGATCATTTGATATACTTTTCTTATGTCTCTACGCTTCCGCCTTTCAACATATGTGACTACTGGCGTGCCATCTATAATACTATCATTCAAAACATCACGCACATGTGCATGCTTCAATATTTCTTCCTTTCAGAAGTTGTGCATCTATCACAGATCTACGACATCATTCTACACACCATAAAGACTTCATTCTGCTACATGTGCACATTCGTCTCCTCACTAGATCATTATGTTCTGTCCACGAGCCCTTTGATGCCCTGAAAAATAAAAATTCAACAAACACTTGAATCTCTTATGCTCTCGCCATCAAGCTTACTTCAAATCTCCAACTTGCATATCTAGTATGTCCACAAGTCGGTCGTGGCATCCCTTCTTCCAAACTTCATGGATTGTGCATTTTCCACGTGTCATTTTCTGCGTTATTGATGTGTCATCCTTTGTGTGTTGCGCCTTTGTGGTCCACAACTTAGTGGGACTTTACACCTTGGTGGTGTACTCTTGTGCTCTTGATGTATCATCATTTGAGATATGTGCACATCCTTACTCTTCATCTTGATGAGTCTTGTTTCCTTGTTGTACCATCCCTTGTGGGTAATGCACCTTGATGTACTGTTGCTTTGTGGAATTTGCGTATACTCCAACTTCTATTTGGTGGAACTTTGGCCTTTTCCTTGTCATCACTTGTGGGACTTGCGCACCTGATGTACCATTGGCTGTGGAATTTTCTCATAGATGTCTTCAACCACTGTACCCTTCCAGGAACTTGTGCACATTTCACTAACTGAAAGCATCTACTAATTGGATAGACTTGCGCGCTTTCAGGACTGTCCGACCATAGGATGTTTCTTACTGCTTACGCACTTCCAACCTTTTACCAAGCAATGCTTGCACATACCAGAGACTTCTTTCATCATGCTTGCACACTTGTGTCATTTTCTCAACCAACTCCTTGGCTGCTTGTGCACAAGTGCCTTTGTCCAATCAATCTTTTGACTATTATCATGAAGGCGTATGACATGGTAGACTTGTCTTCTGCACAAGTACAACATGCAAGGGATACATTACGTGTGTTCTTATTTGAACTGAATCTACATGATGCATCCTTAGACACACACCTTTATACTGAATGCACCTTCTAGATATACTTCTTCACACTGGCATCCAAGTCCTTCACCATCTTGCGCAGACACTCCTTCAAAGTGGTTTTCATATACTTCTTCACACTACTATAGGAATGTTGTATCCACTTTGACATCAATTGATATCAATGTCTCACACTAAATCAGTTGACATCCTCTTTGACATTAGTTGACATCAATGACAGCCAAAGTTTAACAAACGGGTACCTCAAGGAAGGAGGTATGGGAATGCCTTGAGTGAAGAGACGTATTCCATCAACAAGTATTCTCGGGTGACCAAGTCCTTGTGAATAAATTCGGGTGGCGCCACATGATATTTCACCAAAGTTTGGGCTTTGAAGCTTTGGGGCTATGATGATATGAGTGTCTATAATCACAGGCAAGAGAAGGAGGCAAGAGGAAATAACACATGTTGTTGAAGTAGTAGAATGATTAGCAGAAGAAAAAGTAATTGTAACATGAATAGAGGATGGGTAAAAATTGATGTTGAGAAGGATATTATTATAGCCAAATATTGCAAAAGAACCAGAGCAAGGGAAAAGTATCTTCAAGATCAAATGCAAAGTAAGAGATAAGTGTTCTAACTTGATTGTATAAGGAAGAAAGACTGAAAATATTATTTCTACTAAAGTAGTATAAAAGTTAAATTTGAAATGTACACCTCACTGAAATGCATGCAAGATATTCTCCTTGTAGAAAGAGAATACAATCATATGCAAGAGAAATGTGACATTGAATTCCATATTGGTGGTTATAGAGACAAAGTGTTGTGCGTTGTTTTTTCCTTGGATTCATGTTAGATTTTGTTAGGGAGGCCATGGCAATATGATAAATGTGTTCACAATGTTATAATAAGTACTTGCTAGAAAAGGATAGGAGGAAGTGCTAGTTGTACCATATGAAAGAATAAGAGGAGACTAAAAGATTGGTGTTATGTCTAGTTTTGGGATGTGTGGGGTGAGTGAGTGCATTGTTATGATGAAATAGAACAACAAATTTGAAGAAGAGTGTAGCGTGAATAAATATACGAAGAACACTATTGTGTAGTGAATCCATGAAATAATGAACAATGTTTTACTAGAGGAAGTGCATACACATACCACAGAAGGATTTTAGCATGCATGTTATAAGTATAAAATGAAGAATGTTGAGAAGATGATAAAGATGAAGTTTTTAGAAGTGGAAAAGGTGGTTGCAATGAATGAAGTTGTAGAAGAAGAGATAATACTAAAGAAAGTAAGAATGAGTATAATGATGCTCTCAACAAAGAAGTTATAAAGAAATGAAGAAAGTAAGAATGAGTATAATGATGCTCTCAACAAAGAAGTTATAGAGAAATGAAGAAAGTAAGAATGAGTATAATGATGCTCTCAACAAAGAAGTTATAGAGAAATGTGCAAACTTCTGGAGAAGCAAAAATTTGGAGGATGGTCATTATTTAAACAAGGGGTGCTTGATATAAGAGAATCCCTAGGTTAAGACGTTTCTCTATGAAAAATGTGTCATGCCAGATTCCTCATCTATGGTGCCAATACAAAACTGCCACGTGTCTATCATTTTTAATGTGCCTATACACTGCGTGCCCATTTTTTTTAAATGTGCTTGTACGTCGTTAGGTTGTCTTGTCTTCACCGTTGCTTTGCTCTAACAGTTATTGTCCGCTGTTCAGTTGTAAAGATCAGTGAATTTACAAACTTTTGACTCTCATTACATTGATGAAGACGACATAGATGTAATTCCTTCGTCTACTTTTCAGCTCTCCAGTGCTCATCTTCATCCATGGCAGACTCTGACCTCTGCGACATCTTGTTTATTTACCGAGCTTGGGAACGCATGAGATCTTTGCAGCAAGTATATGAATGTATTGATAATGAGTTCCAGCCACATTTAATGCCATAGTTCCATTTTGATGTGAGTGGTGCAAACAAATAATTTTTTGTGAAAACATTTCACGTTTTTTTGTGGCATTGTCTTATAGATTGCCACTAAATCAACTTTTATCATCACTCGCAATTTTTTTTTCTGTCCATAATAACATTTAGAGAAACATAACATATGTAATTGATTTTGATTTTGGACATGTTAAATAATATATTTGTGTTCCTAAATTTTCAAAGTTTATTTCAAATTGCTTGTTATTCCGTTCTGGTGTTTGTTAGAATTTTTTTTTTTTTCCATAGATTTAGATATAGTTTATTTTAAATTGCGTGGTATTCCGTTCTGGTATTTGTTAGAATTTTTTTATTTCATAGATTTAGATATAGATTAGTGAAATGTTTTCATTTCATATTTTTTAAATAAAAAATTCATTTCACCATTAATATTGGTATTTGCTTTATATTTTTTATTTCATATGAATAGATAAAAATAATTTCACTCTTCAATTAAATACAAATCTAACTAATATTTTATATATATTAAACTTTCTACATTGCTTTAATGGTATTGATAATGTAAAATAATAGTAAATAACTTCTGAAATAGTTTAAACCATTTCCCTTTCAAGAGATTAAAAAAAACAAATGATAAGCTAAAATCCAAAGCAAATTTTCTTTTAAATGTTGTTAACAAAGTAGATAAAGGTTGGTCCTGGTTCATAATGAGAGGATTTAGTGTAATTTTAGCATTTATTTTAAGAATACTTATTTTATATTTTTTTGAAGAGGGAACATAGAAATAAGTTAACAATGGGTCTTTCTGGTTGAGTGTGGATTGGGTGGTTGGGAGGAATGTTGTTTTTCTCTTTCGAATTCAAATCTAGCTTTGTGACACTTTCTCCTTGGGAGCCGACTTAACTTGATAATGTAATTTTGGCCATACCTCGATTCTCCTGAATATCAAATGTGACATGATTTTTTTTTTAACAATGATTCTCATTGTACTAATGAAGGCTTGAATCGAAGCATCTAATTTTGAATTAAATGTCATAAGCTAAAAGAAGGATATGGAAATTCCAAAATTAATTTAATTTAATTTGAAGTGAATGTTAATTCAACACTGGCTGTGGAAATTAATAAATATAATAGATATGAAAGTTAATAGATATTATATAAAGTTTCATAAATATTATAACATTTTCTTTGAAATATGAATAAAGGATATAATATCTATTTTAAGCTAATAAATAATAATTTAAATCTATGTTAATATGGAGTAATTTGATTTTTGAAATTAATAAAATTAATTTATGATTATATTAATTTATTTTTAGTTTGTGGTGTGCATACTAACTAAAAGAGTTAGTGTGTTTTTTTTAACCTATATTGATTTTTTTTACAATGTTGAATCTTGTTTTATTAAGTAAATATTGATTACATTACAATAAATATGATGTTAATTTTTGTCAATGAATTTGGCATCTATCAAGAAGACATTAAGGTTATAAGAAATGTCAAACCAAAAGAATCCCACATTATTATGCATGGCAATAGTAAGTGCAAAGGGCATTGTCACCATTAAATTTTGCACTACAACAAATCACTAGATGTGTGCATTTACTAGTGCATAAAAATATAGAAATAACTTTTATAAAATAAGTGCCAATTTCACTAGGTTTGTACATTTACTAGTACCAAAAAATTTAGAAGCTTAAATTTTATCAAATAAGTGGCAATATGTCCATGAATTTTTACTCTCATTATAATTTGATAATAACTTTATCATTGTTAATATTTGACCTAACTTATATTTTAACTTTACATCAAGTGTTGTCAAAATAGCAGGTTTCCTTCACTTGAAAAGGATTTATAAATTTCATTATCACTAAACAAGAGATTTAAAATGTAAAGAATAGCACCAAGTAATGCTCATGTTATATGTGCCACAATCTACAAATGTACTAACATGGCCAATAAACTTGCTTGATTGAATGAATACCTTCACATGGGCCTTGATATGAGAACCCATATTTAGTTGGGATTTTTAAGTAGGTTGCATTCTAGCCTAGCCAAGATGATTTTCACCAACCCCATCAACTACCTAAATAAGTAAATTGATTGGATAAATAAAATTAACTTAACCTAAGATTTTGAAATTTGTATCATTTGATCATTGCTTAGCTTCACCATTATATCTTCCTTTTCTATGACATGCTTGGACTTGTAGAACACTATTGAGCGCTATACTAAAGAATGAAGGGTCTTTGTGTAACCCATCCCATATTTAAGTCCCATCTATATCGGATAAGGTGTTGAACCAACTTATATTGGGCGTCTAATATGTGAGAGCAATGAATCTAATAATATCTATTGAATGTTGAATGAACCTCAACCTTAATCCTCAATGTTTGTTCTCCCATGGAAGGAACTATGAGAATAACCCATTTACATTGGTAGATGAAATGGAGTAGAAACAAGTAATTGGTTTGAAGGTTGAACCAACTACTATAATTTACAAGTAAGGCAAGACCATTTGATCAAGTGAGTGTCATTGGGGAATAATAGTGGTGGTTGTTCAAGTAGGTAGTATGTTGGATTCTTCCCAATTTGAGGCATGGGTGTGAATGTTAAGTGTTATACTTGAAAATTTATCTTTTTTTCACATTTAATTTAATTTAATTATATCATATATTAATGTACTAAACTTTATTATTACTAATTTTGATTATTAATAAGTATGAATATTGTTTTAACTTTTATGAGTTATTTGATCTTATGACTTTTTATGTAGATGAGATTAAGACAATTGTGGACATCACATTGTAGTCAATTTGGATAATGTAAATAATCTTTAAGCATTAACAACATAGTAGCACTTGAATTTGATGATGTTGAATATTTGTTAAGATTTGAAAATTTATGTACAAATTATTAAATTATATTTTCTAAATGGTATCTATTGATAAGACATTAAGGATATAAGAAATGATAAACCTAATACACTCCACATTATCATAAACACATGGGAATTGCAAAGGAATTGAGAGTATAAGGGAATTGTTACCATTGAATTTTGCATTGCAATAAATCACTAGGTTTGTGTGCATTTGATAGTACCTAAAAATTTAGAGATGTTAATAATTATAAAATAAGTGGAAAACGCTTGATTACTTTTAACTATCATGATAACTTGATGATAACTTTACCATTGTTATTATTTGGAAAATGTATATCTTAACATTGGAGTGCAGGATGATACTTATTATAAAGAATGTTGGAAATTGTAAACAATACAAATGCTACTTTATTAAATAATTCTTCCATATAGTGACTTGACTTGGAAAATGGACTTGAACTCACCACTAATAGTTGAAGATTTTTTTGTAAGATTTAATTATAAGTGGCATGGACCATTTAAAAAATGCATTACATGACAATAATCAATACACTTAACTATAAAGTTATTAAACCTATTTTTGAAGGTTCCCAACCAAGGTAAATATTTGGCAAGACATATATATTAACATTGGAGTGTAGGATGATACTTATTGTGGAGAATGTTGGAAATTGTAAATAATACAAATGCTACTTAAATTATGATCCAAATTTTTTTATGAGAACTTTCTCAAACAAAAATATTCGACGAAGGATCTTTCACTGACGATTATATGCATGTGAACATGAGCAATTATTCTTGTGTATCTTTAAAGAAAATCAATCATACGATAATGCAATAGAAATTCAAGCACATAAATGAACACCCATGTGATAATGGAGTTCACTAGACTATACTAGCTATGTCTTTGGGCTTGTACAATCATCTAACCGCTTGCATTAATTATCCCATAATGGGGGTTGATTCTCTCCTTTAAAAGGGGAAACAATGCATTCTCAAGCAATTCTACAATTTGCCATCTCTCCTTTTAAAAGGGAAACCATGCATTCTCAAGCAAGCCTGCAACTTGCCATCTCTCCTTTACAAAGGGAAAATATGTATAAAAGTTGATTACTTCACAAACGGATTTCACTTGTAAGACGTATTTACCAATTGTTCACTGTCTAAACTGCATAACAAATGCCTATGAAAAGCCACATTCCCATTCATATCCTTCACCCTTATACTTTGGATCGAGAATGTCGAAGGCCAACACTTGCATCAATATGAAAATTTGTGGTTACTTCTTTTGTACAATAACTATATCTGAAAGGCCACATTCGCCTTCAATTCCTTCAACTTTGTTCTTCGGACAGAGAATGCTCAAAGACCAACAATTGCATCAATGTGCATGGTTGTAGCTGGTGACCATAATACTGCAGGATCTAAGCAAGTTCATATTTGCTTCCTCTTGTCCCAAATAGCTTATGAAACTTGGACAAGTTTACAATTTTTCCAAATAGGCTTTAATAAAACAATGCCTCTCACAAATAAGTGGCTACAAATCCCATTACAAAATGGAAACGTCATTCACCTTCAAGTCACAATAAATGTGCATGATTGGTAGACTCTGTGGCCTCAAAACTACTACAACAGTGTGCACGTGGACAAGTCAAGATGTCGAATACAAGCACTTGGTGGAAGATGCCATAGTCTCCAAATCCACCATACAAGTGCACATGAAAATTCCCCAAAATTCCTCTTTCTTACAATGCCATAAACCATGCATAAGTGGTGGAATCTATGGTTTCACCGCACCATATAAATGCAAATAATTATTTCCCTGGGTTACCATTAATACTTATATGGAAACCATTACAAAAAAATATATATGTGGCATCTTTTAAAAGTGCTAGGCTTCAATAATTTTATATATCAAGAAAACTATAATGGAGAGCCCATTAAATAAAGCACTATAATATAATGGGTTACCAATAGTTTAGAACTATAAAATACCCATCTAAAAGGAATTAAAAAGGGACAACACATGATTTCAAAGCATATCAATACTTTATCCAAGTTGTCTACCCATATCCATGGTGTGCTTGGACCCTTAATCCTTAGCCTTTATTATTCCATCCACATGGATTTTCCTTGGTGTCAAATGCTTCGGCTTTGCAAGTGACTTATCCTTGACTTCGCCTCGAATGACTTCACTGCTTGTACCAGTGACTTACATTATGACTTGTCTTCCCTGTTGTGTTGGCTCTTGGTAAACATGCTTATATAGCACCATGGTGGTCCTAACCACCCCAACTTCTCGTGGAAACAAATATAACCATGGCCTAAGTAAGTCCATGAAAAACCACCACCATGGTATATTCTTCCAACATCCATCAAACTTTGGCATACTCGGTAAGAAACAACCAAATGGTGCTAAGTGTGGCCAACCTTGAAAATCGCCATTCAATATAACATATGGTCTATAACCATGGGATCAACGCCATTGGAAGTGTTGTTTCAACGTCCACTAAATGTGGCCAACCGCCAAAGTCATTTCAATGTGCATGATTCAAATGGCGAATATTGGTTGAATCTAGCACCAAAGTTAGTGCTTCCACCAAGACTTAGGCCCAAACATATTCAACACCGTAACCAATTTCCTTTCCAATTCATACAGTGGATATATCATCCTAACTGCTCCAAAACCATATTCCATGGTTTAGGTTCGAGGGCTAAGCCCTTGGCCCCCTTTAACCACCAAATGCAACTCCAACAAACTTCAAATCGAAGTCATGCCATATCATGGTAACAACCAAACCGTAGGCGGGCTAGAAAGGGTGTGTGTCTTGTGAACAATAGGTTATGGGTTCAATTCCTTTGAATTCCAATTTTTCCTTGGTAAGGAGAACCCATCAAAGGCCAATTGAATTGCCACGTGGCCTCATTGGATTAGTCCACATGTGAGTGATGTCATATGCCAATGCAACTGTAAGATTTTCCACCTCAACAAACTATATTCCATGTGTCATCTTGAGGTACTTCCACATTAGCGCATGACATGTATGACTACCACGTCTCACCCCTTCAGTGGTGCAACGTGGCACTCTTGCCAAATTTTTGCCTATTGAGAGAAAACTTCATAACTGCATAACTTTTGCATACAGAGTCCAAATGAGAAAATTCAAACGTCACCATAAACTTCTCGATGAGATCTTCGCAATTGTGCTACTTCCGTCAGCATCCAAGACAATGAAGATTTATTAATTTAAAAAATCCACCTATATATCAATTAAATAATTATTCCCTTTAGTGATTTCATGTGGAAAAAGGACTTGAACTCACCACCATTGCATTTTGATTTGAATATTTGTTTTCAAGAGTTCATTATAAGTGGCATGGATCATTTAAAAAAGGCACTGACAATCATTAATACATTTAGCTAGAAATTTATTAAACATATATTTGAAGGTTTCCAACTAAGGTAAAGTTTGAAAATTATTTTATATAATATCACAGGTTGGAAAATAATGGGTGTCATTAAACAAGAAAGAAAAATTATTGCAACATATTATAGCTTCCCCATTAATCGTTGATCACATCAAAAGTAGAAACAAATTCTATAACTTCTATGATAATTGCAATACTTCAAGTATTGTTGAAATGGGGTGTTTCCTTGCCTTGGAAAGAATATATAAATTTCATAATGCCCATCCCTTGATGGTTTAGTATCCATGAAAATCATTGTATCTTAAACATGAACATTGACAATGATTTATAGTGAAAATATAATATTAGATATAGACTAAACATAAGAATTAAAATTATGTAGCATAATCAAGTAATGCTCTTGTTAGGTGAAAAATTGTTATGCTTTGCTAGGGTTTTTATTTGTGATTAGGGTTTTTGTTTTGATTCCTTTCAAATAGCCATAGTTGTGCTCGCCATAGCATCAACGAAAGGGAGGGATCCACCCCCCTCCTTTGGAGATGTTATTGCTTATAGATAGCCTCTCTCCTTAACTGATGAAAAATTGAATCATTGACAAGAGGTAAACAACCAACAAACACAACCATTTGAAGGAGTGGTAGGTGCAGCAAATATAATCAATGGGAAAGAGTCGACGATGAATGAATTCAGAGCTTCTCATCACAGGTAATCCACCAGAGGACTAGGAAAGTGCATACCAAAAACATCAATGGTACCAAGGTACGAAATCACTTCCACCTATCTAAGCCAGAATATTCAATATATGAAGGATTATGATCTAATAGGAAAATATTTGGGCCTATGGCCTGCAGAATGATCCCTTGTGGGATAGATCAATACCATATGGAAACCCAAAGGGAATTATGACCTATGCCTTAGATTTAAGGGATTCTCGCTATAATTTTTTACAATATGGAAGACAAAAATACAAATTTTGATAATGGCTCATACTTCTTCAACTGAACTGGATTATATTTAAAAACTAGGTTGGAAAAAGTTACCCTGAAAAAGAAGACATTACTTATGCATTGGTCTGGGTCAGGATTGACTCGTTACCTATAGAGTACTGGGAAAATGAGACCCTGGTAGGCATAGGTAATACTTGGGGAATGTTTTTCAAGGCCTCAAATGCCACGAACTCAGGTAGATACACTACATATGCTTGTCTTCACATATATATGCACATCTCTCAAGCCTTGCTAGAAGCAATATGCCCAAGCCACCAAGATTCAGAATGGATTCAACCAATCGACTATGAACATATACACTTTCGATGTAGGAATTTCCATGTGCACGGAAATTTGTTCTAAGAATTCCCTCTCAATGCAGTGAATGATAAAACCAAGGAACAAACCCCCCAAGATGAGTGCAAGTTTATACGTTGAGGCACTCACCACGGTGACTTATATGGATATGGAATTGTTCCTTGGATATTTCCTCATTATTAGTGCTATGGATATGAAAATTTATCCTCATATGATGCAAAGATCCATCCAATCCCATATTATTTAATGCCTTGGTTCAACTGGTGTCTTAGTTCAATATTTTTATGTAACCATTCAATACTAGAGTTCCATTAATACTATATAAGGTGTTGAATCAACCTATCTTGGGTAAGTATTTGGGATAGATAACTCCAATGGTATTTATTGAATGTTGAATAAACCTCTACCTCAATTTCTATTCTCCCATGGAAGGAAATAGGAGTATTACCCATTCACATTGCTAGATGAAATAGAGTGGCAACAAGTAATTTGTTTGAATATCAAACCAACTACTATAATTTACTAGTAAATACCATTTGAAATCCAAGTGTCACTAGAGTGTATAAGTCTCTTTCAAAAATAAAGGGTTGGCCAAAAAGCTAGCTAGTAGTGATGAACAATCCCTAATTTGTATTGTGAGTGTGAAGTTAAGTAGAGTGGCCTAGATAAAAAAACATCCATCATGTGGGATATGGGTCTCTATGTCCTCTCATTCACAATCATAGAAGGGAGGGGAGGGGGGTAAGTCCATATACATTCATTCATTTCCTTCTTCATCTACAACATAACATACTCATTCTAAACATGAACAAATGTGGAACCAACAACAAATGATTCTATGAATAGGCAACTAGTTTGCAAATGAAAAATTATTTGAGTCTTAAATTTTTTTTTACATGTAAACATACCATTATTTAGTTATAGGAACATTCCAAATCCTTTTAGGTCACACTATACATCATACGGATGGATACCTTCCTTTCTGACTAGGCATATGATTATTAAAATTAGAAGGATTGTAAGACAACAGTATTAACAAAATATTTTTACTCTGTAAATCCTTTATCATGAAAACCAACACCCAAGTATTATCTTATATGTTACCCTCAACCAAGACAACCAATCTAGCCTAAAAAAGGGTCACTTGAGGAACTTTATAATTGAGTTCGCAAAACCTTTAAATAGACTTTATCACATAAAATATGATGGGTGAATATCACGCATTATCCAATAACATGGTCCCATAAACCACCAATGGTAAACCCATTAATGAATAAATGCATATTAATCTAATTGTTGTTTTACCTGGTCAATTTTAACCCAACATTTCCCAGTTGAAACTTGATTTGGGGTATAACCCATACCCCCCTCAAAGTTTATAACATGGTATCCAAAATTATAACATGTCCCCCCTAATTCAGTCACATAGGTCTACATCTAGACCTTGCACTAGTGAACCAACAAAGAGGGATACACATGCCTAAATAGGTGTTACAACTATAGCCCATTTAAAATGTGATTAAATCCAAGGCCATAAGAAATGCTTGCAATTGTATGCATGAGCATGTGATGCTATGAAACATCAACATGTTCCATTGTCTACATCCCTCCTATTCCAAATACAATTACTAAACAAAGTACTTATCCTGCCACTATATGCCTAGGAAAATGAATCTTGAAACATCTTCCTACTTCTTTACCCACATCCCTCTTTGCTCCAAATATAGTGACCTAAATCAACCACTCCTTAAGCTTCTTCATCCACTATCCTCCATGTTATTTTTCTACCAATGATTCACATCAATGAATCTCCATCAAACCCAACAATTTGGGGTTTCTCTCATGAGAAAGATTTATTTTCCCAAACATGGCTCTAATACCATATTAAAATTAAGATCATGGTGAGAAAAATAACAAAACATAAAGAATCCACAAGATGAACAAGAAAATTTTACTTTATAAACTATTTATCAACAAAACAAACACCTAAATATACACACACACACACTCAACCAATTCAATCAAGATGGATAAAGAACATGCCACTTGTCCACTTTCTCTGCCTTTTGAGGGAATAAACCTCTCCACATGAAATTGATGAGTTAATTCCCATATTGCTGGGTCATGGGTAATCGACCACATGTTCACCATGGGTGTCGTTCTCACCAGAATGCAGATCTCGTTTACCATGTGTCAATCCTCAATGCAAAGTCGAGTCCAAAATAGGAGAGGCCCGAGAAGATGCATTATGAGAGACTCTTTCACTGCCGCTTGTAGAAACGAGAGATTCTTGATGTTGTCCTCCCTTATGCTTCTATTGCGCCTGACAACCACGTCCAACTCTACCTAAACTATGTGTTGCACTTCTGGGTTCAACAACAATTTCGAGCGAGATCTATGGCAAGGGTTTCAAAAGTGAAATAAGGATTGTGTAAGCAAGGCAGTTGTGTAGATTCAAACTTTGTGATTTGTCTAGTGGACGTGAGTTTATTTTTAGATGAATTCATTGTGTTGCTTCGTAGGTTTTGTTTTATTGTTGGCATATAGGCTTTTCTTTTTTTCTTGCACAATAGTTTGAAAATTAGTTCTCCTTTACAAAAGAGAATAATACTTCATCAAGTTAACTTAACAGAGGAAATGTCTTCTCAAATAAATGAAAGTTATTCTCGAGAATGACTTACTCTAAGATCTCTAAGATTTATGTCACATTATTAGTCATTGCCAAATGTCAATTACTCTACTTTATAATATTTCCCCCTTTCGACGTTCCTTTGCACTTCTTGGGGCAATTGCTAGTTGTACATCAACCAAAAATATTTTATTACTCTTGTGACTTAGCTTCCGCTAGTATATGAGTTATGTTAGAGTTGCTACAAGATACTAACTAGGGTTGAATAAGGGATTTATTTTGAATGTAAAATCATTGTAATTTGAACACTCATAGTGGCAAATATTATATGGTAAAACTTTCTTGGTTAAATGCATAGACCAAGAGATATCTTTAGTTGACACTTGTGATTTTAGTACCTACAATATGCACACATATGTTAAAATCCTCCATTCATGTGCAAAGTGCATCTTCACCATTGCCATGTGTAGATCAAATTTTAACACCTCGCATCTCCATGCACATATTTTATCCAAATATACCCCTTTTTTGTGATTTTGAAGGGTTTTCTTCCCCTACTGAGTACTATTGCTTATATCTATATTATCGTGCCACTTTTGTTTGGTTGCAACACATAGTGCTTTATGCTGAATACATCACAAATAATTTGAAATATGGCTTATGTAACTAAAAATACACGAGGAAAGGCTAATTGGATAAGGAAATTATATGTTAATGATTAGGTTGACATATGAAGTAATGTGCTACTATTCTCTTTGGAGAGCATGCGGTTGCACTCTTGATCCTTTGAAAGTTGGGTAGTCATTGTTGCATTATAAATTTGGACGATTCAATGATCCATTAATGATACCGTCACTTCAGGATGGTCTTTGGGTAGATAATGCCCATTCTTAAAAGAAACTCATTAAAGAAACTCATTGAATTGAAAAGTTCTTGGCCATTCTTGAGTTATTGCATTCACATGGAAGAGGGTTATAATGCTTTATTTGAGTTCTAAAATTATTGCACTGAGTGTAACGAGGTGCTCTACAACTCAGTATGGGGGAGATGTTGTAACGTATGTGGATGTAACGTTACACGAGTATGAGGGAGATGTTGTAACGTGTGTGGATGTAACGTTACACGAGTAAAAAAAGAGTAAAAAGTAATAAATTATATTATGTCGGCCATTAATAAATTCATGTCGGCTCATAAAATAAAAAAATTAATGAAAGTATTTAAAAAAAATCCATGTTGACTCATAAAATAAAATATTATGAAAAGTAATTAAAAAATCGATGTTCATTTATAAAATAAAAACTTAAAACTTAAACCCGGGTCTATCAATCAAGAGATATCAAATTTCTTGAGTTTAAATTTAAAAAAAGAAATACACCTCAAGAAATTGGATCCCTCTCGATGCTTGATAGATACGGGTTTAAGATGGATCTATGCTGGTCTATAATTAAAGGCCTTCATCCTCCATTTCAACAAGTTCAAGTGTGCTAGTGTTATGTTACAAGAATTTCTTTAAGGATTGGAATGCCCACTTGCTCCAATCCTCTTCTTAAGCCTTGATAATGTTACGTTGTTGAATTTTCTCCTCTATATGTTCTTTTCATAGGAGGAAATATTTCTGCCGAATTTACTTCAAAATCATAAAAAGATTTATTGAGGAAATAACCCCCCAAAAAGACAGCATTAGAGGTCGTCATCAATCATCCTCAAGGTGAAATTTTCATTTTTGCTTATATATTTTCATTAGTTATAATATAAAAATCTATTTTCATTCCCCAACTAACTTCTTATTGTTTTGAGTGTATTCCATTTGAGTTATTATCTTATTGTTGGGGAAACCACCATTGGTAGGAGATAGTATAATTTCTTTGCTTGTTGTCTTGTGTGCAAGGCCATTGAGAAGTTGAATCTCCATTTAGATCCTCCTCCTATTTTTCAATGTCCAACCTACCAATTCTGCAAGGGGCTCTACAAGATTTGTTTTACTTTTCCTCCTTTATGTTTCCATTAGTTTAGGAGGTGGTTGAGATCGATTGCCACCTTGATGACTTGTGCTTGGATTTGTTGCCTTGTTTAGTTGTTTTGATTCAATTATTGTGCTTGTTGGTTGTCAAACGAAAACTTATAAAGGCTAAAGAAGGCAAGGTTGAAGATTAGGCTAGAGAGTATTTAAGTGTGGGACCTAACACATGGTACATGTCCTTTGAAAATTATATTAATTATTGAAGGTGGTTGTGGTGGATTTCCCTCGTGTTTACTTGTGATTGAATTTGCAACCTTGTTTTTTTGTTGTGATTGAATTAGCATGAATTGTTGGGCATGTGGTACCAAATGTGTTAATTAGAAACTAAAAGCCCAAGACAACAAGGTTGGATATTAGGCTAAAGCCGGTTCAAGTGTGGGACCTAGATCATGGTATATTCCCTTTGAAAACTTTATTAAAGTATGGAAGGTGGTCAAAATTGATTTCTCCCTTAATGATTTGTGCTTGATTTTTCCACCTTGTCTAGTTGTTTTGATTGAATTTGTGTGTGAGGGGGGGTGTTGGATGTGTGGTGCTCAAGGCATCGATTAAAAATAAAAGCTAAAGAAGGCAAGGCTAGAGAGGGTTCAAGCATAAGACTTAAGTCATGGAACTTTCCTTTTGAAAACTTTATTAACTATTAAAGGTGGTCAAGGTGGATTGATTGGATTTGCCCATGCATTTACTTGTTTTGATTGGACTAACATGATTTGTTGGGAATGTGGTACCCAAGGTGTTAACAAGAAACTACAAGCTAAAGAGAACAAGGTTGGATATTAGGCTAGAGAGGGTTCAAGCATGGGACCTAGCTCACGGTACATGCCCTTTGGAAACTCAAACTATTGAAGGTAGTTAAGATTGAGATCACTGCCTTGTTTACTTGTTCTTGGATTTTCCACCTTGTTTACTTGTTTTGATTTAGTGTGTTTATTGGGTGTGTGGTGCTTACGGTTTTGATCAAAAGCTAAAGGATGAAAACTCATGGTTGGGTATTAGGCTAGATAGGGTTCAAATATGGGACCTAACTCATTGTACATGCCAAATAAACATTTGGAGGTACTTGAGGTAGATTGCTCCATGTTTACTTGTGATTGAATTTGCCAGCTTATTTACTTGTTTGGATTGAATTAAAATGCTAAGTTGTTGGGTGTGTGGTTCTCAAGTTGTTAATAAAAAACTAAAATTTAAAGAAAACAAGGTTGGAGACTAAGTTAGAGAGGTTTCAAGTGTGGGACCTAACTCATGGTACAAAACCTTTGAAAACTCTATTAACTATTGAAGGTGGTTGACCTCATTCACCACCTTGTTTGCTTGTGCTTGGATTTAGCACCTTTAGTTGTTTTGATTGATTAGTGTATTTGTTGGACATGTGGTGCTCAAGGTTTTGATTAAAAAGTTAAATGCTAAAGAAAGGAAGGTTAGAGATTAGGCTAAAGAGGGTTCAAGTGTGGAACCTAGCTCATGGTATATGCTCTTTGAAAACTCTATTAATTATTGAAGGTGGTCGAGGCTGATTTCCACCTTGAGTAATATTGTTGGGATTTGTCACTTTATTTAGTGGTTTTTTATTAGATTAATGCACTTTTTTTGGGCATGAGGTGCCCGAGGTGTTAATTGGAAACTAATAGCCAAAGAAAGCATGGTTGAAAATTAGGGTAAAGAGGATTCAAATGTGGGACCAAATTCACACTCTTTCAAACCTCTATTAACTATTATAGGTGGTTGACGAGTCATTTACCACCTTTTTACCTGTGTTCTTTTTTTTCTTTTTCAGAGGAAGAAACAGATTCTTGATATTCATAGGGTAAATTAAAGAAATTACATCATATCATTTTTATCCCGAGGATATAAAATGTTCAACTAACATACTGTAACCTTCTAGGAAGAAACAAAAAAAACCCTATTATAGGGCAACCAAACTGTGCTAAGAATCTTTACAAAAACTCCTCAAAGAGAGCAAAAAAACAAAATGAGGCTATAGGAATAAGATGAATGAAAACTAAACAAATCAGAAGATGAATGAAAACTAAACAAATCAGAGATGACCATGTTTCCCTTCGCATGCATAAGAACACAACATGTTTAGAGTGATTCCATAAACATTCTGCAACTATTGCGGAGCCGAGTCAATGCGTGTATTATTTACAATAATAATCCGCATCCAGAGACATAATTTTCGTTTTGCAAGGGGGCACCCACCACGAGCAACTACACGCTCCATCGTTCCATTGGACCTTCAACTGAGTCACCCATAGCGAGTACAGGGCATTGCCGCCACCGTGAGCTCTCCACCGACCACCGCTGAGCCAGCCACGCCGCCACCACCGCTTCCGCCGAGCCAAACATCGCCCCACCACTGTAGTCGCCATAGTCTCCACGTCAAAGGGAGCCAATTCCACACCACTGGAGAACTCGTCACTTGATTTGTCCAGACTTTCGGCCAGGTGTATACCACTCGTCGCTTAGAGTAAGAAGAGAAGGGGGAGGGCGTCTAGGGAAGGAACCCTAGTTGCCCAGAACAGTTCTAAAATCGACTCTCAAAACCTAAAATGTTGCAGAGAAGTCAATTATTCTTTTATTTGTGTCAATGTGATATTCTTTTATTTTACTTGTGTTCTTATTTGAAACTAGAATTTTATGGTGAATGTGATTTTCCAAGACCATGTAAACTCTAAACTCTAATATGAGAACCATTTTTATTTAGTGATAAAAGGTGAGTAATGATAGATAGTGTACTTTAAATAAATGAATTTAAAAATATTATAGATATATAAGTATAAATTTAATAAGAAATATTAGTTAATATGTAAATATAAATTATATAAGAATTATTAGTTGATATTTAGATCCATGTAAGTATAAATTACATAAGAATTATTAGTTGATATTTAAATCGGGGTTTAAGATGAATCTATGTTAGTTAATAATATTATATATATTTTTGTATAAATTTATGTTGTAAATTATTTAGAATGTTTAATTTAGTTTAATAAACACCATACTTAATAATAAAAGTAAAATTAAAAGAGATGTAATAATTATAATAAACATGGTTTTGCAATATTTTTTATATACTTGTTTTTTCTTTAAGTAAATTAATTTAGATCTATTTTAATTTAGATTTGAGGAAAATTAAATTTAACAAGATACATAATAAAAAATAAATAAATTTAATTTGAATAGAGAAAAAATAAATTTTCCAAAATAAAAAATTTAGAAAATTTAATTTATATTCCCACTTATACTAATTATGCAAATTCCTAAACACAAATTTCAACTTATGGGATATTGACATTAAGAGTAACACTCGAAAACACCATTGAATTTTAATACTCGGAAATGATTCCTTAACGATATTTAATATAAAAAACCACTCCTCATCAAAAGAGAATAGAGTTAGATTCTAGCTATTTTAAAATAAAATTCTAAATTTGGTAGCACTTTGATATTATAACTCTTTATTTTGTTTACGTAAAAATTGCATAGGATATTCATTTGTAAAAAAAAATGCACGAGTATACAGCTGGTTTGACATTTCCATTGCAAATGGATTTAATTTAATTTGTTTAAATAAAATGTGAGGACCACATTGTTACAGGTCACTATCAAAACAGTCAGTGAAATGAAAATGGCAAGTGGAGGGAAGTACCTAAGTCACTTAAATCAAAAGTGAGGACCCTACACACCGTTTGCCCGGGGCGTCGAGGGAATAATCCACTCCGGCAGTCGTTTGATTTCCGGCCGTCCTTTGATTTCATGCTGGAGAACCCAACCCCGGTCGGCGGTGAGGCCAACGTGGGAGGGCGAGCACTAAGCAGCCTGCTACGCAGCATTGAATGCTGCGGCCGCTGCTGTGCTCGCCGTTCGATCTCAAGCACGCGGGACCCGGGAGCCGTCTCTCGATTGACATGAATCCCTCCGCACGCTATCGTGCATTAACTTCCATCGTCGAGAGAATAGCCTCCCTTGCCTCGCGCCCAAACATTTTGTGCAGATCAGATCTGCTCATACTGAAGACCATAAAAGCAATAGTGTATGATACAGTGCTAACATTTATGCCAAAGCTTCGATGCATGTTGGAACAACTGTATTTATGCCAACGCTTTGATGCATGCTGAAACAACTGCAGACGCTTTTCTAAGGGAAATTTTGTGATACAATGCTGTGTTTCTTAGAGAATTTTGTATTTTTATACTGATATTTTATGGTTTTGATCTGCTGTGTTACCAGGAATGGCTGAGCAGAGCCACAAACTGATCAAAGTTCAGTGCTACAGCTGGCTTCAGTCATTCACTGGTGTCATCTTCAACAAGGTGGGAATTGACATTACTTGCTACATTTGTCCTTCCTAAGGTGGGAATGATTATATATAAGTTGGGCATGCAGCTCCATCTGTAATTTGTGCCTGTTCTCATTATTGCTATACTTTTGACAGGCTCTAGCTGTTCAGATGTAGTTGAGCATCAGAACACTGTACAAACCTCTGATGTAATATTTTAATATTGAAATAGAACTGAAAAACTTTAAAATGCTTTTGAATTTCTAATGCTTCAAGTTAGAAAATGGAAACCAAAGATTTTATCAGTAATAGTTGTTGATAAAAGGGAATTTTATGTTGTAAACAAGTCAATGATTCTGATATGGGTCCATATTCTATTTTGTTAGAACCTTACTGGAATTTGGTGCTTATGCAATTACAGGTTTGATTCTCTAGAGTGATTATAAGGTCTTCTGTTAAGCTGAATTGGATCCAATCTTTATTGCCTGTAAAACAATTTTAAAGTACTGGGTGATCTGTTCTGTTCAGGAGGTAAGAATATTGGAGTACATGTGTTTATTTATGTTTGAGGACTGCCTCAAGTACACATATATTCTATATCTTCTTTACTACCTCCAAAGTTTAACGAGTGATGTTTATCCTTGAGAAAATAGCCTATTCCCCAGTGAAATTTTAAGTCAAATGCGTTTTTTTTGTGTTAGAATAATGATATTTTAAATCGTAAATTGTGTACATTATGATGTTAATGTACAATTCTTCACATAAAATTATTTTAGTATTGAAAGATATATTCCTTAAAACACGCTCACATATATATAATCTACATTATTTTTTAGGCAAAATAAATTCATATACTAAACTATTTATATTACTTTGAAAATATTTTATGATTAAATTTAAATAGTTTAATTTAATGGCTCGATTATTTTGCATTTTCTTGTAATATTTTCAACTTCTTGAACATGGTTGCTCGACTAGCCTTGTTACTTATCCTTAAGTTTTTTTTTTTAGTGTTGATTTTTTATTGGTCATTAACCCTTTTGCAGTCTCATCATCCTTATCATCTGATGTGCTCAGCAACTACAGATTTCTTCACGGGTTCATTGCATACTTTTGTTGTCTTTGCCTTATGTATTCAAATTCTGACCTCTGCACGTTATAATTTTATTGATGGAGAATTTTAGTACACCGCTACATCTATGTCTATTATGGACCGATCTTGATGGGCAAAACATCAAGTAACCCATCATTCCCAAATGTAAATAAGACTACTCATATGCACTAGAAGTTAACACAATAATCTTGGAAAATGAAATTTCCATTAATAATTTGATAAGTTGGTCAGGAGTGAATGGTCACCAGAGTCATCTTCATGTCCCACCATTTTTGCAGCCTCATCATTATCACTGACATTCTCAGCAGCTCCATAATTCTTGACAGGTTTATGGCACGTTTCTATGGTCTTTGCTTTCTATCTTTTCATGTATAGGTAGTGGAAAGTTAATTTATAATTCTGTTTGACAGAAATGTAAAAGGAACATTAAGCACATGACGCAGAAGCATCCTTGGCAGATACATCTATTTTGCACAAACTTAGATTTTTGCAATTAAATAAATTTGTTTTTGTATATAATCATTTTTCATGGTTCTTAAGTAAATTAGAAGGTACAATTCATCCCTATGCATCATTTATATGTCTAAGAGCTCCCCAATTATACAAAATTGTATTCTGGTATGCATTTCTCTAAAATTGGAAAGTGTTAAAAACTGAAAATTGTCAATTTTTTTTTGAACTTATAATTTTGGCTTGAAAATAGATTGATGCCATATGAATATTTAGAATTGAATCATACTTATTATAATCCATCAATTTACTTTTAGATTTCCTCAAAAAAATCATTTTGATATGCTTTGCTTGCATTATAAAACATCACATTGGAGTAATTGGCAATTCAATGAGAGAGCAGATTTTTCATGTTTTGCTACAACAGCATTTTTTTTTATATGCTTTGCTTGCATTATAAAACACCATATTGGAGTAATTGGCAATTCAATAAGAGAGCAGATTTTTCATGTTTTGCTACAGCAGCATTCTTTTTTTATTGGATGGGAAATATAATTATATGAGGAAGTCAATTATGTCATTGGAAATACTAATCAATTTGTAAATCCAAATTTGAATTTGTCACTAAACTTGGGTATCAATTTTAGTAAAACAAGTCAAACTAATGAAAAGAAAAAAAGTACTGATTTTGGGGATTAACTGCATACAACTAAATAATAATTTGGAAATTATAAAACATACACTTTGTAAGTTATATTATTTACTTAACCATATACACTTGGACTCTATATGGCTTGCTTATGTACAAATTGGTATGCATTTCAGTAAGCCACTTCAAACTGATTTTCACTCTATTTTTAATGCTTTAATTCATTCTTTTCTAATTTGCGTATATTTGATTTATAAGAATTTTATGATTATTTTGAGAAACATATTATTTTGTTATGCCAATAAAAGCCCTTATTTCATATTCATATTAATGTTCCATTAGAATATGAAAGGAATAGGTTCCATTTAACAAACCAATTTCCAATTAATTTGTTTTAATAGGTTGACAATTAAGAGAAATGGGTTTTTGGTGTGTGGAAGTGTAAAGAGGCCTTTCAGTATGACTATGGATGCCTATGAGAGTGGAAAAGTGTAGGTTTAATCTTTACTATGAGATTTAATAAGTTTCAAGAGGTTTTCAAACTTTATATGTTTAAATTTTACAATAAAGAATGCAGAATTGTGGTTGAAAATTGATGTGATTTTAAGTTTAATTGCATATTGACAATTCTTTAACAAGATAACATAGGTTTTATGTTTTGCTACAGTAGCATCTTTTTTTATTGGATGGAAAATATAATCATATGAGGAGGTCAATTATGTCATTGAAAATACTAATCAACTTGAAAATCCAAATTTGAATTATTAAGCTTGGATATCTATTTTAGTAAAACCGGTCATGACTAAAAAAACTGCTGATTTTGTGGATTAATTGTGTACAATTGAATAATAATTTGGAAATGATAGGACGTGAACTTTGTAGGCTATGTTTTTTACTTCAACCATGTACACTTGGACTCTATGTGGCTGGATTATGTATAAATTGGCATGTTGATTTGTTCTCTATTTTTAATGCTTAGAGTTCATTTTTTCAAATTTGCATATATTTGACTTATAAGAGTTTTATAATTATTTTGAAAAACATATTATTTTGTTGTGATTTATTTCATATTCATATTAATATTCCATTGGAGTATGAAAGGAATAGGTTCTCATGGCTTTTGGTCTTGGGTGTAGAAGTGTATAGAGGCCTTTCAGCATCATCGTGTGGAAAAGTGCAGGTTCAATCTCTATTATGAGATTTAATAAGTTCCAAAGGTTTTCAAAAATTTTATGTTTACAATAAAGAATGCAAAATTGTGATTGTGAATTCATGTGATTTGACGTTTAATTATATATTGGAATAACTGGCAATTTTTCAACAAGAAAGCAGATTGTTTTGCCACAGCAGCATCCTTTTTTTAATTTGATGGAAACTATAATCCTATGAGGAGGTCATTTATGTCATTGGAAAGATCCACATTTGAATTTGTCACTAAGCTTCTTCATTATGACGAGTATGGAAAGGGTGAGTTCCAGGATTCGAGGGGTTACTTCCTCACTCGCAGTAGTTTAAGGGATTTTATAAATTCTTGGCCGGAGTTGACGACCTTTGATAGATCTAAAATTCAACGTAGACAACCCCTTGCCTAAACTAATTCCTTGGGTCAATGGGCCACATGGCAGCTCTAAAATGATAAAAGCTTTATTTCCTATGTCAACCTGGGAGAGGTGAATTCATGAAATTCATGAGTTCTGTTGGAAATGAACAAATGTACTCCAATATTCTTACCTTACCTCCTGAGCAGAGCACCAAGCACTTAAAAATTGTTTTACATGCAATAAAGTTTGGATGTTAAAACATTATAATCGCTCTAGATAATCAAATCTGTAATTGCATATGCACCAAATTCCAATAAGGTTCTAACAGAAACAAGTATGAACCCATATCATAAACATTGACGTGTTTAAAACATAAAATTCCCTTTTATCAGCAACTATTATTGATAAAAGCTTTGGTTTCCATTTTTGAAGCACTTAGAAGTAATTCAAAAACATTTTAAAGGTTTTTTTTTAGCTTTATTTCAATATTAAAATATTACATCAGAGGTTTGTATATTGTTCCGTTGCTCAACTGCATCTAAACAACTAGAGCCTGTCAAAAGTATAGCAATAATGAGAACATACACAAATTACAGTTTTTTTTACAGAGGTAAAAAAACTTTTTGTTATTTATATTGATGAATCAAAGAAGTTACATTTATACCTTACATACAAGTTTGTAGATCCAGTTCATACAGAAATAAAATCGATACCCCAGCAAGTTACCAAAAACAAGTGGCAGACTCACCAGACATTATAGTCTCCACAGTAATTCATCAACAAATGTTCCAATTGATCTTTAATCTATTGAGCTGTGCTAAAACATAATCCAAAAAAAGAAAAAATTAAGAAACAACAATAAAAAACCCCAGCAGCCTGAACTGTTCAATAGAGTCTCAGCCGAGTGTCTTTAAAGAGGATCCGGTCCTGATATCCTCGAAGTTGAGCCCAGCCATCATCCAGAAATAATCCCACTTTAGAAAGGAAATCTACTTTCACATTATAATTCCTCAGAATATGTGTGAATTGGGCTTCCTCAAACAGCCCAATCAAATCCTTGATGTTTCGTTGCCAATGAATAAATAATGGAATATGAAGGTGATGTTTGCCGCTGATCCAATTAATAATGGCTGATGAGTCTCCTATCAATTGAAGTGAAGGGATCTCCTTCCTCTTGGCTATCACTAGTGCCCACCAACAGGCAAGTAGTTCTGCACGAGTATTAATGCCTTCACCACAACCCAAACTCAATTCATAGTGAATACTGTGATTAGTCATTATAAAAACTCCAGCACCAAAGTTGCCACTTTGTTCTGTTCCGTCAAAAAACACCACCGGTATATGTGATGAGAATGAAGGGATCCAATGGTTCACCACTTTAGTCTTAGCTATAGCCAGTGGAGCACCGTAAACAGATATATAATTGATAGTGCCCAGCAAAGAGAATCTGGTATCCCAAAAAGAATTGAGCAATGATATCTCCATAACCCCCAAATGATATTAGTCGGAAAGAAAATATAACTACGATGTTCCTTATGCCAATGACGAAGATTTCCAGCCAGAGTATTCTCCTTCCACTGTCCCACAACCTGTAATCGAATAGAAATTTCATCCTAAATCTAAAGGGTGAGCGGGCATTGAGCAAAGAAGTGATCCATCGTATCTGAAGCAGCATAGCAAAAAGAACATGCCATTGGTCCCAGGCCTCCTCTATGCCAATAGTTATCACCAGTTAATATGCAATTATGTAGTGCTATCCATAAAAAAAACTCTGATTTTTAACGGGACCTCCCACTGCCAGACAATCTTGTGGCACCATTGCTGTGAGGGATGGATGGAGGATCTTGTGCCACCATTGCTGTTAGGGATGGATGGAGGAGTCAACTATAGATAAATAGGCTTGACTGGTTTTAATCGCTCTGAAGAATTTTGAAAGGCCCAATCTAATTCATCGTTTTCAGGACTCAGTTTGATGCCAGCGTGTACCAATTCTGTAATATATTGATCCCAGACTATTGTATCAGCCGTGGAGAGATTAAGAGTTTCAGCATCAACCCAATAATTGCCCACCTCCACCTCATACACTCCAGATCGAGCCTGATTAAGGAAAAAAATCTTTTCTGTTGTATGTTATGCAAAGTCTGGTCCGGAAATTTGCCCCGCCCGGCCGAGAGGTTCCCACAATGGGGTCGACCCCAACGCGAATCTGGAAACCGTTGCCAACTCGCCAGGCAAGCCACCGTTTAAGTAATGATAAAGTCTTAACTAAGCTAGACCAAACTGGGGAAATATGCCCGAGATTTCTCGAGGAATCTCTTATCCATTCAATGACCAGAGTGCACTTAAGGTATTTGTCTCTAACCACAGAACTCCACAGACTAGTAATCAAATAATCCCGGAATCTCTGATCCATTCGATGACCAGAGTGCACTTAAGGTATTTGTCTCTAACCACAGAACTCCACAGACCAATATCAAATAATCCCCGCCACAGACTTCTCAAATGAAGGGCATCGTTGACCCAGTAGATGTTACGAACACCCCATCCACCCAACTCAACAGGGGAAGCGATCCCAAGCCACCAAATGATAGCCATGTTTCTCAGGACTAGAATCCCACAGGAAATTAAAGGCAATCTTCCTTATCGAGTGCAGTATGGAGCGAGGAGCATTGGCCAGAGTGAGCCAATACACAGGTAGACTAAGTAGGACAGAGTTCAGTGATATCAAACGATCACCAAGAGATAATTTCCAAAAGGTCCAAGATGCCAGTTTGTATTCAAACTTCTGGATCAACCAGCGCCAGTCAACAGTACGATAATCAACCAGTTTGAGAAAATATCCCAAGTAAAAGAAACCCCCCTTCCGTTCGTGAGTTTCCAGTGGGATAATGTTCTTGAGCTGATCATGGAAAGCCGCCAAATGATTAATAGAGTAAAAACCGGATTGGGGAAACTGATGCACATACCTGTAGCCAAGCAGAAGAGGTCGATTATGGATTTATAGTACATCTACTCATGAATATGCCCAATGCGGAACAATAGCACATAGTCGACAAACAGAAGATGAGTAATAAAGTGATGTGCGGAGACCTTTATCCCATTAACATGGCCTTCAGATTTGGCTTGAGGAACAAGTTGGCTCAGCCCTTGTATGACTAAAAGAAATAACAGTGGTGAGAGCGGGCAGCCCTGACGGAGATCCCTACTGACGGAGATCCCTAGAAGCCTTGAAGATTGAAGTAGGGCATCCATTTATCAAAACCACAAAATTAGTAGATGTAACATACCCTATTATCCACTGAGTAGCCAGATAATCCAAACCAGAATTTAGTAGAAGTAGCTGACGAAAAGACCAGTCCACCATGTCATACGCTTTAACCAGATCCAATTTCAATTTCAGTACACTCGCCTTCTAGCCCTTAATATGCGCCGAGTGCGCAACTTATATAACCACAAATTACAGTTCGGGCTGCATGCCCATCTTATATATGATCATTCCCACCTTAGGAAGGACAAATGTAGCAAGTAATGTCAATTCCCACCTTGTTAAAGATGACCCCTGTGAATGACTCCCAAGCTATCTGTAGCACTGAACTTTGCTCAGTTTGTGGCTCTGCTCAGCCATTCCTGGTAACACAGCAGATCAAAGCCATAAAATATCAGTAACAAATTTTCCCTTAAAAAAGCGTCTGTTCCAACATGCATCGAAGCTTTGGCATAAATGGTAGCACTGTATCATACACTGTTGCTTTTATGATCTTCAGTATGAGCAGATCCGATCTGCACAGAATGTTTGGGCGCGAGGCAAGGGAGGCTAGGTATTCTCTCGACGATGGAAGTTCAAACAGTCCATGCAGTTAATGCACGATCGCGTGCGGAGGGGATTCCTGTCAGTCAAGAGACGGCTCCCGGGTCCCGCGTTGGCCTCACCGGGGTTTGGGTCCTCCAGGATGAAATCAAAGGACGGCCGGAAATCAAACGACTGCCTGAGTGGATTATTCTCTCGAGTCCTCGACGCCTCGACGCCCCCGGCAAACGGCCTGTACGGTCCGTCGACCCAGGTGCAAATCTTCGAGTACAGGTCGCTATCAAGACATTCAGAGTGAAAAAAATTACCAATAATATTAAAGACACGTGGACAAAGCAAACCCGTCAATTCCCATCCCACTGCGCGCAGTCGCTCAACATGGGACACGGTGGACAAAGCAAACTAGAAGCATTAATCCGTCCACCGTCAACTTCCATTTATAGAGGATGGTTGACGTGTGAAGGATTAAGGGTGGTTGACGCGTGAAGGGAGTGGTGGAGGATTTTTCAAATTTAACGAGCCATTCATCAATCGATCACCGCTGGAGAGAACGAAAAAGCGGTTGCATCCCCGATCGATTATATATATCACTACGGTTCATTCAGCCAGGCCTCCACTTCCTGTCCGCCTTTGCCTTCTTGAGAATGGAGAGGAGAGAAAATTTTACGCCATATGGACAATGGGAGGGAGGGATTTTTACATGAATGATCGGACGCAGACGGATTAACTTTCAGATTTCTAATGGTAAAATTATGTAAGCGGACAGCAGCAGCAGATGGCATGGGATAATTGTCTAGCAACACGAACAGCAGCAGCCGATGGCATGGGATGAACAGCAGCAGCAGATGGCGATGGGTGCAGCCCTCAGCGACCCAGATGCTGCTGAACTACAAGATTGATGATCTAACAGGTACATAAACGTTTCCGGTTTCCTGTTCCCTATAAATAGTAATGGTAACTGTAAAGAAAATAATGAATTTGGGTGTGTATGATGCCTCAGCATCTTTACCTCGCCGATTACTCTCTACTCTGTTTATAAATTCTGATTGTAATGTAGGATGAATAAACTAGTTATTATGCCAAGATAAATGCCTCTGAATCTGCTCCTGGATTATCTTCTACTTTAATTTTAAACCTAAGACGGTTGAATGACTGAGCATATCCCTTCTCTTGGCATTAACGCATCCCTCTTCCCCGATTAAAATTAACATTAGGAGCGCCGTTTCTGTGTTGTTTATTTGGTTCTCAATTTGCGACTATATAATGTTTTCCTTTTTGTGAAAATTTCCGCATTTGGGTTTTTCTTTGTCGCTGCCCCCGACTCCGAGTCTGAGTCCGAGAGTCCGAGTCTTAAGCTTTCATCGTCGCTGCCCCGCTTGCTTTTTGTGGCTTTCTTTTTCTTTACACGAAGGCACTCTCTCTTCTTTTTTTTCTCACGAGTCACACGTAGTTTTCTTTTAATATATGTCATCTCTGCATTTTCTTTTGATGCGTCATCTATGCGTCACATTATTGCCGTTCCCCGACATCGAAACTGTTAAATATACCTACATGGTTAAAAATGTCGCGTTAGCGGAAGGATTTTTACAACTTGTGGCGAAATATTTCTGACGCTCGTCTGCCCCATAAGCAAGAAAGGGAACTGCCCCACCCATAATACATTTGCAGGAATGCCACACGAAGGTCACAATATTTCGTAATGAATCTTGAATCAGCCCATCGAGGTTTGGCCGAACGGTATCCAGCCCGCACCGTGAAGGCGCCTGCTGGCTTGATCCAGGTTCCAGTCCCGTATAACATGAGGTTGTACTTACGCCGTGGGGTTCGACCTCGGCCAGGCAATCTGGCCAGTCTCCGCAGTTACGGATTCCACTGATAGACCAAAAAAAATCCTATCGCAGTTACGGATTCCACTTATAGACCAAAAAAATAAAATCCTGTCGCAGTTCCGGATTCACCAAAAAATAAAATCCTATGGCCCAATCTGGACAGTCTCCGCAGTCACCGATTCCGGTAATGAACCAAACAAAAATAACAGTCTCCGCAGTCACCGATTCCGGTAATGAACCAAACAAAAATAATAGATCCTTGTGACAGTTTAATGCTGAGATATGTGATCTGTCACATTTTGACCAGTTACAAATTTTATAAAAAATAAAAAATAATAAATCTAGGGGAGAGTTTAATGCTTAGATCAGAAATATGTCACATTTTGCCGCTTCACCCCCTGATTTATGCAACTCAGCTCTTTTCTTATTCAACTTTCAATTTCTCCACTGTCCCCTCACTGAATAGGTTATCCCAAGAGCTAGCTGCCAGAATATTTGCATAGTTGGCTCTACTATCTTTGAAAGCTTCACACACACTCTAAAATAAAATGTTTTCCTGTTTTCACTTTCCCAGAAGTGCAAAATATACACACCCTTTCTTTCCAACCTTCCTTTGGTCTTTTCCAGCATCCAATTTTACAACGGAGTTGATATGAATTGATTCTTAATTGAGCAATAAGTATTTTGGCTCTCCAAGGAATATTGGCCCTATGTATACTTTTTGATAGTAGTTGTAGGTGTTGTTAAACTCTTCAATATAATACTCCTTCTTTCTCTCCAACCCTTTAATAAAAGTTGTTAAAAGATAGATGATATATTCTTTAAAATCTTTCTAAATTCTAAATAAGATAGATATTATGTGAATAAATTAGATCTTATCACATAAATTAGATCTCATAATTGTTCTTGTAATTTGAGCTAATTATTATTTTTAATACCATACCCTGTGGAAAAAACATGTCACATTTTGACCAATTAAACAAATTTTATGAAAAAAAAATTTTTAAAAATCTTTGTTAGAATTTAATAATGCTTACATCTATAATATGTCATAACAAATTTTATTAATAAAAATTCTTAAAAGATAGATGAGATATTCTTTAAAGTCCTTCTAAATTTTAAATAAGTTAAATCTTATGTGAATAAATTAGATCTCATAACAATTATGGTGAAAATAAAAAATAAAAAATCTTCGTTAGAATTTAATAATGCTTACATCTATAATATGTCATAACAAATTTTAGTAATAAAAAAATCTTAAAAGATAGATGAGATATTCTTTAAAGTCCTTCTAAATTTTAAATAAGTTAAATCTTATGTGAATAAATTAGATCTCATAACAATTATGGTATGTTATCACATAAATTAGATCTCATAACAGTTATGGTATGTTATATAATAGTTCTTGTAATGTGAGTTTATTATTATTCTTAATACCATGTATGTGACATAAATTAGATCTCATAACAATTATGGTATGTTATCACAGTTATGGTATGTTATATAATAGTTCTTGTAATGTGAACTTATTATTATTCTTAATACCATGTATGTGACATAAATTAGATCTCATAACAGTTATAGTAGGTTATATAATAGTTCTTGTAATGTGAGATTATTATTCTTAATACCATGTATGTGGAATTAGTGTCTATTATCAAATGTATTTCTTATGCAATGTATTTAAATATTTTGAAAAAAATTATATTGTTAAGAAATTGGGAAAGAAATTTGAGAAAGAGATCAAATATGAGAAATCTGTATTATAGATTTTCTTATCATGATATCATTGAAGAGTGATTGGAATCCCAAAGCATTCAGCATAAAAATCTAGATGGAAGGAAGAAAGTGAGTGAGGGTAATTTGCAATTCCAAACCAGATTTGTAGATTTGAATCCAACCATAAAATGTTTGGTCATATTCTTGTAAAAATATTTAAATTTCTAAGCATTTTATTTAGTCTGTGGTCAATTTTCACATTATTTAGAGTAAAATAATTTTATTCCATGAAATTTAGGCAAATCAATTTAGAAAAAAATAAAAATTATCCAGAACTTAGAGACTATGCAATCCTATTTCACAAGGGTCTCACAGATCAAGGAGCAACTTGAAGCAGTTGAAGAGAATTGTTATGACCACCTTGAATGGTCTCCCAAGATCATGGGACTCATTCATTCAAGGGATATCTGCCAGGAAGAAGTTGATCACATTCAACAGACTATGGGAAGAATATACACAGGAAGAAGCTCGACTTGTGGCACGAGAAGAGAAGATGGGAGCAAATGATGACCAAGCTCTCACAGTTCATGCTAGAAGAAACCACAACAAGAGGGAGCACCACCATCACAACAAGAAGGAGAACCACCATCAAAGTAAGAGGGAGAACTACGATAGACAAAGAAGACCCAGAAGAGATCTATCCAACATTAGATGTTATGCATGTGATGAAAAGGGACACTACTCCAGAGATTGTCCCAGAAACAAGGGCTCCAACAAGAAGAGACATCATGCTCACACTGTAGAAGACGATGAACCTGCAAAGAAAATAACCAGAGAAGAAGAAAGAGATGATTATTCAAGTGATGAAGAATATGTCCTGATCTCAGCACTCAGGGGCACTGTTACACATGGGAGCAATGATTGGCTTGTAGATAGTGGAGCTTCCAAGCACATGACGGGATACATAGAATCATTCGTCAATCTATCTGAGCATGAGTCACCTCATAAGGTGAAACTTGGGGATGATTACCAATACCCCATAAAAGGAAGTGGAGAAGCTTCCTACAAGCTAGAGTCTGGAAAATATCTGAAGATGAAAGATGTGTTGTATGTTCTAGGATTAAAGAAGAACCTTCTCTCCATATCAACACTAGATGCTAAGAGAATGAGGGTTGCATTTGTTGATGGCCAAGTCTTGATGTGGCCAAGGGGAAAGATAATAGATGATGCAACTGTGATTGGAGAGCAAGAAGGAGGTTTGTACAAGTTGAAGGGCCAACTTGAACAATCATTGGTTCATGACTCCATGGAACCAAGTGAACTATGGCATAGAAGGCTTGCACATGTGACATTCGACGAAGACTCAGCATACAATGGATCCATAAAACTACCTATTGAAGAACCTAAAGTTCCCAGGATTCAAGATTTAGTGATGGAAGAAGCAGTTCCAGAAGATCATGAAGATCACGATATGGAAGGACCACAAGAACCTGTAGATCCACCTCGTGAGAAGAACTCCCACAAGAGGAGACCAACATGGGTACGAGAGACAATACAAGATGCAGAGAACTATGGCGCTCCAGATGGGATGCACAAAGAAATCAAGAGACCTAGACCATACTCCAGTTATGTGGCCCTGTCGTGTGACATCATTGATAAAGAACCTTCCAACTATGAGGAAGCAACAAAGAAGAAAGAATGGAAGGATGCCATGATCGAGGAGTACCAGTCGATTATGAAGAATGATGTATGGGAGATAGTTCAAAGACCGAAAGGGAAGTTTGTAGTGACTTTGAAGTGGATCTACAAGATTAAGCATGTTGCAGATTGTAGCATCGAGAAACACAAGGTAAGGTTTGTGGCACGTGGCTTCTCCCAGAAGGAAGGCATAGACTACGATGAGACATTTGCACCTGTAGCCAGATACACTTCCATCAGATATATACTTGCATTGGTTGCATTGATGAAATGGAAGGTACACCAGATGGGCGTCAAGACAACATTCTTGAATGGTGTAGTTGAAGAGGAAGTGTACATGGAGTAGCCACTGGGATTTGAGACACACGATAGGCATACTCATGTGTGCAAATTGAAGAAGGCCTTGTACAGATTAAAACAGGCACCCAGGACGTGGTACGACAGGATGGACAGTTTCCTGATGAGCTTGGGCTTTACTAAGAGTAAAGCAGATTCCAACATTTACTTCAAGGTTCAAGCCAGAAGTCCAATGATACTTCTGTTGTATGTAGATGACCCGTTTCTAACAGGTAAGGATGAGCTCATTGTAGATGTGAAGAGGAGGCTTGCCGCAAAGTTCGAGATGAAGGACTTGGGTATGATGCATTATTTCTTAGGCATGGAGGTGTGGTAGAGCGCGAATGGAATCTTCCTTGGACAAGGGAAGTATGCAGTAGAGATTCTGAAGAGGTTCGGAATGATGGACTGCAAGGCTATGGCCACACCCATAGCATCAAACTTGAAGCTATTGTGTGATGCTTCATCAAAGTCAATTGATGCCACGATGTATCATCAGATGATTGGTACATTGATGTACCTGACGAACACGAGACCAGACATATGTTTTGTTGTGAACACCCTCAGCCAGTTCTTGACGGATCTGAGACATGTTCACCTGATTGTTGCAAAGCATGTATTGAGGTACCTGAAGGGTACAATTGACTATGGGCTCAAGTATGACGCGAATCAGAAGATTAACCTGCAGGGTTATGTTGATTCAGATTGGATAGGCAGTGCCACAAATAGGAAGAGCACTCCAGGATGCTACTTCAGTATGGGATCCGGTATGATCTCCCGGTTTAGCAGGAAGCAGTCGTGGGTGGCACTGAATACAGCCGAAGCAGAGTATGTTGCAGCTTGTTCGGCTAGTTGTGAGGTAATATGGCTTACAAAGCTACTGTCTGATTTGTTTGATCTTAAGTTAGAGGCGACTTGTATTTTTAGTGACAACCAAAGTTGTGTGAAGTTGTTCGAGAACTTGGTGTTCCATGACAAGTCGAAGCACATTGAGATCAAGTACCACTATATCAGGGATATGGTGCAAAGAGGAGCAGTGAAGCTCCAATACATAGCCACAGATGAGCAGATAACTGATGTGTTGACCAAGTCGTTAGTTAGAGTGAAGTTTGAGTACTTCGTAGAGAAGCTTGGTTTTCTCTAGATCGAGGTTCCTCTTAAGAGGGAGTGATGAGACCAGAAGACGCAGATGCACTGGTTCTCGCATGGTGGAAGATGTAGGTTGTCCATTGGGATGTAATGCACTTGGTGTGCCACGGGCTCTACTCCCATGCTGGAGAAGATAGAGCCATTATTGCATGGTGGTAGGCGTAGGTGGTCCTCAGGACGTAATGCATCTACGATGCTCCTGATTGTCCTCCCATGTTGGTAGATGTAAGGGTTGGTTCTCGTATGGTGGTAGGCGTAGATGGTCCTTGGGACGTAATGCATCTGGGATGCTCCTGATTATCCTCCCATACTGGAGACGTTGAGAGGTCCACCGGTCCTAAGACACTATGTGTGCACCTAGGCAAGATCTCGCATGGTGGAAGGCGTAGGTTGTCCTTGGGGCATATGCACCTGCGGTGGACCATATTGTCCTCCCATGCTGGTAGATGTGGGCTGACCATTGTGGGACATGAGATGTGCATCTAGGTTGTGCTCTGTGTGATGATGAGATGATCTGGAGACGATGAGGCGATAGTAGGAGACACGAGTGATTGCAGTGGCAATGTAATGACTAGTCCTGGGCTATACCTACTTGATGGCTTGCTCGTGGAGATGATGAGACCCACATGAGGGCTAGGCCTACATCCAACATGAAAAAGAGTTGTCTCTGTAGAACTTTCTATGACAGATAGATTCGAGAGATGTCACTAATCAATGATCAACGAAATGAAGATTGCTGCAGCAGCGGCGATTGATGATCCAGTGTTGATGATGATGTTCCAGCATTGAAGATGATCCAACGATGATGAAGTTGTCCAGAATTGTGTCTAGAGTGATGATGACTGTGGCGAGAGAATACCTTCCTAGTTAAGACGGAGTGTTGATGTAAATGTAACTTCAGAAGATATTCAATTATATTTTATATTGATATTATTATTGTATTTTATTTGTACCTCCGACGGAGATGTTTTTCCCTCTAGTTGGAGATGTCATTATTACACTTGGTCATGTAAAGTCATTGAGGTAAAACCTCCATTGTAATTTGGGGCGATAGATCCCCTAGAGTCAAATGTAATAGGGTTATTGAGACTTCCTAGAGAAGTCTGCCCAATCAGGTTTAGTTGAGCCCGATCTAGTAAGTGAAAAGGTCAAGTGGAAAGAAAGGTATAAATAGAGAGCATAGCTCTCTCATTTGGACACACTACTCACTCACACAAGTTCGCATAGCAAGAGAGAGAGGCAAGTTCGCTGGTGAAGAAAAGAGAGAAGTTGCAAAAGACTTATTTTGGGGTTTTCCATTTTTGGCTTGATATTGTATTAATAACGAAACCATCTTTGAAGAAGTTGCGGGGTTTTCTCCTTTATGGTTTCCCCAAGGAAAACTATTGTGTCTTTTGTGTATTGTTGTGCTTGTTATTCTGTTAGTTAAAGATCCTAGATAATATTGAATTAAAGTAGAAAAACTAACATAAAGTGGGGGTAAGAGAGATCAATGTAATGAGAGAGAGAGAAGGGAGAAGGGAGGGTGGCATAGAGAGTGAGGTAGGGAGGGAATTATAGGGATGTGAAGAGAGAGAGATAGAGATCAAGGGTGGAGAGAGGGAAGGGGAAAATTAAGGGCGACAGGAGGTAGTGAGGGAGAGGGAAAGAGAGATTTAGAGTGAGGATAAGAGGTAAAATGAGGGATAGAGAGAGAAGGAGGGGGGAGGAAGGTATGATAAAAGAGAGATCAAGTTACGAAGGGAGGGATGGAGAGAGATGGAGCTAGATAAAGAAAGGGAGGGAGGGAGTAAGAGGGAGGGGGGGAGAGATATAGAAGGAGAGGGAGATGGAGGGAAGGAGTAACAAAGGGAAGTTGAGAGAGAGAGAGAGAGGGGGGGATGAAAGGTGGGTGAGTTCGAGAGGGAGGAAGGGAGGGGGGGAGGGAGTGGGAGAGAAGGTGGGAGAAATACAGAGAGAGAGAGAGAGAGAGAGAGAGAGAGGAGAAGGAGAGGGAGGGAGAGGGAGATGGAGGGAGGGTGGGAAATTGAGGGAGTTGGAGAAGGAGAGGGAGGGAGAGGGAGATGGAGGGAGGGTGGGAAATTGAGGGAGTTGGAGAGAGAGGGAGGGAGAGGGAGATGGAGGGAGGGTGGGAAATTGAGGGAGTTGGAGAGAGAGTGAGGGAGATAAAGAGAGGGAGGGAAGGAGAGAGATAGAGAGGTAAATATAGAGGGATGGAGGGAGGGAAGGACTAAGTTAGAGCGAGGGAAGGATAAATGATGGGGAGATAAAGAGAGGGAGGGAAGGAGAGAGATAGAGAGGTAAATATAGAGGGATGGAGGGAGGGAAGGACTAAGTTAGAGCGAGAGAGAGAGATCAATGCAGGGACGGAGAGAGAGGTGGGGGGGATGAAGAGATGGTGAGAGAGAGATAAAAAAAGGGAGGGCGGAGAGGGATTGAGAGAATGAGGGAGGGAGGTGGTGGAGAGAGAGAGAAAGAGAGGGGGCATGGCAAGAGAGAGAGAGAGGGGGGGGGGGGGGCATGGCAAGATAGAGAGAGAGAGAGAGAGAGAGAGAGGGGGGGGGGGGGGGGGGCATGGCAAGATAGAGAGAGAGAGATATTGGGAGGGTCAAAGAGAGAGAGAGGGAAAGAGATAGGGTGGGAAGGGGGAAGGGATGGTTGTTAAATTTAGAGCTTAATTCAGATAGATAAGTTATTTTAACTTCTTTTTTACAGATATGAATACTTTTAATCACAAAAATGTTGAAATTGAATGCAGTAAATAGTAAAGAACAACGCAATAAACATAATCTCACAATAACACAGAGATATACCCTGGGGAAACCCAATGAGGGTGAAACCCCCAGCAAAGATCTTCCTTCTATTAATCAATGAGCTTTCTTGCAAATACAAGCCCTAGATTAGAGTGCTACAGTACATAAATTTCTTAGAGAGAGGACGACTGGAGACTTTATTTCTTTATGCTTGTAGATATGTGCTTGACTGAGGGAAATATGCTTACTTTTACTCACCTTATCCCAAGGAGGACAACTGCAAAGAGCACTTGGACAAATTGCTTCTATAAACCCCTAGATATGAACTTGGACAGAATTGTTCTGCAGTTTTATGGGTGTGATTGTAGACCTTGAATGAGAATGATTGTAGCAGAGGCTATACTTCTCAGATCCCTTACCATTCATTGGGAATAGATGCGCCTTGAGAAGGGCTACTTAGATCCACTTAGTGCTTGGACAAAAGAGGCCTGAAAACCTTGGATCTAGCCACTTTATTAACTCACTAGTACTATAGTTTTCTATAGTTAACACTTTTGTCAATTCATTGCAAATCCTAGAATTACGCTAGATAGCTAAAGAATGCATTATATATAATGAATGGTCTTCTTGTCCTTTGAAAATATCTCTTCCAACCTTCTATAATCGCCTTAACCTTATCTTCAAGATAGACTGGGTCAACCTTCTAGAAACCCCATAGAGCTAGGGTCAAAAACTTAAGTTGTCCATTATTTCCTAGGCACAAACTTGTCCCCCTTTTAATAACTTAATATTACTTTATAAACTTAGAACTTAGGCCTTTTATCTTTTAATTCCTCATTAACACTTTAGTCTCAACCCTTAAGACTGGGCTTAAGTATCTGCTAGGTTTTTCTTGTCCTCTCTCATTCTACATGGTCCACATTTGCTCATACTCAACTGCATTTCATCAATAGAGGAAGATCTTCACATTCATGTGGTCATTTGACTCTCCTTCATGGTCATATGCTAGAGTAGCTCTAGCTAGGGATGGCCAATCCCTAGAAGAGCACTTCATAGCTCATTCATCTCTAAGACTAGGAGGCCATCACACATCAATCTAGCTCTCACAAGACTTGTATGTTTGTCTTGTCTATTGCTAGACTTGCTTTGACTTTTGCACTAGGCTCACAACGCTGACATTGACTGTTGCACATGGCTCACAAGGTTTCTGCTAGCATCTCTTTCATCCAGACTTTTGTCCTGGCTCACAAGGCTTGTGCATTCGCCTTGACTCTTGCCATGGCTCACAAGATTGTTTAATCTCCAAGTCTCCCTGGCTAGCCTTAGGGTGGTCACTTAAGACCTCTCATTGGAGAATGTCTCCTGATGTTGCTATTTTCAACACTCCCTCTTAGTGAGGGAGGCGTTTTCTGCAACTCCAAGCTTGCCTCTAAAGCACGCAAACTTTGTTAACGGCAATGGCTTGGTTAGGATGTATGCTACTTGCTCATTTGTTGCAATGTATCGTAGTGTTATCACTTTCCTTTGGACTGTATCTCTAATATAATGGTATTTCATATCGATATGTTTTGATCTGTCAATGAAATACCAGATTTTCTGTGAGCTTGTAACATTGGTTTCACTTGCTTAACCGTGACAAGATGAAGGCACTTTTAGATGAAGCATATGAACAAGTACTTTCAAAAATGTGATCTCTTACTCTGAAGAAGGATCAAGAAAGCGCTTAGGGTTTATTTTCATGCATAAACTTCCTATTACAGGTTTTTGGATGCATTCAACAAGAAAAAGTTATTATTTCTATAAACCCTAGTATTAAGCATAATTTTCTCAATTTTAATTTGGCAAAAAGATTGCAAATCCATGCCAAACATATTAAAAGCACACAGGTTGAGGGTAAGAATTTTTTAATTTTTAAGGATTTGAAGGTTATTATGGATATGAATGATGTGGGTATTGCCTTGGGATATCTTGGATGGACTCAGTTGGCATAGTTAATATTAATGTGAAAAATATGTATATGAAGATTTGATATAAGAAAAAGAAACAAAAAGGACACAAGGGGTAACATGAAAAAGTCCTTACAGGTAAATAGTTGAAGTACCTATAGATACAACAAATGAAGAGTCTGAAGTTGAATCAGGGGAAGGGGCTACAAAAGCACATGAAAAAAGGCCCTAGGAAGGGAATCAAAAGGAAGACGAATCTAAGGAGTTTCATAATTCAAAGAAACCACATGTTGAAGAGTCAAAGACCAAAGAACCAATAACTAAGGTGATTGTATATCACCACCCATTCCACCTAGAGAAACAACAATCATTATGGCAAGGTCATGAGACAAACTTACTATGAGTTACCTCCCAAACCTATAGTTCATATGTATAAAAGTCCCAAGCACAAAATGAAAACTCCGGATAACTCAAAGGGGCTACCCATTGTCACCTTAGTAACTACCTTTCCAACTTTAGGTTGGATATTCTCTAACGCAATGGCGTATTCCTAAGATAGGATTGCTAAGACTATGACAATGAGGCTCAAGGCATTGTTAATAGATGGATTACCAAAACATCAGCTTTTGTAGTATATTGAAAAGAAAGGGGCAATGGAGGTCCAAGACTAAAGAGAGAAATTTATATGAATAAGACAAGTAAAGTTGTTACACATACCAAAATAGCCCTAACTTGTTATTTGATGATTTGGAGATAAACTTGGAAGGCCCTAAAGGTGCCACTTTGACAAAATGTTATGAGGATGTGTCTTGCCATCAAGCGTCAACCCAACAACAACTCTTAATAGATGATATATGATAGACAACACATTCAGAAATAAGACATCAAAGCAAATTTAAAGGGAAAAACCCCTCACGTTAAACCCTTCCAAGGTGGTAGATATCCCCCTTTCCATTGGAGCATATGTTTACAAGTAATCTCTAGCATACATCAATAACAGTTAGAACCAATAACATAAGATTTATATGAAATAGACGAAGCTTTCATACCTCCATTACATCGTCCAAAAGAGATAATAATGCTCCAAGATGAGAGAAATCCTCAAAAATCCAACTATGAGTGAAAATGAGGAAGGGACACTCTTTATATAGTGTCTAGCTCAACTTCCTTTACAATAAAATAATAGTTTCCTCTCATAAATCCACAATTCTCTTAACAAACTCTCTAATAACATCCAAAAGTGGTTTAGATCCAATTTTCTCTCCAATCAAAACAATAAAATAATGCTAGCTCATAACCAACTCATGTTGTGAAGTCAACAATGAATAAAATAATATGGTGGTTATGCAAAGTGTCTTCTCCAAGGGAATGAAACAAGAGGTACTTCCTCAAGATGGGACATGTAGTTCTCCCAAGTGAAATGTCCCCTGAAACAAGGGTTTGAACCAAGTCAAAAGATGCTCCAAGCTAGCATGTGTGGCTCCTCCATGATGAGTCGTCCCCTCAATCAACATGAGTATGTGTACAATGAAAAACTAATAGAATGGACACCCACCACATTTGACTTCTTCAAGTGACATTTCCTCAAAACATGTGTGATAATTCCCCCCATCTAAGGATCAACCCACTAAAGATTAGAACAAGTGATGTCCACATGCCAACCATAGTCCTTAAATCTAGGATGTCACCTCCAATGGCTCAATATAAAGCATGTGACCCTGGAATACGAAGTCTACCAATCAAGATAAAAGCATTAATCCAAGTGCAGAGTCATCACAATCGTCAACTAACTCCACGAGGGAGGAGATGGCCCCATCCTACAAGCAATAAAATGTATGAACATGCATCAATACACGTGCCAAGAGGGAGAATTTAGAGGAGTGCTCTAATAGAAATGATAACCAACCATGCCAAGATGTCATCCAAGTGCCAAGATGTTATCCTCAAAACATGTGTGATAATTCCCCCCATCTAAGGATCAACCCACTAAATATTAGAACAAGTGGTGTCCACATGCCAACCATAGTCCTTAAATCTAGGATGTCACCTCCAATGGCTCAATATCCAATGTATCACCTCATCAAAGCATGTGACCATGGAATAAGGAGTCTACCAATCAAGATAAAAGCATTAATCCAAGTGCAAAGTCATCACAAACGTCAACTAATTCCACGAGGGAGGAGATGGCCCCATCTACAAGCAATAAAATGTATGAACGTGCATCAATACATGTGCCAAGATGGAGAATTTAGAGTGCTCTACTAGAAATGATAACCAACCATGCCAAGGTGTCATCCAAGTGCCAAGTGTCTCCATACAAGCAAGGGCATTCAAGTAATGAGCACAATAATAGTGTGCCCTAGAGACATGTCCAACCTTTCAAGCAATAAAATGTGTGCATGCCTAAAGATATGTGCTAGAAGAGAGGGTGCTTCAAGGAAAATGTAACACCCCCGGTTTTGACTTGTTAATCAAAATTATGTAAATGATATAAATATGCTAGTATGGAATCCTAGTGCGGAGCTCAAGGCCAAGGCCTGACTAGTGAATGGCTAGGCATGAATGATGTAAATATTTTTATTTGGACCGTATGGTTGGCTTGTCATGCTAACTCGAAATGTATGTAAGTATTATGTTGCATAAATAATAAAATGATCCAAGATGGTTGTGTAAGAGCACTAGAGGGTCTATGATTCCACCAGAGGGGAAGAGGAAAGGGGGGGTGGTGGTCTATGGGAGATTAAATCCTTTGCTGCCAAGTGTCAACCTTAGAACTCACTCAAATCCTTCCATGTGATTTAATGAGCCAATCTCCTCCTTTTGATGCTAACCCAGATGCTTGAGTATAAAGGTATAATATTGACAAGTTGAAACTTTGGTTTTAGTCTTAATGAATGGCACAGCAAAGTCATGTGCATCATCTCTTCCAAAGTGATCAGACTGCATACCTCCGATAATGCAGATACATTAATTTCGACTTAAGAAGCAGTGCCATAATTAAAGTGAGTGCATGGAACAGGTATGATACATGATGCAGACGCTCCAATAGGATTTCATAGGCAAACATTTGAATCAAATTTTGAATACTTTACTAGGAGTGTCAATGCAAGTAACCGATTTCAAAGAAAAACACTAAACCAACTTACCTGTAGTTCACAACAGTAAATGTTAGACCAGCCCAGTAAGCTTTTTCCAAGGAGATTTATTTTTAAGACACAAAATAAAATTCAATGGACATGAAAGTCAATCTTGAAAACAGATATAGCAAAATTATCATTCTTATAAGCTTCCCCTCAGACATTCAATAATACTACCATTGAACAACTGTAACCTGTTGTGACAAGACAACCTGTGACGAAAACATGGCAAATTTTACCAGTTTAAAAACATACGAGGTGTAGCTTATACAGAGTATTTCCAACTCAAGATATATATTCTATATTGGCATTCAAATTCCCCACACAAATTTATTGCAAAAGAATAATCTGCAACCTTTTACACAGATGGCAGAAACCAACACTGAGTAGAGAAACAATGTTCTCTAATTCAAGAGATGACTCACTGCCAAATGATAGCCACCCACTAGTGCAAAACATGCTATTCCGGTCTGCGCCGCCCGAACCCGAAGACCATGATAAAGAAGCTTTCTATCCAAAGGATTGATACCTACAAATCTCTCAACCCAAGTTCCTGGCACTTTCCACTTGCAAAATTTCCTTTCCATGGTAATGTACTGCCAGAGAAAAAAATAATGCTTGATAAGAATGGCATAGAAACAACTGAACAGAAAAATAAAAGGAGGCCAAGATGCCTGGTAACAAAAGCAGAAAAATCTTCAAAGTCATTCTCTGTTGTCAATCTTGATTAGGCAGATGATCTTCATTATCATAATATCACAAGAAAACTAAAAATTATATCTTTACTTGCATAATTTGATTGGAAATCAACTATAACATCTTATCTACTGGTTAACTATGAAGAATGAATTTCAGAGAGTACCCGAAAGACATTTTTTCCTGCGTTGGACAGTGATATTGAATGTCATATACAAAGAGAAAACAAGTCGAAGATCAGTGGCCCCACAACAACTGAAAAAAGATTAGGCAATGTAGAATGTCAATATTGATGTATTATTTTTCACCAGAATGACAGCTTTATTCAAGGTCGTTTTGCTAGGTAGACTTAGCATGGTTTGCTTATTATGCAAGGGGAATCGATTTAGGGTTGTAGGAATATTCCCCATGTGAATACTGGAAAAAACATTGAATAAGATTAGCTATATGCCAATTATGAGAAAGGGGTTGAATTTTGGGAAGGATATTTTAGGGTTTACACATAAGGCCATTTTATAACCTCATATGGATAGATATCCTCCAACCAATTGCCATGTCTCACACTAGAAGAGTAATTCATTTGCTCAACACTGCTCTTGACTCCACTCTTCAGCCACCAAGATCTTCAACCACACCATCACTACTTGCTCGGAACCGTGGCATTCAACCTGTACCTCCCATACATAAAAACTACTAATTATAGACGTGCCCCAAAAAAGAGTCTTTCCTGAAAAATAAAAAAGCAACAAAGCAGGAAAGACTGACCTTGAAGGAAAAGAGAATCAGTCTAGCTTTTTGCGAAAAAAGAAAAAAAATCGAAAATAAGTCTCATTGGACTCACCTTTTTGCGAAAAAAGAAAAAAAATCGAAAATAAGTCTCATTGGACTCACCTTTTTACAAGAAGCATGAACATATGAATATAACTATCATGTGGGCCCCCAAATGTTAGGCTTCTAGAAGAAGTCAACTACTATAAATTGCGTAAAATCAGTCTAGCTTTTTGCGAAAAAAGAAAAAAAATCGAAAATAAGTCTCATTGGACTCACCTTTTTACAAGAAGCATGAACATATGAATATAACTATCATGTGGGCCCCCAAATGTTAGGCTTCTAGAAGAAGTCAACTACTATAAATTGCGTAATATCGAATGTTTCTATCTCTAGAAGGAACTCGAATCAATGTGTATGTTTAGAATCTTAGATCACTATACAATGGAACTAGCCTGATGGAATCTCGTTGGATCTTAACCCTCCAGTAGTGGAAGCACAATTGGGGGTTAACATTTCCATCAAGTCCTACACCTTTGGAGTCTGTAGTATCTCTACACATATCAGAATAAGCCCATCAAGATTCCTTCAACCTAAGCCATCATTAATTAAAAGAATATTTCATAGTTGCTCATTTGAGAATCCTTTTATTTTTATCAAGATGATAAGGACATGACAAGTTTTTCAAATAGAAAAGCAAATCAATAAACCACTTATATTGTTGTCACTAGGTTAAAACCACACTTACCTTCAAGTGACCTTAACAAGTTCAGTGGCATACTCGGAGCGTCCTCTTTACCATAGGGACCTTTCTCTCCGGATTTCGGGCGGCTACATCACCTCTGGGAGTAGTTTTGGCTAAAGATGCATCATTTTGGCATTTAATTGCCAGAAAAATGACAAATTGCACCAATGACAAAAATCAAAATAAGTCGAAATTGGTTAAAAAAATCATTTGAAAAGGTTGAAGTGGTTTTCAAAGGGTGTATGACCAAATCTAAAGATAAAGCACATGCCACTATTGAAGTTTGGATATACGAATTGGATTTAAATGATGACGTGAGCATGAAGGTTTAGCATGGGCCTCACATGGATGAATATTCCATTGTGGTGGGCGAGTAATCCAAGGACTTGGGCGTGGGTTCCAATGGAGAGGTGCTCCACCTCATCCCCACCAACTCCACCAACCACAAAGCTCCAAGCCTTCAATCATACGTAGATCACTCCACCAAAAAGCTCATGCGCCTACCTCAACCCTAGATCCATGCCAATTCGAATGGCTCTCTTGCTCTCTGTATTTTTGTATAAATAAGGGTCTTGCTTCACCATTCGGGGTGGAGGAATTTGCAAGAAACCTCTGCTAAGATTTGTAATGTTATATTTTTGCCTTTGTGCAATATTAAATAAGATTGAGACTTTGGAGGTCCACTTGGTCATGCATGGTTCATGATGACTTATTGAGGTAATATTTTTCAATGTTTATGCATGCTTATCTATTTGAGTTTGGATCTAGCTTAGAGTGCTTTTCTCAAGCACATAGGACAAATATTTGTAGGCTTCAAGTTATTTGTTGATGTTGAGTGTTTAAAAGATCTTAAAGTAGCATGCTTTAGTTGGACTTAATACATGCTCTTTGAATTTTTTTTATACTAACATACTAGATCTAAGCTCTCTTGTTTAAGTTTGTGTATAAGTTTCAGGATTACTTCTTGGAGTAAGAGATGAGCTAGGTTGCATCTCCCCCTTCTTCAAGCCTCAAAGGGATCATTGTCATTGAATGTTCATTGGCATCTACATAGGCTCTTCTTAATCCAAAGATCCAAAATTGTTTTGTTTCTTCTCATCTCCACCTTTAAATTCAATTTAAAATCTTGTTACTTGGTTACTAAGCTAGAGTTTAGGATCCCAAAAGTTTCCCATCTTTCTCCAAAGCTTCTGCTCTCCCCTTTTGTTGGCTGCCATCTTCCTCTTTTCCGTTGGCTGCCATCTTCCTTGAGTTTGCTCTTTTTCCTCGTTCTCTTCCTTGCTTTCGCTTGTCTCTTTTTGCTTCCTTTCGCTGCCTTCTTACCTTTGTTCGCTGCCCTCTTTTTCCTCCTTTCTTGGTTGCCCCTTTCTTTGTCTTTGTTGACTCTTTTTACCCATCACTCGCTGCCCTCTTTTTCTCCTTTGTTGGCTGTCCCATTCTTCCATTATTTGGCTTCCTTCTCTTTTAGTTTGTTGCTTCTTCCTTGTCCATTCAAGCTTTTATCTCTCTCTTCTCTCTTGCCTTTCCTTCTTGTTTGTTCTTCTTTGATCTCCTTTCATTCTTGCTTGTAGTTAGTGCTTAGTTAGCTCTCTAGTTTGCATACTTAGTTTAATTTTTAAAACTTTCAAACACTTAGTTTCCATTCATACTTAGTATTGCATCTAGTTTATTTGTCATCTTAGATCTTAGTTTACTTTCATGCGAGCTTAGTGTATATCTTAGTTTCAATTTGATTTGATTTACTAACATCTTAATAAGTTTCATGTTTAAAGCTCTTACTTTCCGGTGAACAAAGAAGATCCAATCAAGAAGGCCTAAAGGCTTGAGCTAAACAAAAAAGAGCAAAACCAAACAAACTCCTTGAAAAGCACTTCCCTCTTCTTTCATTCCCCCATCCAATATTGTGCTTTCAAGTGAAGACAAAAAACCAAAAAAACATTGTAACAATTAATAAAAAGCAAGTGGGATAGAGGCTCCCACACCCCTACTTTCCCCATTTGGGGGAAGCTTGTATCGTCTCTTATCCCTTTTCTGCATTAGCTTAGTTGATTTCCGCAATTAACTTAGTTTTATTTTGCTAGAGTAGTTTCATTTTCCAATAAATTGTTAAATCTTAGAAGATGATAGTTTAGTTTACTTTTTTTTGTTCAAGTATTTCCATTTCATATAAACTGCTTCAAAGGAAAATAAAATCTCTTGAATCTCACCGAAAGGTGGATCAAGAGTGCTCTTTGTCAGAGAGTTTACTTGCATTTTGGTTTTTGCTAACCCCCTTGCTTTCCCGAGTACGGTCTTAGTCCTAAAAGAGACTCTTGGGTAGTGTAGATTTTATTTCAAGCATTTGTTAATTTCATAAGTCTCTTGAATCTCGCCATAAGGTGGATCAAGAGCACTCTCTATCGAAGATCTTACAATGGTTCTTGTTCACAACACCTAATAAAATTGGAATTTACATTTGCTACATTGTGTATGCTCTGCCCACTTGTGGGATACCCAAAAGCAGTTGTAGACTTATTAATTCTCCACATCTTAATCCATTCAAACCATAATAAAACACTCTCCCATATAAACCAACGAAAATCTGGCGTTGATCGTCAAATAGTTGAAAGTGGGCAAATTATGCCTGGGGACGCTGGAACCACTGTACCGAGACCTTAAGGGCACCGTTAGACTACATCCCTAGTTGGTGTAATGTTGAACACACTCTAGAGACTCTGGACAGCTAACATGTCCTTGTACGAAACCACTTAGACCATTTTCCGGACATATCTCCTGTACCGCAAGGTATATCTTGGAGTTTCTCTTCCCTTAATAATCAACTTCACCATTAAAATTTACAATAAAATTCACCAAGAACACTTGCAAAACAGTTCTCAAACACACCAAAGACTTGTATTCAGCATCCCAAGCACAAATATTGACTCCATTTGGCACTGGTCTTATCATTCATTATTCATTTGCTTATTATCTATCTAGAGAACTTGTTTTATCTATTAAATTATGCTGTGGATGCCTTAATGTTAATTTGTCATTATCAAGTGGTTGTGTATCTTATCATTTTGCAAGTACATGCTTGGATTAATTAATTGATTATTGTATATCATAAAAACTCCTAAAAACACCCATCTGCATCACATAACATAAAAACACTTAAAACACAAGAGCCTTAGAAACTCTTTGTAGGGTCTACCCCCCTTGGCTTCGTTAGGAGTTTGCCTAAACGGAGGAGTCGGGATCAGGTGACAGCACCTGACTCTTTGCTTGCCCCCAAGGCCACACCTTTCCCACTTGGGAAACAACTTTCGAAAGATTTCTGCTGCTTGTGTGCACATCGGCGGGCAACATAAACAACTCCTTACCACGTCACCCTCGCAGATTTTGGAGCTTGACCCTTCAAACTTGAGATGGTGTTTAGCCTGGTTTGTTTTATGCATCGGCTCTGGAGCTTTACAGACTCGGCAACAAGGTGGGATCGATACTTGTTCTTGGCATGTTGTTCTTTAAAGACTATTTCCACATTTAGTGCTCCAGGATGTACTCGAGGTTGGTTTGTGGGGCTCTTAGTTCTCTTGAAGTCTGTGAGCATTTAAATGGGCCGACTCCCTCCTTTTAAATATTCTTTGGATGCACTTGGCCACCTCCTATCTACTAGACATGAATTGAACAGGATCATCAGAGATGACATTTATAGGTAGTTTTTGTAGATCACTTGGGTTAACCCTACGAGTGGATTACTCCCTAAGATGGCTTTCTATGTTGAGCATTGCTTGGAGATGAGAGACAAACACATTATTCAACTGCAGTATACCCTCTGCCATTGGTTACACGCTCTATGTATTCCCCTCAACCAATTTAGAGTCAGTTCTCACAGACTTAGGGTAGAGACAAACCACTAGATCGATTGTTCTGATAGGATTTGCCAATTGTGCCATCTTTAGGAGGTCAAGACAAAGGAGCACTTCATTTTCCATAGCCCCATCCACTACAAGATCAGAGCGAGGTTCCACTGCCTCTAGTTCCTCATATATCTCGACCATAAATGCTTGGTTTTATGCATGTAGGGGAACCTTGGGTTTTGAGCTCTTTAGCCTTTTGCTCGACCATATTCGACCCAACAGATTGCTTCTTATTTCACTGTGTTACCTTCAGGAAGGGGCTACAGCAGTATTCTAGCACAGGCTCTTATAAGATCGCCACTACATTTCATCCCATCAATTTTTCAGTTATTTTAGGTTTTCCTAATGAAGAGTTTGACCCAAGCGACGTGTTTGATTATACACAGGACTTTTATGGAAATGGTGACTCGATTGTTTTGCACATCACATTTGTCCTCAATGTTATGGTTAAGGCCAACATCCTTCATGATGACTATAGGATGGAAATATTTGCTTGCACTTTGTATGATAATGCTTATCATTGGTTCTTTGAAGAACTGCCTGAAAAATGCATTACCTCTCTTGCAAATTTCTTTGAGATTTTTCTTAAGCGGTGGCATCATGATGACAGTGATATTGAAAATATTATGGCCATGTTGTCAGTAAAAGAAGCACATAAGGAACCCTTAATTGAATATATTATCGAAGACCCTCCTCATGTGGAAATGATAAAAGACATTGAAGATGCAAGGTGTTCTCAAGTTTATTTCAGTAATGATGAACATATGTGTATTCCAGATCTGCCTATAGAGGAATCCATCATAGAAATTGTCAAAGAAATTCATGAAGGGTCTTTGATTGAAGATGTTTTAGAAAAGCTTCCTCATTTTCCATTGAAGATTTGAAATTTCCTCAGGATTACTTCAGTGAGGATCATGACATTTGTACTTCAGATTCACCTTCGGAAGAAACCTGTACAAAGGCCTATAAAGAAATTTATGATGAATTATGTATGGTTTATGATAACACTCCTCCATGTTCTCCACATAGTGGTGAAGTTTTGGATAGTTTTATGCCATGTAATATCTTTCAAACCAAACCTTCTGAGGATGATTATTGTGAACACGAGGATGGGTATGGCCAGGGTTCTGATGCAATAGACAAAGACTCCCCCTTCATTTGCAGGGATGGGCATTATGATTATTGGACGGATTTAGAAAACTCATCTTTGATATAGCAAGAGAAGGGAGTATTGATTTTGAGACCTTGGGGAATCTTGATATGGAAGAGGAGCATGCAGATACTTCTTATGATCAATCAGAGCCATGCATGAGTATTAGTAATGAAGACTTGGATCAATAGTGTAACGAAGAGTTGGATATAATGCAATCAGTGGAATGTTAGTTCCAGCCTTCATCAGCACATACAGAGGTTCCTCATGATTTGGAGTAGCCTGGGCTTATATTACTACAAAATATTTTCATTCGATAAGCCCTTTAAATCATTATGATGGTGTGGTTGATCTACCCTATCATACAGATTTATACATCACTCCTATCCAATCTTGGATAGAAGAAGCTTGCATGAGGACTTACCAGTTTGGGGAGAATTTCAATGATATTTTTCATCCTTATGACCACCCATCCATCCCTCCAATCTAGAATTATCACGCAAGTTTGCATTTTTTGAATAAGGTATCCTTGTTTTGGTTGGTAACCAAACACAAGGTGAAAAGTTTTTATATTGATGAAAGGTTAAGATGGTTGCATTGGATTTTTCATTTTACGTAACATTTGTGTTATCACACAATCTCTAGTTGTTTGTGGTGGATATCCCAATAGGGACGGTAGAGGATACAACTAGGAGGGTGTAACCGGCAATAGCCAGGTCCTCCGCTCAAATGAACGGAAGTCACACCGGACAAGGCTACTGTCACTTTAGACGAGGCACTTGGCCAAGTCAAGGGGGAGACCCTGCTCAACCAGTGATGGTTGAGAGACAACAAATACACCCAAACACAGAAAGATGAGAGATGAAAGCAAGGGATGAGTTTAGATGAGCTCCTATGATTGATTTCAACCAATAAGTGGACACAAGCAGTAAAATAAGCATGATGAGATAAGTGACAAACAATCAGAAATAGTTAAATACTATGATTATAACAAGAGATTATATGGCTGAAATGATTAGGGAGCTGAAATGAAATAGAAGTGATGCTATGATGAGCTACCCAGGAAAACGGTTAAGTAATGAGTCAAATGGACCTAGGGCAGCAAGAAACTGATGTTTATGATCACTTCTCGATGACGGCACTTGATTTCCTAAGGTAAAATGACAATAGAAATCCAAATCAGAAGTACCCAAAACCCCAAATCAACCCAATCAAGCAGCAAGAGAAAAAAGCCCAAGTGGGGCATTTTTGCCAGGTGGACCAGTGCTAAAATTACGGGCAAATGGAGTCTAAAAGCTTTGAAACTTGATTCCCTAAGGAAAGATAGTGTTCTAAGCTGAAATCAAGAATACCCACAACCCAAAAGTTAACCCAACAGTGAAATTGGCTAAAATGCCCAAGGAGGGTGAATTCAGTAGGTGACCAGCTCCTAGTTCTAGGGGTAAACGGGGTCGGATTCGAATGAACTCGGGATATAGGCTTTTAGGCATAAATCATTACTGGGTTTTTAATAAAAAAAGAAATCCTACGGTTAAAACTAATATTTTGTATTTTTAGGGTTTTTTAAGTGAGTTTTCTGCTCAACACACACATATTCAAATTTAAAATGTTAGAGACCAGAAAGAACAACCTACCTGAGAGTGAATGAACGGATGAGATTGCCGAAGACTAGCTCTCCAAACTCAGTTGCCGAGCAGTAGCGTGTTCCCTTTGCGTTCTGAGCTTCCAGTGGCCAAATTTGCCCTAGGTACCTGCCACAAACAAGACTAAGTCAATGATGCAGCAAATAATAAGAGAAACCAACAAGTAAAATGACTAAAATGAGAGAATTGAAAGGCTGAAAATGCAATAACAACTCCCTTGTTAAAACACTGAAGAATATGAGCAGTTGGGGAATTCCCACTCCTAAAACTGCGCCCTCCTCCAGTTGAGCTCTTCACCTGCAAGTCGAATGGCCAAGGACAATGTGGAAACAATACACTAGCAACTCAACAAGGCTATGGAAAACTAGATATCAGTCAAGCAACACACATCTATCCATAAACTCTCAAGAAATTGTGGAAGAATGGCTCTATATCATCAAAAACTCAAGTGTACAAATGTGCCAAGAGGCTGCAATGGAGGTGAGTCCATTCTCTTATAGAGATGGCTCACTCTCTAGCTAAGTTTCCCCCCAAAATGGAGGGTTGAGATCATCTCCCCATCCACAAAATCGAATGGTGGAGATCACTCAATGAGGGGGGTGCGAATTGCCCCAAGGAGAAGCGCACTAGTGGATGAGAGGGACCATGTGGGGTCCATACAATATATGAAGTGGTGTTGGGGGGTGTCTATAGTATGTTTTATTCCCCCAACACAATACATTAAGGCTCAATACAAAAAACATACACCAAGTCGAATTCCCCTAGTGGAGAAAAACGCCCCCCTATGGGCAAACTCGTCCTCCATGGTGAGTTGGGCAAGTGAGGGCCCCACAAACATGAAATGTAATGTCAAAACATACCAAAATTACCTTATGATTTACCTTTACCCATGCCAGCCATTGATTTTGCCATTTCACTATAGTTGCCTTAGTCAAAATTCTGATTTCCATGTATTTTATGCTGGTTTATATGGCTGAAGATGAAAATTGGGCTTTTGACCCACTTTTATTGCTCGGATTGCCGAACCGACTGCTGCAATGTGATTGTGGACCCCAAAAGTAGTAGGGATGACCACTCGAACGATCCCGATCTATCACTTTGGCATTATTTGCCCCAAATCCATGATTTTTAATTAAAACAGGTCAAAGCTGACCAATAATAATTAAAAATCTCTCAAATGGCTCAATGTTTTGCAATTTCGTCAATTGTATGCTCATACGGAACCCCTGTAGATAATAAATGATCGAAATCAAAATTCCAATCGCAACATTTTTTCAAGGCCCATTTTTGGCCTAGTCAACCCAGTTTGACCAAGTCAAATTTGGTCAACTATAGTGCTAGCTAAAACCTGTATGCAAGCATGAAGTGACAAGGCTCAATTAAACAAGTTAGTACATTACTGAGCAATAAATGATATCATGGTGATAAAAAATACATTAAATCCCGAAATAGTACAAGGCCCTGGTGAAGTGGGCCCACCACCTCAAAAAGACTAGGATGCTATACACCTCCATAGAATTGACCACCTTGCTGACTCTAGGTGATGTGGACAACATGGTAAAAGATATGGGAAGACAAGGATAAGGATCATGTGACCACTAAGACAACTCAGGAAAGCAGGGTCCACTGAGGTGAGTATGCCATGACAAAACACGGGGAAGGGCGGTGCCTCACAAATGGGTATAGTGCAGGGAAACCACCACTAGTCATCTAACAAGTATCCCACAACTCACATCCATATCCGAAGACTCCGTGAGGTTCTTTTCTAGAGCCGCCAAACTGGGTGTCCGGCAAACCGTAACTTGAGACTCTAGGGGGCAATCTTGAGCTTGTCCCTTGCTCCTTCTCACCTCCTTGTCCCGCAGGACTAGGTGAGGAATAACCACTACAAATGCTGACATGTATAGCTGACCAAAATCCATGTGTGTTGATAAACACATTGCATGGATTTTACAATGAGTTTCATACTTAGCCCTTTTTTGGATAGATTTTGCATTTACAACATAAAGGCCTTTTTAGCCTGATTTACATTTCATTTCTTCATTTCTTCATTTCTTCATGGCCCTCTTGGGCTACATACATATCTCAAAAGATATAAACATGGCGCTCATACTGCAAAGGTAATGGGGGTGGGTAATACAAGCTTTGACGACAAGTGGCGAGCACCCGGTGAGGCTACACAATCCTAACTGCATTTCAACATCAGGGGCAACTGACAAGAGCAAAACCCAGGTCTAACCGTGTATCTCACACACTAAAGAGCCAAGGCACAATAAACAGGGAGTCATGGCAAACTCAGAGATCAATGGGGAAAGGGGGTCCTCGTGATCACAAATCAGAATCCAAGTCGGGGAAGAAGTGTCATGGATGAGTCGGATGAGTGGAGGAAGTGAAGATGGTGCTAAAGTAAGATACCGAGGGGCTAAGTGATCAAGTCTAAGCCAAGTATATAGGACATGACTCAGCGTGCATATACATAAGTCTAACTAGGGGGGGTGGACTGACATCACCAATAGGCCCAAACATATCATATCATAAGCAGATCACCAAATATATCATGTCATGCAAAGTTAGTGTACTAGCAAGTGTAAAAGAGTCTATTCTACAACATGAGCAATAATCAATATATGCAATAGCTGCTGCACCATATACCTGCTGCCACTGAACCTGTATCTGAGCTAGATCTCTGTTGAATCTGGGCATACAATAAACCAGCACTGTACTGTGACAATCTCTATAAGAATATGACTAGGCACTATCTCAAATGGGCTTGTGTCAAAGCCTGGCAAGGAAAGGTAACCCTGTGGTAGATGGTAAGTCCAACTGCCTGTCCCCTATGATGTATCTGCTAGGGGGAATCTGAACAAAACTGCCTCGTCTGAGAGCGGCTAATCTTCGATCTAAAAAAAAATGTACTGTGCGGTCCTCGGCTGCACAGTCTGCAGTGTGGAAGCTACTCCTGACATAAAATGTGATAACAATTCGGTTATGTTATATGCTTAGAGTAGGAAAATAAGCTCATCAAAGTGAGCATTTACTTTCTGCATTTCTTTTTTCCAGTATTTTCCTTTTATACTTAGAAATTTTTCATTACTTAGTTTCGCTTTTTGAATAATGCAACTTATGGTTCATTGGCTTCTTATAAGAGCTTGTGCTACTCAAGGGTTTTCTTGTCAAGTTGAGATGTTTTTACAGGTCATAGAAACAAAAGATTCTGGTGTTCTCGTATGCTCTCCTTGCCTAAAAACTAAATCAAGCACACATCCCACAGTTGGAGCAAGATGTTACCAACTAAGTTGGACTTAGTTGGACTTTCAAGTGAGCGGGCAAAGTTGAACATGTTACATGTTCATTTTCAGTGATCTAAAGTCCATCAGGCCTTTATAAGGGCCCTTTTTTCTATTTTTTCTTCACATGTCCATGCCCTGCGGGGTTTGTAATAAAATGTGCTAGCATGGTATTTTATGTAAAGGACTTAGCTTCCTAGGACTTGTCAATCAAGTCAGGTATTCCAAAGAGTTTTTTCACTTATTAATTATGTCTTGCATTTTTGTATAACATAATTTTTGAGTTTTTCTCCTGCTCCTCTCCAAAGCTGAAATGCCTGACAAGGTGGATAGGCCTTAGGGGGTTATTAAAATCCACGGAGCAATGTATATGAACCTAAGTTGCACTGAAACGGATACGGAAACGGATACGGATGCGGGGAGTGAAACGGATACGGCAAATTTTCAAAAAATCTGGATACGATACGGCAGGGAAACGTCATATATATATATATATCATAAAACAAAAATTAAAATTTACCATTCATCATTTTAATTTAATTTAAATTAAAGCTACATAATCATCATTATCAACCTAAATCAAATATACACATTAGAATTAATATTTACCATACATAAGTTAAAACATTTAATATTAATAAAATAACTTATGGAATATAAATGATTTAAAAAGCTATATTAAATGTTTTAACTTATGAATAAGTAATGAGTAATAAGTATTAAATAATAAGTAATATGTATTAAATGTTTTAACTTATGAATAAGTAATAAGTATAATGATTTATAACATTAATGTTAATAAATAAACACTAAATAAACATAAATAAATTATATCATTAATGTTTTAATTTTATTTTCGAACTTTAGCAATAAATATTCAATGTCCCATGAATGTTAAATTATTTATGTTATTTACATATTATTATTTTATTTGAACTTTTTTAATAATATGTTATTTTCTATAGAACATATTATTAATAACATAAAATAATATTCTAATGCTATGTATATGTTCTATTTACATGTTGTTATTTTATTCTAACTTTTTGATAATACGTAATAATATGTTCTTGAATATTTTCTATTATTAATAATAATATGTTATTTTCTATTATTATTAATAATATTAATAATATGTTATTTTATTTCTGCTAAAAAAATATGTTATTTTATTGGAACTTTTTTATTTAATATTTATTTTCGAACTTAATGATAAATTATATAATTAATGTTTTAATTTTATTTTCGAACTATAGCTCCATTCATTCAATAGTTTAAAAAAAATAAAGTTTATCAATAAACCCATCGGGGTATTGACGTCGGCACTGGAGAAACACTACCTGTCCGCTCATACAAACAGTCAGCGACCCGTGTTTTTCGAAGACCCGTTGTGTAATGGATTATAGTCGGCATGGCCGGATAATGATTTCAAAACAGTCAGCGACCCGTGTTTTTCGAAGACCCGTTGTGTAATGGATTATAGTCGGCATGGCCGGATAATGATTGTGGATTACAGTCGGCATGGCCGGATAATGGATTGCACACAAAAACCCGTCGTGTAATGGATTACAGTCGGCATGGCCGGATTACACACAACACGCGCTGCCGTCTTCACAAAAATATGGAACCCGCAAATCGAATGCTGACCCAAAAAACCGTCGATCCGTACCCAAAAACCGTCGATCCGTATCACTTTTAGCTGGTCCGTATCAAAACTTTTGGATCCGTATCAAGGCCGTATCCCATCAGTTTCCGTATCCGAAGCGGCGAACGGCGTTTCAGCAGGGTTAGAGGGCCGTTTCCGGTAACTTAGATATGAACATGCTAGACATTAATTTTGAGTCGTATGGACACGTGCTAGGTCCCCCTAGGTTTTTTTTAAGTTTCGAAGAAAAAATATTTGTTTCCATAAAAACAAGCCATTTTTTAATGGTTTGATTAAAAAATTTAAAAATGATGTAAAAGTGTGGTTTAGGGTTTTTTTTTGCCATGGGGTGCTCATTTTCAAGCTCAGAGCCACCATACCCCAAAACCCACTTTCCTAAGTAGTTGGGTGATTTATTTTTCATTTATAGCCAAAAAAAAGTTAAAAAAAAATGTGAAAAAATGTGAAAAATGTGAAAAATCAAATTCCAAAATTAATGGGATTTGGGGTAAAGTTTCAATCAGCTATCATTTAGGGAGTGTAAGAGAGAGTTTTGGAAAGAATTTGGGGCAGCTAAAAAGGTGGGATCACATCCCCATTAAGGGGGGCGCATTTCCCAAATAGAGGAGGCAGCTATTTTCTTGGCTCATGTCATGGCACAACTCACTCCACCAATTCACCCTCTCTCTTCCTTCACAAGTGCACCCTCCCTCTCCCTCTTCTCTATAAATTGAAGGCTGCCCACTCTATTTTGCTTTAGTTGGAGTTTGGAGCAGACCTATTGTAACTTGTTTATCTTTGATTTGTGAATAAAGAAGACTTTGGAGGTCATACATGTGTGATACTTTGTGAGTGGATGTAATGATCTCATGGCATGAGGTAACTTGTATCTAGAGCAGTTTTGTGCAAGTATTTTCAATCAAAATCTAGCTTACTTGAAGGATTGGTATCAATTTTGTAAGGAAGATAACTAAACTTATTTGTATTAGTTAATCTTTTATTTGTCATTTGATTAGAGATTTGAGACGTATATGTTTCATTTGTTTATGCTCATCTTGTCTTAATTTCTGACCATATGCATTTCTAGATTTGATGGGTTTTTTGTGAGTGTTTTTAGTTGCAAGTTAACAGGATTGGAAAAAGAAGATAGCTTGCTTGCTTTCCTTTTCTCCATTAGGACTTGCTTTGGTAGATCTTTCCCTTGGTGTCCCACATCCAGACTTTCAAAACCTTCTGCGTTCACAGGCTATTATGCTCCTTTTCTCTTTCTTAGCATAAAATTTCAACTTTCTTTTGGTTACTTGATTTTTTGGAAATAACAAATATTTCTCAGATCTATTCATAAAAAAGATTAATCACAAGTAGATCTGGTCTGTTTGCATAAAAGAATAGATTTAGTTAAGTTCTTAAAAATGTATCTCTCTTTCTAAATCTATTTTGCTAGTTTCTTTAGAAAAAGTCTTTTTATAAAAAATATTAAGGCTTAAGTAGGAGGCTAGCTAGTTGTTTGGATTTGAAGTTTATCTTCCAAGTTTAAAAGTGCATCTCATTGGCTGCCTCAAAAGCAAGCCAAGATCCCAAGGAAAGCTTGCTTTCCTTGGTTATTTCCTGTCAGTTTATCATAGATTAACAGTTAACTTAGCCATTTTTCAAGTAATTTTTTATAGTGACCCAAACTCACTTTTTACTGATATTTGTTTGTTATTTTGTAGCATTTTGTGAACAAATAGGAGGAGACTCTGCCCACTTTTTGGTAGATTGAGCCACCTGGAGCTCCCAAGAACCATACCTTTTCGTCCATAAACTTTTTCTATCAATTTTTGTAAGCCTTTGAATTAGTTTTGGATGACTGTGACATTTCTATTCACATTGTAAAAGATATATTAAACAAGAGCAAGTGGGCAACCTAGCGCCCACACCCCATTCCCCCAGGGGGGAAACTCTGCCGACTCACTTTTCGTGGTTTGCAATTTTTTTAGTTTAGATTTCCTTTTTTTGCATTAATAAAATCAAACTAGGATTAAAATTAACCTTGTTGGTCATGTTATCATACAACTTGTAGTTGTCCCTAAAGGTATCCAATCTGGGACGGTAGAGGAGATGGACAACTAAAGAGGTGACCCAAAAAGTGCAATGGTTCCCAATGCAAGATGGGTGTCACGATAATCGAGGCACTCTTCACTTTGGATCATGAAGAATCAAGACCAAGGGGGAGACCTTAGCCAGTCAATGAAGGCTAGCTAACACAAAGGTTCCTAGGGAAATGTGTAAGTTAGGTTACGGAAACCAATGCATGAGGATTAAGTGGACCCAAGAGTTTATGATGTGGTTGAAGAGGCTTAAGAAGTGACAAGTGTTTCAACCAATGAGTGATTAAGGCCACTTATGAAGACCAAATAGATAGATCTGGCACCATGAAAATATACAAGTGGGACCCACTCCTTAAAAAGTGGAAAATGGTCCAAATAGGGCCCACTTGGTTGGATTAGGGGTGAGATGGCACTAAGTGGGTGAGCTGAGGTAGATCTAAGGATCTAAGACAAGATAGACAACACCCACATATGGGATCTAGGAAAAGGCCACTAACCCAAGGAGTGCAAATTGCCCAAGGGAGACTAGTGCCTTGAGATGAGGGGGCAAATGGAGTCCAAATTATGCCAAAATGTAGATTGGGGTAGTTAAAGCAATTATCAAGGTGGGTTTAGGATGGCATGCCCAAATATGACCTAGATCTCCATAGATCTAAGATTCAAAATGCATCACCCAATGACCCAAGTGGGGCACAACCCTCAAAATGAGGAATGGGGCCCACAAGGCAAAAATCAAAGAGGTGAAGCACTAGGGGTAGGTAATCAAGGTGGATCTATGCAAATCAAGTGGGATCTCACGTACCCATGTCAAGGTTCTAGCCCAACTAGCCTTCCCCAAGGAGTGCGAATTGCCTCAAGGAGGGCTAGGTGCCTTGGAAAGTGTGTCAAATGGAGGCCAATCACCACCAAACTATAGATCCGAATTGTCGTGGATGCTATGGAGGTGGGTTTTCAATATTTTCCCCAAAGCCAAGCTAGATCCAATTAGATCTAGAAAAAAGTGAAAAATGAGGGTTTTGATTTTAAGGGTTTGATGACCAATGAAGAAGAAGAGTAGATCTAGGTACATACCTTGTGAAACATATTTCAAATGCTTGTGGCCACTTTGCAAATTGATAGCATTCCCCTATGTGTATATTCAAGAGTGAGATCTAGTGCTCCAAGCCAAAACGTCCTCCAAAGATAGCTAAATCGTCCTCCTCCTACAAGACAAGATCAAGTGAAACAAGCCAAGTAAGAAAATTATGAAAATGATGAAGAGATGTAATAGAAAGCATCAACTATGTCACTAAGATACAATAATGATACTCCCTGTCACAAAGATCAACCCAAGAGAAGATATGTGAGTCCCCTCAACAATAGCCTCCTTCAAATCGTCCTCCTCTCCACCAATTCGGCCTCCCTGCAGAAAAACAACGTGTGCCCTAAGATCCACAAGGATACATAGAAGAGATACTGTATATTCAAAGTGCAAAAGAATCCATCAAGACAAGAGAAGTAGATCCACAAAGAAGTATTCTATTCCAATCTTCAAGAGAACCAAAGGTGCTTTACAATGAAGGGGGTCTCCTCCTTATATAGGATAATAAAGACCAAAACCCTAGATCTCAAAACCACTTTTTGAAATGAGTAGTTGAGATTAAAAGATCTCAAAATCTAATCAATGGCTAAGATGAACCAATACATAAATATCACATGGATCACTCAAACGAGGGATGACGTCATAGCTAAAAGTGACTAAGTGAGGGTGACGTCATCCTCTAAAGGGGGATAAGATACAAGGGCCCACCAAATATGACATGGACATGACTCAAGAAGCTCATGGTGGGGCTAGGAGGCATCAATCCTTACTAGCTCATCCCCATGGCACAATAATATAAAATAAAAGCTCCATGACATATCCAAATAACACAAATGATCAAATCCTGTCCTCAAAATCTGTGAGAGACATACAGTAAAAGGCCTCTTGTGGCCACTGTGGACCCCACTGACTGATGCCAACTGACTGGAAGAAGGGGAGTTCACCTTGGAAGACCTCTGTGAAGACCAAGTGCCAAAACCTTGCCTCAATTGCCCAAATCAAATTCCTCAGTGACCCTTTCATTCCATTTGTAATCCTCCTAAAAAATCGTAAAACTGCTCAAACTGCCACCCAGGTTGCCTACGCTATCAAACTGAGGGCACCAGGGTGTCTCGAAGGGGGGTATAGTGTGGAAATCAAGTGGCTGGACCATCCCCTTCAGTCCCAGCGCCCTAGGCAAGACTGGCCTCCAAGGCCTCTGTTGGATAGGCTGGGGAAGCGTGCGCAAAACTGGTCAACAAGTGGAAAATTGCATCTATCACTGTCAGAAGTGCCCGGAACTGAAAGACAAGTGTCTCAACGGCTCCAGAAGACCCAAATCTACTAGGAATGTGTACTCATACACCATGGGTTGACCTATGGCGTCAACAGTAGGGTCCACTATATCTGGACAGTGTAAAATCTGATGATCTGGAAATAATAATAAAACTGTTGACTGCATCAACCATCATCTAAAGCATATATCCACCATATGGAGTCATCAATAAGAGTATGTGGGACCATCAATCATCATCCATAAGTATACATGGTCCACATCATCACGGATCCCAAGAATGACCATGGTCAAACGATGTTTGACTAGGTCAAAATATAACTAAGGACAAATCATGACAAAGACTAAGACATGTTCCTTTAGATCATACTCACAGCTTAACTTAAAGTATAAACATCATTTTGTGGCAGTTAATACATATATATTTTTAATGTTATTTATATTTTACTTGCATAAAAGCTTAAATGACAGATTCACCCATTGGACATGGTCTAACTGCTAGATAAGGGTGAAGGCTAAGGCAAGGTTGGGCCAAGGGGATGACTTGACCAAACTCAACTAGGTGACACTTTGGACAGGGAGAGGGGGGAGCTACACTCTGTGCTGGACGAAATAACAAAGAAAAGGGTCGTGCCTCGCAAATGGATAAGTTGTTTAGAGAGTGCTTATTCAACTGAGGCATCATGTATACATCAAGTTGATCCAGGTTCATTAGGATCATTCATTTCATTTCCATGGCCTTTTTGGCCTACATAACCCCTCTGAGATTTCACATGTGCTAAGAAGCACAACTAATCGTAGCTTGCATCTGGGGCATGTTCATATATACAAGGTCCGCAATAATAGATACAACTTTTGAGTAACATTTGCTCTTGGACCTTTTCTATACTCTTCGAGGAGTATTTTAGCAGTTCATCAGTATAGCCTTTATTCACGTGTGTTAAGAAACACATTCTAGAATTTTAAGTTCACAGGCTTTCATAATACATTTCCAATATAAGTAGTACATGAGCTTTCAGTTTTAGCCAACAACATCTCAAGTGACTAGGGGGACTTCTGTGCAGTGCCAAACATCACGACAATCGACCAGAATGATTTAGGCATACAATCCAACTCACCAAAGGCAAGTTCTGTCACCAACTCAAAGCCGAGACACAAAACAAACATGGATGCGGTCCAACACAAAGGTAGAAGTGGGGAAGTCCTCAGTATCAAGAAGTCAAGAAGGCAAGTCAAGGGTGAAAGCCAAATAAGGAAAGTCATGGATGGATGGAGTCAAGTGAAAATGATGCCTAAGCTAGCAGACAAGGATGTCAGGAAAGACCATGTCTATGCTCATAGGAGGGTAATAAAAACTGATGAGTTTTGTCAGAAAACCTAGGGTGCAAGTAATACATCCATTTTATATTCCTAACATCATCCAAGATATTTGATTTTATTTTAAATAGTACTACCACATCATGAATCATATACCAAGCCAATGCTATGAAGATGACTAAAACAACACGATAATAATACAAAGTCAATAATCGAAAATCCATAGGTCACATCTCATCATAATAATCATCAATAAGCCTCTAAAACACTACTGCAATATAATCACTGGGCACTGAACTGAAACTGTATGGAACAAAAGGTCACATCGGTCATCAAATCTAAGCTCTCAAGGCTCAGCCTTGGCACAAGGTCTAATAAAAGTCTGATACAATATACTGCTCTGATCCATGAGGGATCACAAATAATAAGCTCATCATTGTTGATCTCTGTAAAAGCAAAGCTCTGAAATGTGCAGATATCTGCTCAGCAAGAATAGTAGCCCAGCTACTATGGTGTGATAACAGGTCCGTTCCATTGGTGGGCCACAAGTTCACTCAGGACCTAGTTTTTCTCTTTTTTTTTTACAATTTTCATTTTCTCAGTTTTAATCAACCCCCCTTGCTTTCCCGAAGTACGGTTTCAGGATAAGGGCTTGCCCAAGTACTGGCCAGAAAAGAGACTCTTGGGGTTCTTAATAAACAAGAAAACCGTGTTAAAAAAACTTTTAAAGATTAACAAGGCTTTGTCTCAAGTATGCTCTAGATCACTACAGCTTGACTGAACATGCTGATCAAACCAGAAAGGGACTTAGTGACTAGTAATTAGTCTAACACTTGCTAATAAACCTCCCACATACGAAAACCCGACATATCGATTCTTGGCATAGTGTGGGGAAATTCCTCAAAGGAAGCAGGAACCGCTGGGTAGTGACCTCAGGATACCATTAGACTACACCCTCATTTGGTGTAGTGTTGAACACCTCCCAGAGACTACGATCCAACCCACATTTCTGAATGAGGAGCAACCTTGCCATAATCTGGACATATTTCCAGTACCTCACGGTATATTGGACCTTTTCCCCTAATAATCCACTCATTTTCACATTAATTTAAATTGACCAAGAACATTTGCACAACATTTCATTTCCAGCATTACAAACAACATTTTATTTGACTCCATTTTCAGCATTGGTCTCTCTTGATTTATCATTACAATTTATATTTACTTGCTATCATGTGTTGAATGAATTGATAAAACATGTTTAATTTCTTTGTTGTTTAAATCTTTATGTTGTTAAGCTTTCAAATTATATTGCAAATCTCTTGTGTCAATGTTGTTGTTAAACCAGCCTAGATCCAAATCCTAGGCTCTATCAAGAGTCGAGAGGGATCAAATCTCCCAAGGTGCAAACCTCGGCTCAGGTATTGCACTCAAGGAGCTATTCAAGGAGAGCTAGTAAAAAGAAATTACTAGAGTCGACATAAGAAATAGAAATTACACAATCTCCCTCATATTTACTTTTACTTTGTATTATTCCTTTTTGTTTATGGCCGACATAATATTTGTTACTTTTTACTTTGTATTATTCTTTTTTGTTTACTCTGTATTATTTTGTTACTTGACAAACACTCGTCATACGTTACAAGATCTCCCTCATATTTAATTTTTACTTTGTATTATTCTTTTTTGTTTATGGCCCACAAAATATTTATTACTTTTTACTTCGTATTATTTTTTTTTGTTTACTTTGTATTATTTTGTTACTCGACAAACACTCAACTAACAAGATCTCCCTCATACTGGGTTGTAGAGTGCCTCTAGGCGCAAAAACTCCTAAGAAACTAACTCATCCATCAGAACTAGCTAGCTTAATCAGCCTTAGCAACCTTTAGGGTCCACCCCCCTTCGCTTCATTAGGAGTTTACCTAAGCAGAGGAGTCAAGATTCAAGTGACAGTACTTAACTCGAGGCTTGCCCCCAAGGACACACTTAGTGGCTTGAATATTTCTGCCACATTAACCCCAGATGTGTTTCCAGCGGCAACAAGCCCCACTTGGGTCTTTTATATTGGCATTAGATCTATCTATATCTACTCATTTAACTTCATTAGTGGCATATTCATTTCATGGTTGAGCATTTACCCCTTTCATAAGCCTCCTCAACCAAGCCCTAACTCCATTTTGCTACTTATCTTCCCTAGATCTAGATTCACTTGCTCTTGATTTCTCTCTCTTCAACTTCACATTTCCCTAGAGAGTCTAGAATTGGTTCGCTAGCGTTCTATAGATAGCTAGGGTCTCCCCCTTGATCTTGCATCCACTAGATCTAAAGTGAAGAGTGCCTCGATTTACATGACAACCCTTTATCCTTAGGAATCGTGGATGTCTTAGGTCACCTCTTTAGTTTCCCAACACCTCTACCATCCTGGATAGGATCACCTTTGGGGGCAACTACAAGTGATGTGATAACATCTCCTCTTCCACCATGGCAATTCTAGTGGAGAGAGTATGCATCTCTGAATGAAGATTGTTGTTCTCGGTTTCGAGAGATTCCATTCGTCATGGTAGGTCTTTAACCTAGGATGTCCGGATGAGAAGTTTGATTACATAGCTACATCAGTGGGGCATAAATTGTTCCCTGGTTATAGTTTTTGAGGTAGTCCAGTGCTTCCCTATTACATAATCTGTCGATCTCTATGGATATAGAGTCCCCCATTGATCTTCTTTTTTCTAAACACAAACCCCAAACCCCAAACTCCTATAGATCATTACTTTTTGCTTACTGTAGCACTACAATACAAGTGTATGGTTGTGCAATACAAGTGTATGGTTGTGCAAGGGTTATAACCTCAAGGTTTGCACAAGAAGCTCGAAAGTCCTATGAAATTGTAGAATCCTCACACAACAACCCACGAATCAATAGCTTAAAAGTTCAGTCCCACGAAATTCTAGAGAGAACCCACAATTCAGGCTATCCTCGCTGCTCCAATATGCAGGTTCAGTCGTAGAGACTTCTCCAATTCGTGGGTTCGATCCTTTTTGAGCCTATTTAGTTGGATTCAATTAAGGTGTTTTTCCATGGTTTCATCCATCTAGAGATCTCCATAGGAAGCCAACCGCAGATTCAATCACACCAATCATGGCTTCAAATTGTAGGTTCAATGCGGAGGAAGAGAGTGTAGGGTTCACAAAATTGCAGAAAGAACCCATGATTGAACTCTCCAATCATGGATCAATCACCAATAGCGGCTCTGAATAAAAATTCTTCAACACGACACTGACATGCGAATAAAATAAAGTAAATTGCAGAGAGAACCCACGATTAGGCTCTCCAATCGCGGACCAATCACTAGTTACAGATCACCAAAACCCACGATTGGGATCACCAAAACCCATGACCAGGATTGAGAAGAAGGGATTGCATGAGCAACTAAAGGGGGACTCCCTAGAGCAACAACATCAAGTGATTTAGCAAATAACTTATGTTGTGAATAAATTACAAGGTGCATGAATTAAATTGAAGTTAAAAGTTATGAAAAAATGCCTAACAACTTGATCACACATTCCGTGAATCCATTAAAGTGGTTGCAATATGAAACAAGTAAAAGTACCCAACCAAGATCAAGTGATTTACCATAGGTAATCGTGAACTTATTGTTCAAAATAGATCAAGAAAAGTATAATGAGGGTCTAAAAATGACCATTGTAGTCCAACCCTATAAACATCAATGATTTATAAAAAGGGTGATCATATAACGAGCGAAAAAAGTAATAATGATCAACATTGAAAACTTTAAACCAAGCTTAAAAATGTGCAAGAAAAAGTACTTTGATTTAAAGCCTTTACAATGTTTTGTAAGTAGATCTGAAATTAGTAACAAAATATGTAATCCAATGAAACATCACTCTTGTTGTATTGCTAGGATTGCCAATAGAAAAGAGTCATACCATTCAGAAATGTACTTACAATAAAGCAAAATTAACCATGAAGATAAGAATATGATAATGTGGTCAATTGCAATAAAATTTCCAGCAACTTGTAGCATACTGGTTGGTGGAAAGAAGCTAGAAAACATAAAGTGAGCATATGCAAGTGATTGGATGTGGAGGTAGTTACTTGTATCAAACCATCAATAATATGAAAATTGTATGCTTAAAATGGTTGATCGTTGAAAGAGATTCCAGATCTGTTTAGTCCCTTAACCAAGTATGTAGACTGAACTTATGCCAAGAAGAATTAAAGGTTAAAACAGATCTGAAATTTATATGAAACTGTTAAAAAGGTGTTGTAAATTGATATAACTTGAAGCATAGGCAACTCAAAACAGTTAAATACTTAACCAAAGTTAAATATAAGAAATGGATCACAAAGGCTAAATAAAAACAAAATCCAGAATCTATTTCACTTTAAACACTTGTATCAAATGAAACATACCATTAGTTGTCGAAGATATTAGTTTTATGATAAAAAAAACCAGCATGCATAGTACAGCAAAATAAAGGTGAAGTGTTTCCCTCTTGAAGAAGGTATTAGTGGGTTATTTCCTTAATTTTGCTCTAGTATTATGTGCTTAAGAAGAATATTATTTTCCAAATTTTAACAAAAGCTAAAAAAAGGTTGAATGAAGAGTTTAAATGGCCACGAGAAAAAGTAAGTGTATTGACTAGTGCCTATTATCCAAGGAAAGGGCATGGGGTCATAAAGGAAAAAAGAGAAGATTTGGTTATTAAAGTGTAGAAGATGGTGAGATTCCCTTGTCCTAGTCTTTGATAGCCAAATGTTTCCTTCTCTTCAAATCTATGGAGAAGTCAATGTTGTTGTAAATGTAACTTCGGAAGATATTCATTTGTATTTTATATTTATACTATTAATTGTATTTTACTTGTACGTCCGACGGAGATGTTTTTCCTCCGTTCGAGGATGTCATTATTATGTTTGGTCATGCAAGGTCATTGAGGTAAAACCTCCATTGTAAGTCGAGGCAATAGCACCCCAAAAGGTCAAATGTAAATTGTATTATTGAGTCTCCCTAGGACAGGTCGGCCCAGTCAAGTTAGTCAAGCCGACCTAATTAGGAAAAAGGTCACCCAAACATTAAGTATAAATAGAGAGCTTTGCTCTCTCATTTGGACACACCTCTCACTCACTCAAGTTCGCATAAGCTGAGTGAAAAGACAAGTTCGCTGGAGAAGAAAGAGAGAGAGCTGCAGAAGACTTCTTATTTTGGGTTTTCCATTTTGTGATATTGTATTAGTGACAAATCTATCTTTGAGGAAGTTGCGGGGTTTTCTCCTTTATGGTTTCCCCGAGGAAAACTATCGTGTCTATTGTGTTTTGTCATGCTTGTTATTCTTTCAGTTAAAGATCCTAGTTAAATTGAATTAAAGTGCAAAACTCTAACAGTCAAGAGATGAAAACTCCACTTGAGCCTGCATGGAAGATCTAGCAAAATCTCGGAATTCAGTATTGAGAACATTACACCAAGTGTTGAAAATAAAGCTACTTAATAAGCAAATAGCATTAAACCATGAAATAAAATTACCTCAACCTTGCCATGCATCAATCATAACTTGAAGAAGAAACCAACATTTGAACATCTACAACTTAGATCTCCTAATTTTTTTAAGCAGAAAAAAACTGTACTTTTGCTATTATTAAAAATCAAAAAGTACATCTCCGATACCTCCAATACAAAAACTGTTCAGTTTGTCATCAATATAAAACTAAGTCCAACAAAACTGATGGCCAAAGTTGTCATTGATGACAACACATTAATGACAAAGGTCAAAGTGATGAATGACAAAGACTTAGGCAAGGATGGACAAGACATGGCAAGCAAACAAGGACAAAGAACAAAGACAAGCTGGTCAAAGGTTGATGACATGGAGGACAAGCACTGGTGACATGGCACACAAAGGTCAATGCATGACATTGCAAAAGGACGATGTCAAAGATATGCTGCGGGCATTTTGATAAGATGCTGCGTGCATTTTCAAAGGCCCTTTGCGGGCATTTTTAATGAAGCTGCGGGCATTTAAAGACCCCATTGCAGGCATTTTACTAACCTGTGCGGGCATAATGAAAGCCCTTGCGGGCATTATTTATAACTCCTTGCGGGGATTTGTTGGAGGAGTACCTGGGCATATGAGAGGCCCCTTGCGAGCATAATCAAGTAGCCCCTGTGGGCATATTGAAAGACTTGTGCGGGCATATGAATAGGCCCTTGCGGGAATAGCTAAGGAGTGTTGCGGGCATCCTGGAAGGGCAAAATGACAAGGCATCTAATGACATGGCATAAAAAAAAACAAATGATTATCTCCTTGTTTGAAGGAAAGGTGCTCCAAATAAATCAATTTTAAATTATTTAATTATTCAATGATAAAAGAAAGGGGTACAAAGGAAAAGTCGGCTTCTAGATTTGGTAAAAGAAAGGGGTATAAATATGAGACAAATTCTCATTTTAGGATTTTTTTTTGGGTGAGGAGGAAGGATGTGAAGGAGCTCGTGAATAATCTAGGAGGCAGTCTCAGACCCGAACCTAACAGCAGAAGATCTTTTTGGGGATATTAACAAGACAAGTGGCAGCCTTTGTTCTGAATTTTTGAAGTGAGATGCCCCAGAATTGCTGAAAGATGACAATTTGAAGAAGGACAGCTCAGGATCAGCGAAGTTTTGACAGCCCGAAGTAAAGAAGGCAGACAGTCTGAAGGATTAATTTTGATAGGTCAACAGGTTCAATTCAAGAGTACATTATCATTCTTTAGGGTGGCAGGGTGGTGCTAAGGCTCACATTTTGTGAGTTGAGCTGTTGTAGCAGCTTGTCAGTTGCAGCTGACAAAGCCCATGGGGTTGTAGCCCCTTCCAGTTGTAGTTGAAATAGTTGTATAAATTTCTTACTCGAGTTGTTGCTGGATCCAATTCATTTTAAAGGCTTCAGTGGTTTTTTCCCAAGACTTGGGTTTCCACGTAAAATTTTGTGTATGGTGCATTTTGTTATTTTTATGAACATTGATAATATGCTATGATTTGTGATTAGCAAAATGCTCTTGACTAAAAATTTATAATTGTGCAAATACTGATTCACCCCCCCTCCCCCCGCACTCACTCAAGTTTGCATAAGGCGAGAGAAAAGACAAGTTCGCTGGAGAAGAAAGAGAGAGAGCTGCAGAAGACTTCTTATTTTGGGTTTTCTATTTTGTGATATTGTATTAGTGACGAATCTATCTCTGAGGAAGTTGCGGGGTTTTCTCCTTTATGGTTTCCCCGAGGAAAACTATGGTGTCTATTGTGTTTTGTTGTGCTTATTATTCTTTCAGTTAAAGATCCTAGTTAAATTGAATTAAAGTGCAAAACTCTAACAGTCAAGAGATGAAAACTACACTTGAGCCTGCATGGAAGATTTAGCAAAATCTAGGAATTTAGTATTGAGAACATTACACCAAGTGTTGAAAATAAAGCTACTTAATAAGCAAATAGCACTAAACCTTGAAATAAAATGACCTCAACCTTGCCATGCATCAATCATAACTTGAAGAAGAAACCAACATTTGAACATCTAGCACTTAGATCTCCTACTTTTTTTAAGCAGAAAAAAACTGTACTTTTTCTATTATTAAAAATCAAAAAGTACATCTCCGATACCTCCAGTACAAAAACTGTTCAGTTCGTCATCAATATAAAACTAAGTCCAACAAAACCATCCAAAAATGAACAAAATCAAGGACTGAGTCAGCAGAACCAAACGCCAACCATTCTCAGAAAAAACATAACAAAGAAACTAATCCTCAAAGAAAGAAAGAGAGCCAATCTCACGAGGCGAGTTATCAATCCACTCTTCCCCAATAGAGTAATCCTTCTTATGCGTTCAGTGCTTCCTTGGACAGAGCATCTGCAGTATCATTAAGCTCGCGATAAATGTGATCAATGGTCCAGTTGTGAATTGTCCTCAGAAGAGTTTCTAATATTCTATTCTATAGTACCAGCTATGTCACAGGGTTCGCCGATTTTGAAACTTGAGGTTGGAAATTCGGCGAACCTCAAAAAAAATTTCTTATTCGTTGAGGTTCGGCCATTAAATTCGCCAGGTATATGCCAATTTCAAATTCGCGAGCTATACGCTAGTTTAAGGGTTTTGAATTCGCCATTTTCGGACGTGAGGTTCGCCGGTTCCGCCCTCGGGTCTATTCTCTTGCATCCGGTCTCCTCTATCGCGTCGAGTTTCTTCTTGAGGAAGTCACATCTCTTTGCTTCAGGTCACTTTGCTTCCAGCAACACAAAATCGCATTGGGTCTCTTCTTTAGTGTCAGATCTCTGCTTTCGGAAGTCAGGTCTCTCTCAGCTTCGGGTCTCTTTACTTTCGGCATACCTCCACATAGCTGCAACTGAGCCAATGCTTTCGTCCGACACATTGGACAGTTTGTAGCCTGTGATGTTTAACTCTTGAAACTTTGACATGTAGGTTAAATTAATATAACCATTGAAATTTGCATAGGTTATATCAATATGTCGTAAATATTTTTAATATATTTTGATTTATTATTTTTATTAAATTATCTTAATAATATATATATATATATATATATATATATATATTAATATAAAAACATTATAAATATATATTTTACATATTAAGATAATTTAATAAACATTATAAATCAAAATATATTAAAATATAATATGTTTATTAAAAAAATTATATAAGATTAGAATTTAGCATTGATGATTGGATTTTATTTTTTATGATATATGTTTTTTATTTTGATTTTTTTATTTCTTATCATTTTATGTTATATTTTATTTTAAATTATATATATATATATATATTTGAAATTTCCATATGGCCAAACCTAATGCTGAACCTCATTTCGAACCTCATCCGAAAAGCCGAATTCGAACCCGAATCTCAAGGTCGCCGAACTCGAATTCGAACCTGAACCATGTGACATAGAGCACCAGTACTGCACTGAAATTGCCTTAATCCTGAAATACTTCTTGATACATTTTACAACCATCATGGAATCTCCAAAGATCCGCAGAGTATCAATCCCCATTAAGACCACAATTTTCAATAACACTGCCATAATCTCAACCTTGGAGTTAGTACCACTTCCACAGTTCATTTTAAACTTGAAGAAATGGTCCTCGTTCAATCTCAGATAAACGCCAGCTGCACATCTACCCTCCACAACAGCCCCATCGAAATATCCCCTGACTAAATTGGAATCACAAAACTCAGTTATTAATCTAACACGACCTGTGACTTAGATCTCCTACTTATTTCTACAAAATTTACCACATATTCCAACACCGAGTCTAGTGAGTACAAGAGTAGGAAGATCACTTTATTTCTCAAGTTCTAGCCAAGAGTACAATGAGAGAGGCCTTTCTTATGTAGCTGAAAGAGTTGTTAAGTCCTCCAATGACATGGTCAAAACTAGCAACCATAGATCTTGACCACTCAGTGATGTAAAAACCTCATTGACAAGTCAAAACTAACAACTCACTTTTCAATACAAGTCGACAAAAAAGTGGAGCACCCTCTAACAAAACCAATGTAAGGTGATGAATGCTCCAAGATAACATGGCACGTGTGGACCAAATAGGTGAGGAACTCCATAAATTGAGTGGTCAAAGAAAAACAACAAGTGCGTCAAGGCGACAGTTTTGAAATTGCTAGATTCCTCAATATTTATCGAATTTTCTATTATAACCACTTTTCGGAAATCCCATGGCCACTCTACTTCTAATGTCATTGTAGTGGAAAAATTATGGACACTTTGTTAGAACATAATTTCTCCAGAAGCTAGGACGCCCTTCCAAAAAAACGTCCCATCGAAAATGTCAAAAGGTACCATGTGTGCCTCCAAATGTGTGTACAAGGAGGGCACTCATCACATGGAGACTATAAATCATCAATACAATCCAAACCAAGTGTTAGACCATATAATTTATATGACATAGAAAAAGTACTTTCATATATGCAAACATTAACATAAAAGGCTATTAAGCCTTTAAGTACACTTCTATAATAACTCATTAATTAATTATCCCAATAACCTTGGAATTACCATGGTGTAACTATAATTGATCCAGATTTTCATGTTTTACCTTTACAATTATCCCAATAACCTTGGAATTACCATGGTGTAACTATAATTGATCCAGATTTTCATGTTTTACCTTTACAACCAAGTATATTTCCTAAGTTTCCAAGTAAGGTGAGTGTGATGAAGAGAATGTGATGTTAGGAAGAGGTGTTCGTAAATCAACTATCATCGGAAGGCGTTTGAGTTCTACGTCTACCCCTTAGCTTTCAAGGGCTAGGGGTTAATGATTTTTCTTCCTTATGTGTGCCATGGAAGTGAATAATTTTCCTCTTGACTTACCCTTTCCTTGCGTCATTTTTTACGATCCCTTTTTATTCTTTTCTTTTCTTTTCTTTCTTTTTTTTAGCACAAGTCTTTTTCATTGGATTTGGCTTTGATAAGTTGGGACAAAAGGATCATAGCTCACATTTATCATTTGATTTCATTTCTCTTAGAGTACTTTTACTCTTTTGACTTAGGCACCATACATAGGAATAGTATCTAGAGACCTTAGAACATGACATAATAAGTTAATTGCGAAAGGGGGACATAATGGAAATGGGAGAAATGGTTAGTGATATGACACGTTATGAAAAATGGCTAGGTGAAATGTTGTGAATGACATGAAATGAGGGTCACACTTACTTTGATCCCTAGGGATACACATGATTCAGAAGTTTACACACTTAATCTTGAGAAGAATTATAACCACGCCATGCATCCTTTGCTATGAGACAACCATCTAAGATACATGAATCATTATAGAGTAGCACTGTTGACCCCCTATGGTTGTGTCCACACATAAGAAAGCATTAACCATAAGTCAATGCTATGAATATTATATATATGTTAATTAAAGTTATTAATTATTAAGTGAAAGGGTGTAACCCTTCACTATACGCGCTCAAGCTTATAAAAGCGAGCCTCATTGTAAATTATTAAATCATCATCTTATCCATTATCAATTATATATTTTATCAAATGGAGTTATTTTCCATTGGAGGATTATTCGCTTGAATAATCACGGAGTATATCCGGACACGGATATAGCATTATCCGGACACGGATATAGCATTGGTATCAGAGCCTCTCGGCCCTCTTTGATTCGGCCTTTGGCCAAAATTTGCAGACCTTGTCTGAGTGTATTCAGAGTTTCTCTGATTTAAAAAGATCTTTGATCCAACACATTCTGAATTTTCTGGAAGAAAAGAAAAAAAAAAAAAAAAAGAAAGAGAAGAAAGAAAAAAGTTTCCGCTGCATCCACCACCATCTGTTGGGACTCCATTCTATCTCCATTCCTCACCTGCTCCCTCCACCACGCCTCGCTCACTCCAGCCGACCCTACGGCCTACACACCCTGCACATTCTGCTCACGTCTTCCACCCACGCTCCTTCACTGCCCCCCGTTCTCCCTTCATCACTCTCATCACCTCTCTGGCTTCTCGCCTTTCCTTCCATCCCCCACGCCGTTGCTCATTCCCTCCTGCACTCTCTCCTCTCTAATCCCCACCGTCGTTCTCCTTTCCACCGTCGCGCCTGCGCACTGCCTCCCTCCTTCCGCGTCCATTGTGCCTGCGTCTGCTCGCCGCTGCACTTCCCCACACTTTCACATTTCCAGCTTGCGCCCTGCGTTCCCCTCTGCCAGTGCAGCAGCCAACTCCCCGCCTAGCACACCCCTCGCGCCCACCTCTTCTCATCCGCTCCATCCTCCCTCGGCACACCCCATCCGCACCCCCCTCCACATACCTCTGTCCTCACTCTGACCGGCCTCACTCCCCATCGCCACCGTCCCCACTCCATATCTCTCCTGCTCGCTTCCTCCTGCGCAGTCCTCCAACCTCTTTCCGCCTGCGCAGCCCTCCGCCTCCAACAGCCTACCTTCACATCCTCCATCTTCCTTCCCTCCATACCATCCCTTCTCCCATCAGCCACGCCTCCTCCTCGAAGCCATTCCCTCCTTCAACCCTAATTCAAAAAAAATACAAATTTTAATTAAAACAAAAATTATTATAATAAATTAAATATTATTATATAATATTTAATATTATTACCATTTTGTTTTTATTAAAAAAAATTTTGCCATAAAATTATATAATTATAATAATAATCATATTATTATATTATATTATATATATATATATATAGATATATATATTTTATTTCATTCACTCTTCCCTATTCAAAAACTTCATAGTGATATTATTATTACTAATAATAATAATTATTATTTAATAATTGTTTCACAATTATTAAAAAAATAAAAAAAAAGAGAAGAAATACCGACAGAAGACAAGAAGAAGTCAAGGAAAACAAATTATCATCGAAAAAGTTGAAGGAAGAACCATCAAAAAAGTCAAGTCAATTGAAGACTCAGCAAAGAAGTCAAAGGCCATCTATAGTCCAGAACGAGCATCCATCACCGAAGAAGTCGAAGACCATGGAAGCCGGTTTGCGACTACAAATAGAGGAATTAGAAGTCACGTTAAAACATTATCAAAAAGACAATGAAAGATTGCACGCCATAAATAACAGTTCAGAAATAAGAATTGAATTACAAGAAAGGTGCAATCAAATAAAAATCTCTGACCAAGAAAGGCATATAGAAAAATTGTATGCGCAAATTGATGAATTAAAAGCCGAAAATGAATTCAATCAGAGGTCAGGAAATCAAGATATAAAGAAGGAAATAAATAATTACGAAGCAGAAATAATACGCTTGAACAAAATCGTTAGCGACAAAGATGAAGAACTAATGCAGTTACGACATAAATTAGAAAGTCAAGAATCGGAAGTCGGCCAGTGTCGACAACAGATAAAAGTTCTTCAACAACAAAATGACGACTCTAAAAAGACACATAAGTCAGAGATCGCGAAGAGTAATAAAGCATTATCTAACAATGCTGAAGAAATTTTTAGACTAAGAAATCATAACAAGATACTAGTCACAAAAATTAAGAAGTTGAAAAATAGTCGGAAGATAGAACAATCTTTGGACGACATTGAAGGGAAACTTCTAGACAAACAAGAAGAAAATAGTTGTATCAGAAGTCATAATGAAGATCTTAAGGAACAACTTAAGACATCTGAAGATGACAGAAAATCGCAAGTCGAGTTGATTAAGAAGTTTCAAAATGATAATAGGCAGTTAGAAAACAAGTTGGAAAAAATACAGAACAAAAACTTAAATCCTCAAGAGACGAAAATACAACTTCCAACTCAGATCAATGCTCTAAAGGCGACATCCGAAAACGAAAATGACATCGTGAAAGTTCCTTATCGACACCCCAACCATAAAAATCGATATTTGAAAAAGTGGGAAATGTCGAAAGATAATGGTACTAATGTGATCAAATTTCCTGACGACACATCAGCAGGGAATCCCATCAGTCCACAACAAATCAATTTGGGATGGATTCATCCGTCGACGTATCGGAAGTTATGCTCTACACTTAACAGTTCGTATCGACATGTTTCATCAGCCATGACATCGCAAAGAACAATGCGACAAAATTATAAGGCTTTGAGGACAAAGCCTTTCTAAGAGAGTGGCAATGCTATGAATATTATATATATGTTAATTAAAGTTATTAATTATTAAGTGAAAGGGTGTAACCCTTCACTATACGCGCTCAAGCTTATAAAAGCGAGCCTCATTGTAAATTATTAAATCATCATCTTATCCATTATCAATTATATATTTTATCAAATGGAGTTATTTTCCATTGGAGGATTATTCGCTTGAATAATCACGGAGTATATCCGGACACGGATATAGTCAACTAGAGAGCATATGTCATAACACTGGTATAAATTGAATGCCCCCATCAATCTCTGGCACATGGCACATATCATGGTGAACTGAGCAAGTTGGAAGTGTCTCTATCAAATATCCATGGGCAAACCATAAATCTCATCTATGGAACTGCTGGATGTGATGGAAGATCACATAGGAAATAATGATCATGTTGCCCCATACATGTCAAGGGGTAACAAAAATCAACAGGGTGGCCCCTCCATTCAAGCAAATACTGTGACCTGCCACAATATGTGTGCACCAAGGTGAGCACTCCCTGTAGGGGTTAGTATTCATGTTTAATAAAGTGCAATAAGTTCCAAACACCCCCAAATCCCCTAGGGCATCCACATAAAGAAGCTCCAACAAAACACCAAACCACTCAAATAGAAGCAACATCTTCAAAACAAGAAAGCAGGTGTGTACCCCCAATCCACCAAAAACTCCATGGATACCATGCTGTGAATCCTGTCTTGTGATGAAAATCACAAGAGTTACCCACACACAATATGAGGGGTATTAAGGCCCACAAACAATTATTCTGCATGCACCTCTGTGTTACATCTTCGACACTTAGCAGTGAACAGCTAGATAAACTGCTGCTTGAGAAAGATGTTCCGCTTCAAGAACATCAGACAATGAAACAAACAGCAGCAAACTGCAAGACAGATATAATGCAAAAGGATTCTCATATAAGATTCAAACAACATGCATACTGCATAGTAAAGGTTGTTCAAATAAAAAATGAATAGCAATAGAAATGTGGAGGCAATGAGAGGAAACAATAATGACGGGATTATCAACAATGCATTTAAAATGCTGAAATTGAAACAAACCATGTCTTAGGCTCTTATACTGTCTGATATGGAACAGCTTCTACTTATCTTCAAAGGAACAACTTTCAAAAGGATATCAATCCCAATATGTTGAAGCCATATCAAGAGAGGGGATTACAAATACAATACAAACAGGAGCCAAATATGGAAAAGGACGATGAGATAAAACAAAGTAGCATAATTTTAATGACATGCATATTTCAATAATTAACCCAGCCAATCTTGATTAATAGTAAAGGAAAGGGGGCAATGCCCCAGAAAGCATTAGCATTAATCTAGCATGAATCAATTTTTTTAGGATTAGTGGCCTAAATTATTTATCATAACCTTGATATTGATATTATAATTTTTGAATTGAACTTGACGACTAAAAACATTTGGTACTAACATTAGGACTTTGACATTATGACGAACATCATCACACTAAATACTCACAAGCACAGAAATTGTTTCCCACCATCAGAAACTATATCAATGCTTATAACGCTACAACTTATGCTTGGGTCTCCATAGGGTCTCCATAAATGAGATAACTGTCCCCAACACAAGGTCAACTAACAATCATCAATAAATAAGATGTGTTTTGACAAAATCTTCTTCAACTTTAATTTTGTGAAGCAAATGAAAATCTACATATATCTAAGATCAGGTCCACTCCCAAACCACTTTGAACACCACTAAGCCTTGGAGCAAGAAAGATATTTCAATTTTAAAAAAAAGAAGCATCTCACATTTACATAACCATTGAGGCAATAAACAAAACCAATACCTTTGGTGTAACGATACATTGAGACCGGCTTTTGGCAGTGTCAAAAGAATGAGACAGAATACCAGCTATTGAACCTGAAAGTCCAGCTGTTATACTAAGTTCTAGTGGTGATAATGGACCAATTTCTTCAAGTGACCTGCATCGTCAAAAAAACATCAAGTCAGAGTGTAGAACAAGTTTCACTCACCATTGGAAAGAACAGTTACCTTAAATACAATAGAATGTATTCAAATGATTAAAGGTTTCAAGAAAGATCTTAGCTGTATCACAATTGTTATATTACTAACAAATTAAAAAAATGCATATCAATATATTCAAATTACTATATGCAATCAACTTGTTACCCCCTAAGAATGTTGGGCTCATTTTGCATTTTCTGTTGAAATTTGTAATGAGAAAGGTCATTTTCCATGTTTTTGGTGTCACATAGGGGGGACAAAGTCATCTTTCCTAGTGTTACTTTATAAATATAATAAAGTGACTTTTATATTTTTAAAGTGAATTTCACTTAAGTAAAGTGGATCCCTATGTAAATGTGCATTTAATTATTATTAAAAATGAATTAAATGTGCAATTAATAATGACCCTTTAGATCTTTTTAATCCTAGCCATTCATTGAGGAAGGTAGGGTTATTAAAGGTAGTTAGGGTTTAGGAGAGGTTTAAGTGATTATTTAAACACTTAGAAAGACAAGAGAAGACACAAGAAACAAGATAGAGAGATCAAGGATTTCAAGGAGAGCAAACCCACATGTGAGAGAGAGAGAGCACAAGTTGCAGCAAGGAGGAGACTGAGATTTGCTAGGGCACAAATACCAAAGAGAGAGAATCTGTACTTCTGCACAGAAACCGAGAAAAGGATGTACTGTACGGATCATACAGCAGCATTTAATGCTGCAGATTTGAGAAGCAGTCTTTTGGCACAGATTTTGAGGTTGTTTTTCTGCAGTTTGCTGAAGAACATTGGCACAGAAATCGAGGGCAGTCATTGGCACGTTTTTCAAGGCAGTTTTTCTGTGGAAGGAGGCTGTACAAGAGACCATACAGCTGCATTTATTGCTGGTACTTTTATTTCTGTTTTGTGGCACGTTTCTTAATGTATTTCAGATTTCCTAGCATTTAATATCTCTGCTGTAATTTACTTGCGGATCTCTAATAAAAATCTCTCTGGGTTTTCCCTCATGAAGTGTGAGGGTTTTTCCCTAAGCTTGGCCCTAAATTTCTGAGTTCTTGATGTGTATGCATGTGTCTTCAGCTAGGTTATTGGGAGAATGTATAAGTGTTTATATTTCAGTTATCAGTAGATTTATTGTACAAGGGGTACATAAATCATAACTCAGATAAATCATAGAACAAGTTATGCATTCAATGTGTCTGATAAAATTTCATAAAGAGATTTACTTCAGTTGGATAGGTTGCATGCATGGACCACTGGAACCGTTGGAGCGCATGCATGACTCACTTGAGTGATCTAGGACGCATGTGTGGACCACTGGAGCTATTGGACCACATGCATGAGTCACTTGAGTGATCCAGGGCACATGCATGGACCACTGGAGCTATTGGAGTGCATCCATGAGTCAATTGAGTGATCTAGGGTGCATGCATGGATAGCATGAGTGAGTTGGCATCAGTATGAGTTAAACCAGGGCTTGGATCGGTTAACTAATGCACCCCCTAAGTAGACTGGAGTGAGGAGCACTTCACCTCAAAACAGATGATTTTCATTCCTTCATCGGAGTTTAACTCTAAGAATCTCCCTCTTTGCATGACAAGTGCGCCTCTCTCTCTCTCTCTAACCTAATGCGCCCTCCCTCTTCACCTAAAGCATTCTTCATCCTTTAAAAGGAGGAGGCACATAAACATTTGAACTCAGATCTCTTTTAGTATGAGCTCATTCTCTTCCACAATTTCTTCTCTTCTTTCTAGCTTCCATACTCTTGTGCAGAGAACGTCATTGTACCAGTTTTGTATTTGTCTCTTTGGCGCAATCAACCTTTTGGTCATACTGAATAAAGTTTTGATATGCTTATGTTGAGCTCTCGAAGCTTGTTGGTATTTTGATGATTTATTGTGCAAATGCATGGAAGTTCTTAGCCTTTTACTTGGGAAAATCTACCATTTAGAAGTGCTATTCTATCTTTATTTTTCATTTTCTATTGAGCTAACATTGATAGGGATCCTGCACCATCATTTTACATTGTTTTACATGATCTTTTTCGTTGCCTGATAGCAAGCCAAAACATTTTTTCCTCACTGTTCACTGTCTTTTATTGCAGATTACAAGTTTTAGGACAGCTTCGAAAGACTTAGGGACGCCCCCCTGAGGCTGGCAAGCACCAGCTCAAACAGAGAGGAGTTTTTTCGGTGACATTTTGGGCATTTTCTCCTATTACTTACACGAACTTCGCTGCAGATTTTCATCTTAATTGCATTCATTTGGAAATTGCTGCAGAAAATTGTGCTAACAACATCTTAGCTCAAGAGGTGTTGAAGGCATGATTTATGGTGAGGTAAGGGTCAAACACAATACAAGGAGAAAATGCCATCCCTTGTAAGAGGTCTAGAGCATGACAAGTGGCAAGGAAAGAAGAAAGGAGTAACACCCCTCTTAGAAAGGTGCCATGTGGTGCTCGAAGCATTTGTATGGCCAAAATAGATCCTTTGTGGGCATTACCCATTATTTGAGGTGTGTTCCACATATTTGGAAGCATGTTTCCCCTTTATTAAAAAATCGGGTAAATGACACATTATTTAATACATTTTCACATATTTGGAGGTGTATTTCACTTTTTAAGATATTTGGGCGTAAGAGCATTGTTATGTCATATATTGTATAACTTATTTTTGCTTCACTCTATTCCAGTCTGCTGATGTATTCCAGATTGTTGTGGACCATTATTTTTGCTTATGGGTCTTTTATGTGACATGAGTGGTGTGATAACCATGAGATGATGTTATATTTCTGCCTTGTTCTACTACTATGCCATGCCAAATGATGAAGATGTATTACATGATGTTTTATTGTATTGTCTTAGGTCTACTATTACTTCATGATATATTGTATTTGATTGTTTTAATGAGTATAACTAGTAGTACATTGCATAGGTTGACGAGGGTGAAGGCTTCTTGATTTAATGACATACCATATACCAACATGACTACTCTTAATTTGGTATTTTTGAGAACAATTCCCCCTTCTTTGATTCCATTTTTTAGTCTTTATTATTCCATTCATACCACTCCATCTTCTGTTTGCATCCCATTGGCTTGAATTTGATTGATTGACTCTTGTTCTCACCATCTATGCTTTACTATTCCATAATTGTGTCTAAGGGGTTGTTGTGTTGTAGTAAATCCCCAGTACAGGAAACATTCAAGTATGCTCCTTGTAGTCGACTGTCAATAGTCAGAAAGAGCTACAGTTGAGTAATGCCTTCTCCTAAAATCCAAAATTCCCTATGCTATTGTTATAAAATGGTTAACGGTTGGAAGAATAGGTAATCCTTGTCGTGGATATGGACGCTCGCTGACAACAGGGTTATGCCTATTTGCATACATATGCTTTATTGTGGCAACTCCGACGGGGCTATGGACTCTCGTTGACAGCAGAGCTAAGGTTGTGTCATCATTGGTATTTGAAAGGTGTAAAACCAAGGTTAGTGTACTCCAAGAGTCCAATACGTTAATCATGTGCTAAAAAGGAAAGTTAAAAGAAAAGAGAAAGTTAAATAAAGGAAAATATTATTGTTGGTATTAAGGGAAAAGCACCTCATAACACACCCCTTCTGTCTTGACACATGCTACCGTTGTTTGGTTTATTGGTGTAGACGACAAAGGATTCCCTAACACCCTTACCTTGATTCAAATAGTCGATTAAGGCCAATTCAATTTCAAATCGTTGTGAGTTATCCATCTCCACCCCAAAGAAGAACTAGTCCTTTGATAAATACTTTCATATATTTTTGCATGATACTGGTATGCTCTTAGTGTTGGAATTTGTGCAACTTCAGAAGTTATTCTTATTCTATTTTATTATAATTGATTGTACCTCCTAAGGGAGTTGAACTTGATGTAATTAATCATGTAAACCCTAAAAAGAATAATGTAAACCTTGGGGAGAAAATCAAGTAAACAAATTAATTATTAAATGCATTTTTATTTTCCCCCAAGTTAGGTCGGCCCAGTCAAGTTAGAGGAAAAAGCCAGTTTGGCAATAGATAAAAGACTAAATAATAAACAAATTATTTAACCTCCCTTATAAATCAATAATGATCCTTCCCAAAGCTAGATTTGATGCAAAGAGAAACAAACAACTCAAATACAGGTTACCTCAGTTAAGATCAAGACATTCATCCACTCATAACATGCCCAACACCAAGCTTGACCTCCAACGTCTCTTATTTTATTAAACAAAAATGACAAGTACAAAACGATAGCGTGCTCCAACTCCAACCAACTCAATGGGAGAGAGCATCCACAAATTTATAGAAAAAGAACAAGGCAAGGCGCATTTGTGGAGGAGTGGTGGAATTAGTGGCATAGGTTGTGGAGTGAATGGGGCTGCCATTCCCTATTCCTTGGCTGCTAAAATGCAACCCAAAATGTGCCAACATATCAGCACCAAACCAGCTGCAAACTCCACCAAACATGGGGACCCACTCCATTGGGAAATGTCCCCAACATGGGGGAATGCGCCTAGAAAGAAAGGGGGAGTCAATCCCATTATTTGGGCTGCCCCAAATCACTTACAAATCAGCTCATATCTCTCCTCTTTCATAGCTGAAATAAATCTGACATCAATCCCGCCAAAAATGGGATTTATTTTTTAATGATTTTTTGACTTTTTAAAAAAAATTCTCACTTTTTCACTTTTTGGGGGATATTTTGAGAAAAATGAAAAATAAATGCCTCAACCACTATATAAAGTGGGTTTTGGGGTATGGTGGGTGCTCTGAGTTAGAAAACGAGCACCCCCAAGGCAAAAAAGACCCCTAGACCACACTTTTATGCCAATTACAAAAATTTTAATTAAACTATTAAAAAATGGCTCAATTACAGGAAATAACTTTTTTCGCCGGAAATTAAAAAAAACCTAGGGGGACCTAGCACATGTCCATACGACTCAAAATTAATGTCTAGCATGTTCATATACATTGACCCATGGACTTTAATAACCCCGGAAGGCCTTTTAACCTCACCAGGCATTCTAGCTTTGGAGGAGCAGGAGAAAAACTCAAAAATTATGTTATGCACGAATGCAAGACATAATTAATAAGTGAAAAAACTCCTTGGAATACCCGACTTAGTCAAAAAGTCCTAGGGAACCAAGTCCTTTACATAAAACACTATGCTAGTACATTTTATTACAAACCCCGCGGGGCATGGACATGTGAAGAAAAATTAAAAGAGGGGCCCTTATAAAGGCCTGATGGACATCAAACCACTGAATATGAACATGTGACATGTTCAACTTTGCTCGCTCACTTGACAGTCCAACTAAGTACAACTTAGCTGGCAACAAGTAGTATCAATGTGACACTCACATTGAGGAACCAACTATCAAATATGAAGATGTCCAAGTCAAAATACATTGCCTAATATTTCATGAGCATCACAGAACTAAGGGACAAGCTTAGTACCAATGGAGATCCCATTGATGATAAGGAGCTTGTCATTACTACTCTAAATGGTATCCCACCATCTTGGGAGTCATTCATTCAAAGTATAAGCGGTAGGTCCAAGCTACCCAAATTTGATAAGCTATGGGCAGATTGCACTCAAAAAGAGACAAGAATAGCAGCAAGGCAAAGACTTCATGGCACTCAACGTGACGAGAATCAAGCATTCTTGTCCCATGCCAAGAAAGGCAACGGAAAGGGAAGAAAGTTTTACAAACACACGCACCAAGGTAGGAGATCAAGTCCTACTCCAGATCAGAAGAAGAAGAAGAAGAAGAAGAAGGAATTGTCTCAGATACAATGCTATGGTCATTATGTCAGTAATTGTCGAAGCTCAATCAAAAGGAAGCATGAAGCCTCAACTGTTGATGTTAATGTGGAAACTCTTCACAAGAAATCAAGGAATGATGATCGTTTGGAGTTCTTCTTTTAGCTCTCCATATGCTGAGGAGATATGAAGATCCCGACAGTAAGAACAGAGCCCACACACAAAAACAATAAGAGATAAGTATTTGGATTTCTTGCTTACATAGATCTGTTTTTGTCTTATATGTCTTCATAACCATTATATGCAGATCTATTAGGAAGTGTGTTGAGCAGTTGATATAGTTTTGTTTTGATTTACCATAGTCTATTGTTGTATTTGTTATATGAGCTACACAACATTCCATAAACACTTGATAGAGCTAATCTAGATGATATCTCCTTCCTGCATGCTTAGAGTAGTGCACACTCTTGATGGCATGCTCTAGTGGAGATAGCAGACATCTAGATAGTTCCTAGATGTGTTTGGAAGACATGTTCATGATTGTTGAGCTAAAGCAAAGATGCCTAGTGTAAACTATTATCATTGCATAGAAATAAAAATTGGTTAAATATGAGTATGCAATGTCACTAATCACCAGACGGGATTTGATTTGTAGGGAAAAGACCATGTGATATGGCCTACAAGAGAATGATGATGAGACTTGTTTCGATGAACAAGTGGTGGACACATGAATCCTGTTGATGTTCAGCAGGAAGCTTCTAGGAGTATGACTCTCAGCCTAGAAGGATGACCTCGAAAGAAGCTTTCACAGGAGTAAAACCAGAAGTGGGCCACCATCAAATCTTTGAGTGTCCAATCTATATATACATGTGCCCAAGAAGAAGAGGACGAAGTTAGAACCTTCAGGCAAGAAGAAAACTTTCGTGGGATACAGGGAGTCTTCAAAAGTGTACAAAATCTACATCCCAGGATCCAGATAGATTGAAGTCAGTAGGGATATGTCCTTTGAAGAAGAGATGGTGGTCAGGAAAGGTATAGGATCAAACATGGAGATCGATGATGAGATAAAGTGCTAGAACCAAGGAGATGAGATCATCTCCCCCTCCAGCAGTTCAAAGGGAGTTGGTTCAGAGGGAGTTAGCAGAAGAGGATGAACCCATCAATTCCATTGATCCAGTTGAGCCAGTTGATGTTCCCAGAGACAATGCAGTATGTCGGAAAAGGCCTAAATGGGCACACCAGACTTTGCAGGATGCAGAAGGGCATGAAGCTCCACATGGTACTTTCTGAGAAAGTAAAAGACCTCAGAGGTTGTCCAGTTATGTAGCATTGATGAGTCACATCATTGACTCAGAACGTACCACTTATGAAGAAGCATCTAGACACCAAATTTGGAAGGATGCCATGATGGAAGAATACCAATCCATCATGAAGAATGATGTGTGGGAGGTTGTGCCGAGACCTGAAGGGAAGTCAATAGTGACTTCCAAGTGGTTATACAAAATCAAGCATGGAGTAAATGGGAGTGTTGAAAAACACAAGGCTAGATTTGTTGCCAGAGAGTTCTCTCGGAAAGAGGGAGTCGATTATGATGAGACATTTGCTCCTGTGGCTCGATATACTTCCATCAGATTGATCATTGCTATTGCTTCAGCTATGGGATGGAAGTTGCATTAGATGGTTGTCAAGACAGCCTTTCTCAATGGTGTTATTGAGGAAGAAGTATATATTGAACAACCAGAAGGATTTATTGTCCATGGAAAGGAGTATTACGTATGCAAATTGAAAAAGGCCCTGTATGGACTTAAGCACGCACCCCGTGCTTGGTATGGACGGATAGACGGATTCCTGGTGAGTTTGGGATTCACCAAGAGTGATGTAGACCCCAACCTTTACTACAAGGTTGTGGATGATGAGCCATTGATTTCGGTCCTTTCTGTTGATGACATGTTTCTCACTAGAAATGAGAAACTTATCGTATGGTGTAAGAAGAAACTTGCCTCTGAGTTCGAAATCAAGGATCTTGGATTGATGCATTACTTCTTGGGATTAGAAGTATGGTAGAGGCAGAAGGAGATTTTGTTAGGACAAGGAAAATACACCATAGATATTCTGAAGAGATTCGCGATGTTGGACTGCAAGTCCATGGCCACTCTGATGGATGCAAATTTGAAGAAGTTGAGGGATTCTGCTTCAAATTCAAATTTGATTGATCTCGCTATGTATCACCAACTGATTGGGTCCTTGATGTATCTAACGAACACCAGACCAGATATATGTTTTGCTGTGAATGCTCTCAGTCAGTTCATGTGTGAACCAAGGCAGATTCATTGGATTGCTGCAAAAACATGTGCTCAGATACTTGCGTGGCACTGTGGGATATGGCCTGAGATATGCTTCAGAGTGTGACTTGAGATTGCAGGGGTTTACAGATTCAGATTGGGCTGGATGTGTTGCAGATAGGAAGAGTACTTCCGGATGTTGCTTCAGTTTGGTTTCTACAGTGATTTCCTGGGGCAGCAAGAAGTAGCACTCAGTACTGCAAAGGTCGAGTATATGGCTGCTAGTATAGCAACCCGAGAAGCAGTAAGGCTTCATAAACTCCTCGCAAGATTGTTTGGCCAGATTCCAGAGCCAACAGTGATTCACTGTTATAACCAGAGCTATGTGCAGATGTCAGTGAATCTTGTATTCCATGACAAGACAAAGCATATAGAGATTCGGTATCACTTCATTCATGATATGGTGCATAAAGGTGCAGCCGAGTTCAATATGTTCTGACAAATGACCAAACTGCAAATGTTCTCACCATGCCTCTTCCTAGGATAAAGTTTGAATACTTTTGTGGAAGACTTGGAGTGGAAGAGAATATGTCCCTCCTTGAGAGGGAAAGATGACAGAAAAATGTTTACCCTGCTTTCACCCAGCTTCCAAGTACCTCTACTCGTCCAAGTTTTTAGCCAGGTATGGGAGAAATCCCATCGACAGATGAGACGGACAGGTAGTAGATGGTTGGGTTCCACCCAGGTGCCTCTACTCGTCCAGGTTCTCAACCAGGTATGGGATAAATCCCATCGGCAGATGAGACGGATAGGTAGTAGATGGTCGAGTTACACACAGGTACCTCTGCTCGTCTAGGTTCATAGCCAAGTATGGGAGTAATCCCATCGGCAGATGAGACAGACATGTAGTAGATGGTTGTGTGATGATTGCACAGGTACCTCTACTCGTTCAAGTTCTCAGCCAGGTATGGGAGTATCCCATCTGCAGATGAGACGAACAGGTAGTAGATGGTCGTGCACCACTGCTTGTCCAGGTTCTCAACCAAGTATGGGAGGATCCCATTGGCAAATGAGACGAACACGTAGCAAATGGTAAATCCTATCTCTCGGACATACAGGTAGGATGGAGAGACTACTCTTAGACTTACTGAAGGACTGGTGGAGTTGACGCATGATGATACTTCTCGAAGGACTGAGACTGTGTTGGCAACCTTCAGTATGTATAGAGATGATTGAGATAGTATAGATGTACAGATGAAACCCAAATGATCGTGATGTTGATGATGATCGAAGAATGCCTTCCTTGTTGAGAGAGAGTGTTGGAATTTGTGCAACTTCAGAAGTTATTCTTATTGTATTTTATTATAATTGATAGTACCTCCTAAGGGAGTGGAACTTGATGTAATTAATCATGTAAACCCTAGAAAGAATAATGTAAACCTTGGGGAGAAAATCAAGTAAAGAATTAATTATTAAATGCATTTTTATATTCCCCCAAGTTAGGTCAGCCCAGTCAAGTTAGACAAGTCGGCCCTGTTGAGGACAAAGTTAGTTTGCCAATTGTATAAATAGAGGGAAAGGTCACCTCATTATTCACTCAACACAAGTTCGCATCACTTGGAGAGAGATTCGCACTTGCAGCTAGGAGAAGACATTTTTGGGTTTCTACTTGGAAAGTATTTCCATCTTTTCTCTCTCGTCATTGTACTCTGTTCTCGAAATTATTCATCTTTATACGACGGTTGCTAGGTTTTCTCCCAATTGGGTTTCCCAAGATAAATTCTTGTGTTCTTGTTTCTGTGCTTTGTCTTTCTTCTAATGATCCTATTGAATTTATGCAATTGAATTATTACGTTATAAATGTATGAAAAACTAACACTTAGATCATTAGTCCGATGAACCTGTTTGAAAATACTTATAGGGTATATCATTATGTTTTCATGACTATGTTATATGATGACTCACTTAAACAATTAAATGCACTATGTCTATCATCTACATTGACTCTGAAGATGTACGCTAATACTGGTCCATCTAGGGCACTCCGTAGCAGTAGTACAACATTATATAAGATTTTTAGACATACAGATACATCATCATGCCTCCATCAGAAATATTCAGTGGATTGATTGATTGTTGTTTCCATTCTGTGTGTAGCTAGTTTCATCATTGAGGGACATGTGTGAATGCCACCAGCTACTTTAGGCACATGTGATCTCCATCATGCTTTCTCTTTAGTTCAACAAACTCCACATATGTGGCATGAAATAGGGACTTTAAGCAACCTTCCAGCAACATCTAGCCCCTTCATTAGGTCGACCACTATTAGATATACATTGACTTCATTACATATACATTTAACCCCATATATGCCCCCCTTGGGTCATAACAATCCATGGTGATTTTGAATCTTGATGGATGAATAATCATATGATCATTCATGATTGATCATGTTTGAATGTGTTGGACACAATGGTCACACTAAGAGGACGGGTTGAATCAATGTGTAAGCAATTAAACCCCTTTTTTACTTCTACAAGATAAGCAGAGTCTCTCAAGGTATTATTCTATTGAGTACATCATCATTACATCATTATTATTTATCAGCTAATGGATCATAAGCATAACATCAACATAAAATCACATCATCAAATGACACAGCAAGATATATATGGTAAGATTTATTTATGTTTTATGTGATGTACAATGGAAGACTACAATCTTCGCGATTAACTCAGCACCAACTGATACAAAGAGCACCAACCCTCAATCCAAGACCCAGCTTGGTCTTCTCAGCTCCAACTGAGAAAGTGTTGAGGAATCCAACAAATGTGAATGGTCTGAACAGCATATGCATAAACAGTTCCAGCCCTTGACACTTACAAATCTGCTCTCAACAATGTTATAACAGACTTCAAAAGTACTCATCCAAATTTGCAGTATAAACCTTACATCTTCTTCAAATCTACCCTTTGGTTCAGCTAAAAGATGTCCTTTTAGGACTGCAAATATACCCCAGAAACATTCTTTTCAAAAACAGTCATATAATGACTCCATCCTACCTCTTTTTGTTGTCTTTAACTCCTACAATTTACTGCCCCTCCTTAACTCCTGCAATTCGCTGCCTCAGATCTTCATGTACTTGTGTAGACAAATCATGTTCATGCTCAAAGGAGGGTAGTGAAACCAATGGGTACAGTCAATGAACCTTTAAGTGCAAGTAATACATCCAATTCATTATTTATATACAACCAAGATATTTCATTTCATTTATTAAGTAATATTGCCACATCATGAGTTATATACCAAGTCAATGCTATGAAAATGACTAAAACAACAAGATAATAATCCATGATAACACTCATAAGTCCAATGGTCATATCACTGCATATAAATAATCATCATCTAGAACCAACTGAAACACTGTTGCAATAATAACATCCGGAACTCTAGGCACTGAACTGAAACTGTATGGAACAAAAGGTCATATCGGTCATCAAATCTAAGCTCTCAAGGCTCAGCCTTGGCACAAGGTCTACTTAATGTCTGGTATATACTGCTCTAATCTGTAAGTGATCATAAATAAAAGTGCTCATCATAGCTGATCTCTGTAAAAACGAAGCTCTGAAAAATGCAGATATCTGCTCAGCAAGAATAGTAGCCCAGCTACTATGGTGTGATAACAGGCCTAAAATGCAGTGGTTAAATATATGCTAATATCTAGATCTAGTCACTCTTGATCTCTCTCCTTTCACTTTCACATTTCCCTATGAGGTCTTGAGTAGGGTCGCTAACCTTCATTGGTTAGCTAGGATCTGCCCCTTGGTCTTGCTTTGTCTTGATCTAAAGTGAAGAGTGCCTCGATTAACGTGACAACCAACAATCCTTGGGAATCGTGGCTCTCTTGGGTCACCTCTTTAGTTCTCCAATGCCTCTACCATCCTGGATAGGATCACCTTTTGGGACAACTACAAGTTGTGTGATAACAGGTACCAAAGACCTCTTCAATGATTTTAAGGGCTCCATGACATCATTTCAACCCATAATATAAGTGGGTTCCAAGACCCAAGCCTTGTGGGCTTAAGAACAAAGATACCTCAAGCGAGATGTACAAGGGCTTTAATGACAACTTTCCAAATGTACTCATTATCATCATCTCAACCATAAAAGAAGACCTACAAGGGTCAAGATCCATCATGCCATCAATTGTGTGGGTCCCAAGCCACTAGCAACCACATGCAAGGAGATCATGTCCAAGGGTTTCATATCAAGAATGATAAGGACTTTAATGGACATCTTTAAGGATAAATACAATACACATGGGCTTCATCAAAGCATGGTTGAATAAAACCATGACCAACATATGCAAATGCCAATCTCCATCATCTGCAAGGGTGTAAGGCCATCCCAAACAAGTGTAGGGTTCCACCAAATGCTCCAAAGCACAAACCATCTGCATATGGGCTCCAAGGGCCAAGGTACCACATGTGAGGGTACTAGTACCATGCAACCATATTTGTGCAACCATCATGCTGATACCTATGAATGTGACCATCTAGCTGACCACTATGTGTGGGTAGAGGACTCCATCCTGTGTAACAAGTCCCACAAGATACCAGGAGCATGTGGAAGTGTCATGATCAAGTCCATACCTGTCAATCACCACAGCAGGGAATCTTGGTGGCATCAATGACTATTGAAAGGGCCACTGCATGTCCATGTTGGCATCAATGACAACTCAATCAACAGAATGATACTTGATTATGTTTAGATATGTTATTTTTGCATTATATTCAATGTATTTCCATTATATTAAATGTAATCTCTCATGTATAACTATAAAAAAAAACTTATTTTATTGAAAATATATATTTTTTGTATTTTTCATGATGTCAAGTCATTCCCGAGTTGACTCATAAGTTTTTATCAAGTCTCAAATCAAGTTTGACTATTTGACCAATACGAGTCTTGCATTGATTTGAGTCTCGTGACTTTGCTTTGCACTAGAAGGGTTGATTACACAGTAAGGAAAGGGATGCTCACGTGGGAAGGAATCCACCAACCATAACTGGAGGATACCAAGCATTCATATTGATCAAGAACCTATGTAAGACCAATAAACATTTCAATGGCCCACAATGGAAGCATTGGGAATATTAAACAACAGATATCATGATTACCAAAAGAAAGGGCCTACACCAAAGGCCTTTAAAATCCCAAAGCATCAGAATGTTTTCTTAACAAACATGATTTCTTAAAGTTTTATTTCTGAAGAAGAATCAATAAAATTATTAACAATACATAAACTATGTCATGGATAGCAAAGGAAAGCCAAACTTGAAATATTGATCTATGATATTATATCCAAAAGTTCATTCCACTCTATGATTTATAAGTCCTAAACACATTCAGAAGCCAACAGGTTTTTTTAGCTGCACACAACATGTAAATACAACAGCACTTTAAACGCATTTATGGTGTTGGCAATCAACTGGAGAAGAAAGACCTACTTTGGAAGAGGTTTCATCTGACACCCCTTCCAATCGATCACAATATCATGAAGGAATTGCCAACATGAGAAGAAAAAACCACTGAAAGCAGCATCCCGAAAGATTCCTGGTCGAAGGCCCCTCCACAAGACACTCCAACCTTCCAAGGATATGGAAGACAAAGGCCCTTTTAGATCCCTGACAAAAGGAGCTTGACCGGATCCAGTGACTAGCCACGGATACTCTTGAAGGGCATTAATCACATTGGAATTCTTAGAAGGCAATGCTGAAAGAAGGCGAGAAACTCGATCCCACTGTCTTTTATCAGGAGAATAACCAGGTAGCAATTTTGAAACAACTGATGTGGTTTTTGGTAGTCGACAGCTTTGTTCGGTAAATGGATGCCTCGTAATAGACGTTACTTGTGAACGTACTTTAAACAAGTCAAATGGTGTGACTACAAAAGATTCCACTGCACCAGAAGCAAGCCCCGCCAAAAAAGCTTCAGAAACATATACATACTTCTCCTCACGACCATCTGCAGCACAATGAAGTTAAAGATAATAATAAGATAAGATAAGATAATTTTTTTACTATCCAACAAATGACCACAAAAGCAGGTCAGTGGGACCATGCAGTACCATGAGAACAATACAAAGTGGAAGCGTAAAAGTAGCTCATATAAAAAACTAAAAGCAGAACTCAAACCAAACCCTAGTTCTATAAATGTAGAGCCGATCTCGGAGAAAAAGAATATACAGAATTATTATCTGACATTAACAGTGATTGCAATCCATAGACTTGCTCAATGAATGGAAACATCATACATGGATGATTTCTTTCACAAAGAGAGCAATTAACAAAGTATGATATATAGGACAAAGCTCTTCACCTCAGAAACACCTGCAATTTCCAATTAGGAATGAAATTGCGAGAGAAATTTGATAACAGATGTGCAAAAAGACTTGACTACGCACATTTGAATTTGCAGAGATTAGAGTATACCCATTCAACCAATGACTTTCTATAGGGACGTAGGTTCAATTACCAAAATAGTAGATAAAGCTTTGTGAACATCGAGCAATCCCATTTTGCTTAAACATCTAGCCACGCAAGATTCTTTCTATGCACAAAAGTGAGAATCTTTAGGAATAGATTGGCTATTTAAAAAAACTAACTTGTAAAACTTTTGCTTGGAAAAGCAGTGTCAAATAAACCAAGGTTTCCAGTCACAGGTTACATGTTCATTTCTTACTTAACATTTTCCCTATTGCCTCACTAATCTAATCAATTGTGTTTTCTATGCAAATATAAAATCTGAAAAATACAGTTCAAGCATGTCAATATATATACATTGAACAGTAAAACCCATGGTATGCTGATTGATGTAGCAAGAAGTATAAGAATGTAGATATGACAGGCCAGGCAAGGAAGGTGAGAATGATGGTAAGTGTGTAAAATTCTCAAAAAAATATAAGGACATTTAACTTTTGAGGTGCTCTAAATGACATCTAGACCCTCAACAAAAAGAAAAATAACAACGAAAATACTGAAGTGTCAACAAAAAGAAAAATATTTACTTCAATTTTGTTTCAGAATTGTTTCAGCCTAAATTGGCAGAAACAAGTATACGATTGAAGCATCTTAAATAGAAATAACTTAGAAATGAGCTTTTACAAAATTTAGAAAAGGAAACATCAATACATACAAACATATAAATATAAAAATGTATATAGTATACATTACCAGAAATGGTAAATGGGAAATGAAACAGGATACGGCAAGAAAATATCGAACGGGGATCAAAGGGATTCAGATGTAAGAATCAATACCCTATAGAGCAGAGGACCTTGTTCTCCTAAGGATTAGGGGCATATGCAAAGATAATTTAAGCATAAATCTACAGAAATTTGGAATAATTTAATAAATGACAAAAATAACCGAACTCATAATTCATATCACATTGCATAATGTGTATTGTGTAATTTGAAGCTGTTGCACCTCATATTGTATGAGGTTTCACATTGGAGTTGTAGCTAGTACCTTTGGAGCATCTTGTTGGACTTTGGACATCTCCATGGAGCTTCTTCTCTTCTTCAGGATGGGATATTTGAAGCAGATCATTGGTGGAGGATGGTCATTTCTCTATGGTGGATGGTCAGATTGATGATCTTCTTATGGTTGGATACTATTTTCACGTATTCACTTCATTCTCTTGCCATATGGATGTTTCCTAGTGATTATATGTGGTTATGTTGTATTATTGGTGTCACTAAGAGGTGGTGTTCTACATGGTCCCCTTTGGTTGAATGTGTGGTGGGGGCATACTTGATGTTAGACAGAGTTAACACTTGTCTCATGTCCCTTTTCCTTTGGTGTTGATATGTTGTGGTAGTGCACATTGCCTTGGTGGGATTTCCCTGGGGATTTCCTAAGTTTGAGTTAGAGAACGGGGTACTACACATATTCTTGATGATCAAGCCTTTTTCTAAGGTTTGATGTGGTATTAATAATGTAATAGTCCTTAGGTGGTGTGCCCTAGGTTCAAGCCTAGGTGGAGCTTCTAATTTGTCATTATGTTGTTATCATGGTGGGGTTTTGCTAGGGAGAACAACTTATACACATGGTATAACACTTGATGGAGCATATCCCCCTTCATTGGCACACTTCTTCATGTTGATTTAATCAATTGGTGACTAATTAGAGGCTGGACTATGGTTTTATTAAGGTATTAGGCATTAGCCTTTGTGCACATGTTGAGGTCAATTTAACCATTTAATGGTTAATTTAATCACTTTGAAGGCTAATTACTTGAGTGCCCTACTTCATTTGGCATCTTCTCACACTAGGAGGGGTTTGTTTGGAGCTGGTTTAGGGGTATTTTATGAGTGATGCCTTCCATAGCACAGATTTCAAGGCATGCATTGATTATTTTATTATTTTTGGAGAAGATGGCACACTTCTCTAGGTCATACCTTGGTTTGGTTGGACATCATTATGACATGCATGAGGAGTGACACAACCTCTTCACACTAGTCTAGGTCACTCCCCTCTTGTGCACTTGGGTTTGGGGAAATCAATTGATGGTTTTGAAAACAACACATGGTTTTGGCACATGCACTCAATATTTTATTATTTTTTGGTGGTTTGAGGTGGCTACATGACACATTCTTCTAGGGCACACATCTCTCAGTGGTCTCTTTTTCATGTTTCATGGGCAAAGTTATACTTCGCATCATTCTCTCTTGGAGCACCCTGGCTTGTTCACACATGTGAGGAGGTTGGCACACCCCCCTAATGCGCACTCATGTTGTATTGGCTAAGAATGGAATATTTTATTGGAGAGTTATAACTACTTTGGAATATATTTATTAATTTATTGAGGCAATTGCACATTGGAGAAAAAAACCTTGCTATTTTGCGAAGCTGACCAAGCTTTTTCTTGTGGAGCACTCCATCTAGTCGGCATCTTGCACATTTATCAATGAATTTTGTTAGAGCGCCCTCTTCTTTCACACGTGTGATGTGGTTGCACATGCTATTTTGAGGAGTCTATTATGGAGCAACCTTCTAGGGGAGAATATTTTCTTGCTATGTTGCAGGAAACGTGGGCCCCAACCCCGTTTCTAGCGTTTCGCCGTTTCGAAACTCGGAAACGCATACTGTACGGCCCGGAAATGCATTTTCATATGGACAAAACGTGTTTTCAAGATGGAAACGCGTTTCCAGTATGGATTCAGTCAACAGGGTCGCGTTTCCGAAAAAAATATCACCATGGTGCAATAGTATTTGGTAATATTAATGGTAATGTTAATGTTAAATTCTTATCTTTTATTTTCCATCCTTTTACTTAAATTTTTAACATTACCATTAATTGTTTTAGGATGATTGAGAGTGGTTCCAACCTCATCGGACTTCATATGCAAAAAGTAGAATTTTAGATCCCATTCAGAATTCAACAGACTTAATAGTTTTCAGGATTTAAGGATTGCAAAGTTTCGACTAGATTCTATCATGTACGAGGGCATGGAATTGGCATTTAATCAAGCACATCAACCCCTATATGTCCCTTGATGTTGGTGGTGTTGATTGTTGAACTCCTTTGTCATGACCTTAATAAAAATGTACTCTTTACTTGAGCAAAATCACTTATTAAGCATGTGAAGCTTTTTCTACTTCAATTTAACGATTGGATTAGGAAGTTTCATCAAAACTGTAGGGTGTTGAGCCGTTAACTAATGTCCTTGAAGGATCAACTTTGAAATTCGAGTTAGAGGCAAGGGCTAGAGCCTAAAGGAGGGAGGCATAGGGTGTTATTGATGAATAGGATCCCAATATAGGCAATGATTCGCCGACATGTATGATTGGTTATATTTCACATTCATTTTTTTAAATGTTCTTGCTCATATATATATATATATATATATATATATATATATCGCATTTCCCCGTTTCCAAAATTTTGGGGGGCCACGTTTCCCCCGTTTCGATGTTTCCCCGTTTCGTCCTTGTTTCCCCGTTTCGTCTCGGTTTCCCCGTTTCGTGCAACTTAGTTTTCTTGTTTCTTCACTCATGCATCTTGGAGGGGTTTTCTAGGTGGATGTTGAGCACATCCTCCTATGTTAAAGATTGTTTTATTATATTTAGCATGCATGCATCTTGGAGCGCGCACGTGATGAGGACTTTTTAACATGTTTACTTGTCAACACACCAATCTTATGATGCACCCTCTCTCTTTTGAAGGATATCTTGCACATTATTGTATATTTTTAGATGGAACAACCTCCTTTGGAGAGAAGAGAGTCCACCTCATTCATTTGACTTGTCAATCATGATGGGTTAGATCTAACTCCAATATTTTATTATTGTTGGATTTGTCATCGAGTTAGTAAGGAAAATAATGTATTTTATTGTAAGAGAGACTTATATCATTCAATATAAATGAGCTTTCTCTACATTTCATTGTGATTGAGTAGTTGGGAATTAGGAGTTAGAGAAGTCATGAAGCATTGGAGCTTAGGAGTTGAAGCTTGATGAAGCTCCCTTGTACTACAAAGATTGATTATTAATGAAAACCTGAGGTATAACTTTCTATTTTAATTATAAGGTTTCAAGCTTTTGAATGTTGTGGGATTATATAGGAATTTGTCTTGTTTCAATTCAATATAAAACCCTAAGTATTTATATTTAGGAGTAAATCAATGTGAGGAGAATTCTCCCTCTTGATTTATTTCTTGCTTTATTTCTATTGTATTGTCATTCGTCTAAGTTCTAACAAACTAATTGCATATTTGGAATTATAATTCCGCAATTTTATATTTTATTGATGAGTGGTACCTTATACGGCCCTTCAAGATTTATTTCCATGTAATTTCCAGCAAGTATTCTACAGATAAATGTAACAAACAAGTCCATTTTCCTTGAGTACACATAATTAGAATGGAGAATGTAGCAAATAGCCCTTTATCCATGGATGCTTGCAGGTAGAAAAACAACCCTTTCATCCACTTAGCACCTTCGTTGAAGTAGTTGTAAAGTGACAAACTTAGTCTTTCCATCTAGTAACATCTCATGATTCCATTAGCCCATAATTGATAGGCATTGTTCTCTCCTTGTCCTTGTCGTTCATTTCCCAATCTTGTCCTTATCATTTTTCCCATATCCACCCCTTTCATACGCTACAATGGCCATATGTTTTGTTAAGGCTTACTCTTACTTTATCACCTAGAGGACACACTCCATAACCTTATCAATTTCACTGAGGGATACCCCCCTCGAGTTGGAGGAGGGATATCTTAAAGAGAGAGGAAGAGCAACTAAGGTGTGTTACCCCTCATGTTGCATGAGGATTGCACTTGTGATTTTCATCACAACACTTGTGATTTTTTGTCACAAGGATCGAGCTTGTAAGATCACATTGCTATATTTTTTTATGGACAAGGGGTGCATTTGGGTTTTAGCTTAGAGATGAGGCTAACCTATGGTTGATTTAATGATTTCATGTGTCAAATGGGATGTTCTAATGGTGGTCAGCATAGTTTAACTTTTGATGATGTGGTGCACCCTCCCTTTCTAATAATGTTGACATGTTAGAAGTGATATGTTTCCTAGCTTTGATAAAATTATTTCACACTTAGTGCATTTTATGGAGTGGGAACCCATCAACCTAGGGTATCCCTAAGATTTAAGTGTTAATAATTTATTCTTTGGTGTGATGATGAATTAAAGGGGGTTTTTCCCTATGGTTTCTAAGGTTCTATTGCGATAAATATTCATGGAGGTGGAATACCTTAGCACTTTGACTCTTTTGCAATGATTCCAACATGATTACTAATATGTTTCATCTGGTTGGAGGCCCATAATGTGAGCGCCCTAGGAGAATGGGATGTTTTCCACACATAAAACTTTCTCATAATGCATCAAGTACCCCTTGATGGAGCACTAGCCTTGTGCACACATCTTGATGTTGATTGGCGTTGTTTGACCTTGGTTTGACCATGTGGAAGGCTTGGTATTGGAGAACCCTAGCTCATTTGGCACCTTTCACACCTGGATATTGATCATTGCAAGATAAACTATGGTCTTCCTTGGAGCACCCTCTCTCTTGGCACATATGTTGAGGCAAGCATGCATTATAATAATATTTCATGGCTTGAAGAGGTTGAAACTTTTCCCTACGGCACACCTTCTTGTGTCCATGGTTTGGAGAGAAACAACATGTTCTTTGGAAGCTAAAATTCACAGTGATTGGGTGTGGAAGCTAAAATTCATAGTATTTGGTCAATGCACATTCCTTTAGGGCAAATTGGTTAGATCTAACCTTGTTGCCACACCTCCCTAGGGCGCACTCTAAAAATTGCTTATTGGCCTAGTCGAGGTGGTTAGCATTGCACTTGTTTCAAGAGCCCTTCAAATATTTTAATATTCTCCTTATCAAAGAGGTTATCCATGCATGGTTGACTCCTTGTTTCTCTTACACGTTTGGAGGTTGTTATACATTGGAAGAAGTGCTTTGAAGGAGCCACACATGCCTCAAGAAAGTTGAATAGATGTTGGTTAGAGTCACATGTGTGGCCTTTCTCTCTTTAAGGGTGCACTCATCAAATTATTAATTGACTTGGTAAAAGAGGTTGCTATTACACATTTATCAAGGTCACCTCTCCTACTCACAAAATATGATATTATTTGCTTGATCAAAGGTTGTTACAAAAGTCGATTGAATCCTCATCTTTCTCACAAGTGTGGAAGGTTTTTACACTTTGGGTAATGTGCTATAGAGTTGGTTAGAAGAGCATCCTGGCCGAATGGAATTTGGATTAGAGATACATGTACATCATGAAGGTTTGTTACAAGTTAGTTAAAGCCACATGTGTCAACTTTCTTGAAGGGTGCACTTGACCACATTGGAACTTACTCACACATATGGACAATCTCTTGAAGGGTGCACTTATTATCTTTCTCTTGAAGGGAAAACATGTAAAGAGTTGTTTGTTATATCATGATGCTTATCTCTTGGTCAATTACTCAAAGGAGGGGTGTGACCTACCTTCACGAACATTTTTAGTGGAGGTAGTTCCTAACTAACTCATTATTTTAGTATTGTTGAATTGTCTCAAGGAATTAATTAGACGAGAATTGTTATTTTATTATAAAGGAATTTGAGCTAGTCTCTATATAAAAAGTAGCCCTTCCTCTTTTATTTTTCATGGTTGGATTTGGGGTTAGACCCCTTGGAGTTTAATGGAATATCTACTAGATCTGTTTGGAGGATCAATACCTTATTCCTCTTTCCTTTATGGGATCCATGGAATGTCCTTTATTGATGCATTATTTCTCTATGCTTGACTAAATGCACATACATTTCATTCCAAGTAATAATAATCTTCATGTGTATTGGATTTTATCTGCTCTAATAATATCCTTAGGTATATTTCTGCAGTTGGGAGTCAAGACAACAAGGAAATGGACTATTGAAGCTTGTACATCTCTAAAAGGATCTATTGAAGCCATAGGACTTCTTGACTTGCATTAACTACAACTCGATAAAGGGTAACCGAGTTGTAGTTAATGCAAGTCAAGAAGTCCTATGGCTTTGATAGACTTAAGAGTTTGGACTACCCTCTAGTGTGACAATCAGAGTGCCATCAAGCTCACCAAAGATCCAATTCAACACCAACGCAACAAACACGTTGAGCTACAGGGGCAATGTTGATTTTTTGTACCTAGGAAAGTGTTCCCCTAGTGACTTTTTGCCTAAGTCACTTAGAGGGGGAAATAAAGTGCCCTTGCATTAAATGACTTGAGATGAGCATTTAATTAGACTTTAGAAAGTAAAGTCACTTTTTTGAAGAATTTAAGTGATGTGAGTGAAATTATTTTTAAATGAGATTTAATGAGCATTTAATCTCATCCAACTCAATCTCCACCATTGGATTAGAAGACCACTCACTTAAACTAGAGTTTTCACCAAAAAGGCAAGAGGAGGCAAAAGAGATTCATTCTTGAGAAGAGAAGTGATTCAGTGAAGAAGAGAGAGAGCAAGAGTGGGCACACATTTCGAGGAAGCCATTAATGGAAGTTTTCAGAGGGCACAAAAATCGAGGCACTTGTTGAGCATTTATGAGTGGTACAGATTTCGAGGAAAGGACTGTACCGTACATCATGATTTTGGGCACAAGTTTCAAGGGAATTTCTGGGCACAAATCCCGAGAAGGGCACGACTTTCCAGACCATGAACGTTGGGCACATTTCCCGAGACAGTGACACGGGTTTCCAAGCATTAAATTTTGGGCACACTTCCCAAGTAAGTAGGCACAGATTTCGAGACCGTACAATGGGCACATTTCCCAAGGCTGTATTTAGTATAGCACAGATTTCAAGGAAGGTACAGGCTAACTGTACTATCCTTCTTGGCATGAATTTCGAGGCACTGCTTTATCACTGAAATCGAGGTAGCTGATTGCATAGATTTCAAGGCAGCTTCTGTGGGTGAAATTTATGGTTGAGATAAGTAAAATTTTGACTATAAAATTTATGTTTTGAAATTTCTCTGAAGAAATAAAGATTCTCCCTCTCTCTCTGACAGGTTTTCCCCTAGTTAGTTTTTCCAGGGTTATTGGCCAAAAATTTCTAAGTCTAAAATATTTTATGGCGTGCATGAATGTTTAATTTTCTGTCATTAAATGTGATTTTCAGCAGTGTTTTAAAAGTGTGAAATTTTAGTATAATTTCCAGCCAATGAACAAAACTGGGTTGGGCATGAAACTATGAAAAATTGACATAAAACTGGGTGGTTGAAAATCTCAGAAAACTTACACGGTATTAGAGCTTGGGGGCAGAAAACTAAACTTATTTCAGACATTCAGTGATTTCTTCTGTTAGTGGGCAACACCTTGTTGAATTGGCAGAGAGATGGCTACAGGACTTAGGTTGGAGGATAGGCTAGATGGGACAGGAAATTTTGTTCCATGGAAAGCTAGGATATGTTAAATTTCATACATTCATAGCATAAAACATAAATGCATAACCAAGATCACTAGAAGCAAGACAAAGCACAAAACAACAACACAGAGTTTGACCTGGGAAACCCAAATGGGAGAAAACCCAACAACCTTCGCAGAGAGATGACAATTCCGAGATCAGATTACAAATAAGAAAAGAGAAAGAATGTGAAAGTGTCTTTCCCAAGTAGATGCCCCAAATAAGCTTCCTTCTTCAAGTGATGCGAAATCAGCCTCCACCAAGTGATGCACACTTGCTAAGTGTGAGAATGAGTTGATGAGGTGCACTAGCCTCTTATTTATACAAGTGCAAAAACCAGAAATTCCCTAACTAGGCCGACTTCACCTGGGGGCAATAAATAATTTATTTTTAATAATTTTCTTTTGTTTATTTGCACCCCAAGGTTTACATTGACTCTTACATGTGATTACATAATTAATTACATCCAGTTCATCTCTCTTAGGAGGTACAATCAAGTACAATAAAAGTACAATAAAATATAAGGAATAATATCTTTCGAAGTTGCACAAAATCCAACACTCCCTCTCAACGAGGAAGGTATTCTTCGGTCTTCATCAGCATCACGATCATCTGTACTCTACTCTGTCTCCATCATCTCTATGCATACTGAAGGTTGTCCACACAGTCTTAGTGTATCATCTTCACCAGTCCTTCGGTGAGTCCAGGAGAATCACTCAATCCTGGATTTCAGGAGAATCTTTCAATCCTGAATATCTATGACATCCTCACCAGTCCTTCGGTGAGTCCAGGAGAATCACTCAATCCTGGATATCTGAGATAATCAGTTGTGCCATCTCTGCTATACCATTTGCTACCCGTTTGTCTCATCTGTCGATAGGTTCCTCCCATACCAGGTTGAGATCTCAGACAAGCAAATGGGCACGACCATCTACCGATTGTCCAACTCATCTGCTTATGGGATTTCTCCCATATCTGGCTGAGTACTAGGACTGTAGAGGCTCCAATGCAATCACACGGCCAACTGCTGACTGTCCTACTCATCTTCCTATGGGATTTCTCCCATATCTGGTTGAGTAACCGGACTGCAGAGGCACCAATGTGAACCCGACCAACTACTGACTGTCCTACTCATCTGCCTATGGGATTTCTCCCATATCTGGCTAAGTAACTGGACTGCAGAAGGCACCAGGGTGAGCCCAACCAACTGCTGACTGTCCTACTCATTTGCCTATGGGATTTCTCCCATATCTGACTGAGTAACTGGACTGCAGAAGGCACCAGGGCAAAGCAGGGCAAGCATCTCAATGTCATCTTTCCCTCTCAAGGAGGGATACGTTCTCTTCGACTCCGAGTCTTCCGCGAAAGTATTCGAACTTCACCCTGGGAAGAGCCTTGGTGAGAACATCTGCAGTCTGGTCATCTGTCGGCACGTACTATAACTCGAACGCACCTTTCTGCACTATATCACGAATGAAGTGATATCGAATCTCGATATGCTTCGACCTGTCGTGAAATACTGGATTCACTGACATCTGCACATAGCTACTGGATTCACTGACATCTGCACATAGCTCTAGTTATCACAGTGAATCATGGTCGGCTCTGGAACTCGGTGTTCCATGACAAGTCAAAGCACATTGAGATTAGGTGCCACTATATCGGGGATATGGTGCAAAGAGGAGCAGTGAAGCTCCAGTATGTTGTGACGGACGAGCAGATAGCCAATGTGTTGACCAAGTCGCTAGCCAGAGTGAAGTTTGAGTACTTCAGAGAGAAGCTTGGTGTACTTCAGATCGAGGTTCCTTCCAAGGGGAAGTTATGAGTCTAGAAGACACAGATGCACATGAGCCTTTCCGACATGGTGGTAGACTGGTCCTCCCATGTGCGTTGATGTAAGTGTTGTGCCTTTCCAACAAGGTGGCAGGCTGGTCCTCCCATGTGCATTGATGTAAGTGCAGTGCCTTTCCGACATGGTGGTAGGTTGGTCCTCCCATGTGGGTTGATGTAAGTGCAGATCCTTTCTAACATGGTGGTAGGTTGGTCCTCCCATGTGCGTTGATGTAAGTGCTAAGCCTTTCTCGAATGGTGGTAGGTTTGTCCACCCATGTCGATTGATGTAAGTGTTGTGTGATGTGCATCTGGGCTGTGCTCCATTGATGTTGAGATGCGCTGGATGTGATGAGGCGAAAGTAGGGTACACAGATTTTTGCATAGGCAATATAATCGGTCATGGGATGCACACAGGGTTTTTCAGAGGCAATATAATCAGTCCCGGGATGTGCACAGGTTTTTGCAGAGGCAATATAATCAGTCCTGGGATGTACACAGATTTTTGCAGAGGCAATATAATCAGTCATGAGATGTGCACCGGTTTTTGCAGAGGCAATATAATAAGTCTTGGGTTGTACCTACTTGATGGCTTGCTCGCAGAGATGATGACGACCTACATGGAGGCTAGGCCTACATCCAGCATAAAAAATGGTTGGCTCTGTAGAACTTCCTATGACGAGAAGAACTGAGAGATAGCACCAATCGATGGTTGAGATAACATGGATTGCAGCAGCAGTGATGACGACGATCCAGTGTTGATGATGATTGTTGACCCAACGACGAAGACTTGTGTTGATGACTGTGTCAAGAGAATACCTTCCTAGTTAAGAGGGAGTGTTAATGTAATTGTAACTTCGGAAGATATTCACTTGTATTTTATATTGTATTTATTATTGTATTTTGTTTGTACCTCCAACGGAGATGTTTATTCCTCCGGTCGGAGAAGTCATTATCGTATTTGGGTCATTGAGGTAAATCCTCCCATGTAAGTCAGGGCATTAGTTCCCCTAGAGTCATTTGTATTGGGGTTTTTAAGACCACTAAAGGAGTCGACCCAATCAACTTTAGTTGATGCCGACTTGTCAAGTGGTAAAGGTAAAGTGAAAGGTAAAGTATAAATAGAGAGCTAGGCTCTCTATTTATCATTCAATCACTCTCACTCAATTCGCATTAGTGAGAAGGAGGACAAGTTCGCACAAGTGGAGAAGAGAGAAGTTGTTGAAGACCATCTCTATTTTAAGGTTTTACTTTTGTGACATTGTATTGGCAATCATTCTTTCTCTGAGGAAGTTGCGAGGTTTTTTCCTTTATGGTTTCCCCGAGGAAAATCTTTGTGTCTCTCGTGTTCATGCTATGCTTGTTATTCTCTCAGTAGGATCCTAGATAACTATTGATTAAATTGTGAAAAACTAACAAAGAACATAAAGATCCTGAACTCAGAGAGCATGCAATCTTATTTCACAAGGGTCTCACAGATCAAGGAATAACTTTAGGCAGTTGAGGAAAAGGTAGAGGAAGGAGAGATAGTTATGACTACCTTCAATGGTCTCCCAAGATCATGGGACTCATTCATTCAAGGGATATGTGCCAGGAAGAAGTTAATCACATTCAGCAGATTATGGGAAGAATGTAGACAGGAAGAAGCTCGACTTGTGGCACGAGAAGAGAAGATGGGAGCAAATGATGACCAAGCTCTCACAGCTCACGCTAGAAGAAACCACAATAAAAGGGAGCACCATCATCACAACAAGAGGGAGAACCACCATCAAAGTAAGAGGGAGAACCACCATCAAAGTGGAGATTCTTAAAAGGTTCGGGATGATGGACTGCAAGGCTATGACCACACCCATGGCATCAAACTTGAAGCTACTATGTGATGCTTCATCAGAGTCAGTTGATGCCACAATGTATCGTCAGATGATTGGTTCATTGATGGACCTAACGAACACTAGACCAGACATATGCTGTTATCAAAAGTCGAAGACCATTTTGAATAAAATATTTATTTATTGATAAAAGATAAAGAATGAATTACAATGATCATTAGCCTGACTTTTATAGGCTTGAGATGGTGACCATTCGTGTGGGGTCACCTCTTTCAATTACATTCTTTTAATAATATTCTCACTTGAACTTATTATAATAATAATAAAACTAAAATATGCATAACATTGTCCACCCCTTAAGAACTACTTTGTCCTCAAAGCAAGCATAAAGAAGAATGTTGTTGAAGAAAACTTTCAGCTTCCCAAGATGCATCTTCCTCTCGCAAGTTCTTCCATTTAATAAGATATCCTTTAATGCTCCTAGAGCAAAGCTTCCTTTCCTTAATAGACAGTATACCTTTAGGTTATAAAATAACTCGACCTTCCTCATCCAAAATAAGCAGCTCAGATTGTGCTACCTGATGTTGTCCTAACACCTTCGTGAGGCTTGACACACGGAACACGTTATGAATGCGGCAATTATCTGGCAATGTTAACCCATATGCTACTGGGCTGATTTTTTTGTTAATCTGATATGGCCCATAGAATTTTGGAGCCAACTTGTTCTTGCCTTGTTGTTTGAGCGACAGTTGTTTGTATGGTTGGAGTCGTACGAACACCCAGTCACCTACTTCAAACTCCCGTTCTAATCTTCGTAATTTTGCTTCTTGTTCCATTCGATTGCGAGCATTTGTTAAGTTTTCCTTTAATATTTGGATGATCTTTTGGTCTTCCTCTAATTGATTCCTTACTGCTGGCACTTTAGAATTAAATAACAAATATTCCTTCCATTTAGGTGGTTCATACCCGTATAAGGCTTGAAAAGGGGTCATTCTAGCTGAAGTATCGTAAGTTGAGTTATACCACCATTTAGCCAGATGCAACCATTGGAACCACGTGTTCTGCTTGTCTATCACAAAACGACGAAGGTATGTTCCCAAACACTTATTAACTATTTCAGTTTGTCCATCAGTTTGGGGATGATACGCTGAACTCATGTTAAGGGATATCCCTGTTTGTTTACAAAATTCCTTCCAAAAGTTTCCTTTAAACCTTGCATCCCTATCACTGACAATCACTTTTGGAAACCCATGTAATTTATAAATATTTTTGCAAAATACTTCAGCTATTTGTTTTGCTGAGTCTGTTTTCTTTACCCCCATGAAGTGAGCATACTTAGTGACTCGATCAACCACTACAAAAATTTTATCCTTCCCCTCAGATATGGGCAACCCCTCGATAAAATCCATCGAAATCTCTTCCCACTTCTGATTTGGTACATGTAGAGGGTAAAGTAATCCTGGCGTCATAATGTTTTAGCTTTTGTTTCTCTGACACGTGTCACACTCCAAGACATATTTTTGAATATCTTTACTCATACCCTTCCAATAAAATGATTGGTGTGCGTTATAATAAGTTTTAAAGGTACCTACATGGCCTGCAGCGGGTGAGTCATTTGACTCCTGCAAGATTTTAATTTTGAACTTTGAAGTAGGTGGAAGGTAGATCCTCCTGTTATCACATATATAGTAGACGGGCTACCATACATTATTTTTCTGATTCCAATACACTATTCAGCCAATTTCCTTACATTTGAGATGCTGAGATGAGCATCTATATTGGATCACTATCAAATTTTGGACAATAGTATATATTCCCCATGCCATGACTGAGTCTCAGGACACTTAGAGAGATGACCGATGTAGCGATTATACCATTTGTACAGAGCAATCAGCAGTGCCCAGAGTTGCAGTAGCAGTTTCAGAGGACAAATGATGGTTCAGATGATGAGCATTCAAGTATATGACTCAACAGGTATATCATTGTGTTATGGTTATATTGCTTTTATACTTATTCTTATAGCATGTCTTAGCACTTAGTGTCATGATCTGGCGATCATATAGATATGTGGACCTGGTTGATCTTATTTTATATATTATATTGTCCCTACTCAGACTTAGAAGTTCACTATTCATATTCATTGGTTTTACCCTCCTTAGGGAGAATAGAGGTGATCATTCCACCATACCTTGGCTTGCTAGTGTTGGCTCCATTATTCATTGTCTTCATCCATCCATTGCCTACCTTTTAGTTTATCACCCTGACTTACTACTTGACTAGTGACATGGAGGATCTTTTCCCCACTGTAGCCTCTGTATTCGATGAGCTTCCCTGTTTATTGTGTCTCGGCTCTGAGTTGGTGACAAAACTTACCTATGATGAGTTGGAGTTCCTTGTGAATTCCCCCTAGTCACTAAAGTTGTATTGGCTAAACCTGAAACTTTAGTGCTGCCATGAATACAAAATCTGGAAAAAATGAAATGTTATATCTAAACACACATGAATGAAAGGCATGCCAAATGAAAATGGCCATGAAAATAAAATGTTATATCTTTTGGAAATGTAAATACCTAGGTAAACAAGCTGTCTTTGACACACCTAGAAGTGCTCAGGTAAACAAGTGCCTTAAAAACACACCTACAGCAGAAAGCCTAAAATAAATGTAAATCTATGCAATGTGTTTATAAACACACATAGATCAAGGCTATGGAAACTTCAGGCCCAAAAAGCAATGTAACTTAAATGCTATATCTAAATTATTGCTGGCCTCATTTGTATTATGGATTGTGCACGTCTGTTAAAGGTGAATAAACCCTCTTTGAACAACTCATCCATTTGTGAGACACTGCCATTCCCTGTGTTGTTGCTCATTCAGTATATACTATGGTGTGTATTCCCTTTTCCTTTGCCAAAGTGTCACAAAGTTAAGTCAGTCAAGTCATCCCTTAGCCTAGCCAGTTATTTTAGCCTTCACCCTTCACTAGCAAATTGATCACAGCTATGAAGTGAGTATGATCTTGAAAGTCTAGTCTGAGTAATAATAATAATTAATGACATTATATATTTGGATTTCGATCGCCAGTAATGATTACTTTGTGTTATAATTGTTATTTGAATAAGTTGTAGAGCATGCACTAACCTATGACACTTTACAGCAGCTTCTGATGATGGTCTGAGTTATATTTGGTCATGTTGACTTGGTCAACCATAGGACATGAGATGGTTGGACCTTGTGATGATATGGATAGATGATATATGGTCTATGTACATGTACATGATGATTCTATGCAGCAGATACAGGGTTATGATGATGATTTATGGTTTACAGCATTATTTGATCAGTTACAGATTATTATTATTTCACCTGTTTCGATATATTGGATATATTTTATGATTAGGCAGAGACTCATATGGTGTATGAGTACACATCTTGGATGGATTTGGACCTTTTGAGTCCAATGAGATAGTTTGTTTTCAGTTCCGGGCACTTACAGTGATGACTGAGCCTCAGTCGGCTATCCCAGTGCAGTTTTGGTCTGTCAGAGACCCTGTCAGAGCAGAGAGGATTTTTATTTGGTTGACCTAGGGCGTTGTGCTTGGAGGGGGTGGTCCAGCCACTTGTTTTTACCATATTACCCCCCTCCCGGAGACACTGGTGCCCTCACCTTGACAGCGCAGGCACTCCAAGATACAGTTTGGGGCAGTTTCACGCTTCCCGAGGCATTTCAGGATTGGTAGAAATGGCTATTGAGGAATTCGATTTGGGCTACTGAGGCAATGTCTTGGCATGGGATGATCAATGATGATGGATTGATGTCTTCCACACCTCCTCCAGCAGTTTCAGCTTCATTGGGACCCGCATCCATCACTTATGGCACTTTCTGATGATTTCTGAGGTCTTTTGAGGCCTACGATTTGTCCATAGAGGCACAATTTGGTAGATTGATGACTACTTTCTTATTATTGTGCTATGGGGATTGACCAAGGGTGGCTAAAATTACGCCTTGGACCCACCATAAGCTTCTTATTATATTTTGTCATCATGATATGGTGGGATTCCCCTCTTCTAGGGCGATTTTGTCCACTTATGTTATATTTTATGAGTGATCCATGTATTTTATTCTTGAGCTCATCTCAACCATTGATTAGACATTTGTATCTTTTAATCTTAGCCACTCATTCAAAAAGTGGTTAGGATTTTTGATGCCTCTCCTTCCTATTTAAAGGAGAGAGCTTCTCATTGTAAGGGGACTTGTGGCTCTGGATTATTGGAATAGAAAATTATTATTGCATCTATCTCCAGTGTTGTGGTGAATGTTTTTGGTGTTCGTTCGTTGGTTCTTCCTTTGCACTGAGTTATTGGAGATCTTGTTTTGCCATATCTTTTGTACCACGTTTTTGCATCTACAGGTGGAGGCCAATTTGCTTTGAGGAGGAAGTATTGGTAGGGGAAGACTCTCCCTACTTCTTCTTTGGATCTCTTCTTTGGTAACAGGGAGTATTACTGTCCCAGGACCTTCTATTTCATGTTACTATTGCATTTTGCTTGTATTTCCTCCATATTTGGTCTTACTGATTGAATCGCTATTCCTTGGTTTGACAGGTAGAGGAGGTCGCACTTGTGGGCTAGGGCATCAATTTGGCAAGCAAAATCAACCATCTCTCATTTGATCTCTACGGGAATCTTCCTCAACATTAAGGCATCTCTCTTCATCACTCAGGTATGATCTCAAGGTAATTTCTATCTCCATGATCTATCCACTTGTCTTAAATATTTCAAACTCTAATTAATCAAAACCCCCATTGTTACATTTTCTTAGATCTACTGAGATCTAGTGGGTTGTTGGGTATAATATTGAAAACCCACCTCTATAGTATCCACGGCATCCAGGATCTATAGTTTGGTGAGGATTGGCCTTCATTCGATCCCCTTCCAGAGCCAACTTGGCTTCCCCAAGTGAGGGCGCACTTCTTGGAGAGTTGAGTTGACCTAGATCTAGTTGATGGGTAGTTGAGATTTTAATTGATTCATGATCTACACATCCTAAAACCTACCCCTAGACTCTTACTTTGGCAATTTCTACCTTGTGGGCCCTATTCCACATTTTCAGGGATTTAATCCCCATTTTGGACCACTTGGTATCTTCAAACTCAGATCTAGTAAGATCTAGCCATTGGATTGCCTTGAAATTGTAGATCCACACTCTCACTTGATCAACCTACTTGGATCTAAAATTTGGATGTCATTGGACTTGTCTTGATCCCATTTATCCCACATTTTACCCTCCTTGGGCAAAGTTGCACTTCCTTAGAGATTGGAGTTGGTCCACTTCTAGGACGTGGGTACATGAGATTTTAGTGGATTTGGAACGAGCATAATTCAAAACCCAGGTCTAGTTGGTCACTTCATCAAATCTTGCCTTGGGGATAGAATTCCTTGTTTTAAGGGATTGTGGCCCACTTAGGTCAAACCTTGAATCTCTAGATCTAGACCTATTCATCCATCAAACCTTTATTGCCCACTTGTCTCATGCAATAGGAGTCATCAACCACAAGTTAATTTCATTTGACTCCATTATCCCAATTCCCAAGGCACTGATCTCTCTCCAAGTCAATTTGACTTTCCTAGATTGTTGGATTAACTTGTGGTTTGATCCTTGTTTGGTGGACTAAACCCTTTGATGTCATCATACTTCATGATCAAGCTTGTCACTTGTACTAGTTAGCCCCAATTCAACCCCTAAACTACCCTGCATTGGACACGGTTCCCAAGGCAGTGGATTTTCTCACATTGACTAGTACTATAATCTTGGATCTTATTTTCAAATACTATAAGTCACTCACACATCAACAATGAACCAAAGCTAAACTCATTGAACCCCTCACTTATCTTGTGACTTCATCCTTCGGTCTAGGATAAACCATACACCTTCTTTCACTTAGTCTTAACTTGATTTGGTGTCTTGGTTTGATCTCTCCTATCGGGAGTAGATCAGGTCTCCCCCTTTGTTGTTTGGGCTAGATAACATAAAGCGAAGGTTGCCTCGACTGGCGTGACAACCATCTATTGGAGGTCGAGGTGATCGTGGTTGCACCTTTTGAGTTGCCCTTCCCTATTGCCATCCATCAATGGATACATCCATAGGGGTAACTACAGTTTAGGTGATAACACCTCCCTTTATGCCATAAAATGTCATTTCTCCATTCAAATTTGGGATGTTGCGTCACATTATTGATGATGGAACAAGCTTCAAGGTCCTTGGTGTATTCTATGCGTATTTCTTCCACCCATTCAGGAATTACGACTGATACTGCATATGATAATACTTCTTCGTCTTTTTGTGATAATGCATCGGCAACAACGTTATCCTTTCCTTTTTTGTGTAGTATCTCCATATCGAAGGCGGCAATCTTTTCTATCCATTTTTGTTACTCTGTAGATAGGGTTTTTTGTCGAAGTAAGTATTGCAGACTATTGTGATCAGTACATATCAAAAATTTACTACCCAATAAGTATTGTCGCCATTTTGCTAATGCATGAATGATAGCGAGCATCTCTTTATCATATGTAGACTTCAATCCTTCCCTCTTGTTGAGCTTCCGGCTTTCAAAAGCAATAGGATGGTCATTCTGCATCAAGACTGCACCTATTCCACCACCTGAAGCGTCACACTCAACCACGAATGGTTTTGTGAAGTCGGGAGTTGCCAACACTGGTGTGGATGTCATAATCTTTTTTAGGGTTTGGAAACATTCCTCTGCTTTGTCACTCCATTGGAAAGAATCTGATAGTGGTGTTGTTAGATGTGCATAGTTTTTGACGAACCTTCTGTAATACCCTGTTAGGCCTAAAAAACCTCTTAATTTGGATATATTATTAGGTTTTGGCCACTCTGTAATTGCCTTGATTTTGTTTTGATCTACTTTAACTCCCTCATTGGAGATGATATGACCGAGGTATTCGACTTCTTCCTTCCCAAAACTGCATTTTGACATTTTCATGTAGAACTGATTTCCTTCTAAGAGTGAAAGTACAAGCTCTAAGTGCTTAAGATGCTCCTTCCATGTCTTACTATAGACAAGAATATCGTAAAAAAAAACCAGTATGAACTTTCTTAGGTGTGGTCGAAAAAGCTCATTCATGGTTGATTGAAAGGTAGCGGGCGCATTTGTTAATCCGAATGGCATCACATTGAATTCATAGTGGCCTTCATGAGTTCGAAAGGCTGTCTTTGCTACATCTTCTAATCTTACCCGAATCTAGTAATATCCAGATCTTAAGTCCAATTTGGAAAAATATTTGGTGCCATGGAGTTCATCCAACATCTCATCTATAAATGGGATGGGAAACTTGTTTTTTATCGTTATTTTGTTTAGTCCCCGATAATCTATACATAACCTGAAGGATCCATCTTTCTTTCGAACCAATACTATCGGGGCAGCATATGGGCTCCTACTTCTGGTGATGACTCCACATCTTAGTAAGTCTTGAATTAGCCTTTCTATTTCCGTCTTATGATGGTGAGGGTACCTGTATGGTTTGACGTTCACAGGCACTGAATCTGGCTTAACCTCGATTATGTGCTCTATTCCTCTTTCTGGTGGTAATTGCAGGGGTAGATCTTGGAATACCTTCTCATACTTCTGGATTAATTCTAGAATTTTTGGTTGTTGGTCGTGGGCCAACTCTGCTGCTAGCATCTCTATTTGATGACATTGTACGACTAATGTTGGTGCCCCATTGCGAATTAATTTCTCCATTTGTCGTGACGATATAATTTGGGTAGGCGGTGGCTGGAATCCATACAACTTATATTTTCTTCCTTCCCACTTGAATTTAATAAATTGTTTTTGGTGATTTGCGGAATAAGTACCTAATGTATGTAGCCATTGAATTCCGAAGACAACATCTACTCCTCCGAGGGGTATTGTATAGAAGCTAGATTCTGTGTTATAATCATTTATTTGCAACTTAACTTTGTGACACTTCCCAATACCATCAATTTTTTTTCCATCTGCTACCATAACCCTTATATCTGTTGCTGGATATACAAACAAGTTTAGTTTTTTTGCAACATTTACGTCTATAAAATTATGAGTGCTACCTATATCTATAAGTACGGTGACATTCTCTTTCCTCACATGCCCCTTTAATTTCAAGGTTTGTAGTTGTGCGATGCCTGTTATTGCGGCTAGAGATACCCTGGGCATTGTCTCTTATGAATCTGTGTTGACATCATTATTTTCTTCATTGCTAACTTCGTCTTTGGAATCGCTAGTGGCTGAAACTTATGATTCTCTTTCAGCTTCACAATTATACAATTTTTTATTGTTGCATCAGTGACCTTTTTCCCATTTATCTCCACAATATCTACATGTATTCACCCATTTCCTATCTGGGTCCTGATGTTGTTTCTCGCCTTCCCTCAAGTGAGGTGGTACATACTTGTTCGTCTTTTCTGTAGCATTCCTATCTGATCTTTCATTAAAATATCTATTTGATCTGTCTGGTTTTGTAAAGGAAGGTTTGTTGACCTTGTTCTTTTGTTCAATCAATTTGGTTGCTTGTCTGGCATCTTCAATAGTTTGGGGTCTCCATAGTTTTAACTCGTTACGAATGTAATCTTTTAACCCACCGATGTACATTTTTAGTAGTTGTTCTTCTAAGAATTCGGTTTGTCTTGTAGCCAATACTTCCCATTCATGAGTATAGTCGTTCACATTTCCTTTTTGTTGAAGATGGACGAATTTAGTATACAGATTATCTTCTTCTTCATAGTGGAACCTTTTTAATAACGCTTGAGTAAAATTTGTCCAACGAAAAGAGTGAGCATTACACTTTCCTGACCAACATAGGAACCAATCATAAGCTTCTTCATCTAGGTTATTAGCGGCGGTCATTATTTTTTCTCTTTCGCCTAATGGGGGGTTTGATTCGAATATGCCCTCCATTTTATTAATCCAAATGATGGCGCCTCTATGGGTTTTTCCGTCATATTTTGGTAATTACTTTTTAATTTTTTGAAAATCTCTCTTCGGTCCCTTTTGGTTATCTATACCTCTAAGGAAAGAAGATTCCGGTCTTTCTTGCTCTGTCCTTGATTCTGGAGCCATTTCGTTCAATTTTTTCATAATCTGGCTAAACATGATATCATTTTTCGCTTCCTTTGCATCTCTTTCATCCTTCTCTTGTTCTCTTATGACCGCAAGATTATCTAATCGATTTTCTATCCTTTCTAATCTTGTATCAAACTCGTCCATTTTAATGTGTACTAAATCTTGTCCTTCCTCTATTTGGTTCAGATGAGCTTGTACGTTCTTTAATTCTCCCTTCTGGTTAACTATCTCCTTGTTCATCTCTTCGTGGGGATACATAAGTCTGTCTGGCAGAATCCATTTTTTTAACAATAATAATTTTATTATTATTATTATAAAATATATATTTGTTTGACTGTGGTAAATCCTGTGGACGGGGTCTGTGGCCTAACAGGTAGAAAACGTGGGATGGAAGCGAGATGGATAGGAGAGAGACGGGAAGCGTAGAGAACTGGTGGAGATGGACGTGCGTGGTTTGTGGGCGATGTAGGGTGGAGGAAGGGTCGTGGTCTGTTTCGGTCAACGAGGGTTATGGAAAGAGAACGAAAGAGGCAACGAGGGCAAGCTCGGCGGCAGAGGACAGGGGCTGCGATGTGAGCGCGACGGGAAGTAATGAATGACGGCGATGGAAAGAGCGTGGCCTAGGCACGAGGGAGGAGAAGGGAGAATGCCGCACAGGTCATGGAAAGGAGGTTCCGCGAGGGAGGCAGTGTGGAGGGGAGTTAGGCGGGGAGCTGCGGGGAGCAGACGTGGAAACAGACGACAGTGGAGTCGGGAGTCAGACGCGGAAGCAGACGACGGTGGAGTCGGGGAGCACGCGCGGAAGCCGACGCGGAAACAGACGATGATAGACGCGGGAAGCAGACAGTGGAATGGTGAGTGCGAGGACGACATGAAGCTCTGATACCACTGTTATCAAAAGTCGAAGACCATTTTGAATTAAATATTTATTTATTAATAAAAGATAAAGGATGAATTACAATGATCATTAGCCTGACTTTTATACGCTTGAGATGGTGACCATTTGTGTAGGGTCACCTCTTTTAGTTACATTTTTTTAATAATATTCTCACTTAAACTTGTTATAATAATAATAAAACTAAAATATACATAACATATGCTTTGTTATGAACACCCTGACCCAGTGCCTGACTGGATCTGAGACATGTTCACCTGATTTCTGCAAAGCATATATTGAGGTACTTGAAGGGTACAGTTGACTACGGGCTCAAGTATGACGCGAATCAGAAGATTAACCTGCAGGGTTATGTTGATTCGGATTGGGCCGGCAGTGCCGCCGATAGGAAGAGCAATTTGGGATGTTGCTTCAGTATGGGATCCGGTATGATCTCCTGGTTTAGCAGGAAGCAGTCGTGCGTGTCACTGAGTACAGCCGAAGCAAAGTATGTTGCAGCTTGTTCGACTAGTTGTGAGGCAGTATGGCTTAGGAAGCTACTGTCAAATTCATTTGATCTCCAGTTAGAGGCGACTTGTATCTTCTGTGACAACTAGAGTTGCATGAAGTTGATTGAGAACCCGGTTTTCCATGACAAGTCGAAGGACATTGAGATCGAGTACCACTATATCTGGGATATGGTGCAGATAGGAGCAGTGAAGCTCCAGTATATAGTGACAAACGAGCAGATAGTCGATGTGTTGACCAAGCCGTTAGCCAGAGTGAAGTTTGAGTACTTCAAAGAGAAGCTTGGTCTTCTCCAGATTGAGGTTCCTCCTAAGAGAGAGTGATGAGACCGAAAGACGCAAATGCACTTGTTCTCGCATAGTGGAAGACACAGGTTGTCCATTGGGACGTAATGCAGTTGGTGTGCCTCGGGCTGTACTCCCATGCTGGAGAAGATAGAGGCATTCTCGCACGATGGTAGGCGTAGGTGGTCCTTCAATGTAATGCATTTAGGATGTTAAATTAATGTAACTTCAAAGAATATTCTACTTGTACTTTATTATTGTAACTCCGTCGAGGATGTTTTACCCCCGTTCGGAGATGTCATTATTATATTTGGTCATGTAAAAAGTCATGAGGTAAAGCCTCCATTGTAAGTCGGGTCGTTAGTACCCTAAAGAATGTAATATAATATTATTTGAGTCTTTCTAGGATAGGTCGGCCCACTCAGTTAAAGTGAGGCCGACCTAGCTAAGATAAAAGTCAAGTAAAAGGTAAAGCATAAATAGAGAGTGAGTTCCTCTCATTTGTACCATCACTCACTTGTGCAATTCGCATTAGAGGAGAGAGAGAGATATCTGCGAAGGAGGAGGAGGATTGGCTTGGGTCTAGAGGTTGGGTTTGTCTCTCTTATTTGTGAGACCTATTTTGGGCATTGTACTTTGATCATCTATATTGAGGAAGTTCTTGTTGGGTTTTCTTCCCCTTGAGGGTTTTCCAGGGTATATTGTTTTGTGATTGTGTATCTTTCAGAGATCCTTATTATGCTGCTATTGTGAATAATGTATTGAATGCTAATGAAGTTGGAATTTAGTCTATAGTAGCATATAACCTTAACATGGTATCAAAGCTAACCTGAAAAGAGTAACTTTCACAAGGTAAAACTCTCACTCTCTGAAGTGAAAAATTAGGGCTTCTCATAGAAGTGGAATTTTTTAGTGCAATTCGCAGAGGGAAGTGCGCCTCTCCAAGAACGAAATTTTGGCACCAAGATCGAAGTTTTTCAATGGGCGAAACTCCCGGAAAGTCAAAACCCTAGTTTGACTCTGGACCAGAAAAAACCAAAAAACCAGAGAAAGCCAGAAACTGCAAACCAGAATTTTGCAAGTCAATTTTCAAGGGTGAAATTTTGGAATCTTCAGAAAACAAGTGTACTAGTATACTTGCCCCAGTCAAGCACATCTTTTGGTGAGTTCAGTTTTTATTTTGAGAAATTTTAATTTTTGGTTATTCCCTGCTCTTTGGGTTAAGATAGCACCAAGCACTAAGCTTGATGACAAGTTGGAAGGCATAGAGAACTTCCCTGCTTGGAAAGTATAGGATTGGACTCATCCCAAGATAGAATGATCTTTCAAAATTTATTAAAGAAGTTGTACCAGAACCCACGGAAGTTGAAGCCAAGGAAAAGCATGAGAAGGATATGATTAGAGCCAAGAGGATCATAGCAGATTCCATCAAGGATCATTTGATTCCACAAGTGTCCTCCAAGAAAACCCCAAAGGAGATGTTTTGATGCACTATCAAGAATGTATGAAGGGAGAAACATAAATCGAAAGACGAATTTGAGAACCCAACTCAAAAGCACGAAGATGAATCCAGGTGAATCTATCCAAGATTACTTTACTAGGGTTTCTTAATTCAAAGAACAACTAGAAGCAATTGGAGACAAGCTTGACGAAGATGAACTTGTGATGACTGCTCTCAATGGTCTCTCTAGACCTTGGGACTCTTTTATCCAGACAATGTGTGCAAGAAAGGAAAGTCTACTGTTTGAAGTTGTATGGGAAGAATGTATCCAAGAGAAGGCTAGAGTGGCAAATAGAGAAGCACTACTCAGAGATGATGATCAAGCAGCATAAGAAGGAGTTCCATCCTCCTAAGAAGTTTCAAAGTATAAGAAGGAAAACCACAAGCGAAGAGACTTCTCTTCTTATCAATGTTTCTGTTGTGATAATATGGGACATATTGCCAAAGATTGCTCAGAAAGAAAAGAAGAATGTAAGAAGAAGAGCAACATAAGACATCATGCTCATTTTGCCGAAGATGATGAAGAAGAAGAAGAAGAAGAAAGACCTCCCAAGAAGCTACCAAAGGAAAAAATCGAAGATTATGTTTTGTAATTGTGGTGCTCCAAAGCACTCACTCAAGCTTGATTCAGGAACTCTGATGATGGAGTAGAGTTCACCATCATACATTCCAATAATCCCTGCAAGGAGAGTAGGATCAAAAGAGATCCTACCAAACAAACAAAGATAAGTATTTGAATTGTCATTTTATCAAATTGTTTAAATGATTTTGTTTAGGTGTGTACATGTTTATATTCCTAGAAGTATAGTATGCGATTGCATTAATATGTGATGGGTAGGTAGCCTATGGTGCTATACAACATTCCATTGCTACTTATCTAGAGTGAAACCTATTTGCTGACATATTTGGAGTAGTGCACGCTCTTAATAATGTTCTAGTAGAAATGGAAGGCATCTAGAAAGTTACCATATGAATGTGGGATATGGATGAATGTTGTGTTGTTAGCTAAAGATAACATTATGACAGTGTGACCTATGTTTTTATGCATATGTTTTGGAAACTATGAAATGTTTCTAACCATGCTACTAAATTCGACTTGTAGGAAGTATCGTACATGATCACCTACAAATGAAGAATGATGAGACTTGTTCCATAGAACAAGTGACGATGGTCCAACTATAAACAAGACTAATGAAATCAAGCAAAGGAAGTCGACTATGACGAGATGTTGCTCTAGTAGCCAGACGCTTGGTGTAATCAATGAAGAAGAAGATATCAAGCAACCTCCAGGACTTAGAGAACCACATGTACGCAGATTGAAGAAGACTTTGTACGGGCTCAGAAGTGACCGATGGATAGAATGTTGAGATCAAGGATCACCTAGAGTGATGAGACATCAACCTTTTCTACAAGGTTGAAGATGAGAAGCTCATAGATGGGTGCAAGAGAGAACTTGCAACAGAGTTCAAGATCTTTATATCCAGTGACTTAGAAAGATGAATAAATGGATATACAAGATGGATGTATTGTGGCTCGTGGAATCGATTATGAAGAGACATTTTCTCCCGTAGCAAGGTACACTTCCATTAGAACCATCATGGCATTTGCAGCCACGATGAAGGGGAAGTTACACCAGATGGATGTGAAAACAACTTTCATTAATGGTGTCATTGAAGAGGAAGTGTACATAGAACAACAACAAGGATTTGAAGTTAAAAACAAAGAGACATATGTCTGCAAACTGAAGAATGCTCTGTATGGGTTGAAGCAAGCTTCAAGAGCTTGGTATGGAAGAATTGATAGTTTTCTGACGAGCTTGGGCTTTACCAAAAGTAAAGTTGATCCTAGCCTTTACTTCAAGATTATGAATGATGAACCAGTCATATTATTGTTATATGTGGATGACTTGTTCCTGACAGGTAATGAGAAGCAAATATCAGAGTGCAAGAAGAAGCTCGTTGCAGAATTCGAGATGAAAGACCTTGACTTGATGCACTATTTTCTAGGTCTCGAAGTATGGAAGAGCCCAAAGGGAATCTTCCTTAACCAAGGGAAGTATGCAGTAAAAATCTTGAAAAGATTTGATATGTTGAAGTGTAAAGCCATGGCCACACCCATGGATACCAACTTGAAGTTACTATCTGATACTTCGTCGGAATTAGTGGATGTGACTCTATACAAGCAGATTATTGGATCGTTGATGTATCTAATGAATACTAAGCCAGATATATGCTTTGTTGTGAACACCTTGAGTCAGTATCTAGTTGAGCCCAGACATGTTCACCTTGTAGTTGCAAAGCATGTGATGAGGTACCTAAAAGGTACAATAGACTATGGTCTCAATTATTCTAGAGATCATAAGTTCAGACTGTATTGTTATATAGATTCCGATTAGGCAGGAAGTGTCTCAAATAGGAAGAGCAGTTCAAGCGGATGTTACAGTATGGGGTCAGCCATGATTTCATGGCTAAGCAGGAAGCAATCCAGTGTTGCCCTCAGCACTACAAAAGCAGAGTATATTGCAGCCTGTTCTGCCATTTGTGAAGCTATATGGCTTTGGAAGTTGTTATCAGGTCTATTTGATCTAGAGTTGGATACCACATTGATTCTATGTGATAACCATAATTGTATAAAGATGACAGAGAACCATGTGTTCCATGATAGGTCAAAGCACATAGAAATACAGTATTTCTACATCTGTGATATGGTGCAAAAGGGAGCTATAAAGCTCTAATATGTGAGCATGGGTGAGCAGGTTGCAGATGTGTTGACTAAGCCTATGTCCCTTGTGAAGTTTGAGCACTTCCGAGACAAGCTTGGTGTAGTCCGTAAGGACTTTCCTCGAAAGGGGGAGTAGTGTTGATGATATTGTGGTGCAGTGGGATTGATCATCCCTAGACAGTGATACCGTAATTTCGAAAAGAAGGATAGTCTTAAATGTTGATCCTGAGTTGCAATGGGATTAATCATCCCTAGACAGTGATCCTGTAATTCCGAAAGGAAGGATAGTCTTAAATGTTGATCCTGAGTTGCAGTGGGATTAATCATCCCTAGACAGTGATCCCGTAATTCCTAATGGAAGAATAGTCTTAAATGTTGATCCTTGGACTGAATCCCTGGTTCCGAAAGGAAGGATTGTCCCTGATCCCAATTTCGAAAGAAAGGATCACTAGTGTTGTTGGACTGAATCCCTGGTTGCGAAAGGAAGGATTGTCCATGATCCCTAGGTTTGAAAGGAAGGATCACTAGTGTAGTTGGACTGAATCCCTGGTTCTGAAAGGAAGGATTGTCCATGATCCCTAGTTCCGAAAGGAAGGATCACCAGTGTTGTTGGATTGAATCCCTGGTTCCGAAAGGAAGGATTGTTCATGATCCCAGTTCCAAAAGGAAGGATCACCAGTGTTGTTGGATTGAATCCCTGGTTCCGAAAGGAAGTATTGTCCATGATCCCTAGTTCCGAAAGGAAGGATCACCAGTGTTGTTGGACTGAATCCCTAGTTTCGAAAGGAAGGATTGTCCATGATCCAAATTCCGAAAGGAAGGATCACTAGTGTTGTTGGACTGAATCCCTGGTTCCGAAAGGAAGGATTCTCCACGATCCCAATTCCAAAAGGAAGGATCACCAGATTTGTTGGACTGAATCCCGAGTTCCGAAAGGAAGGATTGTCCATGATCCCAGTTTCGAAAGGAAGGATCACCAGAGTTGTTGGACTCAATCCCGAGTTCAAAAAGGAAGGATTGTCCATGATCCCAGTTTCGAAAGGAAGGATCCTGAGTTCCGAAAGGAAGGATTGTCCATGATCCTAGTTCCGAAAGGAAGAATCACCAAAGTTGTTGGACTGAATCTCGAGTTCTGAAAGGAAGGATTGTCCATGATCCCAGTTCTTAAAGGAAGGATCACCAGAGTTGTTGGACTGATTCCTGAGTTCCTAAAGGAAGGATTGTCCATGATCCCAGTTCCGAAAGGAAGGATCACCAGAGTTGTTGGACTGTATCCCAAGTTCTGAAAGGAAGGATTGTCCATGATCCCAGTTCCGAAAGGAAGGATCACTAGAGTTGTTGGACTGAATCCCGAGTTTCGAAAGGAAGGATTGTCCATGATCCCAGTTTCGAAAGGGAGGATCACCAGAGTTGTTGGACTGAATCCCGAGTTCCGAAAGGAAGGATCATGTGTCTTGCAAGTGATGATGCTCTTGATGATATTCCAGTACTGTAGATGAGGATGCTCCAATGTTGTAGATAATGGCGTTCCAGTACTGTAGATGAGGATGCTCTAGTGCTGCAGATGATGATGTTCCAGTGTTGAAGATGAGGATGCTCCAGTACTGCAATTGTTCCAATGCTAAAGATGAGGATGCTCCAGTGCTACATATATTCCAGTGTTGAAGATGAGGATGCTCCAATGCTGAAGAAGATGATGATCCAGTGTTGAAGATGACGATGCTCCAGTGCTGTAGAAGTTAATGCTCCAGTGCTGAAGATGAGGATGCTCCAGTACTGGAGATGATGATACTTCAGCTCTATACTAAAGATGATGATGTTGTTGAAGAACTTCCAATGATTTATAGATGTATCAACCAATGTTCCAGGTGATGTTGTTGATGATGCCCCTCCTCCCTCCGATGATGTTGTGTAGAGTTACACATGCAGAGTTGTTGTCAGTAGAATACCCTTCTTGTAAAGCGGGAGTGTTGAATTAATGTAACTTCAAAGAATATTCTACTTGTACTTTATTATTGTAACTCCGTCAAGGATGTTTTACCTCCGTTCGGAGATGTCATTATTATATTTGGTCATGTAAAAGTCATGAGGTAAAGCCTCCATTGTAAGTCAGATCGTTAGTACCCTAAAGAATGTAATATAATATAATTTGAGTCTTTTTAGGAGAGGTCGACCCAGTCAGTTAAAGTGAGGTTGACCTAGCTGGGATAAAAGTCAAGTAAAAGGTAAAGTATAAAAAGAGAGTGACTTCCTCTCATTTGTACCATCACTCTCTTGTGCAATTTGCATTACAGGAGAGAGAGAGATATCTGCGAGGGAGGAGGATTGGCTTGGGTCTAGAGTTTGGGTTTGTCTCTCCTATGTGTGAGACCTATTTTGGGCATTGTACTTTGATCATCTATATTGAGGAAGTTCTTGTTGGGTTCTTCCCATTGAGGGTTTCCTAGGGTATATTGTTTTGTGCTTTGTGATTGTGTATCTTTCAGAGATCCTTATTATGCTGCTATTGTGAATAATGTATTGAATGCTAATAAAATTAGAATCTAGTCTATAGTAGCATATAATCTTAACACCAAGTAGATGGCAAATTCCTTCCAAACACCTTAAAGCATAGATCAGTGCCTCTAATGGAATCAAACACGCAGTAATAGAGAGAGTTAGGATGGTGCTTATATAGTAGTTTTGGCAGTTTTGTAGGTCTGTTTAGGGTTAAAAAAATTAGGTCGAGGATTTCATGCCTAAAATTTTAAGCCCGCGAGAATTTAGGGCCAAAATTTTGGTATCGCGAAAATTTAGGGCTAGAATTTCGGGGCTGCGAGAATTTAGGGCCACGAGAATTTAGGGTTGAAATTTTAGCGCCGCGAGAATTTAGGTCTGAAATTTTGGGTCACGAGAATTTAGGGCCGTGAGATTTTAGAGCCGAAATTTTAGGGAGGCCAAAAAAATAAAACATAAAATTATTTTTAGGGTTTTTTATAAAATTGCAAACCTAATTCTACCATGAAAATGCAAAATTACACATGAAAATGCAAGTTTAAATTAACAATAATATTTACAAAAATTCAAACTAGAGTTTGATGCAAAGAAAATGGACAAACTTAGGGTTGTAATGGATGTTACCCCAAACCCCAGCCTTAGAGGAAGGTGACAAGCCTTCCTCTTGGAGTTAATTATCCTTGCTACTAGGGTAGGGCTTCTTGAAACAACCTCTAGGGCTGGTTTCAAGGGTCTAAATTAGGGAAAAGTTGGAGCTCCAAGGCCAAACTTTGTTGAAACCTCCTCTTGAGAGCGTTTTTAGTATGCAATGAGGATAGAATAGCAAGCAAAAGCCTTATTCAAAGAGAATGAAGCCCTAGGGTTACCATTCAATCCTTCAAGATGCAAAATTGACCTACCATTCATCAAGCAAACCTTAAAAATGTAAAAGACTAACTTGAGCTTGAGTTATTCCAACCATTCTAGCATCCACAAAGCATTAGCAAGACAAAGAAAGCATCTAACTTCATCCAAGAGCAAGAAGAATCATCTCTCAAGAGATGCACATCAATTCATAAGGCCCTTCTAGGGTAAAAGTGTAACATAATGAATTTTATCCCATAAGTTGTTATGTTAAAATGAAGTGAGGAGAAGCGTATTTATACCTTTCTCTCACTTTACAAAAATAAAAAAAATATCTAGGCTGACATGCCTTTTTAAAATATCAATTTGAAATTATAAATGTCAACTTAAAATTAAAACAATAATAATATAAAATAATCAAATATGTGGATAATTTGGAGCATTTTGTTGAAATATTGTAACTTCTAAGAATATTCTATTTCTACTTTATTATTCGAAGATGTTTATTCCTCCGTCGGGACATTATTATATATCCGGAGATGTTTATTCCTTCGTCGAGATGTTATAACTAGGGTTATTAGACTTCCTTAGTGGGGTCGGCCCTGAGTTAAGTTATTAGGGGTTATTAGACTCTCCTAGGAGAAGTCGGCCCAGTTAGGGTTAAAAATCAAGTGAAGTACAGTATAAATAGAGGAGGTGTGTTTCTCATTTAACACACACTCACTCACTTGTGAAACTCGCATAGGCGATGTTGCCAACTAAGTTGTACTTGGTTGGATTATCAAGCGAGCGGGCAGAGTGGAACATGATACATGTTCATTTTTGGTGATTTGATATCCAGCTGGCCTTTTAAAGGCCCCCGTTTTTAAAACTTTCCACATGTCCATGCCCCTGCGGGGTTTGTAACAAAACGTACTAGCATGGTGTTTTGTAAAAGACTTGGTTCCCTAGGACTTTTTGGCTAAGTCAGGTATTCCAAGGAGTTTTTTCACCTATCTATTATGTCTTGCATTAGTGCATAACATAATTAATGGGTTTTTCTCCTGCTCCTCCAAAGCTGGAATGCGTGGGGAGGCTGACGGGCCTTAGGGGATTGTTAAAGTCTATGGGTCAATGTATATGAACATGCTAGGCGTTAATTTTGAGTCATATGGACATGTGCTAAGTCCCCCTAGGTTGTTTTTAATTTTTCGGCGAGTTTTATTTTTTTTCGTAAATTGGGCCATTTTTTAATGGTTCAATTAAAAAAATTGTAATTGGCCTATAAGGGGCGTCTGGAGGTATTTTTTGCCTTAGGGGTGCTCGTTTTCTAACTCAGAGCACCCCCTAAACCCCTAAACCCACTCTTTCTAATGTTTGGGTGATTATTTTTCCACAAAAATCCAAAAAAGTCAAAAAACCCCAAAAAGTCATAAAAATTTGAAAAAGTGAAAAAATGACTTAATAAAAATATTAAATTTTGGGAGTGATTTATGGACTGATTTTTTCAGCTATGTTTTAGGAGTTGTAAGAGCTGATTTTGGAAAGATTCCGGGCAGCTATATTAGTGGGATTACTTCCCCATTTGAGGGGGGCATATTTCCCAAAATTGGGCCCCTTCAATCATGGAATTTGCAGCTATGTTTATGGGCTGTCACATGGCTGATTTTTAGCTGATTTGGGGCTGATTTTGGCAGCCCATTACGTGGGAGTGGGCAGCCCCATTTTCTCCACGAGTTATGCCACTCGTTCCACCCATTTCTCTCCATCTTTGGCTATTTAAACATGGCTGCCCACTTCATTTTCTTTAGAGTGAGAATTGGAGCAAGAGACTTATGATTGTAATATTTTTCTCATTTGAATAAAAGAAGACTTTGGAGGTCAGCTTGTGGTGTTTTGTCATATGTGGATGTAATATCTTGATTCCTTTTCCAAGATGACTTGTGCATAAGTTTCATTCTTCAAGGGTGTGGTGTGCTCATCGGAAAGATTGTTACCAATCTATGAGATAAGTTGTTTTCAATTTGTTTATTGTAGCAGCTTAGTGATGTGTGCTTGGTAAGAGATTATTTTTGTATCTTTCATTTGTTTATGGATATGCAATAGTAGTTTCTTGTGAGTATACATCTACACTTAATATTTTTTTTGGTAAGATTTGTGATGTGCAGGTGTTTTCTTGAGTTGGCAAGAAGGAGGATCTTGTTTGTTTCCCCTTTTTACTAATCACTGTTTGCAGATATAGTCCCTTCAAACATCACTAAACCATCTTCAAAGCTTCGATTTTCAACAAGGATTTGTTCCATCTCTCTCTCTCTCATTCAAGAAAAAATCAAATTTTATGGTTACTAGTTACTAATCAAAAGTGGGTCTGATTTACATACTGCTGATAAAAACTTAAATAAATCAGATTCTGTCATCAAGAAGTTTTATTCTTTCATTTCATAAAGAGTTTATTGTTCATAGATCAAAGCTTCTTGGTTATCTAGCACTTTCTTTTCAAAAACTGGTTTAAGTTGTCAAAATCTTTCAAGTTTTTCTGAAGTAGTATTAGATCTGATTTCAAAGTATTACCTGGCTGCCCTAGAGCTTGAAATTTGCAGCCATTAAAGGCTAGCAAAGATCCCAAGTAGACAAGCCCCATAGCTTGTTTTGCTTGGTTACTTTTCGTCATTTTTACTTAGTTTTTAACTTAGAATTTTTTGGGTTTTTTAGGAGGTGTTCCAAAGACACTCTTAAAGTGTTTTTGGGCATCTTATACTAATAATTGCTTGCTGGTTTGCAGCAAAAGACGAACAGGTAGGAGGAGGTGCTGTCGAAATTTCGAAGATCCAGGCAATCCGGAGAACCAATTTTCATATTTTTGCAAAACCGGTCAATTTTTTCCTCAAATTTTGTAAGCCACCAAGTCACATTAAGTGGACTGGGACACTTCTCTAAAATCATTGTAAACATTTTTAAACGAGAGCAAGTGGGCTAGCCAGCGCCCATACCCCATCCCCCCAGGGGTGGCCTGTGTCGTCTCATTTTCATGGCGTGATTGTTAGAGTAGTTTATTTCTTTGTTTTCCGGCTTTTAATAAAATAAATTAGGATTAAAATAAACCTTGTTGGCCCGTTCCACTGGCGGGCCACAAGTTCACTCACAACCTAGTTTTTTTCACATTTTTTTTACAACTCATAACGCCCCCCTTGCTTTCCCGAAGTAGGGTTTTGTATGAGGGCTTGCCCGAAATACATGCCTGAAAAGAGACTCCTGGGGTTCTAAAAAGGATAAAATTTGGTTCATAAAATTTTATAAAAATACCAAGGTCTTCTCCCGTATGCTCTATGGCCAACTTGCAGCTCAGTCTGATCCAGTTGGTACACACCAGAAAGGAGGGGATGACTAGTAATAGGACTTAACACCACCCCAATAAAAAATCCTTTTTGTGAAAATCCGGCACAACACGCATTTTGTTGTCGTGGGCAAATTTCCCAGAAGGCTTGGGATAACACTGGATAGTGACCTCTTGGAAACCGTTAGGCTTGCCCTCGTTGGTATAGCATCTGAACACCTCCTCGAGACTCCGATTCAGCCCAAAGCCTGAGAGGGAAGCCACGCTTCAAAATTCCGGACATGTTCCCCCGTACCTTGCGTATATCGGGAACCCACCTGCCTTAATAAAAAGATCACCATCACATTAATTTTTAAAATAAACCAAGAACACTCCACAACATTTACCTTTTCTGTTTATGCATTTGTTATTTGACTCCATAATAAGGCACTGGTCTTGTTGCAAATTTCATTTTATATTATTGACTAGTATGCAGTTTAAATGATGGCTATTTTAAAATGAGAGCAAATGATAAATGATTGTTTTATTTGATCAAAGTGTATGTTGTCTGTTCTTGGTTATCAAAAATATTTCCTAACTCCTAGATTAGACGTCTTAGTTTCTTTTATTTTTTAGGGTCCACCCCCTTTGGCTTCGCTAGGAAAGCCTAGACGGAGGAGTCGAGTCCCAAGTGACAGCACTTGACTCTGACTTGCCCCCAAGGCCACACAAGTAGCTTGAAGACTTCTGCTGCGTTTTCCCAGGTGTGGAACCAGGCGGCAACAGGCGAGAGAGAGATTTGCGAAGGAGGAGAAGGAGCTCTTGTTTGGGGATCACGTCTTTGTATTTGTTGATCATCTATATTGAGAAAGCTTTGTTGGGTTTTCTACCCCATGAGGGTTTACCAGGATAAATCTGTGTCTATCTTGTGATTGTGTTTCTTTCAGTGATCCTTATTATGCTCTTGTTGTGAATTTTATGCTAAACTTAACATGGTATCAGAGCTAGCCTAAATAGGACATCTTTCACAAGGTGAAAATCTCTCTCTTCTTCCTCCGTGAGAAATTAGGGTTTCTACAAAAATTGAAATTTTTAGAATCTCAGAGCATAGCTAGATTCTCCTCCTCAAAAACGAAATTTTTGAGTGGATAGAACCCCGGGATAAGTCAAACCCTCGTTTGACTTTGTTGTCCGCCAGATTGCACACCAGCAGCGGAAATCTTTCGAAAGATGTCTCCCTCACTGGAAGTGGGGAGAGGTGTGGCCTTGGGGGCAAGCAATGAGCCAGGTACTGTCACCTGAATCCCAGCTCCTCCGTTTAAGCTAACTCCTAACGAATCCAAGGGGGGTAGTCCCTACAAAGAGTTTCACTAAGGCTCTTGTGTTTTTTAGGTTTTAAGTGTGAGGTGATGCGGATGGGTGTTATTTAGGATTTTTTGTATGATGGTGAGAACACAATTTAAAACACACAATCCACGTTGCAAATTTACGAGATACAATTTAGAAGATGAACAATATACTTTGACTTAGAATTAAAACAAAGCATCCACAAGATGAAGATCAAGCAAATGACAAGGACATATGGTCCAGATTCAGAAGATACATAAGAGTTTTTAAAGACCAATGCCAAATGGAGTTGAAAGAAATGCTTGTGATGCTGGAAAATGTAAGTCTCAGAGTAACTGTTTGTGAGATCGTTTTGAAATTGTTCTTGGTAAATTTTAAGTGTTTTAGGTGTTCTTGATTATTAGGCTAAAACCAAGGATATCAAAAGAATAAGACCTTAACCAGGAAAAATACTGGCAACCTCTTAGATGATAGGTCGGGAGTACCCAGATTCAGAGGATAAGTGTATAATGGCTAGACCACCCTCGAGTCTGACAGTGGATTCCCGGCACCACCTGTTTCAGGAAGTAACCTTAGTGATTTGATGTTGGTTTTGGATTTGGGTAAAGTTTTAATTATGTTATCACTTGTAAGTTTAGCAAGTCCTTCACCTTTCTGAGTACTAGTCCAACCGTTTCAGGTTGGCAGAGCATACGGGTGTTGGATAATCAACCAAAAATAAATTAATTAAGGGGGATGTGAGTTGAAATATTTTATTAATTAAGAGCACCGTTCAACTCTCCGATAGAGAGCGCTCTTGACTTAGTCTTAAGACTTTTATAATCTAAAATGCCTAATGCAAGGGGAAAATGCAAGTCTAAAAAATGCTCTCTGACAGAGAGTGCTCTTGACTTGGATTTGGCCAAGTTCAAGAGACTTTGTTTATTTTATTGTGAAAAGAGAGCAATTGTGTTGTAACTTGAAGAAAAAATGAAACTTTTGAATGGATTTGAAATAAGAAAAATAACTAATAACAAGATATTATGATGCTTTTAAAGATAACGGAAAGTAAAGTTTAGTGTTCTACCAACAGATTTACTCTAAGGTAGGATCCACCTCCAAACAAGGTCAACCTCTAAGAACCACTAGCACTTGAGAACTTTCCAGCTAGCTGAAATTTCGACTAAGGCAACAAACGGGGAGAGAGGAGTAACCACAAAGTTATGTGGTCCTGCCCTTGGGATGAAATCCCAAGGATACTACCTCCAGTCAAGACTTGGAAGAGAAAAAGTGAAGTAAAAGACTAATATAAAAAGTGAGGTAAAAGACTAATCTAAAAAGTGAAATGAAAGATCTAAGCTAACAAGACACAACACTTCCCCAAATGGGGAAGAAACCCAAAAAGTGGAGTACTCCTCCACTTGAACTTTTATCATGAGATTACAAATGCCTTGGGTTTCAAAACCTTGAAGGACTTTCGAGAATGAAGTAACTAAGAAAACAATGCCAGCTTTGGTAAGCTATTACAAAGGATAATGAGAAAATTTGGATCTTTCTTATGGTAGACAAATTTTTGATCTTGCAAATTCCGCTTTTGTCTTCTCCCTGGATTTAACCTTTGACCCTTTTTTAAACCTTGTCTTTACAAGTATCTCTCCTTCTTGAAGAAACCTACACAGACTCAAACAAATCTACAAAGCACCCATCAAACGTTAATAATAGAAAATATTTGAAACTAAGCACAAAACTAAGATCCAATCTTAGAGATGAAACTAGATATGAAATTAACAAACTAGTCTATATGCCCAACCACTCTTTTAAAATGCAAATTTTGACTTCTTCGAAATGAGATCTATTTACTTGAAAGAATAAACTAGATCCTAGAGCAAAAAATCAAACGAAGTACTACTTTGAATGAGACCTTTGATATGCCTATAGGCTACTTTTCAAATCATGAGCTCTTAGAATCAAAACTTTTAAAGATCTAAGCTTATGAAATTTGATCTAACAAATGCAAGACTTGGATTTATAAAACTATGGGACTTGAAACACACTACAAATTCCAAGTGAGAGAACCAAAATCGAAACTATGCGCAAGATTGTAAACTATAAAAGGAAACAAAACTAACGATGTAAGCATAGAACTTGTTTGATAAAGGAAACTAACATAGAACTTGATTGTAATGGCAATTTAACCAACTAACAAAAGAAAATAACTAACAAATGCTAATTTTAACAAGTTTTTGTGTGTTATTGTTTGTTTTTTTATGTGTATGTGTGAACAAGAAGGAGTGGCTGCCAACAAGTGGAAAATGGGACAGTCCAAAAAGTAAGATGGCTGTTATGACAGTGATGGGACAGTCAACAGGTAGGAGAATGGGGCAGCCAAAGGGAAGGGATAGCAGCAGTGAAAGAGGGCTGCTATGACTGTGATGGGACAGCCAACAAAATGGCTGTGGAAAGAAAGGAACAGTCAAGAAAATGGAGCAGCAGACTGTGGGTAATGGGCAACCTAAACAAATGAGGAAAAGATGCTGCCAATAGAGGACAAAGACAGCTAGTATGGATGGACGAATGAGGGATAAATGAGAAGAAAAACGAATGGGAAAGGTGAAGGTGGATGGTGGACAGCCAAAAGAATGGGCAGTATGGAGAGCTCGAAGAGATAAGCCCAAGGAAACAAGTAACCAAAGTTGAAAGTTTTTGTTTGAAAGGTTGATGGGAAGAGCTAAGATCTCCTTGTTGCTAATGTTTAACAAGTTGAGAAGCCTTTGATCTCAAGTAGAGTGAAGATGCACCTGCAAAAGACCTTGATCCTTGGATAACACCTGCAAAACCAATGTACTCAAACGAAAAACATAGATATATAGATGCATGTGCTAGATTGTTAGCCTTCTAGAAACATAAATCCATCTCAAGTACAAAAATATTACACAATGTCACCTCGTTACAAGATGAAGCATGGCCACCAAGAGCCTCCACAAATTGACCTCCAAAGTCACAACTTTATTAAATATAAATCGCTTACAAAAATCTCCAGAGTTTCTTTGCTCAAAAGTCCATGAGAACCAAGGAGGCAAAGCCTTCCTTATATAACAAAACAAGAAGCTAAGAGACCTAATTCGAATTTGCCTTTAGAAGAGACAAATGGCACAAGACACCAAATCGAATTCCATCATGATCCAATCAAATCCATGTCAAATATTCAATCTATCCAAGCTTGGAGTTCACATCATTAACAACTCGAGTTGGTGGTGGTTGAGGATGGGGAGGTGGCCTCCACCTAGGCAAGGCGCCCCCTATCTCAACCTAGATCCTATCACCCTTCAAGTAAATGGCTGCCATGTGTAAAATCGTGATCAAATGGAGATATACGTGAGGGCTAGGGTTTTAATGCAATGAGCAATTTGTGGGATATGGATTCGAGTTGCATGGGAGCCAAGCCTTGTGCTTGCACAAGTTTCGGAGGGCGCCTACCAAAACATTAATTTCAATTCAACCACCTGAAAAACGAATGCCAAGTGGAGACACTCGTGATACAAGGGAGATACATGAGCTTTAGGGTTTAATGCATGAGAGATTCAAAGGATAATGAGGAGTTAAGTGGAGATAGCTCGATGATGTGGCCCTATCCCTTAGGGAAGCGCCTACCATAAAATAAATGCATACAAACCACCCAATAATCACATGCCACATGCAAATTCGTGATTTTACTTGAAGGAGGGCGAATTCTCTTGGAGTTAATTACTGATGCTGACTGGATAGCTGACTGAATCCACTTGGAGATGACTAGAATGATAATAAATGTCTTGTGCCATGTCATTTAGCCACTAAAATAATCCAATTTGGATTATTTTGGAGAGAATTGGATTATATCCAATTATTAATTTTTTTATTTTAATTAATTAATAATCCTCTTTTATTTAAATTTTGAGGAATTATTAATTAAGTGGCTGAATGACGATTCGAAACTTAGGATAAATTGGTCCGAGGATCATGAATGATTTTTGGCTTAAGTCTGGAGCCTTCAATCATCAAATTCAGATCCTGGATGACTGACATATTACAAATTGAAATTTCTCTATTTAAACTATAGAGAAATTTATTAAATTTAAAACATAATTAAAAACCCAAATTCGACGGACCCAGTAAAAAAATTTCGAAATTTTCTCTGGGGACCTAGAGACCTAGGAAATGACCGACAACTATTCTAACAGTGTCTAGTAGGCTTATATACATCAGTTGGACTCTAATAACCCTCCATGGCTAAAATTTTCAAAATCGAGCATTCCAGCTTTGGAGGAAGCGAGAGAAAACCTCATCGATTATAGCTCGGCTACATGCAAAGTATAACTGACAAGGGAAAAAACTCCCTAGAATACCTTAGTTGCTTAATCAAGTCATGGGGAACCGAGACACTCAGATCCTACTAGCACACTTTATTACAAACCCCATGGGGCCATGGTCATGTCGACTGAAAATAAAAACTGGCTAGTCACAAATGTTGGATCATTTGACACACTGGAGTCAAACACTTATCATGTTTGTCAAATGACGGCTCTTTAGATAATCCAACTATGGTACAAAAAAGTTGGTAACAGACTTCTGGACCAAAAAACCAGTAAACTAGAAAAGCTGCGAACTAGTCAACTAGAAAAGCTGCAAACCAGTGAACCAAAAAAACTGCGAGCTAGTGAACCAATGAACCAAAAAAGCTGCGAAACAGTAAACCAGTGAACCAAAAAACCTGTTGCAGATCCAAAATTTCGTTGGTAAAGTTTGAAGGGTGAAAAGTTGAAGTTTCCAGAAACCAAGTACACCAGTCAACTCAATACAGTCAAGCACATCTCCTGGTAAGGTCTGTTTTGCATTTTGAGAATTTTCAATTTTTGGTGACCTCCTGGTGAAGATGGCCCCAAGCACTAAGCTTGAGGATAAGCTAGAGGGCATAGAGAATTTCTGGGCATGGAAATATAGGATTGGCCTCATTCTTGACGAGAATGATCTTGCCCAATACATCAAAGATGAAGTTGCAGAACCTGAAGAAGATGAAGCTAAAGAGAAGTACAAGAAGGACATGATTAGGGAAAAGAGAATCATTGTTGATTCTATCAAAGACCACTTGATCCCTCAAGTGTCATCCAAGAAGACCCCAAAACAAATATATGATGCCCTAGCCAGAATGTATGAAGGAAGGAACATCAATAGGAAGATGAACCTAAGAGCTCAATTGAAGAGCATTAAGATGAGTCAAGGAGAATCCATTCAAGATTACTTCACAAGGGTCTCCCAGTTCAAGGAACAACTAGAAGCCATTGGAGACTCCCTTGATGAAGATGAACTAGTCATGGCTGCTCTCAATGGTCTCACTAGACCTTGGGATTCATTCATCCAGACCATGTGTGCCAGAAAGGAAAGCATGAAGTTTGATATTGTATGGGAGGATTGCATTCAAGAAAAGGCTAAAGTAGCCAATAGAGAAGCTTTACTCAAAGAAGATAATCAAGCATTAGCTACCCATACCAAGAGAAGAAGAAATCAATCCAACTTCAAGAAGGAAAGCCACAAGGAGTCTCAACCTCCACAAAGGTTTCAAAAGAAAAGAAGAACCAATCCAGAAAGAGATCACTCTTCATTCCAATGTTTCGATTGTCACAAAATAGGACACATTGCTAGAAATTGTCCTTCAAAGAAAAAGAAGGGTTTCCACCACAGAGACATCAAGCACATCTAGTAGAAGATGATAGTGAAGAAAAAGAGGAAGAAAGACCTCAAAGGAAAAGAGCTAAGGTAGAAGAAGAAGATGCAAAAGAATATGTTCTATTCTCTGCACTCTCTGGGTCCATAACACCTGGAGAAGATACATGGCTTATTAATAGTGGTGCTTCCAAGCACATGACGGGACAAAAGAAAACTTTGTTAAGACTTGAAGAAAGATCCTCTCCACAAAAGGTATCATTGGGAGATGATTATCAATATCCTATCAAAGGAATTGGTGAAGCAAGCTACAAGCTTGATTCTGGAACCCCCATGAAGATGAAGGAAGTTTTACATGTACCAGGATTAAAGAAGAACCTACTTTCTATCTCAGCATTAGATAAGAAAGGTTATAGGGTTGCATTCATAGATGGACAAGTACTCATGTGGTCCAAAGGAAAATCAATTGAGGATGCAGTTGTTATTGGTGAAGAAAAAGGAGGGCTATATAAACTCAAGGGACATTCAGAAGCAGCCCTTGTTCATGAAGCCACTAGCCCAAGTGAACTATGGCATAGAAGGCTTGCTCACATCAACTACAAAGCACTACCCTATGTGAGCAAAGTAGTAACAGGATTACCAAATTTGAAGGTTGATCATGAAGGCACTTCCAAAGGATGTGCAAAAGGGAAGAATATCAAGAATCCATTTCCAAAGAGTGAAACAAAGACTAAAGGTACTTTGGAATTGATCCATTCGGATATGTGGTCCAACGTCCTCCACATCTTTGAGTGGCTATGAATACTACCTTACATTTATTGATGACTATTCAAGAAAGACTTGGATATATTTCCTAAAAGGAAAAGATGAATTATTTGGAAAATTCAAGGAATTCAAAGCCTTGATAGAAAATCATTCAGAAAAGAAAATCAAGACACTCAGAACAGATAATGGTGGAGAATACACTTCAAAGGATTTTGAAGTCTTTTGTAAAGAAGCTAGAATCAGGAGGGAACTAACCACTCCCTACAATCCTCAACAAAATGGTGTTGCGCAAAGAAAGAATAGAACCATTATGGAAGCAGTGAAGACAACGATACATGATCAAGATCTTCCTATGCATCTATGGGCTGAAGCAGCAAGGACGACAGACTATCTAAAATAGATCGTCTCATAGTGCCCTTGGATTCAAGACTCCAGAAGAAATGTTCACAGGGAAGAAGCTTGAGGTAAGCCACCTCAAGATATTTGGGTGCCATGTATATGTTCACATACCAAAAGAGAAGAGGACTAAGTTGGACCCTTCCGGAAAGAAGGGAATATTTGTTGGGTATTGTGAAGCATCCAAGGCATTCAAAATATACATCCCAGGATTCCATCACATGGAAATTAGTAGAGATGTAACATTTGATGAAGAAGCTGCTCTCAAAAGATCTAGAAAGAGCCAGTGTGAAGAAGTATATGAAGAAGATATACCTCCTAGAAATACAGAAGTTGCTCCCTTCCTTGAAGAGGAAACACAAGAAGACCATGATATGATAGAACCTCAAGAATCCCCACCTATGAACATATCATAGAAGAGAAAGCCAGCATGGGAAAGAGAAATTATACAGGAAGCAGAAATATATGGAGCACTAGAAGGCTCCACTAGAGCAAGCAAGAAACCAAAGCCATTTTCTAGCTATGTGGCTATGATGTGTGATCTTGTAGATCAAGAACCTGCCAGTTATGAAGAAGCAGTTCATAAGAAAGAATGGGTAGAAGCAATGACGGAGGAGTACCAATCAATAATGAAAAATGATGTTTGGGATGTAGTTCCCAAACCAAAAGACAAGAGTGTGGTATCCTCCAAATGGATATACAAGATAAAGCATGCTACAGATGATAGCATTGAAAAGTATAAGGCAAGGTTTGTGGCCAGAGGATTCTCTCAGAAAGAGGGAATTGACTATGAAGAAACATTTGCACCAGTTGCAAGGTACACTTCCATTAGAACCATCATGGCACTTGCATCCATGATGATGTGGAGCTTACACCAGATGGATGTGAAGACAACCTTCCTGAATGGTGTAATTGAGGAAGAAGTGTACATAGAACAACCACAAGGATTTGAGGTTGAAAATAGAAGAACTCACATATGCAAGTTGAAGAAAGCTCTGTACGGATTGAAACAAGCTCCTAGAGCTTGGTACAGGAGAATTGATAGCTTCTTGACGAGCTTGGGCTTTACCAAAACTAAAGCTGACCCTAACCTTTACCTTAAGGTTATGAATGATAAACCTGTCATACTATCACTGTATGTGGATGATCTATTTCTAACAGGAAATGAGAAACAGATCATGGAAAGCAAGAAGAAGCTAGCTACAGAATTTGAGATGAAAGATCTCGGATTGATGAATTACTTCCTAGGTCTGGAAGTATGGCAAGGCCCATAAGGAATCTTTCTCAACCAGGGAAAGTATGCTGTGGAAATCTTGAAGAGATTTGATATGTTGGAATGTAAAGCCATGGCCACTCCCATAGATACCAACTTGAAGCTGTTAGCTGATGAATCGTCAGAATTAGTGGATTTGACTAAGTACAGACAGATTATTGGGTCGTTGATGTATCTGACGAATACCAGGCCAGAGATATGCTTTGTTGTGAACACCCTGAGTCAGTATCTAATTGAGCCTAGACGTATTCACCTGATAGCTGCAAAGCATGTGATGAGGTACCTGAAAGGTACGATAGATTTTGGTCTACATTATCTTGGAAATCATGACTTCAGATTGTATGGTTATACAGATGCAGATTGGGCTGGAAGTGTCTCAGACAGAAAGAGCACATCGGGTGGATGTTATTGTCTGGGATCTGCTATGATCTCTTGGTTTAGCAGGAAGTTGTCCAGTGTGGCTCTCAGCACAGCTGAAGCGGAATATATAGCAACTTGCTCTGCTAGTTGTGAAGCTATATGGCTTCGGAAGCTGTTATCAGGACTATTTGACTTTGGAAGATGGACTCCATTGTGATCCTGTGTGACAACCAGAGTTGTATCAAGATGACAGAGAATCCAGTGTTCCATGATAAGTCAAAGCACATAGAGATCCGATATTCCTATATACGGGTTATGGTGCAGAAAGGAGCTATAAAGCTCGAGTATGTGAGCACTAATGAACAAGTTGCTGATGTATTGACCAAACCTCTGTCTCAAGTAAAGTTTGAGTATTTCCGAGACAAGCTTGGTGTAGTTCAGAAGGACCCTCCTCGAAAGGGGGAGTGATATGGTCGATGATGATATTTGGATCGACGATAAGGTCGATGATGAGGATACTTATATCGATGATAAGGATACTTGTATCGATGATGAGGATACCTGTTCCAACGATGAGGTCGATGATCAGGGTACCTGTTCCAACGATGAGGTCGATGATCAGGGTACCTGTTCCAACGATGAGGTCGATGATACCGACAATGAGGTCCTTAGACTTTGTCTAAGTGGACGAGTGGATTGTATCATCCCTGGACTTTAGTCCTAAATGGATCCGGAGACCTGTGTCTTCGATGAGTGGTCCTTAGACTTTGTCTAAGTGTACGAGTAGATTGTATCATCCCTGGACTTTAGTCCTAAATGGATCCGGAGACCTGTGTCTTCGAGAAGTGGTCCTTAGACTTTGTCTAACTAGACGGGTGGATTGCATCATCCCTGGAATTTAGTCCTAAATGGATCTGGAGACCTGTGTCTTCGAGAAGTGGTCCTTCGACTTTGTCTAAGTGGACGAGTGGATTGCATCATCCCTGGACTTTAGTCCAAAATGGATTCGGAGACCTGTGTCCTCAAGAAGTGGTCCTTATACTTTGTCTAAGTAGACGAGTGGATTGCATCATCCCTGAACTTTAGTCCTAAATGGATCCGGAGACCTGTGTCTTCGAGAAGTGGTCCTTGGACTTTGTCTAAGTTGACGAGTTGGTTGCATCGTCCCTAGACACGATATGGTGTCTTAAATTGATAGGGATTGATCATCCCGTACGTGGATCAGGATTGTATCATCCTTGGACCTATGTCCTAATGTGAGAGGGATTGATCATCCCATAATTGGATCATGTGTGTTGCAAATGATGATGTTGTTGATCGAGAGATGACGATGCTGTTGATCGGAAGATCCAGATGATGATGATGTTGATCGAGAGATCCAGATCATGCTGTTGATCGGGAGATCCAGATGATGATGTTGTTGATCGAGAGATCCAGATGATGTTGTTGATCAGGAGATCCAGATGATGTTGTTGCTGTAGTTGATCGAGTGATCGAGTGCTGCAGAAGATGAAGACTCGGTACTGAAGATGTTGATGTTCCAATATTAAAGAGATTAAAGATGTTCCAGTAGCTGGTTGAGTTATTGATGATGACTGAAGAAAGCTTCCAATGATTTATAGATGTATCACTATGATGTTGTTGATGACTCCTTGCTCCTGCAGATGTTGTTAGAATATCCTTCTCGTTAAGGGGGAGTGTTGAAATATTGTAACTTCTAAGAATATTCTATTTGTACTTTATTATCCGGAAATGTTTATTCCTCCATCGAGACATTATTACATATCCGGAGATGTTTATTCCTCCGTCGGGTTGTTATAACTAGGGTTATTACACTTCCCTAGTGGGGTCGTCCCTGAGTTATGTTATTAGGAGTTATTAGACTCTCCTAGGAGATGTCGGCCCAGTTAGGGTTAAAGGTTAAGTGAAGTAAAGGATAAATAAAGGAGGTGTGTTCCTCATTTAACACACACTCACTCACTTGTGAAACTCGCATAGGAGAGAGAGAGATCTGCGAAGGAGGAGAAGGAGCTCTTGTTTGGGGATTACATCTTTGTATTTGTTGATCATCTATATTGAGGAAGCTTTGCTAGGTTTTCTACCACATGAGGGTTTCCCAGGATAAATCTGTGTCTATCTTGTGATTGTGTTTCTTTCAGTGATCCTTATTATGCTCTTGTTGTGAATTTTATGGTAAACCATTTTCCCCATAATTTACCCACGCATGGCTAAAATTGCTAAGAAAGAGCATATCGGTCCGTTCTGAAGGCCAGACCGCGGAGGGGGGGGGGTCGTCATGCCCCATCTAACCCCAACAGTAGTGAAAATCCCTCAACGCCCCTTCTAATCAAGCACTGCATCCTGGCCTAGAAATTACGTCATCATCAAGAGGAGCCCCAGAGAGAGAAGCGTTGATGAATTGGAGGGCCAGGAAGATGTGTGAGGTTACCTGGAGGAACAACATGTGCCTCAGTATTGAAAGATCTGTCGTCAGAATGATAAATCCAAGGTTGGGCTCATGTGACCTAGTGATCCACCCCTGGAAGCCCCAAACACCAACCTCAGGGCTTCAAGCCCTTTCATGAGGCAGTCAGCAATGCCACTAAGCCATAGTACTTCCAAGGGAGAAACCAGAGGGTCGGGCCATAACCCCTACTTAGAAAAAGCCCCCTCTTGGTCAGAAAAATGACCCCCTCTCCCTAGGGCACCTTTACAGGTGCGCTGGTACTGGTACCACGTAACACCTTACAAGCTAGTTTTTTTCATTCATTTGACTTTATAGCAATTTCTTGTATGTTTTAATTGTAAAGTAAATTATTTTCATTATTTACATATAATTGTATAATCTTGCTACATTAAGCAAGTAAATTTTCTTCTTCATTTGTTGTGACTCACTAGCCCAATAGAGCACTGGAATTGTTAGCCACTGATTATTTCATTCTTTGGTTTGTTTGTTTTTCAAGAAGGTGTTGGCACTTTGATTCAATTGTCATTGATGGTTGGAAAGCAGACAAGGCGAGTGACTCAGACCATACCAACTTCAGTTTACTAAAGCTGCGACTGAGATTGAAATAGAAGAAAAGAATGTTGTTAGACGGTTGCAACTCAGACAGCTACAACTCAAACAGCTGCGACTCAGATAGCTGCGACTCAGACAAGCTGTGACTCAGACGACTGCAACTCAGATGGCTGCGACTCAAACGGCTGAGACTCAAACGGCCGTGACTCAGACAACCGCGACTCAGACGGCTGAGACTCAGATGGCCGTGACTCAAACAGTCGTGACTCAGACAAGCTGCGACTCACAAACATTTATTTTTTTTAATTAGTCAGTTACAGCATGTAAATTCTGGAAATCAGAGAGACAGTTCAAATATCAATTACAGCGTGTAAATTCTAGAAGTCAAAGAAACAGTTCAATTTTCGAATTGAGAGTTAAAGAGACAGTTTCAGTTTTAGAATTGGTATATCTGGAAGTTAAAGAGACCGAGGCATATAACTTCAACATCTATAAAAAACAATTGATGAGAACAAAATCTGTGTGAGAATTGAGAGGATGAAGAGGAGTGGTTGCTGATGAAGTTGTGATTCGAAGAACAATTCAGAACAGAAATGTATGGCTCGATTTAATGAAGAACAAAATGCCCAGAAACACGAGCTGTAGCAGCACAGAACAAAAATGAAAAGGGTATGTACTGATATATCTGAATCAGTGTGATATAATTGACTGAAAAATTCTTAACAATTCAGAAGAAAAATGTGTGACTCGATTTAATGAAAAATAGAATGCCCAGAAACCCAAGCTGTAGCAGCACAAAACAAAAAATGAAAAGAGTATGTATTGATTTATCTGAACCAGTGTGATATAATCGATTGAAAAATTCTTGCTAGGGTGGAAGGGAGGTGCTAGGGAGGATTGTTGTCCTCATATTTCAGTGGGTGCTAAAGAAGAAGAGTTGGTGCTCTTTTACAAGTGGGTGCTTGTAATTCGAAGGTTGTAGCCTCATTTGAGTAGAAGCTCAAAGATAAAAATGATGTACAGAAGTTGAAGCCTTCCTGACATCCTAAGAAGAAGAGGTTTTTCCCTTTATGGGTTTCCTCATGAAAAATCTGTGTCTATGTGTATATTTGTGTGATTGAATGATTATACTGTGCCTATATATTAAATCTACTGCAATGAACTTTCTGCTGTTAAAATAATGAATGTAAAGGTTCTGATAACACCCTAACTGCTATAAGATATCAAGGAAAAGATTTTTAAAATTGTTTAAGCTCTGTAATTAACTGATTCACCCCCCCTCTCTCAGTTAATTGATACTTTCAACAGAAGGTTTGACTATCATCAAACTATTGGTTGCATTTTGTATGATTGCTTGTCATCAGAATCATTAAGTAATTTAAATAATAATTTAACTCCAAAATGTATCCTAATAAAATCTTTAAAGCTTAGTAAATAGGGTCTACCCCCCTTGGCTCTTTAGGAGTTGAACCTAAACGGAGGAGTTGATAATCAAGGTGACAATGGGTTCTAGACTCATAGCTTGCCCCCAAGGACACACTGAATGGGTTGGATACCTCTCCACATTTGGAGGTGTGTATTAGGCGGAAACAGGGCGCACCACAAAATCCATCACACTTGCTTCAGGGCAGAGTGTAAGCTGTCTATAACCTGACTGAGAAGGCTTGGGTTCCTGTGAAAGGTCATCATCTCTTGAATCCAAGCCAACAGGCCTTGCAACAGTTTTCGTTGGTTGTGGCCTTCTATAAGGAGTTTTGTAATGAGTGCTCTTTTGGAATATGGGACGACACTATTTGTCAACAAGATATCCTGCAAGTTTCTTATTTGATGCTGTTGCTTCATCAGATTTTGACAAGAACCCCCGTTTTAAGAATTCTTGCTGCAATTGCCTCTTGGAAAGAACCCTCATAAGCACAAGTAGCATTTTAAGCTTATTTATGGTAGGTTTACATTGTCGATTCAGTTCAGCATCTTCCTCTGCTGCAACTTCAAGACTGGTCATAAACTTTTGGTTCCTTCCTTTGTTGTTCTTGCTCTGTTCTGTTGAGATGGAAACCCTTTCTTCGGATCTGTTTATCGTAGCTTTCAAATTATCTTCCCAAGTAAATGATACAAAAACTCCATCTTCTGCCAGGGAAGCTACTTTACCGTTGTCATATTTTTTGGCATCTTCACTGTCAAGTACCCCTTGAGAATCTTCATTCTCTTCGGTGGCATCGTCCATTGTATTACCATCTACAGGAAACAGTTCACTCTTGTTACATATATCATCGGAACTGTCATCATCAAAATCGTTACCTTTTTGCGGTCTTATTTGTCTTTCATAATTGTTTACCTCAATTATAACTTTTGTTAATACTTCTTTTTCTTTTGATATAAATTTGCTTTCTCTCTCAGTGCCGCACTGGAAATTCTCTTTTAATTTTTTAAGTAGATCTCCAATTTCTTGTATTTCCTTTGCCTCCATTGGAAATTACGAAGGACGGTTTTCTTTGTTGGCTCTGATACCAATGTAACAGGCAGAAGCGTATAACTGTTTATTATGATTGGATGTACCAAATAATATATAAATAATTGTATTGAATATATTATAATGATTACAATCAGAAATGGCCTTGGCCTTTATAGGCTATTGAGGTGACCTTTTGTATTAAGTTGTGTCTTTACATGGGCACCTTTTCATAATAATATTAATATTAAATATAATTAAATAATATAATATTTTATATTTTATCTTCATAACAAATTTCAACTGGAGCCTTGAACTCTATGAACTTAATGAACACTTAATCCTTAGTCCTCATAAAATAAATCCAGATCTGGTGTGAGGAATCAAAATGAAAGTCACATAATTCAGGAGCGAAACCTGCAAGGAGCATGATCAGGAGTTGTAGGAAAACAGTGAACATGTCTTCAGTTTCTATTACAGGTATTCTTGTTGTCATTTATGGTTGATAACCATCAAAGAGTTACTATAAATTTAAGGAAGAAATGGAAATTGCATATTTTTCCCATTCTTCATTGATGGTTTAATTATTATTCCACCACTGTTGATTTATCTTTGAATGAAGGAGTATGTTATGATGGTAAACTAACTTGTGCTTTCATTATCAACGGCTAAACACACATGCATATACTTACTGTTATAAGAAGTGCAAGGATATGTAGATTCAATTAATGCATTGAATCTTTGCATGCCTAGTTCTATTGACAATGGTGTATGAAATGATAGGCTTTTAAGAGATTATAAACATATGCTGCTATTTATGCTGATTCCTCCTGCTATTTATGCCGATTCCTCTTAAGCTCTTATTACTCTGTTACGACTGTAACAGAGTAGAATCAACAAGAAATTATAGGAATTACTGTGTATTTTTATTCATATAAGCTGCTAAATTGTGTTAGGTGCCCTTGAGGAGGACGAGCACGACAAAGATAATGTCACTCGAACTTTACAATTTCTTATATATCTAAAGAAATAAGTTAATTCTTGTTTCTATGAACATTTTGGTTTATGAGACTTAGCTACAGTAAACAGGCATCAACAATATGCAAAACTCTATCATAACAAAAAATATCTTCCAGAAAAACAATTTTCCAAGAACATAATTCCCATAATTATTTATCGAGTTAAAAACACAAATATACCTTTGTAGAAAGCTGTCAAAAGCTCATATGTTCCAAAGCGCACTCCCAACGCAGGAGCTTTCCCAAGAGTCATCCACCCAAGTCCACTATATAATCCTAAATCATACACAATGCAAGACAGATTAATAATCAGGGTAAACATAAACAAGAAGCATGTGATACTTTGCGTTACTTTAAAGGTAGATTCATTACATTTTGGAGTAGATTACATTTTTAGAAGTACATCAAGTATCTAAGTAGGAGAATATACAAGTGAACAAGTACAAGCAAGACACTGTAATTTAGCAGATGACCTTGTTGAAATCAAACCCCATAACCTTGCACCTTAGCACACTAGTGTTGATTAATGGAATTTATCGAATTTAGGATTTCTAATTGTCAGTGCTTGTACTCATTTGCATTTAATATTTGATCCTAGGAACACCTATGTTCATGGCTCTAGTTTCACCAAAATCAAAAATTGAAGTTCTCTCTAAGGGATAGACCTAGCCAAATTTTCTCTAAGCAAAACTATAAAGGTTTCATTTACCAAATATAATGATCTAGCTCTAATTTTTATTAGGATATGCCTAGCTAAAGGTATATGATTAGGTTTAAGATACACTCTATTAATGATTGAAGGATGAAATAATGACCATGAACAAAGGTAAAGCATGATACATAATCAAAATGGAAGTTGATTGTTAGCAAGCTATGATCGCTGTATCATATGAGCATTTAAAATATCCCATTTATAATTTGAACAATATATGATAATAAGCAAAGGAGTAAGCTATCATCCATGAAACATTAATAACTATCCACATGTGAAAATAGATTTCAATAACAAATAATAACATTAGAAGAGTGAAAGTGCGAATTGCTACCAAGCCAAGATATCACAGTAAATTGCAGGTATTCATGTGAATCAAATGAAGCATTCACAAGTAAATTCAAAGTTATCCATACAGGTTACCAAGGTAGCTAATTGCCATGAGTTCTTAGATCATTAGAAGTTGTAGCAATGAAATTAAGTGCATGTGAATCGATTAAGACACAGCACTCTCAGGCTTCAGCATTAAACATTAACCATCAAGATTTATCAATGGAGCGAATAACCAATGTGAGAGTAAAATGACTGAAATAAACCAAATGCTATGAAAGAGACCAACCAAAAGATATCATATCTAGCTGATCTTAAAAGGAAGAAGGCAGATTTGAATTGATTAGTGTTGATTACTTAATTAAACTACTAACAATAGTGAGCATGCATCCAAGTTATTAGATTATGAGCAAAAACCCAAATGCAAAACGTTAGTATGCCTTCAAATGAACCATTCAACACTAAATCATCACTGTAACTTTCAGATCTAAAAATAATGCAACATAACATCAAAGAAAACTAATAGGAACTTAGAATTTAAAGATTTAAGCAGCCTATTAGTTGGGTACTTGAATTATTAAAACTAGAGACTTAAAACACCAAAAGTCATTTATTGGATGTGCTGGTTTATTAGATTTTATGGTGTGTTGAACTTAATATTTCTTAATTATGAGATGACGAGGCAAGGAGGGGAAGCAAATAGCTCCCCTAAGAGACTCTTGAAATGAGTAAACCCAAGTACTTAAAAATGTTCAAAAAAATTATTATAAAATGGAAAGATGGAAGAAAACTTGAAATAGAAAATAAATTAAACTACTAAAATATAGATCTAGTGCCTTCAAGGGAAACACTTGTTGGACAATGGAGTCATTAGTAATCTCAAAGGATAGATGAGTAGTCTTCAAGGGAGAGTGGAGGACTAGCAATCCCTCTTCTTTGCTAGCCAAAGATGACATTGATTTCCTACTCCAATCTATGATGGGTTCTGCTATCACATATTATACAGATGGACTTCCCTCTCATTTTGCCAGAGCATACTACAGTTTTGAGCCAGTCCTTACAGTGGGATGCAGTTTCCTATCAGATAGTATCAGAGGATTTGAGGATTATCTCACTTTTCAGCAGCTGCATGAGATATAATGGCAGAGCTTCAGAGGGGCAACCTTTGTCATTATTGAGCCCTCTTCATGTCATCCCCTGTCATACATTTTAGACCTTGGTACAGTGCACCTTCATGCCTATCCTTATACAATTGAGATCTGATTTTTCTTGGCCCTCCAGAGTCACCAGGTGGATACTTTGCAGCTGCAGTTAAGATCAGGTATACGGCAGAGGTATATTTATGGATTTCATGAGTTTTATCAATGGACTGACTTATGTTAGACTTTGTCATGCATAGGTGATCATGCGATTTTATTGGTTGACTGTCAATAGGACTTGTGCTTGGTGTGGTTTAGGTGCATTAGTGGTAGTTTCATGCACATATTTTTGTTGAAGTTGATTGCCTATATAATGTATAGATCATCACCCCTCTCTTGGTTTCGTACTTAGCCTTCTTCCCACTTATCCATCTCATCCATCTGTTGCAAAACTCCCTTGACTTGGGCATGACAGGTGAACTTGAGGAGCTCCCCCTCTGTGACCTCTTCGTTAGGATGGCCTCCATGTTTTTCTTGGTGTCTCGGCTCTGATGTGTGTGATGAAACTATACAAAGCCTTAACACTTCTTGTCGGATAGCTACCGATGTTGAGTTCTAAGCCTAGGTAGTCTAGTCACTGGAAGTGTACCCCCTAAACTTGAAACAAGTGCTCCCCATCCTTGAAATCGGTTATTGGCTGGAAGGGTAGGTAATCCTCCAAGTATGAGGTTAAGCCTACTTAATCTCTAGCTTATGGAGTCAGGGAGTGGGAGTAATGTCATTGCATGACTGTGTGGGGAATGATTCCAGCCAACATGACACGTTTAATAATATTGATCCACAAACTATAACAGAGCAAATTGACCAAAATTCCGAACCCACTCAATCGTGGGAAGCATAAGGGCCTCTGGGCACCTTCCCCCAAGCGTTTACTCTGGAGGGGCTTTGATGGCATATATGCTTTCTCATAATCCTCCTCGAGAGGGCTTTCATCTAGATGTTGCCACAGACCCTGAAGAAGATGAACCTGACGATGATTCTCCTTCTTCTCAGATAAGTGGTGACCCTGAACAAGAGGGTGTTAAATAAAATGGTACTTATCCAATGGAAAATTCCTTGCCGATATGAATCAAAGAAGTTTTTGAACCCTGAGGGAGTTAAGTTGATATCATGGCCACCGTTGCTATAGAAGAGCATATGCGTCAACACCCTAGGAGTCCTTTTCGATCAAGAAATGAGGATAGGGGAATGATTTCTACTGGTGATTGGGAAAATAGTGCTTTATCTCATGATGCACCAGGAGAATATTTTGCCCTAAATGATTTGGCCATCTTGCAAGGGAATGAGGAAGAAGTAGACCTATCATTACCTCCTGAGCGCATCCTTGGTATTTATGATCCCCCGTTGTACGTAGCAGTGAGTAGTGTTGAAGAAATTGAGGATTGGAGGGCAACACATATCCATACTCTGGATCAAGAGGCCTTATTTAGTCTTATGTTCCCCAGAGAGGTGCCTATCCCTACAGGAGAGGGTAGTAGTAGACAGAACGATGAGACGCATCCACCTTCGCCTCGTCTGGACAAGCAAGACAATCGACCAAGGATTTTTTGGACCGTGAATGAAGTGCAGAAAAGTGTCCCATCCATGCAGTTCACGAAACAATCAATGTTGAGGGGTGTCGCCATGATGCACTTGGAAGAGAGAGAAAATTCAAGGAGCTCCTAGTGGGTAGAGTTGTTATTCTATTAGATGGTGGACCAATTAGGTTTGATTCGAGATCATTAGAGGATGGATATGGAAGAAATTTGCCTAGCCACCCTGTGGCACAGCATAACACAGATGTTACTTTATCCGAGTGTCGAGATATTGGTGTTATCCCGACTATAGTAAATCGCCAAAGATTCACCTATCAAGATCAAGTTGTTTTATGAAACCTAGTCTATTAGTACATGTCCAAGCCATTTATGGTGGATTGTTTTGATGGTCATATGTATTACTTGTCCTCCACAAATGGTTATCTTTTCAGAACTCATGTCCATGATAGTTTCTTGAGACAACATATACCAAATCAAACGTAGTTAGTTCTCTCCTTTTGACATTTTAGTGTAGGACAATTTTGAGCTTTTTGTTTTTGCAGTTTAGCTTTAATTGCCTACATGTGTGTTTCTTTCATGTCTGTGTGTGTGCTTGCATTAGTTAGTGTTTCATTTTCACCATATAGTTAAAAATTTTGAGCATTTAAATTCAGTCTATTGCTTTGTTTCAGTTTTATCTCTGTTATACATTTGTATATATCGAGTACTAATGACCAGACTGTGAGAGGGGTATAGCATTGGCATTTTGCAGGTACAAGTACTTTGATGCATAGAGGGTTGTTGCAGACTAGAGATGCTAAGGTTCTCAAGCGCTCTCTCCCTTAGAGCACTTGTCCCAGTTGGAGCCAAATGTTCATCACACATTCTGTAGAGGGGTATTATTCTCTCATTTTGTCAGAGCAGGCCACAATTTTGAGACAGTCCTTACAGTGGGTGCAGTGTCCCATCAGATTTTATCAGTGGATTTGAGGATTATCTCATCATTTAGCAATTGGATCAGATGCAGTAGCATAGCACCAGAGGGGCTACCTTTGTCATTTTTGAGCCCTCTTCATGCTATCCCCGGCCATACATCCTAGACCTTGGTACAGTGGACCTTGATGACTATTATTGTGCATTTTGGATCTCATCTTCCTCAGCCCTCCAAAGCCAACACAGGTGGATACTTTGCAGCTGCAGCTCAAATCAGGTATATTACAAAGGTATATCTAGTTGCTATCAGAAGGACTTGTGTTAGACTTTGTTATGCATAAATTATCATATAGTTTTTCTCTAGTTGCTATCAGAAGGACTTGTGCTTGGTGTGGTTTAGGTGCATTAGTGATAGTTTCATGCACATGTCTTAGTTTGGGCTGATTGCCTGTGTAATGTATAGATCACCACCCTTCTCTTGGTTTCGTATATAGCCTTTTTTCCACTTATCCATCTCATCCATTTGTTGCAAAACACCATTGACCTAGACATGACTGATGAACTTGAGAACCTCCCCCTCTGTGACCTCTATGTTAGGATGGCCTCCATGTTTTCCCTGGTGTCTCAGCTCTGATGTGTGTGGCAAAAACTTGCTCACCTTGTTGATCTCTTTCTGCTTGTAGATCCAAGTGGATTGAGTGTAGGCAAGGTAGTCCTAGTCACCGAAAGAGTACACCCTAGACTTGAAGCAAGTGGTCCCAATTCTTGAAGTTGGTTAGTGATTGGGAGGGTAGGTAATCCTTGAATTAAGAGGTTAATCCTACTTGCTCTAACAAAGCATTATTGTGGCAACTCCATGAGGACCTCCCCCTCTGTGACATCTATGTTAGAATGGCCTCCATGTTTTCCCTAGTGTCTCAGCTTTGATGTGTGTGGAAAAAACTTGCTCACCGCGTTGATCTCTTTCTACTTGTAGATCCAGGTGGATTGAGTGTGGGCAAGGTAGGCCTAGTCATCGAAAGAGTACACCCTAGACTTGAAGCAAGTGGTCCCAATCCTTGAAGTTGGTTAGTGATTGGGAGGGTAGGTAATCCTTGAATGAAGAGGTTAAGTCTACTTGCTCTGACAAAGCATTATTGTGGCAACTCCATCACACCTATGAATGGTGGCTGGTAGCGAATCTAAGACCGTGTCATAACTGGGGCCCAAAAGGCTATCTAGGGCCAGTACCTCTTAGCCATTAGTCAATTAAAGGATTGCAAAATAAAAAGTGCTCCAAAGAAAGATCAAAAGAAAGAAAGCAAAAGCATCAAAAGAAAAATCAATGAAAAGAAAAAGTTATGAAATGAATAAAGGGGAGGCTTGTTAGAGTAAAAGGGGTGCTTCTAAGCACTTCTTCCATTTGTGAGACACTATGCTTCCCCGGTGTTAGCCACTCCAACAAATGTCACAGAGTATCCCTTATCCCCTCTTTCCAAAAGTGACTCAAGTCAATCCTATGGTCAATCTCACATTTTGACAAAGCCCGTGATTGCCCTTCATTCCACTTCATCGAAGGGAGAGGTTGATCACTGCATTACATTGTGTGATTAGTTTGGGCAAGAATATGTATATGAAGCTAGTTACTCTTGTCATTTACTGTACTTAGTACTTGTCTTGCACTTGTTGTACTTGAAATGATCACTGGTGTATAGCATGACTTAGCATGTAGTTGTTCATCAATTCTACTAATGATTAAGGCATTAACACCTCTTGCAGGCATAACATATGATTATTCCATCATCTTGAGCCTTGGTCAAACTTTGACCAAATTTTGACTTTTTGACTTGGTAAATCTCACATTTTGACAAAGCTCGTGATTGCCCTTCATTCCACTTCATCGAAGGGAGAGGTTGATCTATGCATTACATTGTGTGATTAGTTTGGGCAGGAATATGTATATGAAGCTAGTTACTCTTGTCCTTTACTATACTTAGTACCTGTCTTGCACTTGTTGTACTTGAAATGATCATTGGTGTATAGCATGACTTAACATGTAGTTGTTCATCAATTCTACTAATGATTAAAGCCCTAACACCTCTTGCAGGCATAACATATGATTATTCCATCATCTTGAGCCTTAGTCAAACTTTAACCAAATTTTGACTTTTTGACCGATCAAACCTAGGTTTGACTTGGTCAAAGGGATAGGTCAACAGCAGGGACTTCACTACTTGTCATTATTGATCATATCTTACCATTGGAGGCCAATTGGACCCCTCCAAATACCATTTGAGGCATTATTGGATTAATAGGCTAAAACTAAAGTTATTTTCCCAAGTTGCGGAAAAATAATTAGCGTAAGTAATTAAAAATATTTGGAGATGACTACAAGCAGAGCATATCAAATTGGTTATAGACATATGAAGTGGATCTTATAGTTTTTGAGGCTTGCAAATCCATCTGTGCAATCAGATTCCCAATCCGGGCAAGGGAAGATGAAGATTTGGTCATTTGTGCTATTAATTATTTTATTTCAGGAAAAAATAAAAATAAAAATAACTAAGGTCTTGGATGTATGTTGGTGGGATAAGTGAATGGCAAAAAGATGACTTGGGTAATGTTATTATTGACCCCTAGACACACCATGCTCACTTTCCTAGCACCACAACTTGACATTATGATTTGTCTCCTTGTAGTGGGGATCACTCTCTCCTTAGGGGGGCGCATTTCTCATGAGGCGACTTGGATCTTGAGTTTGGCCATGTGATAAAGTGAAATGTAATCACCAAGGGGTGAACTTGATGTCCCTAGCAACTTATTTGATGTATCAATTATGTATCATGAGCATGTACTTGGGCATTTGGAGGTAATTCGCCCCCCTCCTTAGATAGTCATTTCTAGCCATGTAAAAATGATAAAAATGAGATAAATCCTATATCGTTGATCATTATGAGCATTTTCTAATCTCAGACATCCACAAAAAGATGAGCTAGCGATCTTGCTCACTCTCCATCTTTAAAAGAGAGTGAGCTCTTCATTGTTAAGGGAGTTTAAAGCATTTGCAACAGTGATACACAACCAGATTTTGGAGCTCTTTCTCTTGTCCATTTCCGAGTTGTTTGTTGAGTGAATATTGTCTTTGCTATCCTCCTTCATGTATTGGATCTCTGTTGTAGCGATTTGGGCATCTATACTTGGTGATTTTGTGCAGTTTGGAAGAGCAATAGCGCCAACAAGGTGTCTTGGTCATCTTGGCAGAATGGAGATAGCTTACAGAGTTTGATTAGGATTAAAATCTCATCCTTTTCTTGCCTCTTATTTTCTGTTCTTAGCACACTAATTTCAATTTGCAATTGTTATTTTTCATTTGGCATTAGAGTTTCCCTTGCTAACTCTATCTTGTGACACTTGCAGGTTGGAACACTAGGAAAACTAATGCGGCCAGTTGGTAGAGTTGAGGATTTGAGAACTATTGCAAGGACGGGGTAGATAACTTCATCAACCACCGGAACCGAGTAAGGTTTTAGAGTTTACTCCTCTCTTGTTGTTCTATTTGGAAAATCCACTAGTCACACACACACACACACACTTCAGTATTTCTCACTCTTGTTTTTGTTTGCATGCGGGGTTTGTGGGTATTTTTCACTTGATGATAACTTGCATTTTGCATTTGGGTTGATTGATACTCTAAGCGAACCCATTATTTGACTCCATAATGCCCTAGGTGTAGGCACTGATCTCCAAGTCGATTTTCATCGAGTGGGTTTTTCCCATTTCCCTTTGCATGCTAGTTTTACTTGCTGCCCTGTGTTATGCATGTGTTATTTTTCATTAGCAGCAAGTTTCTTTGAGTGTGAAGGCATTTGTAAGACAAACCCAGCTCCTTTTCTCTGCAAGCATTGATAAATTTTGCAACCCCCTTAAGCCATATCAAATTTTGGAAAAGAGTTGGAACATTTAGCTTTCATACACCACTTCTAGACTTCATTTTCATGAGCTACTAAGTGATTTGTTTCACTGGTGAGTTTTCCTATATTCAATAATTTCAGAACCAACCTTAGTAATCCTAGCTTAGTGACTATTTTCAAGTTTTGGAAGTCAACCCCAGGGTACCTGTTTTGTACATCAATTCCTTAACCCCTGAAAGTAACATGTGGCCTCTTAAAAACTGCCTAGCAATTACATAGGAAGAGCTGAGCTTTCACTCAATTCATCCCTTGGAAAGTTGGGCTGGATCACCTCCCGTGGCTAGTCTGAGTTTCACCACAAGTGAGTTTGGGAAGCCTAAAGAGAGAGGAATCCACTTGGTGTGACACATTTGGGATAGGATTCCTTAGATATCACAAACCTAGTGATCATAGCTGTCTGCCGTCTTGGATAAGATTACACACAAAAGGGTCACAAGAACTTCTGCGATAACACTACTGAAGATCTGTCCATGCATGTCAGCATAAATTTAGTATGCCTCTTCTAGGTGGTGTGCTTAATATAGCTCGCCTATCAGTTAGGAGAGTTAAAAGTGAGTCTTCAGCAACTTGTTTGCTGATTTGTCTCTATCCTCCACATGTGTGCTTGTGAGAAGCAATGGGAGAGTTACGGGGCAAGTTAACATAAGAAGACTCAAGCAAGGAGAGCACCCACCTAAGTAGAGTGCGTCAATTTTAAGAGTGTTGCTACAGGTTTCTTGTTTGCTGGTTTGTAATATCTACAACTGTATTTCTCAGATCTACTGCTCAATGCTTGGGGAATTGATCTCAAATTCAGATATGTTAGCATATCTTTCCCTGATTTATCATTCAACAATTTTAGTTTTTGAAAATACTAAGTTTTGATTGGTGTTTCAGTGTCTTTATTGTTGCAGATGTAGGTCTAGATCCTTAAAAAGATCAGTATATCCATGAATTAAAATTCAATGATCATGTTGAATGTCAAATCTATCTATTAGGATAGGTACTACAAGCGAGAAAGCACATTGATTCGGACTGCCATAAAATCAACAAATCCTGATAAACACCCCAAAACTAATGAATCAATAACTATTTTAAAATACATAAGCTTTTATGGATCAAACAAACAATCAAAAGGAAAAATGGAAAAAAACAACTTTTAAATGCAGCCAAATGAAAAGAAAATATACATTTTATAAATCTAAACTGAAGCAAACATCATTGAAACTAAAAGGTCATCTTTCGTCACAAGTTCAAAAGATGATTTTCATTTTTATCTCTTAACACAAAAAAGGTCAGCAAACTAGTACACCCAATAATGCGAACTTTTGTTGCCTACGGTTGGAATAGAACCCTTTATTAATCTCTAAAGCACAAGGTACAACGAGAAACAATGCTATCTTTCCTTAAAGTAGTACCTGACAATCCAGACAACGATCGAACTCTAGCAACAAGTGAAGACATATCCATTTGTGAATGCACACCTGCAGTCACCTGTTCCACTATATTATCTAATATGGAAAGAAGGAAAGAACTTATATTCCAACCATGGCAACCAATCATAGAGATATATATATATGCATGTTAAAACTAGTAACACATGACTACATAAGGACAAAATTAAAACAAATATCAATAGTAATAGTCATCAAATAAAATAGAAAGTGAATAACAATGATAGAAAATCAGTATTAGTGCTTTAAATCTCAAATCAAATCCTATATCTAAGAAATATAATCACAACCAATATATATGCCCTTCCCATCATCTATAACCCTGTAATTTACAATTCAAAGAGAAAAACTAGTTAGAACGGGCAAGGAAAATTTGAGAAAAGTAAATAAAGAGTTAAAGAAATAACACAAAGCTGACTCCCGATATATTAACAGGCTGACATTACTGAAATAGTAACACTTAAATATAGTGGGAAATAAAGAGTCACTCAAAGGGCTTAATAAAAACACCTAACGACTTATTTAAGGAAGAAAATCCCTCCCCTCTCTCCAGATTAAGGCATTATCTTCTCTAAATGCAGATATGCTATCCTCGTGGATGCATTCTACCTCAACTTTGTCAGATTTAATTTAACTTGGACTTTGCCATGGCTATGGGGGAAGACTTAACTTGGTTAAAAAATTTGCACTTCCATTGCAGAAATTGTGGCAAAAAGAAGCAAGAATTGCTAGTTATGAACAAATACACGAAGGGTTGGGATGGACAATGCGATGGGTGACTCAAGGGTCATGGGAAGGGACAGGGGCGTGGGAGAGGAGAGGGCTGCGAGAGATGGAGGGAAGGGACACACCAAGTATGGAGAGAGGGAATGGGGGAAAGAAGGGAACAGTAGATAGGAAGAGGCCCACTCAGGGGGTCATGGACAGAAGGGCAGAGAAGGGGAACATACAGATGAAGAGGACAAGAAGTTGGAGGAGACCCACAGTAGAGGGGACGAGAGGACAAGGAAAGAGGGAGGACAGAAAGAGATAAGTGAGGGATGGGTGGAGGAAACCCATGGAGCACGTCACGGGCTAGGAAACTGGGTCGATTAGGAGGACTTAGCCTCCACTAAGACATAGACAAGGAAGCAAGACAGATCGATGAAGAACACAAGGGGAGGAAACCCAAGCTAGACCATACAGTTACATGACATACAAGTACAAGTGAGGTTCGTACATGTACGGACCTGGGCTCTGCATGTTAATTTATAAGTCTCACATGTAAAAGGGTTCTAAGGGTCACACCAACGTTCGACTGGATAGGTAGAAATTATTAATTAATGGATTATTTGTAGAAAGTGCATTTGTAATGTAATTCTTATGTATTATTATCATGTTAGACTAACATTGCCTGAGTTTGATATTGTGTTAATTTATTATTTCATTAGAGGGGTTTTATTAGACAAATACTTTGGTATTTGATCATTATTGATGGCTATTAGGCACTTTATGATGGAGCACTAAACTTGGGAGCTTATTTCCTTCACATGTTGGACTATTTTCACTTCCTAAGAGTTCATTCTACCTTGGATTGAGCACCTACCCGAATTTTGGGGCCTGATTATGAGGTTGTTAGCATGTTTGACTACCTCAAGAGTGTTTTCTACTAAGTCATACTTAGTTGGATTTCAAGTGAGCCAACAAAGCTTGAACATGTCAAACTGTTCATTATCAGAGTTCAAAAGTCCATCAGGCCTTCTAGGCCCTTTATTTTTTGTACCACATGTTCATACCCCCTCGGGGGAATTGTAATAAAATGTGCTAGTATGGTAGCTGCATGGAAAAGACTCGGCTTCCTAGGACTTAAAACATTAATCCGACTAGCCCAGAGTGTTTTTTCCTTGTTAATTATTTGTTGTTGAACAAACGACTAATAATTTTTGAGTTTTTCACTCATGCCTCCAAAGTTGGGGTAGTCGGTGTGGTGTTTCAGCCTTACAAGGTTATTAGAGCCTAAGTGTCAATGTATTAAACCATGCAAGGCATTAAAATTGAGTCGTATGGACATGTGTTAGGTCCCCCTAGGTTTTTTTTAAGTTCCGAGAAAAAATATTTTTTCTGTAAAATTGGACTATTTTTTAATAGTTTAATGGAGAAAATTGAAAATGTAATAAAAGTGTGGTATAGGGGCCAATTCTGCCATGGGGGTGCTCATTTTCAAACTCAGAGCACCTATTTTACCCCAAGACCCAATAGTCTTGTACCTTATTTATCATATTTTTCACTTTTCCAAAAATAAGTCAAAAAGGTGAGAAAAAATGCCAAAAAAGTAAAAAATGAGAAAAAAATCCAATTCCTAAATTGATGGGATTTGTAAGAAGTTAAGGTCAGATCTGATTGAAAGGTTTTAGGGAGTGTTTTTGGCATGTTTTGGGGCAGCATAACTGAAGGAATCAACTCCCCACAAAGAGGGGCGCATTTCCTCATGAGGGGGGCGCATTTCCTTAAGAGGGGGGGCGCATCATTTAAGGAGTTTGCAACACTATTTAAGGCAGCCTTTAAGTTGATTTTTGGAAGCCCAAATGGTGGAGGCTGCCCCCTCCATCAAGCCACAAACTATAGCTTGATTCCCTCAACTAGTGCACACTCCCTCTTCACTAGCTAGTGCACCCTCCTCTCCCTTTCTTCTATAAATAATGGGCAGCCCTCTTATTCCAAACTAGTTAGAGTTGGATTGAGAGTAGGCTTGCAATTGTAAATTTGTTCTATTTTGCATTGGTAATAAAGAAAGCTTTCGAGGCTAAGCTGTGTAGCGCTTTTATGTGTGGATCACCATTGTCATGTTGTTCATGAGGTAATTTTGGCTTTGTCTCAATTCTTTGCTTCTTCCGTTCATAGATCTGGCATTTGAAGGATTCCTATGAATCAATAGGAGTGGAGATTTGTAAGTAAGATTACTTATTCATTTCCATCTTTGATATATATGTTTAGAGGTTTAAGATTTACATGTTAAATAAGTTTATTTGCATGTTATTTTTGTCTCTTTGCATACATATATACAGATCTCACAGGGTGGTTTGCAAGATTGTGATTTAGCTTTCAGGTTGCCAAGCTTAGAGGAGGTGTGGATCTAGTTTGACTCCACTCCATTTCTAATAACATTACAAGATATTGTCCCTCGGCACTCCACGAAAAAACATTTTTGGTTGATCTTTCCGGCAACAAGTTTTACTCACCTTACTCTTTCTCTTCTTAAATTAAAATTTATCTTGGTTACCAGTTCTTAAAAGTTTCAGATCTAATTCATTTATCAAGCATATTTAAAAGAATAGATCTGATTTTGTGCTTAGATTAGAAGTTGTTTAAATTGCTAAATATTTTCTTTGGATCTAGCTCTAGGAAAGTATTTTTTGAGCAAGTTATTTAAGTAGATTTAAAGCTTTTTTGAATGGTTCTTTGTGAAGTATTTTAAAGTTAAATCAAGCAACTCAAGTGCTTTATTGGCTACCTTTTCAAGGTTGTCCAAGACCCTAAGAGGGTTGGCTATTTAGCCAACCCATCTTAGTCTTTTTTGCTTTAGTTAAACTAGTTTTTTAACTTGGAATTTTTAGGATTTTTTTTTATTTGCCCAAGTGACTTCTAAAGTGATTTTGGGCACTTTTGCTACTAATTTGTTTGCTGGTTTTTGTTGCATGACAGCAGAAAAATATCTTTGGAGCACTTATTTTGACAAGATTGGACGATCCAAGAATTTTTCGAACCTTACCTTTCCTTCCAAACTTTGCCTCAAATTTTTGTAACCTCTTTTCTCCAAAATTTATAAGGAGAAAGAGGAGTTATTTTACCTTCAAGTTGGCATTGTAATCTCATAATAAAATTATTTTTGGAAGCAAGCTCATAAAGCTTGCTTCTCATCCCCCCAGGGGGGATTGGTGTCGGTTTCTTTTTTGTGGATGTTGTCATTTCTATAACTTTCTAACTTTTACTTTAGTTTTAGTTTTAATTGAAATTAACCAAGATTAATTAAAACTTACCGTCGTGGTCTAATCCAAGTATTGGGCTTGTTGCAACCGGATTGCGCACCTGGTTAACGCAGCAAAAATCTATGCTACTGCTTGGTGCACCCTTGGGGGCAAGTCTCAAGTCAAGGTTGTCACCTGATCTTGACTCCTCCGTTTAGGCCAAACTCCTAATCGAAGCCAAGGGGGGTAGTCCCTACGGAATGTTTCTAAGGCTATTAGAATGTTTTGGTGAATTAATTAAGGATGTTTTTTAGGAGTTTAAGGAAGTTTATGAAAAAATAGTTTCCAAGATTGCTTTGCAAAATAATTTAAATAAAAGCTTTCACCAGCGAAATGAAATGACAACCAATATAGATAGCACAACAAAATATGATATTAAGCAAAAGTGAATGAAAAGTTTGTTGTGGACCAGTGCCTTATGGAGTCAATATACAAGGTATAAAAAATGTTGTTGAAAGGGAAAGTTTCACGATCGTCTCTTGGTTACTTTTAAATTATTAACGATTCGAAGTTATTTAGGGAAAAGGGGAGCTCCCGAGATACCGTGAGGTACAAGGAAAATGTACGGAAACTGAAAGATGGTGGCTCCTCACGAAGACGTGTGGACGGGAATGGAGTCTAGAGAGGTGTTCAACACTACACCAACTAGGGTGTAGTCTAACTGTGCCCTAAGGTCGCCTCCTAATTGTTTCTACTTCCTCTAAGAAATTTCTCCACACAAAATTCAAGTTACGTAGTGTCGGATTTCCACTATGTGATGGGTAGTAAATTTTATTATGTGAGTTGTTTAGATTAGATGTGAAACTTTAGAAAGTAGTTTATAGCTCTTTCTTATTTCCCACTGGGCCAGGCAAGATGCCCGCAAGGGGAAAGAGCATACTTTGAGCTATAAGCTAAATATTACTTCTGGTTCATGATTGTAAGAAAAGAAAACTCAAAGCTTAAAACAGAAGTAAAGCAGCACAAAACCTATGTGTCACTTTTCTGATTATCCACCACTATCCGGCAAAGCCTTTGTGTGGTGGTGAGAGCATACTTCGTGGCAACGAGATTTTGTGTTATTTCTAAATTACGCTTGCGAAAATTAAAAAATGAAGTAAAAGCAAAATTAAACTGTGAAATAAGTTAAGTATACAATCCTGCAAAATTAAAAGGTGTGTGTGTGTGTGTGTGTTTGTTGTGTTGTTAGAAAAATTTATTACACAAAAATTTGACACAGTACAAATCCCCCCAAGGGGGATGGGCTGTGCGCGTTGAGTATCCCACTGCTCTCATTTAATAATATTACAATACTTGCTCAAATAAATGCCACTTTAGTTCATTTAACTTGGATCTAAGGGCTTAAAAAATTCTAAAAATAAAAGCTTGAAGAAAGGGGGTCCACGAATGTCTTTTCGGCACTTTCTGGCGAAAAATGACTAGAACTTCCTTTTGTATTTCCTTGGACCTGCTAAAAACCAGCAAGCTAATATGATTAGAATATGATGGGAAACAAGAAACAAAAATAAATAAATAAATTGTACTTCGAAAAATATTTGAAATTTTTTTAATGCAAGTACAATATTCAGTTTAGATCTAGTGATAGAAGTAGCTTCTTGAAAATGCTAAGATCTAACTTTTTAAATATGCTTAAGGATGAATAGATCTGAAATAATTGTGCATAAAGGACCTAGATCCATTTTTTAAGCTAATTGACAAAATTTAAAAGGAAAGAAAGAAGTTTTGTTTTGAGAGAGATGGATGAAGATCTTGGCCTCAAGCTCTTGTTCTTGCAATCTTCTTGAGAAGCATCTGTAAGCAAAAGATATTAGAGAAAAAGAATGCCCAAAGAGAAGAAGAAGAACCAAGTTCCAATCCTCCTTGTTGCCTGTGATCTGCAGCTTAAGAAACAGGACTTCCAACAAAAAAACTGTGAGATCTAGCGTGTTAGAATAGAAAGAAAGCAAAAGAACCTAAGTATAGCTGAATATTGTTGGTTACTACTAAATCTCTTTGCATCTAAACACAAATAATCAAATTATCAACCGTAAATGCTTATTTCTATAGCACATAAACTAGATCAAACATGTAAATGAAAGCAAGAAATGCAAAATAAGACACAATATCACCTCATAAGCTCATAATCCGACACCAATGCACAAGATGGACCTCCAAAGTCTTTCAAATATATTCAAAGAGCAACAAATTACAAATTGAGCAGAGGTTCAATGCATCCATGAAAACAATGGAGCAATGGCCTTGCTTATATAGAGTTTCAGAGAGGAAGGGCACATCAATGGACAAGGGGGCGCATTCATGGAGAGAAGGAGCCAAGTGTCAATCAAATCCTTGATTGATCCCTCCATTTGTGTGATTGAGGATGAATGGGTTGCCACCTAAGGGAGGCACCCTCACCCAAGCTTTGGGATTAACTCCCCACCAATGCAAATGTGCCATCTCAAGAGAGAGTCGCCCAATTGAGGAAGGTGCACTTCCCAAGAGAGGACAACTCATCCAAGATAAATCCTTGATTGAATCCTCCAAAATTTGATTGGAATATTCATCAAATACCTATGCCAACTCAATTGGGCCTTCACTAGACCAAATTCCACTGATTTAGGAATTTGATTTCTCTCATAGTTAATATTTTTTAATTAAATAATTTAATAACCTCTCTAGGCTTGACCACCATGGCAAATACTCCAGCTTTGGAGGTATGTGTGAAAAACTTAGGAATTATATGCCACTAGAGCGTAAAGCATAATTCCTAAGGAAAAAACACTCTAGAGTATCCCCTTGATAGTAAAACCTAAGGTAGGCCAAGCCTTTTACAAAAGTATCATGCTTAGACCAACTTATTACAATTCCCCCATGGGGGTCTGGACATGCAAATTTTACAAAGGGCCAAACATTTGACCTAATGAACCTTCTGAACTCTAGCAGTGAACAATGTAAGTTGTTCAAGTCTTCTGAGGTTCACAAGGAGTCCACCTAAGTGCAACTTAGTGGACAACAGGGCCATTGACTCACTCAGGACATAGGAACCTTTTATCTTGGTTTTTGTAGACTATATTTTTCCAATACTATTTGATTTATCTTATGCAAAAGTAATTGGATACTTACCCACTACCTCGGTAGTGTAGTAATTAGATAACATTTTAGTTTTTCGTCTTTTACTTTTAATTAACCCCCCTTGCTTTCCCGAAATGGAGTTCAAGATAAGGGCTTGCCCGAGTACTAGCCAGAAAAGAGACTCTTGGGGTTTTAATAAACAAGAAAACTTTGTTCAAAAATTCTTAAAATTAACAAGTCTTTGTCCCTGTATGCTCTAGGTAGTCTCCCTTTTCTTCAATTAACCTCCCATTTACGAAAATATGGCGTAATCGTTTCTTGACATTGTGTGGGGAAATTCTTCAAAGGAAGCGGGAACCACTGGGTAGTGACCTCGGGATACCGTTAGACTGCACCCTTGTTTAGTGTAGTGTTGAACACCTCCCAGAGACTCCGATCCAACCCACATTTATGAGTGAGGAGCCACCTTTGTCATAATCCGGACATATTTCCAGTGCCTCAAGGTATATCGGAAATCCCCCTCCCTAATGATCCACTCATCTCCACAATAATTTAAAATTGACCAAGAGCATTCGCACAACATTTTATTTCAAGCATTACAACAACACTTTATTTGACTCCATTATCAGCACTGGTCTTTTGCTTTATCATTGCAATCTTTTTGTTTAAATTCTATCATGTGTCGAATGGTTGGGGAGCACTTTTAATATTTATGTTGTTATGCTTTAATTTTATACATTGCAAATCTCTTGTATCAATTTCATTTTTATAAAAAAAACTTACTCATCCACCAAAACTAATTAGCTTAATCAGCCTTAGTAACCTTTAGGGTCCACCCCACTTGGCTTCGTTAGGAGTTTGCCTAAACGGAGGAAGTCAAGATTCAAGCGACAGTACTTGACTTGAGGCTTGCCCCCAAGGACACACTTAGTGGCTTGAATATTTCTACCACGTTAACCCCAGGTATGTATCCTATTAAAGAAATGTAACTACGGAAGATATTCTAGATGTATTTGTCTATTGTATTATTGTATTCCTCCTTCGAGAGATGTCATTGATGTAATTGATATTTTAAGAGTCATTGAAAGAGTCAATGTAAACCCTAACTGATTAGGTCAGCCTGGAAAGATCTAGAAAGAATATTTTATTGTAAAGAGTACAGGTTGGCCCAGTTAGGTGAGTTAGAGCCGACCTAGTTAGTAAAAGGTCAAGTCAAATGTAAATAGAAGATGAGTTGCTCATTTGTAACACTCACCTCACTCACACAAGTTCGCATAGGAGAGAGAGAGAAGCTCGCACAAGTGGAAGAGAAGCTGATTTTGTCAGGGTTTTCTCCCTTGTGAATTCTATATTGAGGAAGTTTTGTCGGGGTTTTCTCCCTTGTGGTTTCCCCGAGAGAAATATTGTGTTCATTGTGTTTGTTGTGCTTGTATTTCTTTTAGTGATAGATTGTTTAGTGTTATTATGCTAAACAAGTAGAAAAACTAACATGGTATCAGAGCAGGCCTGAAAGAAAACATTGTGCAGCCTCTGCAACTGCAGAAACTAGGGCTTCTTGTTCCGGGAGCTCCCTCCATAGATCAGTTGGAAAAGAGGGTGCATCTAACTCGCCTCACTAGGGCGCATCTTTCTGTCGAAGCAGATTTCAATTCTGAGAATTTTCATTTTTGAGCATCAAGTTTTTGGATCATCTGCTCACAGAATTGGGAGAGGGAGTACTTTATTCAACTCGCCTTGAGGAGGCAAATTTGCTCATCCAATTAGTTTTCCAAAATCCCGAAGTTGGAAAATTAGGGTTTCTCTGACAAACCGTCAAGGTAGAAGCAGTTTTCAGAAGGACAACTTTTCTGGTAACTCTCAAATCTATTATATTTCCATTTGAGGTTCTCATAATATCAAGATGACAAACAATACCAAGCTTGATGAGAAGATTGAGGGAGCTTAGAACTTCAGGGCATGGAAATATAGAGTCATGCTCATTCTTGAGGAACATGACCTAGAAGGCTTTATAAAGGAAGGGCTTACAGAACCAGAGGGAGATGAAGCGAAAGCAAAGCATAAGAAGAATATGGTCAAGTCAAAGAGGATCATAGTTAATTCTATCAAAGATCACTTGATCCCTCAAGTGTCTTCAAAGAAGACTCCAAAAGTAATGTTCGATGCCCTGACCAACCTATTTGAAGGAAAGAACATTAATAGGAAGATGACCTTGAGAAATCAACTCAAGGGAGAGAAGATCTTGAAGTCTGAGTCCATTCACTCATACGTCTCCAGAGTGTCCCAAATCAAAGAAAAATTAGAAGCTATGGGAGACACTGTAGAAGATGTTGAAGTTGTGATGACCACTCTAAATCATCTCCCCAGAGATTGGGAACCATTTGTTCATGGAATATGTGCTAGAAAGAAATTGATCCAGTTCAAACAGCTATGGGAAGAGTGTGTGCAAGAGGAAGAGAGAATAGCGGTGAGAGAGGAGAAACTAAATGACAATGAAGATCAAGCTTTGGCAACTCATGCCATAGGTGGAAGGAAAAGGAAGAACGATGTGCATTCCCGTGAAGACTCTCCAAGAATATCACAAAGACCTCAAAAGAAAAAGAAGTTCAAGAGAGACCTATCTTCAGTTGAATGTTACTCCTATCACAAGACAGGACACATTGCGAGACATTGTCCACTCAAATCTGGACAACATAAGAAGCAGAAGAAGAGATTCCATGCTCATGCAACGGAAGACAGTGAGTATGATGAAGAAGTCAAAACCAAAGAAGATGAATACTCCAGTGAAGAGTATGTGCTAATCTCAGCACTCACTGGTTCAGTATCTCATGGAAGTGATACTTGGCCAGTAGATAGTGGAGCTTCAAAACATATGACAGGATACAAAGAATCCCTCTCACATCTCATACAGAAGGAATCTCCACACAAGGTAAAGCTTGGAGATGACTATCAATATCCCATCAAAGGAATGGGAGAACCCTCTTACAAATTGGACTTTGGAAAGTCCATGAACATGAGGGATGTACTTTATGTACCAGGTTTGAAGAAGAACCTTCTATCTATTTCAGCATTAGATAAGAAAGGTCTTCGTATTGCATTTATAGATGGTGAAGTCCTTATGTGGCCAAAGGGGAAGACTATTGATGATGCAGTAGCCATTGGAGTAGAGAAGAAGGAGGACTTTACAAGCTGAAGGGTCATGCAGATACAACACTGATGACCAGTACCATGAGCCCCTGTGAACTATGGCATAGACGACTGGCTCATGTACACTACAAAGCCTTACCAATAATAAGTAAGGCGGTGACTGGATTACCAGAAATCCAGGTTGATCATGAAGGAGTATGCAAAGGATGTGCTCAAGGAAAGAGTACGAAGAATCCATTTCCAAGCCGCAACAGCAAAGCTAAAGGTATTCTGGATATTATTCACTCAAACATTTGTGGACCTATGTCCACAACTTCATTAAGCGGGTTTGTTTACTATGCTTCTTTTATTGATGACTACTCCCGCAAAACATGGATTTATTTCTTGAAGAATAAGAATGAAGTCTTTGAAAAGTTTAAAGAGTTCAAGGCTCTTGTAGAAAACCTCCCTGAAAAGAAAATAAAGATACTAAGGACAGATAATGGAGGGGAATACACTTCAGGCAATTTCAAAGATTTTTGTAAACAAGCAGGGATTAAGAGGGAGCTTACTATTCCCTATAATCCACATCAGAATGGTGTAGCTGAAAGGAAGAACAGAAATATCATGGAAGCAGTGAAGGCCAAGATCCATGATCAAGACCTACCCATGCATCTATGGGCAAAAGTAGCTAGAACCGCAGTATATGTACATAATAGAATCTCTCACAATGCTCTTGGCAACAAGACCCAGAAGAGATGTTTACCGGTATGAAGCCTAAAGTCAGTCATCTAAAGATATTTGGATGTCCAGTATTCATTCACATTCCAAAAGAGGAGATCGAAATTGGAACCTTCAAGAAAGAAGGGAATATTTGTGGGTTACAGTGAGCAATCAAAGGCTTACTGTATCTACATCCCAGGATTCCGCCAGATTGAACTCAACGAGGATGTTACATTTGATGAAGACACAGCTTTCAACAAGTCTAAGAAGACTCATGAGGATGAAGAGGAGCATGAAGCTCCCAGAGCCACAGAAACTAATAATGTACCAGAAAGAAATGTTGAAGAGAAACCTATTCCAGAGGATCATGACATGGCAGAACCTCAAAGACCTGAGGAGACACCTCATGAGGAGAATTCACGGAAGAAAAGACCAGTTTGGGTACGAGAAATAATACAAGATGTAGGAAGATATAGTGCTCCAAAAGGAAGCAAGAGACCAAGGCCATATTCCAGTTATGTAGCCTTGATGTAGAAGAACCCACATGATGGAGTGGAGCACATTATTAGGGTCTTCTGCAAGGAGACTAGGCTCAAGAGAGATCCTACCAAACAAACAAAGATAAGTATTTGAATTGTTGTTCACATATTTATGTTCCTAGATTTAATGTGTTAGAATGTTTGCATTGATGAACAGAATATCCATGTGATGGGTAAGTGGCCTATGGTGTTGTACAACGTTCCATTGCTACTTATCTAGAATGAAACCTCTTTGCTGACATATTGGGAGTAGTGCACGCTCTTAATAATGTTCTGGTAGAGATGAAAGGCATCTAGAAAGTTACCATATGAATACGAGATATGGATGCATGTTGTGTTGAAGCCTAAGATAGTTGCATGACTGTGTGAATTTGTCATTATTAATATGTTTTGGAAACTATGAAATGTTTCTAACCATGCAACTGAACTTGAGTTGTAGGAAATATCGTGTACGATTACCTACAAATGAAGAATGATGATATTTTCGTAGAACAAGACTTATGAAATCAAGAAGTACAAAGCAAGGGTTCTCTCAGAAAGAGGAAGTCGACTATGACGAGATGTTACTCCAATGGCCAGACTCAGTGGTGGATATTACACTAGATAGATGGTGTAATCAAATTAGAAGAAGATATCGAGCAACCTCCAAGACTCGGGACTCTTTACAAGGAACCACATGTGTGTAGATTGAAGAAGACTTTGTACGGGCTCAGAATGCACCTATGGAATAGGATGATCACCTAGAGTGATGATGATGATGGGAGCTCCTTCGAAAGAAGGAGTGGGGTCTGAAAGGACCTCCCTCGAAAGAGGGAGTAGTTCCAGTCCTTGAGGACTGATGCCAGTCCTGAGGTGACTGAAAATCACTACTAGCTGACTGATAGAGTCCTAGTCCTTAGGTGACTGATGCTGGTCCAAGGGTGACTAATGCCGGTCCAAGGGTGACTGATGTCGGTCCAGGGGTGACTGAAGATCACTACTTGCCGACTGATAGAGTTCTGGTCCTTAGGTGACTGATGTCGGTCCAGGGGTGACTAAAGATCAGTACTTGCCGATTGATAGAGTTCCAGCCCTTAGGTGACTAATGTCGATCCAAGGGTGACTAATACTGGCCCAAGGGTGACCGATGTTGGTCTAAGGGTGACTGAAGATCAATACTTGCCGACTAATAGAGTTCTGGTCCTTAGGTGACTGATGTCTATCCAAGGGTGACTGAAGATCAGTACTTGTCAATTGACAGAGTTTCGGTCCTTATGTGACTGATGTCGGTCCAGAGGTGACTGATGCCGGTTCAGGGGTGACTGAAGATCGATACTTGCTGAATGATAGTGTTCCAGTATTTTTTTGTTTACTAAATTTTGTTGATGATGTTCCAGCAAAGGATGTTGTTGATGATGTTCCAGCAGAGGATGTTGTTGATGATGTTCCAACAGAGGATGTTACTAATGATGATCCATTAGAGGATGTTGTTGATGATGTTCTAGCAGAGGACGTTGCTGATGATGTTCTAGCAGAGGATGTTGTTGATGATGATCCAGCAAAGGATGTTGTTAATGATGATGTTCCAGCAGAGGATGTTGCTAATGATGTTCCAGCAGAGGATGTTGTTGATGATGTTCCAGCAGAGTATGTTGATGATGATGTTCCAGCAATGTTGATGAAGATGATCCAGCAGAGGATGTTGTTGATGATGATGTTCTAGCAGAGGATGTTGTTGATGATGTTCCAGCAGAGGATGTTGTTGATGATGATCCAGCAGAGGATGTTGCTGATGATGTTCCAGCAGAGGATGTTGTTGATGATGAACCAGCAGAGGATGTTGTTGATGATGATGTTCCAGCAGAGGATGTTGTTGATGATGTTCCAGCAGAGGATGTTGTTGATGATGTTCTAGCAGAGGATGTTGTTGATGATGATCCAGCAGAGGATGTCGTTGATGATGATCTAGCAAAGGATGTCGCTGATGATGATCTAGCAGAGGATGTTGTTGACGATGATGTTCCAGCAGAGGATGTTGTTGATGATGATCCAGCAAAGGATGTCGCTGATGATGATCCAGCAGAGGATGTCGCTGATGATGATCCAGCAGAGGATGTTGTTGATGGTGATATTCCAACAAACAATGATGATGATGGTGATGAGGATGTTCCAGCAGATGATAGCCCAGACATATGATGATCCAAAACTTCCTACGACATATAGAGATTCACAAGTCAGTTGTGCAGCTGTTGATGTTATCCAGGCAATGGCGCCAAAAATGTTATCACACAACCTGTAGTTGTCCCTAGTGGTATCCCATCCGTGATGGTAGAGGAGATGGACAACTAAAGAGGTGACCCAAGAGATGCCACGGTTCCCAATGCATTAGTTGGGTCACCTAGGGGGATCTAAAGATAGATATAGTACCATGAAATACACAAGTGGGACCCACTTCCTTAAAATAGGGAAAATGGTCCAAGATGGGTCAACTTGGTCAAAATTAATGGGAAATGGTACTATAGGGGCTCTATGACATGGATCTATGAGTTGACAAAGATTTGAGAGCACCCAATTGTGGGATCTAGGGAAAGACACAATCCCCAAGGAGTGCAAATTGCCCCAAGGAAGACTAGTGCCTTAGATCAAGGGCCAAATGGAGTCGGATGTCAACCAAAATGTAGATCGGGATAGTCCAGGTACAAACCAAGGTGGGTTTTGAAGATCAAAGGCATCCAATGGCTAGATCTCAGTAGATCTAAGATTCAAAATGCATGACTCAATGACCCAAGTGGGGCACAACCCTCAAAATGAGAAATGGGGCCCACAAGGAAAAAATCAAAGAAGTGAAGCACTAGGGGTAGGTTATCAAGTGAGGAGAGTATGAATCAAGTGGGATCTCACCTACCCATCTCTTGGAAATAGCCCCAATAGCTTCCCTCAAGGAGTGCGACCTCCCTCAAGGAGGCGAAAGTGCCTTGGAAAGTGTGTCAAATGAAGGCCAATCCACACCAAACTATAGGATCCAAATTGTCATGGATGCTATAGAGGTGGGTTTTCAATATCTTACCCAAAGCCAAGCTAGATCCAAGTAGATCTAAGAAAAAGTGAAAATGAGGGTTTTAATCAATGAGGGTTTTTAGATCTAAGAGAATAGATGGATAAGATAGAAGAATTTCATACCTCTTGGAACATACCTGGAAGATGAAGATGGAAGAGGCTTGTGACGAGGATTACTTCCCACAAAGATCAAATGCCAAACTTGGATGAGCCCTTCTTGCCAATATTTTGCCTCCTTCAACCAAATCGATTTCCCTATTCCTGTCAATCAAGGACACAAAGATCAATCAATCAATCAAGAATGGAAAGAGATGCAATCAAAGAGATGATAAACATGAATTTTTGGTACAAAGACAAAACAACTCCCTGTCAACGAAAACGTCCTCTTGAAGCTTGAAGGGTAGGCCTCCCCACCAATTCGCACTCCTCAAAGTCGCCTTCTTTGCCTGCAAAACAATGTTAGTTGAAGATAAAATCAAGATGGCCACCAATGTCTGTCAGTGCAGAGGAAGAAGCATTTACAATCACCACAAGCATTCCAACTTCAAGATCCAAGATGCCCAGAAGGTATTTTTATTCCAATAGCCAAGAGCCAAAATCCTCTAGATGAATTTTACAATGAGGGGGTCTCCTCCTTATATTAGATAACAAATAATAAAAACCCTAGATCTCAAAACCACTTTATGAAATGAGTCGTTGAGATTAAAGGATCTCACAACATAATCAATGGCTAAGATGAGCCAACATAAAATATTACATGGATCACTAAAAATAGAGCTGACGTCGTAGCTAGAAAGCACAAAGTGAGGGTGATGTCATCCTCTAGAGGGGGCAAAAGTATATGGGCCCACCTCATATGACTAAGAAATTCTGGTAAATCATTTCGGTGAATTTTTATTGTTATAATAATATATGATCAAGTTTAACTGATCAAAGAGCATTAAATCATACAAACGATTCACCAATGAAGTATGAGATTGATTTCCCTTTCAAGAGTTGATGTCTTGCCATATTGCAACCTTTTAACGATTTGGGGTAGATTCTTTAGATTTAATATTGAGTATTTGGTAATATTGTTGTTTCAAACATTTCATTATCATCAATACTACTACAATTAGCCATAGAATCCATTACCCACTAAGAAGTACCGATCTCATTTGAAGTCATTTAGCCCTTAGAGTTAGAAGCCATCTTTGCACAAAGTTTTTGTCATCTTGTTGGTGTTAATTGTCAATTCTTTTAGCAAGATCTAGGGTGTGTTTAACTCTGAGATCATTTTCCCTAATACCCTCCCCTACTAGATCTTGAACCCTAACTCAATACCATTTGCATATCTAGTGTATCTTTATGGGGTATCTTACATTCGATCCAAATTGGCTTAAAGTGAAGAGTATCCTACTCGAAGTGACAATTGATCCATACTCGGGGAACAAGATCCTCTAGGGTCGCCTCTTTAGTTGCCTATCTCCCTATACCGTCCTGGATAAGATACATTTTAGGGGCAGCCACAAGTTGTGTGATAACAAGCCCCAAGCCATGTATCCTAATGGGTTCATCCCAAGGTGCATCGAACACCCAGCCAAGGCATAAATGCCATCATGATGAGGGGCCTCCACCCATCAAGGGGTATTCAACAAAGCCACATTGCCAACACTCCTTGAAATGAGAACCAAGACGACCTGCCATGACTAGACCAAGGGTCGTGAGCCTCGCTAGACCAACACTTTTACATAAACAAGCCCCAACTTGGCCTTTACAATGGCAAAAAGACCCCCTCTTTAGCACATCTGGTATGGTGCACTGCAGACTATCTGGAGGGTAACACCCCCCATGATGCCTTATTCCAGACGCTCAAAGACATTAGCATTTTCGAGATACTACTGAATGCCATCATGCACCTGTATAAGTTGGTCCTTGGTCGTCTCCGCACTACATATGGGATGTCCGACTTTATCAAGAGTACCATTAGGTCAAGCAGAGGTACCCCCTATCCCCCACCTTGTTTGGTATTTACATGGATCTAAAGTCCTTTTTGCATGATCATATCCAAGATGGCGATGGGTGCCTCCTCCACCAAGTCTTGATATCTATCTTGCTTTTTGCTGACAACATGATCCTCTTCGCCTCAACCCTAAAGGGTGTATAAAGATAGCTAGATGCTTTGGCACTTTTCTATGATCTTTGACAGTTGACAGTCAACCTGCATAAACCCAAAGATACAGGAAACACCACCCACCCCTCTGTCCCCGCACCGTTTTCGTACGGAAACGCGTTTCAGCGTTTAGGTACAGAAACGCGTTTCAGTGTTTGGGACGGCACGGAAATGTGTTTCAGCGTTTGGGACGATATGGAAACGCGTTTCGGTATGTACGGACGGACGCAATTTTCAGTACGGAAACGCGTTTCGTCCATACGGAAATGCATTTCCGTACAGGAAACTCGTTTGTACGGCGTGTTTCCTCTTGTTCGACGTTTTTAACTTATGCAATTTGGATTTTTTTTAAATTTTGACTTCAATTAATGGTTTTAGGGAGGTTCTAAAGACCATCTAAATGTTATAAAATGAAGTTTACCCTCTCATTTGGCTCACACGATTTTGGCATAGCGATTGCTCTTGGAGTGAGGCTGATACTTTCAGCATTGTACTTGTAGCCTCATACGAAAGCTGATTTTGGATATATATGTACTAGCCTCCTTTATCAAGGCTGATTTTGGATATATATGTACTAGACTCATTTATCAAGGCTGTTTTTTGATATTACTACTTGCATTATGGAGTCATTTATGAATAAAATGTGTTCTTTTGAATTTACTACTTGCATTATAGAATCATTAATGAAATTATGAATAAATTGTGATGTTACATGTATGATGCATTGATTTGTAATATGTATTTTCAATTTTTTAAATGTCCTATATAAATTTATAATATATATATATATATAGCATTTTCCCGTTTCCTAAATTTTGGGGGGTCATGTTTCCGATGCGTCCCCGTTTCCCCGTTTCGTGCAACTTAGCATAAAACCAAATCATCTTCAATGGGTAGAAGAAGGTACTTTTGGATCACCATTTCCTTTTCAAAGGGGAGAAGATTGAGATCACCAACACCTATACTTACTCGGGGGTTCACTTATGAGGGCCTCGCTTCAATCTAAGACAAGCTCTTCAGCCTCAAGTAAACAAGGGTTACAGATATTTAGCCATTCTCAAGAGACAGTGTTTCGTATACCATTTTCAAGACATATCGTCCAAGATGCCCCTCGTGGATACCGTTGTCTAGCCCACAATGCTCTAGGGCTCCGAGGTTTGGGGGCATTGTTTGCTAGAGTCTGATTGGGCTTCAGCCAAGACAATGCAGACCCTCCTTCAACACATCATCAGATGCAAAAAGACAATACACAATCCCATCATCCTTGCAGAATTCGATGCCCAACCCTTCCATATTGAGACTGTGTTCAACCTTGTTTCACTTTTGCATTGCATTACGTGCTTTGCTAACTCAATGAAGGGTCAAACCAAAAATTGTACCTAGCCTATCACTCATCAGAGTATCACTTTGGCTAGCCTTCTAACCATACTCGATGTTGGTTTGCAGGGGTCTCAGATCTTTTGGAATAGGTGAGTATTTCGATGAATCATCTTCCTTTGTTGGTTTGCAGAGGTCTCAAATCTTTTGGAGTAGGTGGGTATTTTGATGGGCCATCTCCCTTTGTTCAGATACTCCCTTGATGCCCCTAGCCACCTCTTACCTACTAGGCAAGACTCGGGAGTTAAACAGGGTCATTTAAGAAGACATTTACAGGAAATTTGTATAAGTCATTTAGACAAACCCGCAGGATGGGTTACATCCAAAGATGGCCTTCTATACAAAGCACTTCATGTGGGTGAGGAATGAACTCATTATCCAACCCCAATACACATCTCGCCATTGGGTGCACTCCCTTTGTATCCTTGGGCTAGTACCGAGTGGACTTGCATTAAATTCGAGTTGAGACAAATCACCAGACTATCTGGGCAAACAAGATTTGCTAGTTGCGCTATATTTGAGAGATTTGAGACAAAGGTGCACTTCATCACATGCTTCCCCATCTACTATGAGATATGTGGGCAATTCCATTGTATGTTCAGAGGGATTGAGACCCTCTCCGATTTCTTCAAGTACCTCAATCAGAGATGCCTCACCTTATTTATGTAGGAAGCCCTCAAGCTCCATAACCAACCTATTTAGCCTCTTCCTAGACCATATTCCACCTAGAGGATTATTTCCTTCATAATGATGCTCCCATCAGCTAGGGGCACCAAGAGACAGATTGATTGCAGTAGACCCAAGGGACCATTCCCCTTTCTCCAAAGGCCTCAATGGCAATGCCAGACTAGATTCATGACCAACAGGTAGACAAGATCATCCAAGTCTCAACAACAAGTGACCCATTCCATGCAACAACTCAATGTGTGATCTAGATATTTCCCCAACTCTTCTTCTAAACATAGTTGTATCTAGAGATTTCTTCATTTGGCCTCAGATGTTGGGGGATGGATTTAACAGACCATGATACATATACATATTTATGTACTTTCCAATTCCAAAATCCATCCTCTCTATACGTCTCCCTCCTAGTGTGGTTTCCTATGCTCAAAGTCTAGTGTTTTTAAGGTTTTAGCATAGGTTCATACTTTACTTTCTGTATCTTTCTTTCATAGAAACTATTTGGTGCTTCCACTCTGTAACGACATCATTGTACTCAGCAATCCCATTGACCTAGTTTTGTGGCCATTTATTGGACATTAATAAAATTATCTTATCTTATCTTATCTTAACTTACCTTTTAGAGAAATGGAAAGCGTCGCAACTGGTTACTAAGATGACTCAGTGGATGGGAGTTAACATATACAAAGACTTCGAACTCATTTTTGGATGGTCAAGAAACTTCTTGACATCATGAAAGGTAGGCATCTAGACAAAGGGAACAAAAGAGGGAATGCTTAGTATGGACGGATGTATAAGGGAAATGAGCATGATTCTACTTTCAACAAGAGGGTGAAGGCAAACTTGTTAGAGCACCAACGTTAGTTCTAGATCTGAAGGACGGATGTTTTGTCTTGTGGGTGATGAGATCACAGGTAGTGGTTCAGTTTTTTGAGAGCAATTTATTGCAGCTCTCAATTGAAAGTGGATGTTGAAAGAGCAAATTACAAGCTCCTACAATGTTTATGTATTAATTGTTAGATTTTCTAAACCATGGTAAACAGACTTTGCACTAAAAAAACTCCTTAAAAAACAAGATCTCTGAAAACTGAAAGCCACTGAAAACTGCAACTCTAATAATGCTAGAATCTATAAACACATACTGCAGAAAACATATAACATAAACTCAATAGATAAGACTGTCAAAACCTGTGCTTGCTTTCTTATTAATTCTGAATTGAAATCTGCTACAGGAAAAGCGGCAAACTAATCAACTGCTTGGCGCTTGCTATTGAACCAAATGAATTAATCCTATACCCCTGCCTTCTCCTTTATAGACTAGAAGGTACAATGAATCTGGATACATGCACAATAGTGCCCCAACTGAAGGTCTTAACTCCTAATTCTAGTGCACCTTCCTTGCATGGATAGACAAGCCAAGTAAATTGTGCCTCTACTAGAGATGATTTGAGGCATGCAAGCATGTATCCACCTAGGAATATGTGCCCTTCACTGGACTGCATGCGCCTTACCTAACTGAAATTAGACTTTAGTCAAAATTAGAAAACAGCTAGAATATAACTGAACTAGCATATGCAAACTACTGTGGATAACATGCAAACTGTTGAGAAAAGCTTGTTGGAGATAGAACAAAAATCACTGCTACATAATCTAATGTCCCATATTGTTGAATCTAGAAGAGAGGAAATGTGTCCTCACTGTCCAGTTTGAACCGTTGTAATTGAAGTGCCCAGGACTACCACATGTGAACCTAGGTTGTAGAAGACTATTCGAGGTACAATCTCCACTTCCTCTTACTGAGGAAAGTGTTCTCAACCAATCCAAGTCTCTCCCCTTTGCCAAGAGCTTAGTCAAGAATTGAACATACTCTAGAGTAATTGCTCCCTTCTAAGCTCTGTCCCTGAGAAAATAGTACCTGATGTCAAAGTGCTTGCACTGGTCATGGAATAATGGATTCTCAAAGAATTTGATACAACCCTGATTGTGATAGCAGACCACAGTAGGCTCCAATATCTCATCTACTAGTTCTGCAATCAACTTGGGAAACTAGATAGCTTCCCAACTAACAGTGTTGGCTGCCATGTACTCTGCCTCTGTTGGACTCAATGCCACTGAAGCCTGCTTCATGTTGAATCAGGAAATCGTTCATGATCCCAAACTGAAGCAACACCCTAAAGTACTCTTCCAGTCAAGTCTCTTGCCCAGTCAAAATCAATGAATCCAAGCAGCATCAACTCACCATCTCATGCATATCTCAGACCATAATGTATTGTGCCCTTCAAATATCAAAGCACATGTTTTGTAGCTATCCAGTGAATCTGCCTTGACTCGACCATCAACTAGCTCAAAGTGTTCACTGCAAAACATATATCAAGTCTAGCATTAACTAGATACATCAAGGATCCAATCAATTGTTTATAGACCAAGGATCTACCAAATCTAAATCCAAGTCAGCATTCAATTTCAGGTTCAGCATCATAGGAGTGGCCATCATGGGTTTACATTTACAATCCATCATCTAGAACATTTTCAGGTTCTCAATTGTGTATTTTCCCTGCCCAAGGAAAACCTCACTTGTACTCTGCCACACATCTATACCCAAGAAATAGTGCATCAATCTAATGTCTCTCATGTCAAATTTTCATGCCAACTCAGCCTTGCACCCTATGATGAGCTTCTTTGAACTCATTATAATATCACGTCATCTACATACAATGAAAAAACAATAAGGTCAAACCTATCAAATAAATAATAAAAATTGAGATCTGCAACAGTTCTGATGGAGCCTAAACCTAACAAGTACTCATCAATCCTAGAGTACAAAGCATGGGGTGCCTACTTCAACCCATGACAGCTTTCTTCAATCTGCACAAATGGGTATCTCATGCATGCACCTCAAACCCTCTCGACTAATTAACGTATATTTCTACCTCAATCATGCCATTAATGAAGGTTGTCTTAACATCCATTTGGCATAACTGCCAACCAAAAATAGATGCTAAAGACATAATGGTCCTGATAGAAGTATACTTGGCAACTAGATCAAAGGTCCCCCCATAGTTGACTCCTCTCTCTAGGAGAACCCTCTAGCTACAAACCCAACCTTGTGCTTTTTTATGTTGCCATTCGTTGCATGCTTCACCTTGTACAACCACCTAGAATCAACCACTAATTTCCCCTCTAGTCTTGGTGAAATCTCTCACACATCATTCTTCATGATGGAGTTGTACTCCTCCATTATGGCATCCTATCCATACCTGCACACCTACTGCCTCCTCATAACTAGAAGGTTTTGCATAAATGATGGAAGACATCTGTACAATATAACTGGGAAGTTTCTTAGGAGGATTGCCTACCCGAAAAGAAGTCTTTGGAGCACCAACTTGCTCCTCTTCATCATGCAATCTCTATGCAAGCCACCTCGGCCTCTTGAGTCTTGACTATACCAGGTGGTAAAATTGTCTCTGTACCTGTATTGGAACATGTCTGACCTAAACCTAAACTCCTTGAAACCTATGGATCAACACTTGGAACAACAAGTGTTGTCTCCTCCTCTATCATTGATGGGAGCTCTTGGAAACTAGATGACCATGCATCCTCATCAACCTTCACATCAATAACTATCTATTATCTTCCTCTGAGATTGAACACAGATCTTGTAAGCAGCAAGAGGACTCATTGTAGCCAACTAGAATACCATTCAAGTTGGAAGGTTCAAGCTTCGTCCTCTTCTCTGTAACATGAATAAACCAAACTCCCTAACACCCTAAAATGAGAAACATCTTGGTTATCCCCTATGAAGGCTCCATCTGGAGTCTTGTCCTCCAACACCCTATGCGCACATCTATTCAGTATGTAGACTGTAGATTTTCTGGGTTTTACTGCTTGCTGGTTTATGACAACATTTCAGTGGTTTTTACCTTCAGCCGGTTTTGCATAGACTGAAAGCTACTTATGAAATTTTCAGTAATAATTAAACACGCAGTAAAACACAACTAACAGGCTGAAAGTAAATATTTAACACATGCACACCATAAAAGTTACACTCAGTTTTTTTGGCAACTGTGCCCTGGAAAAACCCCCACGGGGAAAACCAGTAAGAGAGAGAGAGTTTTATATCTTCAGTAAAATTACAGTGCAGCAATACAGTGAAAACATAAACTTATCCCCACCATTAAATGCACTGGAAGACTACCTCGGTTTTTGTGCTGAAGCTGCCTTGAAAACTGTGCAAATAAACTCCTCGAAATCCATGCTGAGAGAAAGGACAGAAATCTGTACCTTGGATTTCTGTGTTGTCCTTTGTCTCAATTTCAGTGCTGTACAAACCCTTGTTTTCTGTGCATAAATAAACCTCGAAAACAGTGCCAAATATCAGCCTCGATAACTGTGCCAATCCGTACCTTGAAATCCGTGCAGGAAAGGACAGTACCATACAGTACGATCTCGGTTTTTGTGCAGCAGAATCCTGTCTCGAAAACAGTGCCCAGAATCTCTAAATCTGTGCCCAAATGTTCCTCCTCGAAAATAATGCCAATGTCCTCGGGATTTGTGCCAGACTGTTCCTCGAAATTTGTGCAGGTTGCCTTGAAACCTGTGCCCAGAAAAATACTTGGAAATTCGTGCCTGTATGATGCTAAGAAAGCTCACCTCGAGATGCGTGCCAACTAAAGAAGAACTCAGCTATGAATCCGTATTGTTCATAAATGATTTAGCAAGTGCCTTGAAAATCGTGCCAATGGAAAATGGCTGCCTCGATATTCGTGCAGGAGCTCTAGCTCTCTCTTCTCTCTTCTCACAAATGAAAATCTCAAAAGTGAGTCAAAGAATGCCTCCCTCACCTTTTTGTTCAAACCCTAGGGTTATTTTAATCTAATAGCTGAGATAGATTTAGATTGACGCTTGAAATTAAATGCTCCATTTATTTCCCATAAATGTTAATTTCACTCACCCACTTAAATTAAATCAAAAAGTGACTTTAACTTTATAAAGTCTCATTAAGTGAAATTAATGTGAAGGTCACCTTTTCCCCCCTTCTAAGTGACATTAGGCAAATGTCACTTGGGGAACACTTTCCTAGGTACAAAACTAACACTCCCTCTTACCGAGGAAGGGGTTCCACACCACTCCCAACTTATCTCTGAAGAAAACAAACTTCCCCCTCCCCAAAGACTTCGTTAGGATATCTGCTACCTACTCATCAGTGGAAATATACTGCAACTCAACTGCCCCTCTCTGGACGTAGTCCCGGATGAAATGGTACCCGATCTCAATGTGCTTCGACCTGTCATGGAACACCGGATTCTCAGAGAGCTTAATGCAACTCTGATTGTCACAATAGATCACCATAGGTCTAAGCTGCTGATCAAATAAATCTACCAATAACTTACGAAGCCACAGTGCTTCGCAAGTAGCCTGACTGGCTGCCATATACTCAGCCTCGACAGAACTCAATGCAACGGACTTCTGTTTCCGACTGAACCATGACACTGCTGCCGAGCCCAAAATGAAACAACAACCGGAAGTGCTCTTCCGATCCCTCACACAACCTACCCAGTCTGAATCTGTGAAACCAACCAAGTTGACTCCACCCGAACCCCTGTAGTCCAAACCATAATCCACTGTACCTGCTAGGTATCTCAGTACATGTCTTGCGGCAGTCCAATGCACACTCCTAGGCTCCACCATGAACTGGCTAAGAGTGTTAACCGCAAAACACAAGTCCGGCCTGGTGTTGACCAGATACATCAACGAACCAACGAGCTGACGGTAAAGTGTAGGATCCACCAACTTACCCTGAGAAGCATGAAGTTGTTTCCAGTTGGTGATCATCGGTGTAGACATAGGCCTACAGTCCTCCATCCGAAATCTCTTCAGAATATCAACTGCATACTTCCCCTGTCCTAGGAAAATATGTCCAGGCTCCTGCCAAACCTCCATCCCCAAATAGTAATGCATCAGCCCAATATCAGTCATCTCATACTCAGCTGCAAGGTCTCTCTTGCAATGTGCAATGAGACGCTCATCTCCAGTGATAAACAAGTCATCAACATATAACAGAAGAATGAGAGGATCTCCACCAACCACAATGTAGTAAAGGTTGGGATCAACCGCACTCTTCTAAAAGCCCATAGAAGTCAAGTATGCATCGATCCTGGAGTACCAAGCTCTAGGAGCTTGCTTCAGTGCATAAAAGGCTTTCCTCAGCCTGCACACATGAGAATCTCTCCCATGAATCTCGAATCCCTGTGCTGCTCTAAGTACACCTCCTCCTGCAGAAGACCATTGAGAAATGCGGTCTTCACATCCATCTGGTGGATCTTCCAACCCATCTCTACTGCTATAGATAGCACTACTCTGATGGAAGAATACCGAGCAACTGGCGCAAAAGTCTCATCATAGTCAACTCCCTCAACCTGTGAAAACCCTCGAGCCATGAACCGAGCCTTGAAATTCTCCACACTGCCATCTGCAGCATGCTTTATCTTGTAAAGCCACTTGGAAGTCACCACTGACTTCCCCTTAAGTCTCGGCACTATCTCCCAAGCATCATTCTTCATGATGGAATGATACTCTTCCATCATGGCATCTCTCCATACCTGATGCTGAGAAGCCTCCTCAAATGTGGAAGGCTCAGAGTCACGAAGACTCGAAACAAGAGCCATCCCATATCTGTCTGGCTCAACTACTGTCCTAATCTCCTCCTGGGGCCTACCAAATGCCTCTACTTCCTTCAAGGTGTCCTGAAGCCACTTAGGCTTCCTCTTCCTTGAAGGCTCCTCCCAAACTGGTGTATCCTCATCTGAGGAACTCCCAGAAGCAGAAGGTCCAACACCCCGAGGACCAGTGACTGATGAACCAGTCCCTGAAGAACCTGTAACCTGTGAACCTGAACCTGTACCTGTCCATGAACCTGTCCCTGAGCCTGTCCCTGAAGTACCTGCCACCTGAACCACTGAACCTGTAGAAGTTGTGCCTGTACCATGTGACCCAGTCACTCCAGAAACCTATGGACCTGAAACCTGTATCGAAGAAGCCTATGTCAACTGAGGTGTGGAAGCTGATGGCTCCCGCTGCTCCATCTCTCTCGACTTCCTGAAGGCTCTCTCCTCATCAAACTTCACTTCCTGCCTCACTACAACTCTCTTCTGACCAGGAATGTAAAGTCGATATGCCTTCGAAGTCTCATCGTAACCCACAAAGATACCTCTCTCTGCAGTGGGCTCAAACTTCGTCCTCTTCTCAAAAGGGACATGAGAGTAAGTCAAAGAACCAAATATCCGAAAGTGGCTCACCTCAGGCTTCTTGCCTGTATACATCTCCTTTGGAGTCATCCTCCCCAAAGCATGGTGAGGACTCCTGTTCTGCAGATATACTGCAGTGTTACATGCCTCTGCCCATAGAAAGAACGGTAACCCTTGATCATGAAGCATAGCTCTCGTTGCTCTCACAATCGACCTGTTCTTTCTCTCTGCTACTTCGTTCTGCTTAGGAGTGTAGGGAACTGTCAGCTGTCTCTGTATACCCTCCTGTTTGCAAAAAGCATCGAACTCCTTGGAGGTATACTCACCCCCATTGTCCGATCTCAACATCCGGATCTTCCTCCCCGTCTGCTTCTCCACAAGGGCTTTGAACCCTTGGAAGACACTCAACACTAGGTGTGACTTCTTGCTCCTCAAGAAGTAGATCCAGGTCTTCCTGGAGTAGTCATCAATGAAGCTAATGTAGTACTCAAAACCAGTCAAGGATACTGATGACATGGGACCGCAAATATCAGAATGAATCAAGTCAAGCACTCCTGTTGCTCTCGTGTCACTGCTTGGAAAAGCAGTATTGGTGTACTTTCCCAAAGCACACCCCCTACATGCATCACTCTGCTCAGTGCTGAACTCGGGTAAACCTGTAACCATGCTCCTCAACAATCTCAGAGCTGGGTGATGTAAGTGGGCCATCCTCCGATGCCATAGCTCACATAGCTCACTGCTGCTGTTGTGTGCTAGAGCATGCTACAGCTGAAACAATAGCTTGTACAGCTTTCCACATCTAACCCCAATGTCCATGGGAGTAGATACACCTGTAGTCTTGGGGAAAACCTGCACTCTCCCATCTGAGAAACACACCCCAAGACCCCTGTCCTCAATAGTGGAAACTGAAACAAGGTTCTTCTTCAGTCCAGGGACATACAACACATCCCTCAGAATCATGGGACTCATAGACTCCCTCTGAAATGTAATGGTCCCCTAACCAACTGCTCTAACAGTGGTATTGTCACCAAGTACCACCTCCACATCTCTAACTGTTTGTGATAGCTCGGAGAACAACTCTCGAGTACCTGTCATGTGTCTCGAGGCTCCACTGTCCATGTACCAAGTACTAGTGGTGGATGGACCTGTCTGATGGCCTGCCAACAATGAATGCTCACTCTCCATATCCATATTTGTGCTGGTGGCTAAAGAGACTCTCTCTCTCTCAATCTGTCCAACAAATAGGGAAAACTCCCTCTGAAACCTGTCTCCAAAGTCATCAACCTCTGTTGAGGCTGCTGTCTGCTGTCCCTCCTTCTTCTTCTTGCTTGGACACTGTGAAGCATAGTGCCCAAACACCTGACAACAATAGCACTTGATTTTACTCAAGTCCTTCTTCTGTCCACCCTGCTGCTACTTCTTGGCCCCACCCTTCTTGGGACCCTTCTTCTTCTTCCCCTTTACTGTCAATGCCACGTTCTCCTCATCTACCCCACTCTGTGATGAACTGCCCCATACGAGACCTCTCCTGGTCTCCTCCTGCACAAAGTCATCCCACAGTCTCTCCCAAGACGGTAGGTTCTCTCTACCCACTATGGCCTGCACAAATGCACCCCAGGGCTTTGAAGCCCCATTCACTGTTGTACGTACAAGCTCAGTAGCAGATACCACTTCCCCAACCGCTGCCAGTTCATCCCGAACTGCAAAAATCCTAGTGAGGTATGCTGTGACTCCCTCTCCTCCATTCATCTTTATACTCTTGAGTTTCTCTTTGAGAACCATCTTTCTATTCTCATTGGAACTCTCATATAAACTGGTCAAGGAACTCCACATCTCATATGCCCTAGTCTTCCCAAAAATGTGAGGGATGATGTGGTCTTTAACGGCATCAAGGATAATCCTCCTAGCCTTACAATCCTTCTTGTTGAAGGCTGATAGTGCTGCTGCATCTGTAGCAGCGAGAATGGTAACTGGGTTAGCTGTAGTATTTCTCACCACCTCCACCCACAGTTCATTCTCCTCCAATATCAGTAAAATTCTGGCCTTCCATGGCACAAAGTTCACTGTCCCATTCAGCCTATCCTCCAACCTAAGTCCTGTAGCCATCTTTCAGCCAACCCAACAAAGTGTTGATCACTAACAGAAGAAAATCACAAAATTTCTGAGTTCTGGAAATTTTTGTGTGTTTGCAAAAATATTATTGTTTTATGCCCCCTCGCACTGATACCATGTAGATTTTTCTGGGTTTTACTGCTTGCTGGTTTATATCAACATTTCAGTGGTTTTCACCTTCAACCGGTTTTGCATAGGCTGAAAGCTACTTATGAAATTTTAGTAACAATTAAACACCCGGTAAAACACAACTAACAGGCTGAAAGTAAATATTTAACACATGCACACCATAAAAGATAGACACTCAGATTTTTCGACAACTGTGCCCTGGAAAAACCCCCACGGGGAAAACCAGTAAGAGAGAGAGAGTTTTATTTCTTCAGTAAAATTATAGTACAGCAATACAGTAAAAACATAAACTTATCTCCACCACTAAATGCACTGGAAGACTGCCTCGGTTTCTGTGCTGAAGCTGCCTTGAAAATTGTGTAAATAAACTCCTCAAAATCCGTGCTGAGAGAAAGGACAGAAATCTGTACCTTCGATTTCTGTGTTGTCCTTTGCCTCGATTTCAGTGTTGTACAAACCCTTGTTTTTTGTGCATAAATAAACCTCGAAAACAGTGCCAAATATCAGCCTCGATAACTATGCCAATCCGTACCTTAAAATCCATGCAGGCAAGGACAATACCATACAGTACGGTCTCAGTTTCTGTGCAGCAGAATCCTGTCTCGAAAACAATGCCCAGAATCTCGAAATCTGTGCCCAAATGTTCCTCCTCGAAAACAATGCCAATGTCCTTGGGATTTGTGCCAGACTGTTCCTCGAAATTTGTGCAGGTTGCCTTGAAACCCGTGCCCAGAAAAATACTTGGAAACTCGTGCATGTATGATGCTAAGAAAGCTCACCTCGGGATGCATGCCAACTGAAGAAGAACTCAGCTATGAATCCGTACTATTCATAAATGCTTTAGCAAGTGCCCTGAAAATCGTGCCAATGGAAAATGGCTGCCTCGATATTCGTGCAGGAGCTCTAGCTCTCTCTTCTCTCTTCTCACAAATGAAAATCTCAAAAGTGAGTCAAAGAATGCCTCCCTCACCTTTTTGTTCAAACCCTAGGGTTATTTTAATCTAATGGCTGAGATAGATTTAGATTGACGCTTGAAATTAAATGCTCCATTTATTTCCCATAAATGTTAATTTCACTCACCCACTTAAATTAAATCAAAAAGTGACTTTAACTTTATAAAGTCTCATTAAGTGAAATTAATGTGAGGGTCACCTTTTTCCCCCTTCTAAGAAACATTAGGCAAATGTCACTTGGGGAACACTTTCCTAGGTACAAAACTAACATATACTACAATATAACTTGCTTCTGCCCAAAGGAACATGGGCAGATCTAAGTCATGAACCATAGACAGTAGTCTCTTCTATGGACCTATTTTTTCTTTCAGCAACCCTATTATGCTGCGGGTTGTGAGGTACTATCAACTCCCTCTTGATCCCTACATTTAATATTGTTAATAGTTAGGTATTTAGGAGTTACATAACATACTCCTCTTCTCTCCTACTATGTAATGAAAAATTGTATGATTTAACGAATTAATCAGTCCACTTTGAATCAATCCAGCTTCCGGGGCATTTGGTTTTGGTTCTATTTATCTGGTCTCTTCAGCTTGGGAAACAAGAAAACATGGACAATTCAGGGAACTATGGGAGCTACCCTGCACCAGATATCAGGGAAATTCAAAAGATTTTTCACAGGCATGAAGACCTCATCAAAGCCAACAGAACTTCCATATTCTCTGTCACAGTTAAGGTTCATGCCAATGAGGAGGCCAACAGCAGTAAGCATGCAGCAATGATGAACACCATACTTCAGCAAAGAGAGCAAATTCAGGCTCTTGAAGCTGAATATCTCTCCATTAAAACTCAGTTTACTAATCTGAACAGGGGTGCTCTCTCAGCAGCATGAAATTACAAAATGTCAAATGATTCTGTTCTTGGAGAAATAAAGGAAGAGGAAATGGTCCATCAAGCTCAAGAAGTTGAGGATATGGATCCTAAAAACTCTCAGCCCTCCAATATCAGTCAGAACGAAGCTTTCGGTACTCATTCTTTCCATTAAGAATAGTATCTCTCTATGTATTGCAAAATCTGATAATAGTTATGATTTTAGGAGTCTTTTTTTAAATCTGTACTAGCAGAAATCTAGGTATATGGATATCCTCTGCGAAGGATACTGTCACCTTGCTGGCATTATCTCTTTTTCATTTAGGTATTTTGTAGAATTTCAGATGCAGGGACAACTTCCTTTTGTAATATTAAGCTGACCAGCGAGGCTGCGGCATTTTCTCAATACAAATATCAACCATTTTTGTTAAAAAATAATAAATAATAACATCATTAGAGAGCATCTAACTTTTTCTATTACAATCTTTAGTGTCTAAAAGCTACATCGGGAAATGTGCTCATAGTCAAACTGATTTTGGTGCTTGTTAGAAATCATCAAGCCTTGGTAGACCAGGCACTACTTGGTTTATGGAAACTTCTAAGCACTGCCCATTGCATAATATGCATGAAACATGGACTTAAAGACCCTAGATCTTACAGATTTGATGCTCGCCAACAAATTCCTTAACAAGAGCAATAAATGCATTGACTACAACACCATTCCACCTTGAAGATACCTGGATGTATTATCGCATTGAGGAGGCCAAACCAATTTTTTAAGAATTCAATTATCCAAATGCACATCTCCAGAGGAGAGTAGGGTAACTACAGCTCTATAGACTAAGCAGTCAAATCGCTATGCAGAGGGGATCCCTTGTCCCACAAACAAAGGAGTCTTCTACATCAATTTGACATATGGCTAAGCTGTGACCTTAAATTAGATGATGATGATGATTATAACCACATGACACACCCTTGAGCTCATCCCGAGAACTTGGATCGACCATAGTCTCTAAACTAGCAAGCATCGTAGCCTCATCCTGGATGTGTATCTGACAATTGCTTAAGGTCTGACCCAAATGTCCAAAATAACCCTATCAAGACCACCCATAATATCTGGTTTCCAACAACTGCAGAATTCTAACTAATTTACAGCATCCAAATATAGGAAACTCTGACCGATAAGAACCAGCTGACTGCATTAAGGAGTCAGTTATAATTCTTGCAGAAACCGCTAACAGTCAGAAAAGACTGTTTTATTCTTGCCGCCTAGCTTTACTTGCTGTAAAATTTGTGAATATGTATGTGTGTGTGCCAATTTTGAGTGATTCTATAGAGAGATAGATGATAAAGAGATAAGAGTAGAACCAAAAAACAAATTGTCAGATAAGTAAAGCCAACTGCTAGCCCTGAGGGTTAGCTCAATCAGTTGAGCTGTCCACCTCAGGCATGTTGCCAACAGGGAGGCGATAAGACACAGCTTCAATCCTGTCAAGTCCATTGGGGTTACCAGCCGCCGCTATTACAGCTGGCAGCTGAGCTGCCCTCCATCTGGATATTCTGAGGAAGATGGGGGGATCATGCAAGGTTTCCTTGGGGCAAAAAGTAAAGACAACCACTGTAAGAAAAAAACCCAGTGCAGGGAAGAGATAACTGAAAAGCTATGATAGCATTTCAACCAAAACCCATACTCATAAAACCTGCTTTTCAACTCATGCTCGCTTCCCAGTCCCACTTCTTGTCTTAGAGATGCTTTCAGCACTCCCAATGTACACTCTTAGTTTTGTACTTGTGCAGTTTTCGTGGATATGCTTTTGCACTTTTAAGCACTCCCAGTGTTCACTTATTCCAGCATAAACGTATCAAAATATGGGTTTGATATGCAGCTCGAGGTTGTGAAATTTAAGATTGAGAACTTCAAGTTTGAATATTTGATCGGCGATCTGAACCTGGGTTTGATATATGCAACTCGAGGTTGTGAAATTTAAGGTTGAGAACATCAAGTTCCAATATTTGATACGCCAATCATTAGTGTGAACCCAATATATGCAGCCTCGACCTTTGCAACCTTGAGGCGCATACCAGACCCAGGTTTAGATGAGTCTGTGCTAGTCTCCATAATGTACCAAATGCACCGTTATACAAACGAGGAGCGATGGATCACCCCCTCTCCTGCACGGGCTGTAGAATGGTGAAACCATTGTACTTTTGGCAGTGACATTGGCCCACTTTAGCCAGTAGTGAACCCTAATATCTGGATTTTAATTATGACCCCGCAAACTTCCTTTGAAGATATTTAATATGCTCAGCCTGCCCTTTTCTGCATTCATTATAGCCTGTTGAAGAAAATTAAAAGGGATGAACCTGAGAGGTATATATGGCTTATTTAAGTATGTGATTGCATCAAAATTTGTTTGAAGGAGGTTTTAGGGCTCTTGAATGCTCAGGAATAATGCACTTCCAGCCTTAAAGAAACCAGGTGTCAGCTTACCCTACAACACTTAACATCAATTTTACCTCGACCGGATTTCGTAGCATTTACTGAACATCGTTACAGATGCACAGATAGAAGGACAGAGAAAGAGAGAGATACCTGGAGAAGAGTTTTGACCGTGTCAAGAGGGCAAGTGAGAGCCGCTTCAATAGCTACACCCAGTCCTGCAGCGGCCGCGTGTCTTGCAAAAATTGTTTCGCGTGAAAAATCTTCCATGAAGGAGGCCATCACTACCAATCACAGTAGAGTCGGCTCTGGCTCGATTGCAATGGGTTACATACATGTGCTTGTAGTCTAGTTATTAATCTAGACTAGCTTCAGCTTCCTCCATGATAAAATCAATCTAACTTCTTCCCTAGAGCAATATGTGGTTAGTCTGGACTATACTTTCTTCGCTGCAACTGTAGATAATTGCATGGTTATGGCAGTTTGGAAGGTCAAGCTTGGGTGATTTTCAGGTAAGACCCTAATAGCGGGATTTTATTAAATCAACATACACTAGTGGTGGCATGTAATATCATGTTTCTAAAAGTATTATTAGTATGTTATTGTTTTATTTATTTCAGTATCTTATAGTCATGTAATATCATGTTTTTAAAATTATTATTATCAGTATGTTATTGTTTTATTTATTTCAAAGTAAGTAGGTTATAGTTTGTATAGCTAGAATTACATAATTCATTCAACTACATAGTCAATACATAAGGCTCAACAAGAGTATCATGCCACTTACAAGAATTGAATGTGGGTGGGGGCTCAACAAGAGTATCATGTCACTTACAAGAATTGAATGTGGGTGGGAAGAGTAACAATTATTCCTCCAAACCACCCAAGCTTTTTTTTTTCAATAGAGAAAAAAAAAAAAAAAAAAAAAAAAAAAAAAAAAAAAAAAAAAAAAAAAAAGGCATTTCTCCTTGATATTCTATTATAAAATCAAAGCAAAAAACATATATTCCTCCCAACTACCCAAGCTACATCCAATGGACATTACATGTGTTCATTTATCTAACACACAACATTACAGCCTTGTGGTAAGACCCTAATAGCGGGATTTTATTAAATCAACATACACTAGTGGTGGCATGTAATATCATGTTTCTAAAAGTATTATTAGTATGTTATTGTTTTATTTATTTCAGTATCTTATAGTCATGTAATATCATGTTTTTAAAATTATTATTATCAGTATGTTATTGTTTTATTTATTTCAAAGTAAGTAGGTTATAGTTTGTATAGCTAGAATTACATAATTCATTCAACTACATAGTCAATACATAAGGCTCAACAAGAGTATCATGCCACTTACAAGAATTGAATGTGGGTGGGGGCTCAACAAGAGTATCATGTCACTTACAAGAATTGAATGTGGGTGGGAAGAGTAACAATTATTCCTCCAAACCACCCAAGCTTCTTTTTTTTTCAATAGAAATTAAAAAAAAAAAAAAAAAGCATTTCTCCTTGATATTCTATTATAAAATCAAAGCAAAAAACATATATTCCTCCCAACTACCCAAGCTACATCCAATGGACATTACATGTGTTCATTTATCTAACACACAACATTACAGCCTTGTGTTTTAATTGTCATCAAAATGCAAATAAACATTGTATATAAAGACTTTGTCCTTATACAACCATCAATGTACTTCTTAAGCATGAGGTTAAACTCAATTCTAGTATCTAGGTTTCATGTTTGGGGATGTTGCAATATAAATATATGAATAAATAAATAAATAATAAGCATTATAATTATTAGTAGTAGTTGTGACTCTTCAAAAGAGTCTTTATGTGCCCTTTTAGGAATATATATTCGGACACTTGTATATTGCAAACTCATCATCTTATTTATCAATTATATTCTTTTACTCCAATATGGATTTGTTTCCATCCTTTTATGGTTAACTTGTGTGAACGGCAATTGTCCACACGAGGGGATAAAATCTAGTTGCTTTAAGATACCACATGACCCCTTTGTGGTAACCTAAGCAATGACCAAATGGGATACTAGTGACTCATTTAAACCTCATTTCAATCCTCTCATATGACCTTAAACTAATTATGATTGGCTATATGCTCATCTTCCTTGGATGTAAGGAAATAGGTTGACAGCCCAAGACCCAAAGGCATCTTGAGATTGTTTCAATATAGGCTAGGTCATTAGCCCTTATATTATATGTTTTTCATGCTTGAAAAAAAATGCCTCCAAATAAACAACATTAAAAGTTATATTTAAAATAATAAAATTGTCAAGAAAGCATGGGTTTGTTGTCAAGTTGACATGACGTTTAATTATTCATTAGGGTTTCATTTCTATTATAGTTTATCTCGTTTTATTGCTTGTTATGTCCTTGTGGGACATACAATGATGTGCTCGAGCTATTCGTTAGTTCATACTGCACCAAATTTTTTAGTTGATTATAGTTTTTATGTTTTTCTTAGCAATGTGGTTGATGTGATTAGGCCCAAGTGTTTCATCTAACACATGTTGAGATCATAACACCCACGACAACTAACAAGAAGTGTAAATGCTAGGGAAAAAGCACTAGTGCTATGGATGATTAGTTGTATAGGAAGCTTGTGGCAGACTCATCTCTTAAATGAAAACTAATATCTTGAATCCTTTTGATCATGCATAGTGGAGGTTAATGTTGAAGCTTGACAAACAATGTTAGTTGTGCGGATTTGCAAAACCTACATCTTGATTTATCATTGCCTGCATCCGTTGTGAACTACTCACTTCATTTGTTGTGATTTCAGTCTAATGTCATTTCAACTAATGTGAATCATCATTATATACCAGTTGGGGTATTCCTAAGATTCAATACCTAATACCCAGTTGATTTATGTTGGCAGGGGATGTTGGTGCTATGAATAATTGGGGGTGTGGGAAGCTTATGGGAAGCTCATGCCTTAAATGCAGGGGGCTCTGCAAAACTCGTGTCTTGATTTCCTATTGTGTGTAACTATTGTGAATTAGCAACATATACACATTATTATGGTGCTCTCATTTGTTGTGTAAAGGTATCTACAAAACCATTCCCTATGTATATATTTAAATCATAGGGTAAGTCAAGAAACCATAACCATGTACAATCTGAATACCTAGGGTTGAGATTTTTTCTTTTGGATTTTTTTATTTTTAGTTGTGTATTTGTTGTATTAAAGTATCACCTTGCATGGGTCACGTTAGTGTAAGCTTCTAGGTTAGTGTCAATGTTATGTGACTAACAATTATTTTTGGAAAATTATATTCGAGTCCTTTATGCTACTGCATCATAGTAGTAGTAGCAAATATATTTGATCATGATGTTGATTTGTAAATCATAGGGAGAATAAAAATGCTTGGGCCTTTTATTGAAGGTTGAAATAGGTTTTTTATGTGTTTGAGAAAATGTGTAATTCACTGCTAATGGTATGTCGGGGTCTTAGTTGGTGGCTACTAAAATGTGACTAAACGCTTTAGTTGGAAATCTCTTATCACCGGTAAAGTCTACTAACAACTTAATTCAAAATATTTTATTTTTCCTTTGTGATGTGACTTAATTGAGATGTCATGTTGTGGAATGGGAGATGGTTATGTAGGCATTGGTATATGTGGAACAAAAGAGAAAAATGTTGTTCAGTATTTCTTCCTCTAACCTTGGTTAATTCCTTCGGTTACTTCATGCTTCATATATTTTCGGGGCTTTTAATTCTGTGGTATTTTAAAAAAAAAATCTAGTTTTGTTGTAAAATGGGCCTTCCAGGGGATTCAATTTATATAGTAGAGACAGTTAAATTATAGGTCTTCCAAGAGATTCAAATAATATAGCAAAGATGGACAACTTATAGGTTTTCCCATTCCCATGGAAGCAAAATTCTTTAAGAGAGATTTGTAGAACATGAACTAGTTTCAATTCCTAGGTTGAAAACACTATGATTGTGCAAATCACAATAGTCTAATCCATAATATCACATGAAAATATGTGAACCCTATGGTAGCTCTATTCAATAAGCCTAGTTAGATATTAATATCGATTGGCAAGGTGTCATTTTGTTTGAAAATTTATATAGTCAAAGTTTGCAATGAAGTAAAAAATCATCTATAAAACCGCTTTCTCTCTAAACTCAACAAGAGCCACAAAGTGGCAATGTCCTCGACATTGCATCTGGATTGCCTTGTGATTTGCATTTGTTAGAAGCAATGTTAATCAATTTGCAATTAATAATATATAAAAATATAATATAATAAATTAAAATAAATATTTCCATTTTATTTTAATTAGTTATAATAATAATAAATTGATAAGTTAAATGATAAATTTTTAGATTTAGATTTAGTTAAAATAATTAAATTAATATATAAAAACTATTATAAATTAATAGCATAGATTAATAAATTATAAATTATCTTAGACATGCCCATTATTAGGTTAAAAAGATTCATTCTAAGCCTAGTAGGGGGATGTGTAACTCCTTCCGTGTGGAGTTGACACATGTCCTTTTTAAAATATTATAAAATAAAGTGTGGGCTTAAATCATATTTAAAACATTTATAACTACATATATATAAAAATACACAAATAATTTAGATAAATTAAAATCCTTCTTCAACATTTGCATTCTAAAAAGTTTTTTGCATCTTTAGAGATTTGAACCCTTTCGGGGTTTCTCGATCCCTTTTAAGATGGATCTATGTTGATAGTATGTACTCATCAAACTATATAAAAAAATTAAAAAATATATTTGATATACTATTTAAAAAAATTATGTCATAAAAATCCAATTTCATTATAATCCATATTTAAATTTCTTTCTACCTATAGTGTTTGATTAAGATTACTTTATTCTTAATATATTTTTATGATGTTCTTAACTATTGCATGATATCATATTGTTTTTCTTGGAAATAATAATGTATTTGAAATTAGTAATTTTTAATATGTATATATATATATTTGATATAGAATGTTACTTTATATATTTATCAGATAATTCAAGTTAATAATTAAAAATTAAAATTTTAAAAGTAAATGATTGTAGATTTGAATTTTTTATTTATAATATAGTAGAAACAATTGTAAAGGTTATTTCAAATTTTTAATAATAAATATAAAAATATATATTAATGTAATAAATATTATTAATTATTAAATTTAATTTTAATTTATTATGAAACTTAAACATGCATAAAGTTAAGATTATATTTTATTCACAATATTTGCTCATTGATAGATTTTAATTCTTTATATACATATAAAAATAAATATTGATTATATTTATATAAAACCAACCATTAGATATAATAAAAATATTGACTATATTTTTATGAAATGAAATTAGCAGTAAAGTTGTTTATACATGTCTTCTAAAAATGTTTTAATGTAATAGGTTTGTTTAACAAATATTTCTCCAAAATCTAATAAAACTGTAAATAAAAAAATTATTTAATATTTTCATAAAATAAAACTTCCAATAGAAAATATTAAACATATTTTTAAAGTGAAATTAGGGTTTGTCAAAAAGTGAATCCATTGATTCTCTCTACAAACTTATGCTATGTCTAAGGAGAGATTTTTTTTATAAAAAAAAAAAAGAAAAAAAAAAAGACGTCTTTTGATATTTTAACATTTTAATGCTATAACAATCCATCTAAAATTTCTCAATTAACTATTAAATAACATCAATAAGATAGCTAATAACATCATTATAAAATGATAACATTATTATCTAATAAACTTACTACATTGTAGGATGTGGAAATCAAACCCTTTTACACATGAATATATATCTTTACTTTAAATAAAGTATCCATTATCAATAACTTTGTGAATGAATAAACCTTTTTAATAAATTTATTTATTAAATTAAAAAAGTTTTAAAAATAATTTTTATTAATTTTATTTAATATATGTTTAAATTTTAAAAAAGCAAAATTCAAATTTATTTATGCAGAGTTATGGAAAGTAAATCAAAATATTTTGTAAAATACTTTACTACCATTAAAAATAAATCTTTAATTAACTTTGACATTAATATATGTCAACTCTTTTATCACGTATTTATATATGTCAACTCCATGGTCATTCATAATAGAAAATCAAAATCTTTTTTAAAATACCTTACGATCACATAAAGGATCTAAAAGACATCCTTGGCATTGATATATGATAACTCCTTTATCAAGTATTTATACAGGTCAATTTCTTTGTTAAGAAGAGTAATGGTTATTGTATTTTAACTTTTTTGTGAAGTGAATTAGTAGTGCACATCAATTTTCATAATGGTTTCTTTATGTGAACCCCTTTGTGATGTAAATTAGTAATAGATGCACATTAGTATCATTTGATATTAATGTCACATATACTTATCATTAGTATCACTTGATAGACAAAACCTGCATGAAGCCTTCAGGTCAGTGTCGATAGCCGCTACTCCTTGATGTGAGTATTTGCCGGAGTCATAGCCTGTTTCTTTGCTGATAGCCACTAGTAGCTGGTAGTCCTAAATATTAATGTAAGTATCATTTGTTATATATTTACATGGGCAATTAGTATATAACAAGTTACACTAACGAGCATATTTATTAAATATACCAAAAAGTCCATGAATATGTTTGCTGATGATTGCATCAGTAATGGGATGATCAATATGTATTTTCATTTGATGTAATTGTTATTGAAATATAAATAGTTAAATTAGATTTGATAATTTACAATAGTAATAATATTAAACAATATATATATATATACTTTTTAATAAATTTAAATTTATTTAGAGTAATTGTTGATAATAAACAATAATACAAATTTTGATAAAATTTAATGAAATAGATTTCTGAGTTTTGAATTTTGTCTTTTATCTCGTACTTTTATATTTAATTTTCTCAGTTAGTTTTATGACATACCATCAATGCCATTTTATTCAAAATGAAAATACAAAGGTACGTAGATACTTGATTTGGAGAAAATAATAGTCAATTTATATATATTGTAAAATCTGAAAAGCTGTTTTATGACAATGACTATACATACACTGATAAATGACCCTAGTTGCTATTTTACATAACAATTTCATAAACTACAGTCGTCTGCTGTCGATGCTCCTATGTATATACCATTTAATCACTTTATTTCTATGTAGTCAAGTAAGCATAAGTACTGTAACACTGCCAACTTACAACTTACATGATTTTTCATAAAGAGACTGGCAGAAGAAATGACTACAGACAAATATCTACCACAATAGGAGAATCGCCTTTGTCAACAGTTTCTGTTTTATCTTTTTTGAATGTGCAGAAACTTCGACTTACGTCTGTCAAGTAATGGCAGCAGCAAAGCCCGAGCATGCTGTACCTATATCTGTTCGTCTCCTAATCCTGGCAGCCGGGCGGAAGATGCCTCTTCTTTAATATAAGGGGAGATAAATAATACGCCCGACTCTCTGCACCTTTTTTAAGCTTGAAAGAAAGGCCAAAAAGACCATTGTCTTTCATTTTTAAAGTAGTACATAACAATGTACTAGATTTGCAAAACATTAGCCTATCCAACACCATCTTTGATTATACAATCCAACACTTTAGATTTGCAATCTCATAAACAAAAAAATCAAATTTTCAGTGCCGTAAAAGCCACCTGTCTAAAAACACATGCACAGGAAACGACGATTGCACCTGGCAGCTACTAATAATGTTTAGGTGCGACGAGTGTAGCCTTCCTGTGCACTAGCCGAGCTCTCTAGGTCTATTCACCAGAACTCCCCAACACATGGTCTCTCTTATTCCCTGGTGCTTCGCTCTTGTGAGGCGTACAAGCTCAACATACCCATATCCTCCCTTGTTTTGCACATGTACTTCTGTTGGATCAAGAAATAAATGACCTATAAGGATAGATGCAGATTCAATACCTGGGTCGTGTTTATTCTCCGTTTTTACTTGAGGCTTGGTCGGGACTTTCTATTATTTCCTACTCGGGGGTACAATTCATTCCTAACTCATGTGTTCTGAACTTTGGAGGTTAACATAAAGAGCAACCTCTTTTTATCCAACAATGTCAACTTATTCGGGATATAGTTGTGCATGAATTATCCCGAAAGGCTCGAGCTGCGGGTAGATTTACCACAAGGTTGACCGTCGACTGCCTCAAAAACATTTCAATGCAGCACTCAATGGATAAACAAGGAGCCTAGAGTCGGACCGCCCCAGCAACAATCGCACCGACTCAGCAACAATCACACAAAAGGCAATAAACACAGGTAAGAGCAATAATCGCACCGCCTCAACAACAACCACACAAAAGGCAATAAACACATGTAGGAGCTTCGTAGGTAAACCGTAAGAGTATGTACATGGGCAATTGAATGTACAGTATGGACGGGTGAGTTGCTAAGCGGTACACTCACCTTGAATGTAGTATGGACCGGTCAGCTGATAAGCTGTACACTCACCTTGAGCTGTATGCTCTCCTTGAATGCAGTATGGACAGGTCGGTACGCTCGCCTGGACCTGCCTAAGCTCGCCTTGAATGCAGTATGGACGGGTCGGTACGCTCTTCTGGACCTGCCCACGTTCGCCTGAAATGCAGTATGGACGGGTCGGTACGCTCGCCTTGACCTGCCTGGACCCGACTGACGCAAACGCGCCACCGGGTCCTGGGGCACAAGGCCCCAGGCAGGCGTCACCCCCGCACGGAGCCAATGAGGAGTAACATAAATGAGATTTTAAAAAAAAATTAAATTTATAAAACAATGGACTTTAGCCAGACTTTGTCCATTTTCAAAAAATTTGAAACTGAAGGCAAAACTAATACCTCGACACGAAAAATATATGTCGAGGACATAACAATATCTTGTGTTGTAAAAAGCGTCAGTAAAAAGATGGAGACAACAAGGAGAGGCCCTAAATATTCATATGAAAATTACTTCCATGACTGGTTGAGCTTCATTATTTTGATCGCAAAGAAAAAAAAGACCTTCAACAAGTTGATTAAAGAATTAATTTATGTAGTTTTGACTGTTTTTTTTTAATAGTTCGAAGCATTCCTTCTATATGGGAAAATATTGAATGCTTGAATAAATTTGAAATTATTTATTGAAACTAATGGTGGTTGTGCACATTTCAAAATTCAATATAGAATATATATGCCTCTCAGTTTGCATCGATCAATGCATGTATCAAGGAATCTATTTGCAATCGCAGGCATGAGTAAAATCCTTTAAGAGTCTTTTGAGTTAAACCAAACATTGAATCTAATACCATAATATGACTACCAAAATTTGTATCATTGAATTTTACTAGGGTCCTACTTTAATAGTAGTAGTAAATATAAAATTCAAGGGTTTGCACCCTACTAACATAACATTCAATTTCTAGGGTTATATTTCAATCACAGAATACTACTTTGCATAGGCCAGGAATGAAATGAATTTTATTTTTTTTTGTACTAGGGGAATCGACAACTAGGGTTGGGTTGGTACTCACGTGACACGGTGTCCATGGATCCAATCTTGCTACCACTATACCCCTAGGTGCATCCACAGGGCTCGAACCATGGTGCACAGGTAAGTTTGGGGGTTTCAAACACGTGACTTTCCATTACAACTTCTCATCTTTACCACTTGAGCTACCCCCCACGGGCTATGAATGAAATGAAATTATAATTAATACAAATGTATAATTTAACCAAATGACTACCATATTTAAGTAGTTTTACAAGGAAATATATACTTACTACAATGACAATAATTCATCATTTCAAATGATTGTCAAGAAAAATGTTTCCAAAGCATTGAAAGCATTGTCGATTTCAATAATTATTTCATTGAATGTAAGCATTTGTTAATGCTTATTTTGCAAAATGTCCCTAAAAGAAGGATCCTAGATCACGTTTTCTTAGAGAATGTCATGCACAAAAATTATAAACTAGAGGGAGCATAAGGTTATACTCGAATAACGTTTCCAAGTAATGCCATGTAGAAGAACTGCATCGTGGTCTAATGAATGTTAAACTTAAAATAGGTCTTTTGACACAATTGTTCTTTAGAATTTGCATATCAATGTTTGTTTTTGCAATTGTATTAATAGGTGCTCTGCAATAAAAAAAAATTGGCTTTTTGTGCATTAACATTTGCATTTTTCATGATACAAATATGGACTTGTGCTTTAATTATTTTGTGTCTAACATTTCTATGGATATAGATGATCCTAATGATGTATAGCAACAAGTAGATCTCTGCTACAATAGTAAATTTGACCAAAACTCTTGGGGCTTTGGGGACTTATGTTCCTAGTAGTTCTTTCATGCCTTGAAAAATATGGCATCTAGTACAATACTTGTGTTGGACAGTTTCAAAAACTTGATAGCTAGCGCCAATGATAGTTAATAAAATAAAAAACTAAATGCTCTTTTTGTTACCTTAATACAATATACATGAAAAGTATATTCAGTTCTGTGAATACTTTGTGCCATGGCATCTTACAAAAATATTTCGAAGTAAAGGCATGGATGAGCTTTTGAGAATCAGAACTCCGAGTGATTTTGTGTAGGCATATCCACTAACTTAGTGATTTTGTGTAGGCATATCCACTAGCTTATGGAGGTTGGGGTTGTCTTTAGATTAATGCATTGAACCAAGTTAAATGCATGAATGCATGTTTTTTACGATATTTTATGTTATCTCTTGAGAATTTTTTTCTAATAAATGATAAAAGGCTCATTGTCAATTTTTTACTGTGTAATTGCAATCAAAATTAAAAAAAAAACCCTTTATAACCAAACCATTCCATTGTGGGCATGTCCATGTCTTCAATATCGAGAATATTGTGTTCTCTAATGTGAGGGGCTCAATGTCTACTGGATTTGCATGTCAATGCTTGTTTTTTCTATTGTTACTAGATTTGCATGTCAATGTTTGCTTTTTCTATTGTATGAATAGGTGCCTTGGAAAAATAGTTTATTTTTTTAATATATATTTGGATTTACATTTTTTATAAAAACATTGAGTTGTCTTTTAATAATTTTTTATAATATAAGTTAGAAATTAGTTGTATGTTACAATAATATATCTTTAAATTAGTTATGTTACAATAATATATCTTTAAATTAGTTGTATGTTACAATAATATATCTTGCCATGATTAGTAGGGTTTTGGAAACTTTCTGTTTATAGTAGTTCACTCATGCCTTGAAAAAATGTCATTCAAAATAATATTTATGGTGAATAAGTGTTGAAGTAAGCCTTTGAACACTATCGTTCTTTAAAACTTACTAATATTTGTATTGGTTAATGTATTAATAGATGTTTTGTAGTAACAATTTGGTCTTTTTCTGTGGATTTAGATTGATATTTTTCTTGTTTAAATATAGATATTGGATAGTTTTTAATGTTTTTTTCATGTTGTTACATTTTTATAAACTAAAAAATGTAAATTTGCAACGTTAAAACATATTGATTTAAATTTACCAAAAATATAGAGTTGTTTTTTAATTATTTTGTAGCTATCATTCTTCTAGATATGGATACGTTTAATGACTTTTTGGCAATAATTAGATGTATATTACATCAATAATTGTGGCCAAGAACCTTGTGATTTTGGAGACTTAAGTTCCTTTTTTTAAACATGAACGGTTTAATATTTTATCAAATATGATGCAATGAAGTTGAATAACATTGATTACACAATAATAATTGTGGCTAATAATCTTAGGATTTTGAAGATTTAAGTTCTTTTTTTAAAACATGAATAGATTAATATTTTATTAAATATGTTGCAATGAAGCTGAATAACATTGATTACAAAAATAGAGCATACAAAGTTTTTTTCTAAATGCTCTACGATGGAAACAAAATATTACCTATAAGTTGTTGCAATGCTTCTTACATAGCTTGACATAATACTACTAGTAGTATAGAGTTTATAAAAGACACCTAAAATCAAAACATATTTCCGTAACATTGATTATTACAAGATTAAGGACAAGCACACTTTCTCATTGTATCAACCTAGGCATGATTATAAGGCAACGATTCATGCTTATCAACCTCCATATCATCCTATCATTGTTGGATTGTTTCTTCTTCTTTGAGTTCAATGGGAAAATAACCGACAAAGGTATTTATATTTGAGGTTGAAGATGATGAACCCTTGCTGAGAGATATTACCATTGCTTTAAGTTTAGCACATTCCTCCTTTAAATATTGGATTTGTCTCTTATGTTTAACCAAAAATGTCAAGATAATTGTCTTATGAGAAACCTATTGATACTCTAGGTCACGGGTTTTAGAAGTGACAGAGAAAATCGAGGCTCCATTTCCATTAATTAGATCCTCTTGGTGTCTTCGAAACCTATGAATTTCTTGGATATCCCTTTGGAAATCAAGGGAATGGGTGTCCATTATTGTTAGTTGCTTGAACAACCAAAGCCCCAACACAAACAAATGACCTCTATACCCACAGACTCCTAACCCCCAGGTCGGATTACAAGTAGGGAAAGAGTAGGATGAACACTGAATTTCAATATAAAAGTTCAACACGATCAAGTAACTCAAGGAAATGCAAAGGGATTTGATCCAAATCATTGCCTCAACATACTGTCTATGGAAAATTATCCCATATTCACCTTCGAGACTGACTGTCATTGCTTCAAAATTATGGAATTTGTTGAATAGGGGTGTGTGCGAAGATGGGATGGTGCTTAATGCATTGTCCCTTCCCTAGTTAAGTGATTTAATGCCATGGCTACGTGGCTTAACCATGCATTTGATGTAAAAGTGGGTTTTAAACTTAGGGAATAGGGGTGAAATTGAATTCCTTGTTCTTTAATAATGTTCCCTCATCGAGCCTTGAGGCATGATTGGAAAGACACTTTGCTTATGAGTTTAGCACTTAGAGGATATGGAAAAATTGAACCTCCTCAAGTCCTTGGATTTCTCTTCGTAGGCTTGCGATGATGCGTGCTAGATTGTCATATTTTTGGAGAGAGTTGCCATTTAGATATTGAATAATTATTAAAGAGTCCCCATATACAAGTAGGGTTTTAATGTTTAAATATATCGCCACTTTAATCCCTTGAAGAAGGGCATATGCCTCTGCCTGATTCTTTGACACTTTTTTGTAATCCACATGCAAAATTGATTTCCTATTTTCCTCCAAGATCATAGATGTTCCCCCCTGCACTTATTTCCCCTTGGAGATTTATGTTCATAACAATTCTTTGAGACCTTCAAAAAATGGCATTCATAGTTATAATAGTTATGTTAGATAGCTCGAGAAACTAGATGGCCATCATTAAGCACCATCAGAGTTACTAGATTTGCATGCCAATGTCTACTTTTGGTATTGTATAAACAAGTGCCTTGGAATATTAGTCTGATGTTTTTATTATTATTTAATATTTAGATTTGCATTTTTTTAAGAACATTGAATTTCCTTCAATAAAATTATTGTTGGAATCTATCGAAGTATAGGTAGTCTTAAAAACTTATATCAATTAGATATATCTAGCCGCAAAAATTAGGATTTTGAAAACTTTTTTTTCATAGTATTTCTTTGATGCCTTCGAAAAAATGGAGTTTGAAATAATATTTTTGTTGAACAAGTGTTGAAGTAAAAGCCTTTCAACACTATTATTCTTTAGAATTTGGATGCTTTGGAATAACAATTTTGTTCCTCTTTGTGGATTTATATTAACATTTTTCTTTTTCAAATATAGATATTGATAGTTTTTAATTCTATTTTATTTTCATTTTTTATCATGTTGTTATGTTTTACTAAACTAAGAAATGTAAATTTCCCAATGTTCAAAACACATTGATTTAATTTATTAAGAATGTGAAGTTGTTCTTCAATTAGTTTGTATGTAGCACTCCTTCATGTATGGATAGGGTTAATCGATTGTAGCAACAATTAGATCTCTACTACAATAATCACTATGGCCAAAACTCTTATGGTTTTGGAGACTTATGTTCCTAGCAGATCTTTGATGCCTTCGAAAATATCACTCAAAATAATAGTTGTGTAAGACAACTTTAGAAACTTGATAGGACACATTAAGGATAATTAGTAAAATACAAAACTAAATAACCTTTGTGTTGCCTCGTTACGATATACATAGAGAACCATATTTTGCCCTCTAGTTACTATATACCATACATCTTACAAAAAATCATAATTTGAAGTATTAAAGGTATGGATGAGATTTTGTTAGGTAAAAATCCAAGTGCTTTTATGAAAGAAGATCCTCGCACTTATGGAGTCCAGGGTTGTCTAGAGATCAATATGTTGAACTAAGGTGAATGCAAGGGGAGGCAAGTGCGGGGACGAGGGGGGGTGTTATCTTTGAGCCAGGAGGAAAAATGATCCTTTCCTATGCTTGGGGTCTGGGAAAGAGGACAAACAATCAAGTTGAGTGGGCATCGCTAATGCAGGAATAAAAGCTATGGCAAAGTTAAACATTGGAGACTTCCAAGTTTTCGAAGTCATAAAAAAATGCAGAACATCCAAGCTGGCAGGGAAAAGGAGATTAGGAGATTACAAAAAAGAATCTTGGCCTTCATTCAGGATTTACCAAGAGTGTAATTCTTCCATGTCAAATGTTAGAATAACAAGGTAGTTGATCGTCTGGCTAACAAAGGATCAAGGCTAAAGGAAGGTGATATTAGCATTAACAACTTTACCCCCTTACTAAATGGATTTCTTGTTTTCATGTTTAAATTGTTGGTCCCTTTGCCTCCCATATGATGTGCTCATGGACATTTGGCATCGGGCTCGCCTTGGGAGGTGTCAAAGGAAGTAATATAGGGACTGGAAGCACCTACATTTTGTCTAACAACAAGAGCTACCTGAAGGAATTATTGTTTTGGACATTTTTATGTTTAGCCTTCATTGTGAAATTATTTATGATGGCTTGATGACCTGTATGTATATATATATTCTAATACAAATACTCTTTCTCATTTCTGTTAAAAAAAAAAGGTGAATGCGCACCTTATGACAATATTTTATGTTGTTTGTTGGTGTAATACCCTAGTTTTGAACCTCTGATGTATTTATGTAATTTTTGATGATAAATATTCATGAGGTTGAACAATGTGTATTATGCAATTATTAATATAAAAAATATAGCTGGTTGTGGCTGAGGTAGATGTGAAAGAGAACAGGGGACCATGAATTTACCAGTGAGAAGGTAAGAGCCCTGTAGATAACCTAAGTGGGGGGTTATAACATGTCCCTAACCTTTTATTTGACCCTTAAAAAGGTATTTTGATCATACCTTGATATTATTAACTTTTGAACTTTAAACTCAACCCATTATTATCAAATGGAAGTTTAGTGGCTTGGTTGAGGGACATGAGTCTTTGGAAAGACCACATGTTCAAAGGTTGACCATGTAGCCAAAAGAAAAACATGGATGAAGGAAGAGGGGGAATCTTGAATCCAGATACCCATGAACTCTCTCATGCACTATGCCACAAACTCTCAAACACCCACGAATTGTCAGAGACAGACTCTCATGCACTCTTTCAGGAATTGAGATATTCATACCCTCTAATCAAATGCTATCATCTCTCTCCCAACCGCAAGGGAAGTCCATCGTTTTGAGTTATGTCACGAAATCCATCTTGTTTGGTGGGGTGTGAGTTTTGCATCAACCTTTCGACCCTGATTGTTGATAGTAAATTTTGAGACAATTCCCATGCATAATTTGACAATGGAGCCCAGTGTATGGAAAATTCATTGTTTTGCTTTCGAAATAGATATCCAATGAAATGTTGAATGGTGTATAAACCTTCCTCATATTTAATTCTGATGCATAGTTTGACAGTGGTGGCCCAGTGTATGGTATTTCATTGTTTTGCTCCTAGAATAAATAGTAAGGGAGGGGCTACACTGTTCGGTGTGGAACTGGACAACATTGGTGAATGCCAAGTCCTGAGTATTAGTCTGAATTGCACTATACTAAACAACATTGGTGAGTGCCAAGTCCTAAGCGTTGGTATGGGAAGAATTATCCCATGAACCATTTTTATTTGGGTTGTAAAATCTGAGTAGTCTCTGGGTGAATTCATAGTCCCAGCTCAAGGGTGGCACCTTGTTGAGAGATTGATGAACAAGGCTGCCTACGGTTGGGTGGAGAGTGCCTCACACACAGTTAGTTGCCCAAGTCCGTATTATACAGATAAGTAATTGATGCTTTGTATTTGCTTCATTATTTTTATGAATTTGCAAGAACTTGAGAGGATGGAATGTGTCATGAAATATTTGAATTCTTATTATTATTTGCATTAGAATGAATGGATAACCTTGGGTTGTGTTGGATGTGAAACCGTACTAATACAATTTTTGGTTTAGAATTCTAAGAATTCTTTATACTCTATATCAAATTGAATTAAATTTCAATTGTACAGATAATTAGTGGAATAAATTATCAGGGAATGGAGTTATGAATGTATGGAATTTGTATGTTATTATCTAAAAATTGAATGCCTGTAAATCAAATTGTCAAGGCTTTAAGTTAAGTAATGTGCATAATTAAATATGTATGTATTTATGCAAGTTAAAATCAGAAAATTGTATGCCTATGATTAATTTTACGTATATACATATAAGTATTGATGTTCTGTATTAGTCTTGCTATTACTTGTATGCATGTGAATGAATTATAATGAATGGAAGATTCTAGAAGAATTCCAACTATTCTTATATCGAATATGAAGTGTAATTTAAATAATTATGCTTGAATTTTATGTAATTGTTCATTAGCATATTTATGTATGAATAATTGTGTTGAAAGCATATGGAGATTACCATATTGGGTGATGTTGTCAAGGTTAATAGTAATTCATTGTAGATTAATAATATCTATCGGAGTCGTGCCTCGTGAATGCATTTATTCTAGGAAAGTCATCAATCCTTGTTAGGGGATTTGTTTCCAAAACTGTCTAAGTGTTATGAATTGTTCTTGACTGGAACATTCATTTATCTAGTAAATTGTTCTAAAGAAATGTTGAATTGTTATTCTTCCTTAGGAAAAATATGTATATGCAATCAATGGTCTGGGTTAACGTTGTCAACATTAATGACATTTCAAGTGTGGTATATTCCATGGAATTCATTTTGTGGTGAATACAAATCTTATTTAAGAAGTCATTTGATTTATTGTAAGTTGATTTTATGCCTAGGACCACTTTTTATACATGGACTATTCATTTTCCGAGAAAAAAGGAAAATTCTTGTTTGTTCATTCAGCAGAGCATGAAATAACTTGGATGTTTTCCAAATATTGACATTCTAAATAATGAACCATGGGTGTATAAAATAGACTAGAAGGGAAAATTGTTGCCCATCTGGGTCAGTTTGAGTGTCTTGCATTCTTATTGAAGTAAACTAAAATTTGTAGAATGATGTTGCCTGCAACTGTTGTTGCTTTGCTTGTTTCCTCAACATGTTCAAGACGTTAATATCAATTGTGAAATTATTCCTTTATTCTGCCAATGGTCTTTGGTCTATATGGCCAGAGCATGTGTATGTGTTGCACCCCACATGGCATGGAAACTGTTGATTGTGTTTAAGAGTTTGTAATGGAGTGCGTTACAATTGGTAACATTTTCTAATGAATGATAGAAGTCTAAATGTCCATTTTTTCTATTTCCATTATGAGAAAAAATCTAGAGAATAACATTTTATGACCATTACAATGCCAACATAATGATGCATTAAATATCAAAATTATTTCCTGTTTTTAACTAAATGTTTGGATTGTCAAAGTTATTGGATTTACATGTTAATGCTTGCTTTTGTTATTATATGAACAAGTGCCTTGCAATAGAGATATGGTCTTTCTTTGTACAATTAGAATTGCATTCATTTGTTAAAAATATGGAGTTGCCCTTCAATTGTTTTCCAATTAGCATTTTTTGGATATAAGTAGCCTTGATAACTTATAGCAATTAGATGCCTGCTACAATAATGTCTCTCTCCAAAATTAGTAGGATTTTGATAATATTTGTTTCTAGTAGTTCTTCGATGCATTAAAAAATGTGTTGTTTGAAACAATATCTATGTCAAATAGCTTGAAAAGCTTGATAGCCAAGCTAGAGAATAGTTAGTAAAATACAAGAATTAATGCTCCCATTGTTGTGTGCATACAATATACACATAAAAACTTTGTTTGGTCATTCAAATACTTTTTGTCATCCCATCTTACAAAAAAACATATTTCAAAGTGAAGGTATAAATCAAATCTAAATGGTTAGAACTCCTAGTAGTTATACATAGAGCAATTCAAATGAGGTTTGATGTTAATTTTCATGTACCTTTGCTTGACACCTTTCCTAGTGAGAGATAGGAGGCTTATTGTCCTTTTTTCCCTATTTGCATTGTAATCAAAATCCAGAAAATAGCCTTTGTTGCCCACTCTAATCTCAACACAACAATGCCTTCAATACCAAGAATATTCTATTTTTTAAAGTGAAACATTTAATGGCTATGCCATTGAATTTATTGAATTTGCATGTCAATGTTCTATTGTAAGAATTTGAAATAGTAGTGTTTTTGTAGAATTTGATTTAGATTTTCCTTATTAAAAATATGCACTTGTCCTTCAATTATTTTCGAGTTAGCATTCCTTTGAACATAGGTATGGTTCATAACTTATATCCATTAGATCCCTCTACGACAATGGATATTGCCAAAACTCGCAGCGTTTTAGAAACTTTATGTTCCCACTAGTTCTTTGATCCATTCAAAGATATGATAGTCGGGACGGGACAATATTTGAATAGGGTGGGTTGAAAAACTTGATATTCCACCTGGATAAGTAGTTATTGGATTAATATTGACTAAAAATTTGATTAACAATTCTCTGTAGAATGCTAGTATCGATGATGTCCTACTTTGCAAAATCAATGGCTTGTCCAAGTTCAGAGTCATTCAGTAGTTCAAGTCTTCACATTTCCATTGCAGTGAACCTCTCTTTGCTTCGAAATCATTTTTTTATTGTGAAGTAGGAGAAATTCCCTTTCATGATGCATTCTAAATACAAACAACAAGTTTATCTTTGAAAAACGAAGACCTAATATATTGCAATTCATGGGATCTCTAATATTAAACATGTCCTATCTCGTTAGCGCCTTGCCTCACTACCTATACAACTTATCCATACATGAGAATTAGGATTCATGAGGTCTTTGATGGATGTCATTTGTTACATTTGTCTACAAAAGATTTTTGTGATATTTTGACATAAAGAGGTTTTCACATCGTCATTCATATGTTGTTTGACTTAGTTATGATGTATAAATGTGTAGACTTGCCTTTTAAAATTATCTCTTTGCGTACGTTTTCTTTGGGGAATTCATACTATTCCTGAAGCAACTATTAATGTTTGGAATCTATAAACTATAAATACAATGCTTAATATCCAAAGCAAAGTAGCTTGGTATCGACACTAGCAACATACACTTCTATTAAGAATTGCCCATTTTGATCATGTACATAGTTATTGACTGTTACTTGGTATCGATTATTGTGAAAAAGGACTTCCTACAATTTATCTAGCTAATATATCGAGCAGTGTAGAACTATAATCAACTCGTACTATGAAAGCTTACAAAAACTAGATAACAATTACTTATATTTTGCAATATTTTTGCGCTCAAAGGATATTTACTACTCTTTGTTTTCAATTTGTGCCTTTGTAGTGCCAACTAGCAATCATGTACGTAGTTATTAGCCATTACTTGGTATATATTATTTGACACAAAGACTTCTTTTGAAGTAACTATCCACAGATATATCAAGCAGTGTGGAATTGTAGTCCACTTGTAAAAGGATTCAAAAACTACATATCAACTTTGTTTATTTTGTATGAGATGAAAAATGATTTACTATTCATTTAAAATTTGCACCTTTGTAGCAAAGAGTTGGCATTAAAAGTTTAGGCTTGGACCCAATCCAAAATGGATTCAAAATAACTCCTCCAAACTCTGTAAAAAGGTAATTTTTAGCAAGTTTGAGGACAATGGTCCATTGATAATTAACATTAAGATCAAAGATCGAACATCTCATTTTTGGCCACATGAATATGGAACGAATCACTTTACGATTGACATTCCAATGTAACACTATAATAAAGAATGATTGCTTGATGTAAAAACAACTCAATAGAGATGGGAAAAAAACAAGCTTGAGAAAAAGGACGATATAGTACAAAATTGAGGACTTAGAATGAAGCAATCTACTCAAAGATCAAAGGATGAAGAGGATTATGAGCCTATCCAAGAGGAGAAAATATTGTCTCTAAGCCAAAACAATCTACAAAACACCTCCAGTGAGTAAGAATACACAAAATATCCATTATAGAGTGTATAGATTGAGTTTGTAATATTTCTTGAGCATAAGCAAAAGCCATCTATAATTGTTTGCCCATTTGGGTTTCCAGGGTAATATTTGTGTTGAATATGGTTAAATGATATTGTATAATTAAGTTTTTGGTTATTTGTTTTAGTTTGGAACATTCCCTCTACATTTGAATCAATTCATTGATAATAATACTTCTATTAAGATGTTGAATCGGTGGTTGCACCCAAAACCTGATTTCATCTTTAATTGAGTCATTGGTTGGGAAGCTACATTGTTAATTCCAATTGCTTGAATCATATGCTACAATATTTTTTTGGTACATACTTACTCACTCTCAAACAATGTCACTACAATGATCCTTTAATTGCTTGATTGTTGGTTTTGATATATTGCCCGTGTGTTCTGTGGAGCATTAGATAGAGCCTAATTGGCATTGAATGCTTTGTTTAGACCTCGTGTGAATGATCCTACCATGCACTCTACTAATTATCTAGATCAATACTTGGGTGTGTTGTTGTTTTGGTAATCAAAATTAGAGTGTCTTGGATTAGTACATGGTATATCTTGGGGCCACACAAGCTAAAGCTACAAATCCAACCTCCTAAAGTTGTAGTTTGTTTGGAAATATCTAATCATCAAACTAGCTCTTCTCTTGAGGGAAAGATCTCAACTATTCGTGGCAAAGTTGTAACTTGGGACCCACATTGAAACCCCTTAGCTATTAACCTTCTTTGGGTAAGAAAGAGCTCTTTTCTATGAGCAAGCACAACTTTGCATCATCAAAATACAACATGAGTATGATAAGTGTAAAACAAAGCGGTCATTACACTAATTATGGGGCTAGAGTTCTTTAAAAGGAAGGGATGCATTGTCATATATAATGTTTATGTAATGTAGAACTCACAACCATCCACGGTGCAAGAAAGAATGCATATTTTATTGAGTGTATTTTGAATGGCAGTTGTGTTCTTGATATAGTGTTGGGTTTGACAATTTAAATGTGCAGAGTTTGTTTTATCGCTAGAATAACATAATGGTAGTGTGGACTTGAATCCTTTGTCAATTGTTGGAACCATAAGCAAGAAAGACTGAAAACAATTTTGAAACATAGATATTCATTCCAGTTAATAAACAAGGATTGCAAAACACTATACTCAACTTGCTATAAAATGGTTCAGAATCATTTGTTTTTAATTATGTAGTAAGTATCCGTGTAGATGAGATGGATGGGCCATAGGCTTATTGTTTAAGGATTATATGGCATGGAATTAGAGCAATTGAATCCATTTCCTTTAATAAGTTACCAACACTTCGAGGAAAAAGTAAGACCTATCATGGGTAAGCCATTACAAAGAGAAACATTAAAAAACTTAAGAGATATTAATGTGCATATCCAAGAGGAGAATTGGCACTTGAAGGAGTAAGAATAGAGGCTCATTCAGATGATGGCATAGTTGTACCAAGAATTGGTACTGAAGAAGGATGAAATGGATACATTAAAGGTAAGTGTTTGAGGGACCAATGAAGCATAAGCACCTTCCATTACTATTGTAGAACACAACACCATGATTGGGACAAGCATAGTTGTCACGTCCTTGGTCACCTCGGTGCCCTTCAGAGGTGATGGGAGACAATCCTTGGATCTACCTGCTAATTATTTTTATTTCTTCTTTTTCCAAGCAGTCCAAAGGTTCCACAACTCTGCACCCGCATTGATCTTCAGTCCGCAGTCCACAATTGGAAGTCGGAAGTTGGACTACAAATTACAACTCCGACGAAAATATCCTCTCTGACTTTCGCAATCCGCAATCCGCCTTGCGGGAATCGGAATTCGGAATCCCCAACCGCACGTCGCCGAAGAAATGCGCCTCCTAGATCCACAACCCGCAATCCACAGTGCGAAAATTGGAGCGCCCAATTACACAACACCGAAAACCATGTCTCCTACTACCGCAGTTTGCAATCCGCAATGCGGAAATCAGAAATCGAAACGCCAATTTCACCACCTCGCTGACTTTCTCACCCGACGTCCGCAATCCGCAACCCACGTTGCAGAAGTAGGAAGTCAAAAACCTCAATTTCTCAACTTCGATGAATTACCTTTCTGAATTTCACAATCCGCAATGCGGAACTCCAACTTCACCAACCCAAGAAAATTACCTCCCCGACTTTCGCAATCCGCAATCCACCTTGCGGAAGTCGGAAGTCCAACTTTATAACTCCGGAATATTTTACCTTTTCGACTTCCGCAATCTGCAGTCCATATGCGGAACTCGGAACTCCCATTTCGCAACCCCGTCGAAAAAGCCCTTCCAACTTCCGCAATCCGCAATCCGCATGCGGGTTCGAAAAGTCAGAAGCTCCAACCGCACAACTTCTTCGATCCCTAACTTATTCATCCTAAGTCCATTTAGAGAAATAACGGTACTGTTGGAAAGCTCATGGTGAGCACTATGCAACTGTAGGGTCTTCATCCACACTTGAGGATTTTGATCCTACCCTTCTTCAACTCCAAAATATGGCCTTAAACCCCATCTATGCCTCTTTACCACTCCGCAAGAAGCTCTTCTCCACTCTGCCATGTCCTCTCTCCTTCAACTGGTCCTCAGGGGTCATGAACACCACAGGGGGTCTATTCCTTCCCCACATACATGACTGAAGTATTCTGCACCTCATGGTCCTTGCACTTAGTCCTATTCATCAAGGGACAATTCAAAGACATTATACCAATGGAAATGTAAATGGGCAGAAGCTTACTCAATGAAAAAAAAGGAATGAAACATTATCCACACACATAGAATGGAATACATCAGCATATCAATAACAATCATTACTAGTTAAACCATTGTAGGGGAAAAGCACATGGAATGGGCATAACTTAACACAGAGAACACTTATCTTTTTCATTGAATCTCCAAGCAAACTGGCTATGGACTGCAACATTCCAACCCAATCATAGGTCTCTGCCCAACCTGTATTATTTCAGCACTCAGAGACCACCCCCGAGCTGGGGCTATGTATCCACTAAGGAGTACCACTCAGGCTCACTCACAACCTTGGTTCATAGTCAATCAGGGTTATCCAACACATAGCTAGCTTTGTCAAGCCAGTGGGGAGTAGGTAAGGGATTTCTAAATCAATAAGCTCATCCATGGAGCTATAGGCATAACCAGATGACCTCAAACAGTTTAGGAACCCCCATCATCTCCACTCTCAGCCTAAGTAAGGTCCCCTTCTCTGTTGCACAGTCCCTAGGGTGCCCTTCCGTTAGAACTGAACTAGGAAAGTATGGTTGGTTTTGACTGTTAGATTGAGGTAAATGAGCCCTCTCTGGCTCTACCATACAGTCTAAACCCTCCTGGTTTCTTCCCACTGCGATCTACACTCGGATATTCCTTCACGTTGCTGTTGAATGGTTATGTCTCGCAACAGGGTCTCGTCTATCCAATCTGGTTCTCTCATGAAATTTCGGGCATCTAAACCTCTTAGTTTTACTCCAAGGGTTGGGTCTGTGGATCCTTCATCAAATTCCACCTCCCACACAAGTTTTTTGAGCGATTTTGGCTCTGCAAATCGTGGCCTCCCTAAGGATCGTGATTTCGGTTCCTTTCCTCTCTCTACTCAGTCTGTTGGGTCTGTGTATGGGTTAAACTCCCCCTTGGATGGTCAACAACCCCCTGGAGATGAGGAATGCATACTCCCAAGAGGTGGAGTGGCTTATGGGACAAGCGATCAGAGCCCCATACCTTGCCTTACGGATTTTAGGGCTATCCCATACTCCATCGACCTCATGAATAGTGCTCTTCACCCACCTCCTTACAACAGCATTCAATGGCAGCTAGGATAGTCAAAGGGGTTCTCAAGGTGACATATGACAGCTTAAGGTTCCATCCCACAACCCCCTCACCACTCCCTAGTGGATACACATAGCCCCCTCATTTAGATTCATCCATAGCTAGCTCCTTGGTATTTTTATTTACATGGTATCATTTACATCATTTACATTTTCCATGGCTTACTAGCACATGCTTACCATAATACCAAATACTTGCCTCTTCAAGGCTGAATATTCACTAGCGGGGCCTTGGCCTTGAGCTCCACACTAGGAATCATACATCACATGCATACAATATTTACATTACATCCAAAATATCCCAAGGGTCAAAATGAGGGACATTACAATGGTAGCTCACCCTCCAAGGACCTTTCTCACTCTATTTTGAAAAGCATATCATAGGCACAATTCCCAAGCTAATGAGACAAACAGGTTATGATGGCTAAAGGCTATGCAAGAGAAGCAAAGGGATTGTAAAACCCATTGTAGCCAAACATAGGGTCAAGAATGAATTATTTGGAAACTACCATGGATATTCCATTGGAATGATTTATCATAGAAGATCCTACAAGTTTTTGCAAACTCTTTGTGATGGAGTGTTTTAGTTAAGATTAAGATTTATTATTACTAACTCAATGCATAAAATAGTAAAATAAGCTAAGACTGAAATGAAAGAAGCTAAAAAAAATGCAAAACCATCCATATAATGAACACAAAATGTAACTTAGGAAACCCATTATAGTAAAATATAGCCAGAAGGTGAGGACTATCCCTTACTATTTTATTCTCAATTATGAAATGCAAATACAAAGACATGTTAACTCATTATGGAGTTTCCATGGACACGGTGGCCTGTATGGCTTTCCCAGGGTCTTCTACTTCCCCTACTTTGCTCCAATATCTCATTCCCTTGCTCCATTCAACTATGGCCCAATAAATCAGTACAACATGAATGGAACCTTCCTTTCCTATAGACCTAGTATTTGACATGTCCTAATTGTTGTCTGTATTTAAGGTTAGGGTTTTTGCATGCCTCGACTTTTGATTGGGATTAGGATTTTGGGCTCTCAAGAATCTCTTGAAATTCCACACATGATTAGCTCCACATTTGTGAGTAAATGGAGTGACATGGCATCTACTTGGTACCATGGTTGTCAATAAGATATGTTAATTTGTGGGAAGCATAACTTCCTCACACTAACTCCAGTTAACGTGATCTTTGCATTGTTGGAAAGGTCTTGATTTCTAGAACATAATAGATAAGCTAGAGCTTTATTTTCAAAGTTTTGACCCCACAAATGATCATTTTAGTGATTCAAATGGGATTTGGAATTTTTAGGACCCCAAATCACCAAAACACGACCTAGCACTAAAACGGGCCTTACAAGCCTTTAACTTCATTTTTTCCACCTAAAATGTACCAGAATAGATGAAAAATGATATAGTGATCCATTTCAAATAATATCTCCCCATTTTGGGAGGCTTTTCATCTCCAAAAGTTTAAACTGAAGGAGGTGAGAAAATTTTTCCTCTAGCTTATTCCGAGAGCACCGTTTGGCCTTGCTTGGAAGTTGTCCTTTCAACCCAACCTACCAAATTTCATGTTGCCTCATCTACTTGTTCTGGAATTCTTTTGCAAAAATGTATCCTTTGTATAATATTATGTTGCTAATTCCTCGATGGTAGGTAAGGCTTACTCATCATTTTCTTGGTCTAGCATAGAAGGCTTATTATAGTTTCAAAATTTTCACATTCACTACTAAGTACATGTGCATATATGTGGGTAGAATAAGTATGTAGACATTATCACCCACCTTATCCAACACTTATAAAGGGCCATGCCATAGATTCTTTATATTCTTACTAGGGCATTGTTTCCTTTCTTTATTTAGAGTCCCCCACCTTAAATGTCTTCTCAATTTTGTCTTGGGCATGTTGGGCCTTCTACATTTATTATGACTTCTTCAATGTCTCTTATACTTGTAAATTTATATGCCTGATCTTATCAATGAAATTGTCAACCTTCAATCCTTCTATGTGGTGTCTTCCATCCTTCCTCCTTACTATCCATATGGAAAAGGTGGAAAATATCCAAAGCAAGTATCAAAAAGGGACTTACTGGTAGAAGTGTGGATTACTTTGTTATAAGAGTGCTAAATATAAATCAATTTTTAATCCGATGTCCTTAGATGATTTTGATTACAACCCCTTAAAAGCTAAACCAATGTCATCTTCACAATGTGTGTCTACCCATTTGTATATGGATATAAATTTGTAGATCTCTTAACATGGTGTCCATCTCATCCCAAAGTGTAGTCCAAAAGGAGATAAGAAATTGTGTATCATTATCTAAGATGATGCTCCTTGGTATCTGAAAGTGCATCCAAACCTTTTCAAAAACATGATTGTTGCTTCTTGTCCATTGGTGGTCTTCTTAGAAAGCATGAGAATTTGCATCTCACTAAACCTATCCTCTACCACAAATATATAGTCATGTCCCCTCCTAGTTCTTGTAAAACCACCTACAAAATCCATGGAGATGCTCTCCCATAGTCTAGTAGGAATAGGTAACGGATGGTATAGATATTGCTTCCCACCACTATGTTTGTTAGTACAACAAAGTATGCATCCTTTGATAAACCAAGTTACATCATCTTGCATTATGGGATAATACAGATACCTTTGTATGTTAGCCACTATTTTTCCAACACTAAATGCCTTGTGACTTTGGAGGTGTGAGCCTCTATCATAAGTTGCAATATTTCACCTTTATGAAGACAAAGCTTATCCAACTTGTTGAGCAACTCATCTTGGAGTTGGTAGTAAGCCTTACTATCATTGTTCTCTACATGAAATTAGCCTTGTAGCTACTAAACTACCTCCTTAAAGTCATCATCTTATGTGTATTCTGTTGGCACTTTAATTTAGTTGTCATTGATGGTTGGAAAGCAGACAAGGCGGGTGACTCAAACCATACCAACTTTAGTTTACTAAAGCTGCGACTGAGATTAAAATACAAGAAAAGAATGTTGTTAGACGGCTGCAACTCAGACAACTGTGACTCAGACGACTGCAACTCAGATGGCTGCGACTCAGATGGCTGTGACTCAGATAGCTACGACTCAGACAAGCTGTGACTTAGACAGCTGCAACTCAGACAGCTGCGACTCAGACAGCTGCGACTTAGACGGCCGTGACTCAGATGGCTGAGACTCAGACGATCGTGACTCAGAAAGCTGCGACTCAGACGACTGAGACTCAGACAACCGTGACTCAAACAGCCGTGACTCACAAACATTTATTTATTTTTTAATTAGTCAGTTACAATGTGTAAATTCTGGAATTCAAAGAGACAATTCAAATATCAGTTACAGCGTGTAAATTCTGGAAGTCAAAGAGACAGTTCAATTTTTGAATTGGGAGTTAAAAAGACAGTTTCAGTTTTAGAATTGGTATATCTGGAAGTTAAAGAGACTGAGGCATATAACTTCAACATCTATAAAAAAACAATTGATGAGAACAAAATCAGTGTGAGAATCGAGAGGATGAAGAGGAGTGGTTGCTGATGAAGCTGTGATTCGAAGAAAATGAGAACAAAAATGTATGGCTTGATTTAATGAAGAACATAATGCCCAGAAACTCAAGTTGTAGCAGCACAGAACAGAATAAAAAGGGTATGTACTGATATATCTGAACCAGTGTGATATAATTGACTGAAACTTTTCTTACATAGGGTGGTAGGGAGGAGCAAGGGAAGACTGTAAAGTCTTCTTTGCAAGTTGGTGCTTGTACATTTGGGAGTTGTAGCTTCTATTTAGTTGGTGCTGAAGAAAGAGAGGTAGCAACCTCATCTGGGTTGTAGCTCAGATAAAATAGAATGTAAAGAGAAGTTGGAGCTTGCCTTTCATCCTAAGAAGAAGAGGTTTTTTCCCTTTATGGGTTTCCTCAGGAAAATTAGTGCCTCTGCATATTTATGTGATTGAACATTGTTTATATGCCTTATATTTAATTCTGTTATAACAATATACCTGCTATAAAGGAATGTGCATAGAACATCTCATATCATATTGATTGTCACAATTCATCAAAGTTAAAAGGGAAAAGGAATGTAAAATTGTTTAAGCACAGTAATAACTTATTCACCCCCCCACCTCTCATTTATTTGAATACTTTCAACATATTCATCTTTTTATGCATCAAGGGTGAAAGGTTTTGTGTGCATAAGAGTACCCAAAGCTATCATTTTGGGTGTGGGTGTCCTTGAAAACATGTATACACTTGTCCCATCCAATTGTCCCATAGCATATCCACTTGCAACTATCTCACTTCTAAGGGCTTTCACAAATTGGGCAATGTGAGAACTAGTGCTTGACTAATGTTTTGTTTTATTTCTTCAAAATCCTTATGCAGATTATTTCCCCATTGAAAACTCTTGTTGTTAGATATTACGGTAGAGAGTGGTGCTACCACAACTAAAAATTATGCTATAAAATCATAAAGGTACTATACTAATGCCAAAAATATATTAAATTCAATGGCATTAGTAGGATTTGGCCATTTGATTATGGCCTCCATATTCATAGGATCAATCTTGAGTTCCCTTCCACCAATCAAATATCCTATATACACTAAGGACTTGTAAGAAAATTTGAATTTCTTAAGTTTTGCTAGTAGTTGATGTTTTTTTAGGGTCTCAAACGCATGCATGAAGTGTGAGAAATATTCTTCCTAGCTAGAAGTAAAACTCAATATATCATCTAAGTAAAATATTACAGATGAATCTAGAAATGGATGCAATGCATTATTCATCAAATGCATAAATGTAGATGTTGTATTACATAAACCAAAAGGAATTACCAACCATTCAAATGGACCTTGCCTCATCTTCAAGGCAATATTCTAGGTGTCTTCTTCTTTTACTCATACTTGGTGGTATCTTGATTTGGCATCCAACTTAGTGAAGTACTTAGCACTTTGCAATTGATCTAGCAAATCATTGATCCCAGGTAGAGTGTATCAATTCTTGAGAGTGATATTATTCAACACTCTATAATTGATACACATTCTCTAGGTCCCATCCTTTTGGGCAGTATGATGGTAGGTTACCCGCAAGGTGAGGAACTTAGTTGAATTAATCCCTTCTACAACAGTTGCTAAAACTCATTGTTTACTTCATTTGCTTCTAGTATGGATTACCTGTACAATCCTATGTTTGGAAATGGGGAGTTAGGAAGAAATTGTATCTCATGCTCCACTTCATTCTTAGGTGGTAACCCTTTAGGCTCTAGAAAACTTCTCTATATGCCTACGAGAGTTCCCCCAACTAGTGTTTCTACACTTTACCTTTACCTTCAAGTACATCCTTCTAGTTCTATCTTTACCTTTACCAATGCATCACCATGTTAATTATGACTTAAGAAGATAAGCTAAGCTAAGATATTTTTATTAATGCCCAACAAATGACCATAAAAGTAGGTCAATGGGATTATGTGGTAACATGATGTCAATACAAAGTGGGAGCGTGAAGGTAGATCCTATATAGGCAACCGGTAAGATTCTAACGTAAAAAACAAAACCAAAAGGAGCTAACTCCAAAGATGGACAACCAATCTAAAGGAGAGATGTACAAAGAGAGCCAATATAAAATAAAAATGTGCAAGAAGAGTGGATTTGGAATCTATGGTACAAAAATGGAGAATATGTCATGGTGCACTAGAAGCACTAAAAGCACTAGAAGCATATCTACTAAAATCCAAAGTTGAATGAAGGAATCTCAAAATAGTACTCTTTCTAAAAGAAAGGCTAGAAGAGGACCTATAAGGGGTAGTGTGTCAATACATGGAGTGAGGAGCCTGCTGCTGTGACCTGGATTGCATAGTCTAACTGTTGGGATAGGTTTGAGACTGGCCATGTTGTTGGTGTCAGGCGAAGGTGGAGGTGGTCCTCCTTGTCCTAACTGATCTGCAGTCAAAATCAGTGTTGTCCTCTATTGGTCCCTTGGTTCCACTAGAGGAAGGGAGCATCGAAAAGAAGGAAGTGATTCATTGAGTGGAGGTTGGATCCAACTGCGAATGTTGCTAGAAGATGAGGGAGAGAAGCTGGAGGGCCTCTTTCAAGTATAAGCTCGAGCATATCTAGTCATGATATATGAAGAGACTAGTCAAAGTCTAAAGCTCAGTGGTAAGAAGGTATTTGAAAAGACAATGGAACTGCCTATGAATCTCATAGTAGACAAGACACCAAAAAAATGAAGTGCTCCTCGATCTCAAGATCGTGAAGATGACATAGCTAGTAGATCCTATTTCATCTATCTCCACCTTGAGATGATGAAAACCCACTCTAAACTAGCCCAAAGGAATACAAAGAGCATGTGCCCAATGGCAGAGTGTGTAAGGGGGAAAAACAATGAGAACATTTCTTATATCCATGAAACGTGCAACATAAAAGGCCATCTTTGGGCGTAATCCTCCCTGAGGGCTGAGTGTTAGCACTTAGCAAAGAGATCCTTTATTTATCTTTTGTGGATTGATGATGAAATACTTCCCATCCTTGATTAAGTTGTATTGGTTTTCTCTCCTTGTGAAGATAACATCCCTCATGTACATGTAGGGATTATGGACACTAAACCACACACATCAAGTGAACATCAAGTGGTAGTATGTCTACCTCTATATTATCAATATAGATTTCACTTATAACAAATCTAATATTACACTACTTAGTGACCCAAAGATATGCATCCTTATTTACCCATACCATTGGGTAGAGTGAGGATGGTCATGAAATTCCAATCAAAACTTACTTACCAGATCCTTTGTTGTGAGGTTGGCTTGCAAAGTAGAATCAATTAGAGCATCCACTTTTATCTTCTTTGCCCAGATATTGATGTGGAAGAGTTTAGTCATCTCCTTCTCTTCCTTGATATGGAGGCCACTCTAGTTAACCTCCATTTTCATTGCAGTGCAAACAATATTTCTGTCTATATTTGAGATGTTCTCAACTTGGTTGTTTGAATCCATGACTAGCATATTCTTCTCCGTGGCCTCATTATTTAAGTTCTTTGGATTCATATTAGTATGTAGCTTCCAACACTTATTTTTGGTTATAACCATTGATATTAAATATTTATAGTGGTTTTTGGATCCTTGCATTAATGTACAATGGACTATATCTTCTTATCATTTCCTTTCCTCTTCTTCTTGCCCTTATTGGAAGTGTCTTAGCGGTATTTCTATTCGGAACCATTTCGTTGGCCTATCTTATCGTCCATATTCTCTAGCTATCGTGCTTGCGCACATGCCTCTTTAATAATACTAGGTTTAAAGAGCATCACTTGCCTCCTTAAATGACCATGGAGAACACCCTAATACTTGAGTAGTGCATTCATCTTCTTTGGAGACATTCACAACATACTGGATTGTTTTCTACACTCAATGATGTACTCTTGTACACTATGCCCTTACTTATGTTGGAAGTAATTCTAATTGAAACAAAAATATAATTTTTGTGTCCATTGGTTCAACTCAACAACATCAATCCCACCCTGATAGGGTTTGATGTCTACTTAAGATTCCACTTTAAACAAATATTGGGCCGAAGTGATATTGAAACTTGACCTCTCTTTTTCTAGCTCATTTTTTGAATACTTCTTAAACCACAAGCTAAGAAGGTTCATCGCACTCTTGGATCTTTCGGAGATAGTCAATTGGCTAAGTGGTTGACTGAATCGTCAATTGAGTGGTTGATTGAGTATTTGCCTAGTTGATTAGGTTTACTAGGGAAGTAGACCGGTTCATAGTTCAAAGCAAAATTCAAGGAGTTCATTATGTGACCTATCCAATCAGAGTGGACCATGCCTTCCCTCCTTCAAGGGACTTAGTTACACTTTGGTAATATATATAGATGGTCTTATGGATCGATCCACCATGGAAGTTTTTTGGTTCCTTTCATTTCTTATTTCAAGTTGAGCTTTGGTCACTTGTGCTTATGTGTTGTAATAATGTCTTTAGACACCACATGTTCTTGAAATGTGTAGCTCCTTTATTTATCTATTTTTTGTATTCTCTAACATGGTATCAAATCTATTAGTTTGAGACCTAGGCTATTTTCTACAAGGATTTTGGAGGTTATCGATTGTACCTGCTCTTGACTTAGAATTTGAACTTGGAGACTGTATAAGGGTTTAGATCTATAAATAAAGATCATGAGTTTTGAGCATGTACCCATGGTTCTAAATGGCCACAATTATAGTATGTGGGCACATGATATGGAAGCATTATCGAATGGTAAGGTGCTTTGGTAGTTCATACCATAGATTCATATCTAAAGGATGATCAACAAACGTTTGTCATCCAAGAGAAAAAGGAAAAGACTCTAGGAGTTATAATGACCTTCATCTCTAATAAGGTTTTCTTTCATATGAGCATGATCAACTATTAAGAAAGTTTATAAGAAGATAAAGACTATGTTTGATAATATTGATTAGATTTAGGTTATACATATTAAAAAAGAGTGATATATCTCAAACCTTTCTTCTTTGAAAGAATATAAGATTATTTATCTCATGTGAAGGTGTAATGCCCCTAAAATGACTGTGGACCTTGAGGGCACCTGTGGAGTGACCTGACCGATTGAAACATTAATTAAATAACCTTTTGACCTTATTTTTTGAGTATGTGTATATGAACTGTTGAGGTAAATAAATAATTGCATATGTTAAACGATTAGCTATGACTATGGAAAATTATGTTGATGGATAATACTTAACGACTAGCTGTATGGTGATTATGTATTTGGTGACGAAATGTATATTTGATAAGATGAATGAGCAGTTTGAATAAATCATAAATGTTTAACAAAATGCTAGAGTTAGAAACCAGATGATGATTGTTGAGAACAGTGCTACTAATAATTTGTTGTGAGAAGTGTGTGTAGAAACAAGTGAGACGGTTCACCAACGGACACACAAAGGAACATGGAGGGTTGTAGAGTACGGGTAAATCACACACAGGGGAAGCGATGACGATGTCGACTTCCGACAAGAATACCACGCATGAGCAGATAAGCATTGATCCGCTTGCTCAAGAGGAATGCGTGAGGACGTACGAGGTGGGCCACGACAGAGCTGGTCACGTACGAGTTGAGGGGCACGCAGTGAGAACGGACTCACTCCTCAGCGCCATTAGTCCCTAGATAGCATGTAGACGGAGGATGGATGGTAACGATTCCTAAAATCCCTACAAGAGTTCCCGCAAGTCAAAACGGAAAGATGGTGGCAGAAGGGCCCAACGATGCGGTACCCTGTCAAGAACGGAAAGAATGGACGCAAGGACCCAACGAGGTGGTACCATGCCAAGGAATGGAAACCATGGATGATTGGACCCAACAGAGTGGTGCCATGTCAGGGGATTAAAAAATTAAGGAACCAGGAGCCCAACGACGCGGCACCGTGATCCTAGTGAGTTTGATTGTTAAATTAAACTGCATAAAAACTTAGGAGAATAACTCTAGATTATTACTTAGCAAATGCATAACAATAGCTTAGACATTTGCACATGAATAGTTATTTTGTTGAGCATTTAAATTAATAGAAATTATTATTTAGGAGCAAAATAGATTAGACACCTAGTCAACTAAAAGCTAGGAGTTGATTAAAATATCTGGGGGACAAACTAGAGCAAACTTAGGGATGTAGGTGCACTTCCCAGAGAAACTGACACTTGGATGGGTGAGTGTTTTAATTAAATAAATAATTAAAAATATTTAATTATGCATGAAGCGACATGTGTCGCAGGAGATTTCCCTTTATAAGGAAGGCTTAAGGAATGGGTAAGGGGCCCATAATTTGGACGATTGTCGTAATTTTTGAATGTCTCAAAGACTTGCTGCTATCTAAGGGTTTGGCTTAGAAATCCTGGTGGGAAGGGAAGCCCAAGCTGAATTTCTGAAATACTTGTGTGAGCTCTACGACCCAAAGCTCGGGGGAGGCCATGCGACTGAAATCATGAGCCTATGGTTGGGTGGCGAAGCTAACGGTTGTTTCGCCTATGGTTAAACGAGCTTTGCTGGAGGGATCCTACGGAAGACGCAGACAACAATGGACTAGTTGGATTGGGTTGACAGGTTAAGGTTTGCTTATTTTTGTTAAGTTATTCACTCTTTTATTTTATTTTTCCAATAACTATAATGGCTAATTTGTTTGTATGAAGTTATTAAAGTTTCAGGTTCAGTTCAAGGGGACCCTAAAGGAGGGGTCCTACAGAAGGAGCTACAATTAAAATTAGGTGAATGCATAATGGGTTTTCCGAAGAAAAATGGGCAACTTATAGATCTAATATCGATGAACCTAAAGATAGCCTTTGATATATTATATTTGAAATTACATGCTATTTAGTGACGGGCCAAACAATTGCATCAATAAACACTGAATCCCTTGGCTCATTACTTAATTATCAACCTAGGAGTTCATACAAACTTAAGAGGTACGATTCACTATATATGCAACTGCAAAGGAATAAATTGAAATACTAACTAAGAAGGAAAGTAAATGCAAAGCAAAAACTAACTAGGAAATGCAAGAAAAGTGCTAGATTAGGATGCCAAACCCATCTCTCTTCAACTAATCACCCTTCTCTTCTAGCTAGTCATGTTTATATTATTTTCTAGGCTAACAAGCAAGGAGCCCAATTGACCTTCTGCAATTGACCCAAAGAAAAATTCCGTTGCAAGGCATCCACCAAGTATTAGTCTCCTAATACAAGCAATAAAAACTAAAACATAATGGAAATAAAATAACTTAAGGACTGAAAATGAATTAGAATCAAAACAATTGCATACATTCATCAAAACTGCTCACTATAGGAAAAATATACTTTAGTACAAGATTACTACAATTTTCTAAAAGGCGTGAAAGAAAGAGACATAAACTAAAATAAATGAAATAAAATACATGTAGGGGTTCCCATCCCTTCCCTTGAGTGGTACCATCCCAAGGAAGCTCCTAGAACCCTACCTAAGCAAGTAAACAAAAATTGGAACAAAACTAACTCTTCTTTATTAAAAATTTGCCATGAACAATAGGGAAGCAAGCTGCCTCTTGATACAAATCCGCTTGACCAGCAAGGGATGAATGCAAATGATCAAATAAAAGAACAAAACCAATCTAGCTAACATCATATGCTCTGATCCTACTATTATCTGTACTTGAGTAAACTCAAAACTGTCCATGCAATCATCTCCTTGATCTGTGGAACTTGTCCCCGGGTTAACTAGACATCTGCATGCAAGTTGGTGGGATTGATTCCCCCTTTAGGAATTCGACCATGGCCTTTAAGAAATCAATTTATTATGGTCTCTAAGTCCTTCACCAAGTGGTGGAAGCTCATGAGAATAATTAGGGGACATAACCCCTTAAATTTCTCAATCTTGTCTTAGTTTGTCTAGTTAACTCATTGAAGGAGATTGGGATAGTGTTGTGAATTGATCTCTTCAACTTTGATTTAGATAGCTTATACCTACAATTCTGCCACAACTCAATAATTCTTTGACATAAATTAGCCCATTATCTTATCAAATAAATCAAAGGAAATAAGCAAACTTAAGAAACATTACTCAACCATTGTCAAGATATTCATAAAAACAAGCATGTGTAGGCTTTTAGGAAGAATAACATAAAGCTTACAAATTTCCATGAAACTTAAGTCCTTGTGTATTCAAAGTAAACCATGAGTTTTACTAATATGGGCCACATAATGTGCCATTTTGGAGGTACATCATACCTCCCGAATTGAGGTTTTCCATGTACCTGTGCAACAAAACAACTTTCAAAAGTTGGTCTCTTCATTTAATTTGAACATATTGTTCTGCAATCATATTTACATTGTATTTCCTCTTCCTTGTACATTTTTGTTTGCTACTGGTTGTTGATTGGTTTCCTGGTTCATTGCTCTGTATTATAGATGCTATGTATGCCTTCAATGTTGACTACTAACCCCTTTACACTCTCATATTTAGTCCTTCTGTTGATTATGTCTTTTGTCACTACAAACTTGATCTCAAAATCCCATGTTTTGTTGTGTAAAACCTTGTTTTATGTTGTGCAAATGGACACATCAAATCAGGTTCACTTCTTGCAGCCTCTCAAAAACTTCATATTTTATCCTCAAACGGTTGTATCTTGCATTGGTATGTATATGAGCATTTTTTGAGTCATGAGGCACAATAATCTAAGTGAAGATGTAGTCTGAAATTTGCACAATGATACGCTTCTAATACCATCTACCAAGATTTTGTATTGCTATAGGTACTCATCAATGAACGATACAAAACACTTCCTTTTCGTTGCATGCAATCACAATTGCCATATACAAATATACAATTATGTTGATTCCATATTATCACACCATCTTGTCGACTTCTTGTGCTTTGTACTAACTATTTATGGTTGTAAGTGTTGTTCATTGATTGATATTTAGTTTTCAAGAAAAGAGTATTGTGTTCCACTTATAAGGAAACCCGTCTTGTATTCCTGCTTGAGAGGTATGGCCTGTTGTGTTTAAAAACATTAAGGTCTTGTAGCTACCTTCTTTTGTTGTGTAAATTCTTCTTGCAAATGTTGAGCCTTGTGGTCCTATGCTTTTCCTACGCAAAAGGGGTCTTCACAAGACGGTTTAGCTTATATAATATTCAAAAACTTTATATTCATCCTTCACTCCTTGTTATAATATGGGATATCCTATTCAAGAATATAAAACTTGTTGCCGCCTAATACACACCTGGGTAACGTGTCATAAATCTTCAAGCCACTTGATGTGTCCTTGGGGGCAAGTCTTGAGTCAAGTACTGTCACTTGATCTTGACTCCTCTGTTTAGGATAAATTCTAATCAAGCCAAGGGGGGTAGACACTAAATAAAAGTTACTAAGGCTTTGGTTCTTAGATGTTAAAATGGGAGTGAGTTTTTTAAGAGTTTGAGATATAATACTGAAACAAGATAAAAGCAAAGTATAAATTAATTCAACAACATGCAACGATAAATCAGTCTCACAACAAGAAATGAATTTAAGCAAATAATATTGTTGCAAATAGATCAGTTCCATTGGAGTCAAAATAGTGCTGCTGAAAATAAGAAATGTTTTGCAAATGTATCTTGGTCAATTTTAAATTATTCTGATGAGTGGATTATAGGAAGGGGGGTTCCTGATATACCATGAGGTGCGAGGAATATGGTCGGATTTACCCAATGTGGTTCTACCCGTGAAATGTGGGCTAGATTGGATTCGTTAGGGTGTGTCTAACAATACAACAAACAAGGATGTAGTATGACGGATCCCCTCAGTCACTATCTAGTGGTTCCCGCTTCACTGCAGAATTTCCCCACAAGAGATAAAGAATCGAGGTGTCGACTTTCCGCCTTTTAGGGAGGTCAATTTTATTGTGGCGTGAATTATGAAGTGCTAAGAGACTCTTTTTGATTGTCCCACCATTGCATCCCATAGGCCTGCAGTGTTCACAAGAGCATATGGAGACTAGTAGCTAGACAACTCGTTTTATTTACAAAATAAAATAACGTGATAGGAAAGCCAACTAAACAAAGAAACTGAAATTAATCTAAGGTTAGTAAATCCAAACAAAAAGAGAGAAATAAAAAAAGGAAAAAACAATCACGCCATGAAATTGACACAAGAATCCCCAGGGGGAAGGGTGTGGGCACTGGGTAGCCCACTTGCTCTCTTTATTTATGGTTTTTACAATGATTAAAGAAGGCCTCTTTATCCTTACAAGTTCGGATGAAAGAGGTTACAATGTTTGGAAGAAAAGAAGAATATAAGATAGAAGAGGCTTTATGGAGCTTTGAATTACTCCATTTTTTCCCAAAATTGGCACGAAATCCTCTCTACTTGTCTGTAAGAGAACAAAAACCAACAAACTAATTTAGTAGAAAAGTGCCCAAAATCACTTTGAAAGTGTTTTGGGAAAAGTTAGAAAAATAAACAAAAAATTATTCTAAGTTAAGTTAGATCTAAGAAAGCAATAACTAAGAGAAGTAGGCTTGTGATACCAACTTTCTTAGGATATTGGCTTGCTTTTAAAGGGAATCCAATATAAAGCACTAATTTGATTGATTTAGATTTTAAACTCAAAGAAACTAACTACTCAACAAGTCTTAAGATTTTTTGATACTTTGAGATCTAAGCAAAACTAAACTTATAAATTATATCTGAAAATTATTTAAACTTTGAGAACAAGATATCTAGAACATAAGCTTAGAAAGTAACCAAAGAAGGTAATTTGAATTTAAGAGAAAGAAGGTGAAGTAGCCAAGAAACTAGAAAGAAGAGGATTTGAAGTTTGCTTTGGTGGAAAACTGAAGGACTACGTCCTTGATAGATATTGAATATGAGGAGGATGCAAGCAAGATCCAACCCTTCTCCAAGTGAAGTCACCTGAAAATTGAAAACCCTTGAACAAACAACTGGTTAAGGAGCAACGTTGCCAGAAGCAGAAAACTAGAAAGCATACAATTAAACAAAATGTGCATGCATCTCCAATATATCTACTACAAGCAATTAGTAAGAGCATAAAACAAACAAGCATAATCTCTTACTCTAGTGAGAGGTAGATCTCCTTGTAGGCCTACAACTAACCAATGAAAGTAAGAAGAAAAACAATAAAGATTATACCTCAGAAACCCTTGACAATTATCATCCACACATGAATAAATTACACCATTTATCTGCCTCCAAATCCTTCTTTATTCATAAGAAATTCAAAAAAATTCATACAAATTTTTGTCAGAGCTTCAATCCTTCCATCTTTAACAAGAGGAAAGAGCTTTCCTTTATAGAAAAAAACGAGCTAGAAACCCCAAGGGGCACAATTACCAAGAGAGGAGGTGGCTTTGAGGTTAAGATATTGGTGGATTGTTATTTGTATGCATGCAAGGGGAGGGTTCCACCTCTCATGAGGTGTCCCAACCCCTCTTGGGAGGCCTCCACCTCTTCCAATCAACTTGCCAAGTGGAGGAATGCGCCCTCCATGGAGAGAATGCACCCCCCTCTCCTTGTGAGATTAAATGCTCCAACATCTCAATCAATGACCCATACATGATCCTGAACTACCTTGACACCTCATAGACATGTCCCAGACAAGTTCCCTTTGATTTAGGAATTGGATTTTCTCCATATTTCCCAATTATTTGACACTTTTTGTCATTTTGGAGAGAAAATTAAAATTAGTAATAGAAATCACTAATTTGAATCTCAAATGTGGGTTTTGGGGTCAAGTGGGGGCTCTGGGTCCAAAAATGAGCATCCCCATGACTAATTTGGTCCCCTATTCCCACTTTTATGACCTTTTGAAAATTTACAATTAAAATACACCTTATCTATGATTTTATTAAAAAAACTAAAAAAACTAAAAAAATATTAGGGGGGACTTAATGCATGTTCACAAGACTTCGGGATTATGACTAGGATGGTAATATACATATAATATAAGCATTAATAATCCTCCAAAGGCATAATCATCAACTTGACCACCCCAACTTTGGAGGATTTGAGTGAAAAACTCGAAAATGATGTGTCACTAAAAAGCGTCGCATAATTGATAAGGAAAAAACAATCTATGCTGATTAGTTTGATGACTAAGTCCTAAGAAGGCCAATCCTTTTATATAATGTCATCATGCTACATCATTTATTACAATTCTCCCAAGGGGGTGTGAACATGCAAAAACCATAAAAAGTGCCAAAATGGCCTATGTGGGATTCTGATCTTGAATTATGAACAACTAACTTGTTCATTCTTTACATGCTCAATTAAAATCAAACTGAGTACAACTTAGTAGGCAACAAAACCCTAACCCTTTCATTGTTGAGTGACCCTGGTAAGAGTTCGTAGAAAAAGAAGAAACATCTTCAATGCTTCTAAGCAAGCCTCCATGCATTCTTTCTTATCAAAAATCATGTTTCAACCACATAGCATTTGTTGCAAAGGTACAAGCATATTCAAAAGTTGTAGCAACATTTCAATGAGACACAACTTAAGAAAATATAATGATTGTATAATGCCCCGAAACCCTAATCTTTATGCATGGAGAAGGTATGGTTGGCTGTGTTTCAAAAGAATTCAGAGAAACAGTCACACCAGCTATAGGAACTCATCAAAGGTAAAAAATACTTGTCTTCAATGAATAAAATTCATCACGAGACTTCCTACACAATGGAGGGTCTATGCATATCAATGAAAAATCAATCGTGGCAAGGAATAATAGACACAACTTGAAGGAACACTCTTTAAGCATAACACTTTGACTATCTTGTTACATGCACATCATATCTCAACTGCTAATTTGGCGCATGCATCTTATGTTGCTATCTATCTATATATATATTAAGTTACTTGGTTTACTTGATCTTTTATTTGTTTTCATGCTAGTTCGATTATTCATGAATTGCTTCAAAAAGATGGAGCTTGAGTTGACTATGTTTTTCCTTTGTAGCCTCCTTGTTGTATGAATTTTGACAATGTCTTGGGACTTTTGCTTGTAATTAAATAGCTTGTTGTTTTGCAAGTACATCGACATTGAGCCATTGCATTCCACTCTAGTATTTCCTACTTGGCCTTATCTAGTTCTTCCATCAAGTTTTGTAATTGCATTTCCTTCGCTTGCATCAACTTTGCTTCTGTCATGTTGGTGAGACCTTAGCCATGGTCTATATGATCTTCATCTTATGTATGAGTTGGGAACTGGTCTATAGGATCTGCTTCATTTTATTCATATTCATCTATGCGCATGATCTTGATGTTCCTTGAAGGACTATGACCTTGTCCTTAATCTTCTTGATAATCTTTTGAATTAATAAGCCGTCGTAGAGGAGGTCTGTTATATTATTTTGAAGAAATGGAGTTAGGTGTCCTTAGTTTGAGGAGAGTATTTTCTATTATTTCATCTTCATCCCCTAACTTGATCTTTTTTATGAGCCCTAGGTTTAGCATAAGGCCCATCTCAAACTACTTTATTCTTCTTTTATGTGGTGACAAGAGGTTTAGCTTCATGGGTTCTTCCTAGTCCTCGAACATCCTTTTCATTCACATGAATGAATTCCTCCCAAGATAGTTGGGGAAATTGTGCTTCTAAAGTTTTACATATAATCAAATAGATGGGGAAATGGTGAGCCAGTGCATCCTTCCTTCCTTGCTATACCTTGAGACTCATCCCCCCCAAAGAATGCAATAAGAAATGGGGAATGCTAATATCCTGTCATGGTGCCCGATGAGAAAGATTTCGTAATAGATTCAAACACTTGAAATGGTAACCATGGTTTATCCTCAACCTTCATGTATAGTTTATTATTTAAGAATGAAGGATGGGAATTCATCCCAAGGTCTTGGCAAAGTATATATGTTCACTCCATTCTTGTCTTATTCATACTCTTCATGGTCTTTGAAGAATTCCTTCTTTGCTCGGTTTTCCATTTCTCTATCCTCTTTGTTCCAATGTTTTCCTCCTAGAATCCCTATGCTGTTGATCAATGTGGATTCTTTTAAGACAATTTGAACCCCCTCTGACCTTCATGACAAATTAATTTTCTTCCAACTACTAGAGGTTCTTAGCAAATTCCAAAGCAATGTCATAAAACAATCCATCTAGCTTGGAAAATAAAGTTGTCCATCCAACCTCATGAAATATGTCAAACACCTATGGATTTGAATATAGTTTGGAATGTTCTATAGGTTCAGTCCTCGTCTTGATTTGATATTAATTCACCTTGAAAACATTGATGCATTCCCTTGGGAGATTGGATCTATCACATTTTCTTGTTAACTTTGTTGCTAGAGGTAGAGTACTATTTTTTCCTATGCAGGTATGTAATTAATTTTTTTGACCCTTTTAATATCATCATTTTTATATGAAATTGTATAGGGAGATAGAGGAATATGTCCTCTACACATTAAATTTTTTTTAGACATTTATTCCAAACCAAGAGGGAGTAATGATCAAAATATCATACACATGCCAAAATTGTTTCTAGATTTCAGAGCTTCCTAGGTTGACTGTAATTGAATTTTATACCCCACTTAAAATCATTATATTTTGATGAAATTGAATGGGGAGATATAGGGACATGTCCTCTACACCCTTAAAAATTTTTCAGACCTTGATTCCAACTTATGAAGGAGTAATGATGAAAATACAGTACCTATGTCAAATTTGCTTTTAAATATGCAAGCTCCCTATGTAGGACTGTAATTGAATTTTCTACCCCACTTAAACTCAATAATTTTGAATAAAAATTAACGGGTATGTTTATTAGGATGTCATCTATACCCTTAAAAATTTGCATCCTTTGATGTGAATGAATCTAGGAACAATATTTGGGACACCAGACCTTACCGCCTCTTGATGCTTGAATTCTCTGTTTTTTATTTCTCCTTGGGAAATAAGAATGAACACTTGATATTTATTGCATGCATGTGCTTTGATACTCCATGGGATTTCACTTCATAAAATATCATATCTAATCCTCTGTGTGCATGAACTATGAGAGCAAAAGTAAGGAGTATCGAGTACAAAGTTTATTCTTTTTTTCATCTTTTTAACCTTTTTTTTCTCAAAGCAAGGGCACCATTGTTGGTTTTCACCGTGAGGCATATTTTATTTATATATTCGTATACCCACATCAAAGGATTTTTCTAGTAAAGTTTTGTCCTAGATGCATTAGGGAGGTTTTCACCATAGTTATTTTTTATTCTTCTTTTTTATTCATGAAAACAAATCTGTCTATCCTACCATACTTAGAAAATATTAACTCTCTTCTCAAGTGTAGGAATACTTCCAATGCATCCATTTTTGTATAAGGATCTCAAGTAAACTCATATCCAGGTTTGAAAAATATACCGAGGGAATGTGAATATATGAGGGACTAGCTGCACAAGTGGATATGGTGCAAATAAATGTTGAAGATTAGAGTGGCATTGTTGGATGATGATTTCTTGAAGCCAAGACTCAATGTCGTCATTATCTCTTTGTATTCTTGTTAATTTGTAACGATTTTCAATTCTTTCTCTTTCATGCAGGAATTTCTTCTGAGACTTGTACATTGCTCTCTTCCATACACAATGGGTCTAGTGGCAAGCATGTAATAAATTCTTCAACCTTGGGCTCTAATGTCTGCTCCCCATCAAATGTTGTCCATGGATATTTTATATGACTTGCATGCATGGAAAGTTGACTAAGAAAAATCTATTCTTTATGATTTCCATAGTCAACTTCATTGAAATGTAAAGATAAAGGAAAAATTTCATCGTCTGCTTGTGAAATTTGCTCATGGATCTCCTCTTCTTCTTTTGCTTCTTGGGATGTAGATTTGTCATTGTTTATATCTCTTATATTACAAAAAAAAATTGAGAAAATCTTTGAAGTAATTCATCCTCCTTTCCTCAACAACTTCTTTGGCATCTTGCTTTCCATGAGTTCCCACTTTAGCATACACCACAAACATGGGGGTTTGATACATGTAAATCACATGGCTGCATGCAATCTATTTCTCTTAGAAAAAGTTTAAACTATTCCTAATACAATTTTAGTACCTCCCCAACAACGACACCAAAAAGTGGGGCCAAAAGAATTGCAGCCTTAAACGCTGAATCCCTTGGCTCATTACTTAAATTATCAACCTGAGATTTCATACAAACTTAATAGGTACCATGCATTGTATATGCAATTGAAAAGCAATAACTTGAACTACTAACTAAGAAGAAAGTAAATTCAAATAAACAACTAATTAGGAAATGTAATAAAAGTGCCGCGTCGGGATGTCAAACCCAACTTTCGTCAACTGATCACCCTTCCCTTCTAGCTATTTAGGTTTTTTTTTTCCAGGCTAACAAGTAAGGTGCCTAATTGATCTTCAGTGTTTATCACGATTGTGCAATCAACCCAAAGAAGAATGCCATTTCAAGGAATCCACCAAGTACTAAGCTGATCTTAATACAAGCCATACAAACTAAAACATAAAGTAAATAAAATAAATTAATTATTGGAAATGAATTAGAATCAAAACAATTACATACATTCACCAAAACTTCTCACTACAGGAAAAATATAGTTTACTCTAGGACAACTACAATTTTCTATCTATGAAAGCCAAAATGTGTAAAGAAAGAAACATAAACTAAAATAAATGAAATAAAATACATGAAGGGGTTCCCATCTCTTCCATTGAGTGGTTCCATCCCAAGGAAGCTCCTCGAACCCCACCTAAGCAAGTACACAAAGGTTGGAACAAAACTAGCTCTTTATTAAAAATATGCCATCAACAATAAGGAAACAAGTTGCCTCTTAATATAATTCACCTTGACCACCAAGGGATGAATGAAGATGTTAAAAGAGAAGAAGAATACTAGTCTAACTAACATCATATGTTCCGATCCTACTACTATTCGTACTTGAGTAAACTCAAAATTGTCCATGCAATCAACTCCTTGATTTGTGCAAGTTGGTGGGATTGATTCCCCCTTTAGAAATTCAACCTTGGCCTTCAAGTAATCAATTTATTATGGTCTCTAATTCCTCCAAGTGGTGGCATATCATGAGAATAATTAGGGGACATAATCCCTTAAATTTCTCAATCTTATCTTAGTTTGTTTAGTTAACTCATTGAAGAAGATTGGGCTAGTTGTTGTGACTTGGTTTCTTCCACTTTTCTTTAGATAACTTCAACCCAAAACTCCACCACAACTCAAGAATGTTTTTACCATGGTTAGTCCATTGTATTATCAAATAAATCAAATGAAATAAGCAAAACATTACTCAAGCATTGTCAAGATATTCATAAAAACAAGCATGTGTAGGCCTTTAGGAAGAATATCATAAAGTTGATCATTTTCCATGCAACTTAAGTCATTGTATCTTAAAAGTAAACCATGATTTTTACTAATATGGGCCGCATAATGTGCCATTTTAGGGGACCATCAATTAGGCATCCAAAAAATAAGATGGTAAGGATTATTCCTTATATTTTGTGGTTTTATAATTAGGGCACGTGAAAAATTGCTTGATGAATGGAAACTTGAAGTTAAGTAACAAGCCGATTTCTTGAAGGGAAAAGGCCGACAGAGTTGTAGAGAAGAAGGATGATTAGGCAATTAGGAGAAACAATGAAATTGCATCGACCATATTGTTAAGAAGAAACATTGTGATTAGGCATTAATCAAGAAAGGTACGAAGAAGAAGAGATATAATTATTGTGGGAAATTAAGACACATGGAAAAGGATCGCTAGTAGAAGGCTAAAGACCTAAAAGAAAAAAACAATAAGTTTGAAGGAGACATGTCAATTGGACAATTGATTGGCCTACATCACCAAAATTCATAAGGTGAGGTAGATGGCTATACATTCTCAATTACTGCTTCTTGGTCCTTGCATGCTCACAATTTTAACAGTGAATGGATAGTCAACTCTAGTTTTACCCATCACATGGATAGATGCTTATTTCTTTTCCTAATTGAGTAAGTCTACAAAAAGTATCTTTGTTGATGATCATTATTCTTGTAGCATTGTTAGTTTTGGTAAAATTGAATGTCAAAATTGTGTGATAATTGATATGTATCATGTACCTAGTTTGAGTGTCGATATGCTGTCCATAACTCATCTAACTCATACTAGCAAGAAGGTAGAATTTTGGCCAAATTCATTCTTTGTGAAGGATATGTACAAGTTCTACGATTTTCCTAGAAAGGACCCAAGACCTATTGCACTCATAGTAAAGAATGACCAATGGAGTAGAATTTGGCATGAAAGGCTAGAACATCTGAATTTCCAAAGTATGAAGTTGATGATGAAACATGAAGTGGTAGTTGGACTAACTAGGGTTGTTCCCTCTGATGGTGTGTGTTAGGAAAGTTGCATTTGAAGCAAGGAATGCTTCGAGAGAAAATATATAGTTGGAACTTATCCACAGTGACATATGTTCCCTAGAAAAACCATCACTACTAGCTAGAAGGTATGTTTTGACTTTGATTGATGATTTCCAAGTATACTCAGGTGTATTTTTGAAGAATAAGGATCATGTATTTGTAAAATTCAAGGAAATTAGGGTATTTATTGAAAAACAATGTGGATAACCTATGACTTTGTGTTGTTATCATAATGATAAAGAGCGATGAGATCTCTCTGGTAATCACCTCATTCCCACATTCCTTCAACTATCAATGATGGGATCGAAGGAAGGGAGCAAAAATCCCTCTTACAAATCATTCCTCTCCATATCAGACTCATGTAAAGTAATGCAACCATCAATTAGTCATCCGAAAGTAGAAACGTGAAGCCTAAATAATAAAACTCCAAATATTGCTCTGAAATTGCAATTTGAATTGGGGTCGAGAGGGGCAGGAAATCCCATGGAACCAGTAACAAATGTTGAGGACTCGAATAAATATAAACCCTCATTAAGCAACACCTAAGAAATAAAGGGAGGATGCATTTCAGTAGCAGATAAAACCCCCATGTATAAAATAACAAACCCTAGATTCATTGATTACATTAAATTCATGCATGATCATTTTGTAATAGGAAAATCCATTGGAAGATAGCCATCTAAAAAGGACCTCCATAGATGTATCTAGGTTAAATGGAAACCAAAAAGACAAATAGATATGAAATTAGGTTCTAAAGGTTTATTTATGGCAATATTCACCATATTGGAAGACAAGGATAGAGTATTTTAAAATGGACCAGACTTCTAGAATTCAACAGGCCTTTATCTTAGATTTTGGACAAACAAATTCATCCCAGAGAAGGAATATTTTTCAGTGGGTCCGGCTTGGATTTGAATGTATTCCCTACACTAGGAATACTGGGGTTAAGAAACCTTGGTAGGGATAGGAAATACCCTACTCACCTTCATCAAATCATTAAAGGTAACGAAGCAAGGGGAATACACAACGTACACCAGAATTTGCGTTAACATGAACATCGTCAGTGCCCTCCTAGACTCCATTTGTCTAAGTTACCAAGATGAAGGCTGTATTCAATTACTGGGCTATGAAAAAATACCATTTCGATGCCAAAGATGCCATTAACATGGACATATGTTAAGAGACCGCCCCATCAATAAGCTAAATCATACAGATCAAGCAGATTGAAATGAGACAATGAATGTTTCATATAGATCAACACCAGAAGAAAACATGGCAAGAAGAGTAACATAATAAAAGGGGAAGAATCGATTCGAACAAACTACATATTTATTGTTTGAATAGAACGAAAAGTCAGGACAACAATAATAAATAAATAAGAGAATTGACCTCCTTTAGGAACCAAGAGACATCGAGATCTCAAGAAAAAAGGAAATGACAATAAATCCAAAAGAACCAAAAGCCAACCCGGTCTTTGACACACCTCCGACAGAAGAAACGATGGAATACATGGACACTCTAGGCTCAAAAGAAGCGGAGGATGTAGACCTAAAAGATCTATATATGTAAAGAATCATGGATGCATATGACCATTAGGAAGTTGATGCCATACCAGAGGGCCATATGACATGCTTAAAATATATTATGCACATATCAAGATCGAAAACCCAAAAAATGGATCTTGAAAAAGATCAAGCATATCCCTCACTTGGAGTCAAAACCAACAAATCTACGGAATACTCAAAACTCTCCAAGGAAGACAAGAAAAAAGGCAGGTGATCCAACCTCCAGCTTCTAAGAGAACTTCGGGATAAATTATTTGATTATGGTCAATACACAGTAGTGACCAATAGGTTTACAATCACACCCTCTCCCAACTCTCAATGATTTTTGTCTCATGGAATATTAGAGATCTTAATGGGAAAAGCAAGCAACAAGCCCTAAAAAACATTAAATATCTAAGGAACACCCAACAATAATGATGCTTTAGGAATCAAAATTCTCAATTACTCAACTTCAACAAATAGATTTGGAAAGTTGGAAGGAATCACAAATGGTTGAAATTAATGCCAAAGGGACAGTAGGAAGAATAGCCATCTTGTGGAACCCTAGGCTTATTCACATGCAAGGATTGATCTCAACCCACAATTATATCTCAAATAAATTCCATGTTATAGGTACAAATGAACTAGGCTACATTACAAACATTAATGGTCCAGCAGTCGCAGAGGAAAATGAAAAATTCCTCCAATCGTTGATAGAATTGCAAGGCATCATATGTGAACAATAATGGATCATAGGAGGATATTTTAACTTGATCACATCTCTATAGGAGAATAAAGGAATAATCAAAAAATTGGATCTCTTTTGCACTCAATTCAAAGACCTTCTCACCACCTTGAATCTAGTGGACATATAAACAATCAACAAAATCTTCACCTAAAATAACAAAAGAGAGGGAAATCAATTAATGGTAGCATCTAGGCTAGTTCGTTTTCTTCTTCCGTCCAACTTGCTAGGAAAAAACCTCTCCATAGAATCATCTATCCTTCCATTTGTAGAATTAGACCACTGGCCTATCTGCCTCTCTCTTCAGTAGGATGATAGACCCAAAATATACCATTCCACTTTGAAAAATTACATCTCACCCATTCAGACTTTCAACAAAACATAGAACAATGGCGGAAAGATATTTTCATTAGCAAAGGCTCAAAGATGTACAAACTACAACAAAGTCTCAAACATTTAAAGACCAAACTCAAAACATGGAACAAAGAGGTATTTGGTAAGATATTCGAGGCAAAAAGAATTGCAGATCCAAATGGAAGATCTTCAACATAAAATCATCTTGGAATGATACTCCAAACATAATAAAGAGGAAAAATCACAACTGCAACTGCAAATGGACATCAGAGCTAAATAAGAGGAAACACTTTGGAGGCAAAAGTATAAAGCTAAATGGCTCAAAGAAGGGGAAATGAATACCAAAATTTTCCACAACTCCATGATACAATGCTACCACTCAAATACAATTACTCCATCAAAATGACTCCGGGATCAACAATAAGGAAACATGAGGAGATGGAAAATGAACTAATTATTACTACCACTATCTCCTCACAGAACCCCCAAGCCACTGAGTGGAAGCAATTGATAAAATAGTCCAAAACATTCCAATTCTAATCATAGAGGACCAAAACGATAGTCTAATGAGGGAAATCACAATGGAAAAGGTGGAAATAGAAACCTTTGAAATGGCATCAGACAAATCTCTAGGCCCAATGGCTTCACATTTAACTTCTTCCATTCCTGAGCATAGTCAAATTTGAAATCTTGGAAGTAATAGAAGAATCTAGAATATGAGGGAAAATTCTTCCAGGTCTAAAGTCAACATTCCTATCCCTAATTCCAAAGGAGGAAAAAACCAATGAACCAAGCAAATTCAGACCTATTTCACTTTGCAATGTCATTTATAAGGTCATGATAAAAGTCATCTCCAATCGTCTCAAACCTCTCCTCCCCTCAATCACCTCGAAAGAGAAGTCATGATATGTTGAAGGGAGGCAAATAATAGACATGATCATTATGGCACATGAGTTCATCCGCTCTCTCAAAACCTCCAACAATCTAGGCATGATTTTCAAGCTTGAATTTTCAAAATCATTTGATAGGTTAAGTTGGGAATATATCAGGCGTGTCTTGCTATCTTTCAAATTCTCAAATTCTTGGGTCAACTGGGTCCTTTCCCTCATCTCCTCTGTTTTTTTCTCAATTCTTCTTAATGGATCCACCTCACTAACCTTTGTTCCCTCCTATGGAATCGGGCAACGAGATCCTCTATCTCCTTTTTTGTTCACCCTCATGGAAGAAGGGATAGGAAGAGCAATCAAAGTAGTTGCACTCTCAAGCATTATCAAAGGACTTAAGCCCCATGGTGAGGACCCGACTACCACTCATCAACAATTTGTTGCTGATACAATGTTAATGCGACTCCTACTTTTCGACAAGCCACAACCTTCCAGAAATCCTTGACACCTTCATGAAAGCCTCCAAAACCTTCATCAATTTTGAAAAATCTTAAATATTCTTCCTCAATGTCCCTATTGTTGTTCAACTAAATATCACTATACTCCTAGCCTACAAAAGGGGACCCCTTCCATCTAAATATCTAAGAGCTCCTTTGCTCTTTGGTTCCCATAACAACCCTTCTCGGGAAGGCCTCCTATTGAGTCTAGACAAATTCCTTTCAGATTCGTCTTTTCAAACCTTGAACTTTACAGGTTTATTGACTCTTCTTAAGTCGATTTTACAAGCTCTCCCAACTTATTAGTTTTCCATTCTAGCTAATCCAAAAAAAGTTATTAAAGCCATCAAATTTTTTCAAATAACCTTCCTATAGGGAGGCTCAAAAAACAAGAAAAAAGGGCTAACGTGGCTTAGGAACAAGTTTGCAAACCCAAACTAACAGGAGGCCTGGGCATGCGAGATCTTGAGATAGAAAACAAATCCTTGGGAGTAAAAATTTGGTGTTTCTTGCTGAAGAATAAGCAAACCCCTTGGTCCCAACTATGGAAAAGAAAACATGCCCCACAGATAGAACACCAACATCTCATTTGTCTAACAAGAAATAGGCCTAGTTCAACAAGATGGACCTCATTTTGGTAAAATAGAGACCTCATACAAAACCACAATTTTTGGGAAGTGAGGAATGGAGCTTCAACAAGATTTTGGGAAGATGCTTGGCAACAAATGCCAAAGCTACAAGACAAAACATAATGGGAATCCCTCAAAACAAATCTACTTCAACAAGGCAAGATTTGGATTAAATGCTACTGGGACCTAAAGGCCTCAAGTAGGAACTGGGACGCATGGATGCCCAAAAGTAAATGGACAAATGAAATAAATCAACCAAATTTGGAATCACTATGGTAGGAACTATCCAACAGAAGGATACCATAGCAGCAGGGTTATGACTAATTAAGATGGGGATATAAAGAACAAGGAAATTATACAATTAAGGAAGGTTACTCCATACTTATAAATTGTCAACAAGAGAGAGACTCAGGCTTATGGGGTCAGATATTGAAAAATAAATTATGGCCCAAAATCTCCTCCTTTCTCTGGTTGCTGGATCAGAATAAAACACTAACATGGGACATAATTCTTAAGCATGGTTTCAAAGGACCTTCAAATGTGTTAAATATGTAACATCAAGAGACATTCTCCAAACCAATCTTGTGTATCCAAGATTGATCATACCATATAGAGGTGATCACTATGATTTCCTTCCGTGTAAAGGTTATTTCTCCCGTATAGAGGTAATTGATCAAAGTAACGATGTTGTAAAGTATTGTAGGACAAGGCTCCATACTTGTGTGTCAAGTCGTGATTCTCATGTGAACCTTTCGTATAAAGGTATCCATGGGATGGACCTCCCGTATAGAGGTGGACCTTCCGTATAAAGGTCATGCTTTACTTGTTAAAAGCATTTAATGTTGTGTGATGTAATACTAACCATGATAACCAGTTGCTATTAAGTCTCCTTTAGAGATTGATCACCTCGAAAATGAATTACTTTAGCATATGATCATTTGGTCCAAAATAGTGTAATATGATCATAGCATGTGATAATTATTCTTAGTATAATGTAATGTGATGGATAATTAAAGTTAGCACATATTAAACATGCCGTAAAATATAAAGAAATAAAAGATAAAGCATAGAGATCAAGATAATTCAAAATTGCCCATGCAGACACTTCAACTATTTAAAGAGAACTCAAATTGTTAAAGCTTCAGTTATAAAGTTTCAGTTAAGTATCAATGTATGCCTAAATCAATGCTTCAGTTAAAGCATTAGTTAAAGATATGCCTGAGTTAACTAAAGAACTCACAATGGTCACTTCAAGTAAATCAATCAACATGATTTCAATTAACTAAGTGTTAAATAAGAAGGACTAGTTAACTAAAGTGTTTTCACTTTAGTTAAACTAAAAGAAGACACTTCAGTAAATCAAGGAGAACTCGAATTGATCACTACAGTGATGTTATCAAGAATCAGTTAAAGATATTTAACTAAGTGACAACAAAGAAGATCTAGTTAACCAAGTGTTATTAAATGATGACACTTAAGTTAGCCACCTAACTAAGTGGGAAAGCTTTCAGTTAAGAGGCGAGCTCATCCTAAGTGACAACTCAGTGAGATAAAGCACTACATGAGAAGTGGGGCGCACTTCTTCATGCAAGATTGATACATCTAGTTTGAGGGCGAGTTCATATCAAAGTTAGATGATAAAAATAGAAGAGAAGAATGTATAAATATGTTATACGGGATTGATGAATTCAATGTGAAGCAAATTCTCTTCTCCTTTGAAGGCTAGGCGCTTCTCTTTATGTGCAGGATATCATTATTGAAGGCAAGGCGTTTCTTCGATTGATCTCTCTTCTCTATTGATTCAGTATCTCCACTAAGAGTGTTTAGTGATCTCTTATCTTCCGAAAGAAATCTGATATGTTGTAAAAGAAAGCATTCTCTGCTATCCATTATATTATACCGAGAAGAGTTGGTCTTTGTTCTCATAGTTTTGAGGATTTTTCCCAGGGTATATCTTGTGTTATGGTTGTATGAATTTCATGTGATTGAATTGTCTCATTGCTTCAAGTTCAAAATCTAAAAGAATTAAATATCAAATCTCAACCAAATATCAACATGGTATTAGAGATTAGGGAGTGATGGAGCTCAGTTTTGCATGCTGGCTAGAGCCTACGTAGATCTTGAGAAGTTGAGCACAAGATTTGAAGACTATGACATTAGTCTCTGTACGATCGGAAGATCGTCTTGAGGGAACCTCAAGTTTCAACACTTGGAAGGCTATGATTCTCAACATCCTAGAGGAACATGACTTGGATGGATACGTATCCACTGTGGTGGAGGAACCTACATCTAATGAAGGGTGCATAAACTTAAAGAAGAACCAAGCTAAATCCAAACGGATCATCTATGATTCAGTAAAGGACAATTTGATGTCTGTGATTACTTCATTGAAGACCGCAAAGGAGTGTTTTGATACATTGACAAACCTATACGAGAAGAAGGCCCCGAGTCAAAAGAGGGCATTAAAGAATAAGCTTCGAAACCTAAATATGGAGAAGGATGAGACAGTGGCCTCCTTATTCACCAAGATCTCTCAGGTAAGAGATCAACTTGCTAGTATTGGAGTACTGGTGGATGAAGATGATCTTCTCCAAACTGTTATTGATGGTCTCCTATCCTCACGGGAGACATTCCTGGCTACGGTAAATGGCCGAGAGGTATAACCTAAATTCAAAAGGTTGTGGCATGAATACCTCCAAGAGGAGGGGCGAATCTAGAGCAAGTCAATGTGAATTAAAGAAAAAAATGTTGCCCTCACGGAAATAATGAAGAAAGGAAATAAACCCTTCTTCTAAAAGAAGTTCTCTCATCCAAAGAAGAAGGAGTTCAACAACGACTTTGACAAGTAAAAAGCTAGATTATTCAATTGCAACAAGAAAGGCCATTTCTCAAGAGAGTGCAAAGCAAAGCGGAAAAAAAGTGGTATGCTTCTACTACCATAGAAGATGAAATTACTCAAAAGAATGCATCCGAAGAAAAGGAGATAAGAAGGGAGTATTACCTTATCTCATCCCTTTCGGGATCCGTCATTGACAAGTTCAGACACATTGTTGATTGACAGTGGTGCAACCAAACATATGACTAGTTATAAGTTTGCCATCACTGACCTAAAGGAGAAAGAGTTCACATGCACGATAGAGTTGGGGGACAACTCAACATATTCGATCCAAGGGGTTGGATCCACCTCATTCCAGCTGAGCACCTGTGATATTCTACATGTGGAGGAAATTCTATATGTTATAGGATTGAAGAGGAACCTCCTTTCAGTTTCAGTTCTTGAAGACAAAGGCTTCTGAGTTATCTTCATGGATAACAAAGCACTTTTATGGTCAAAGAACAAAATCCTAGGATCTACTGCTGTGATTGGAGTTCGAGAGGGATGACTCTATAAGGTACCCGGGAAGTACATTCAAGCTATGATTTACCATACTATCAGTCCATGCATGCTATGGAACCAAAGGCTTGGACATCTACACTACAAAGTGCTACCAGGACATCAAAAGATGGTAAAAGGTATGCCTGTATTTGATTTTGAGCATGATAGTGTATGTCGGGGTTGTGCACTTAGGAAGACTGTTAAGAATTTTTTTTCTAGCAGTACTACTAGATCTAAAGGGATTTTAGATTTAATACATTTTGATGTATGTGGTCCCATGCCACCCCCCTCCCTGAGTGTATTCTTATATTATGTATTGTTCATAGATGATTTTTCTAGGAAGTCATGGATTTATTTCATGAAGGCTATGTGAAATTATAAAACACAACAGATCAAAGAGTTGAGAATACCTCACAGTGAAAGAATGAGCAGAAAAGATGAACTACAGTGAAAATTGTAGTGAAATGAGCAGTAAAATTAATCATGCATGGGAACTCAGATGGAAACATAAATGTGTGTTATGATCCATTAATCAGTATAGTCAACATATATGTTACAAATTCAGAGAATTCAATTATCCTAGGATAATTCGAATCCCTATCACTTTAGCATAGGGATTGTCACCACTGGAGTGCTCTGAAAGTCCCAAACTCAACTCAACCAAAAATCAGTTAACTGAAGCTACTATTAGTTAACTGACCAAGAGGGGCGCATTTGTGAGTTTGGCATGCAAATCAATCAGAAAAGGGCACATTATATCACAATCAGTGGCGATCGGAGCTCAAACCACCACTAGAGTTCAGGAACTCAGGTGGAGTGAACTAGAATACAAAGTTATCTCCTAAAATGTAGGGAACTGACTTTGGTGGGCCTAAATTTATGCATGTAGGGCACACTAGGTGGCTAATGGGTCATGCATGACATCTACACACCACTAGGGGGGAAATAACATCATCAACTACTAGGAAAAGGTAAATAATGCTAAGTAGGACAAGGATGGAGTATTAATTATCCTAACACCCCCCCTTAATCCAAACTTGGACATCCTGGGCCTTGGTTACTGAGACCAAAGTTCACCCATACAACCAATAAATGATAAAAAAATAATTATTCATGAAACTAAGGAAATGGGGAAAAACCTCATGGGCAAAATACCCCCCCTCAAAAATGAATAGCAGGAAACTCAAACAGCCTTCACACCAAGCAGAGAAGGAAAATCTCTTTTGAGTGAAATACTGTGTAAAAATGTAGGTAATCTGCTCCTATGTAGGATAGTAATGCAGGTGCCAGATCTAGATCTGCTCCTCTGATGTACCTCCCACTGTTTCGAAGCTGCATTTTCCAAAACAAGTCTTTTAGAATCCATTCTTGCTACTGGGGCAAATGACTCATTGTAGTCCAAACCATGAGCCTTTGAGTACCCTTTGTCAACCAAACGAGCTTTGAACTTGGTTGTAGATCCATCATCGCAAGTCTCTTTGAAGGTTTGTGGATCAAACCCCACCATCATGTAGCACCTCTATGAGAGAAGTGGATCTGTATGACATAGTGCAAGGTTTGCATCTTGATACTGAGATTTAGTTCTTCTATGGTAAGATGGATCCCCAGCTATGTTCCCAGCAACTTCAAGGAATTTGTGAGCTCATACTGGCCTTGCCCATGGATTGGGAGCAAGTGCTGGATCTGGATCTGGATATGCTTGAACTTCAACATCAAGATCTTGGTCCTCATCTTCAGAATCTGAAATTGGATCATAAGAAGAGACATCATTATGATCTTCATCAGATGCAAATGGAGTAGGCAGAGAGTATGGAAAAAAGTGAGAGAATTCATATGCCTTGGAGGCATGGTTTGAAACCCCTTTCGCTATTAGCTTCCTAGATGATATCTTTGCAATCTCAACTGTGCCAGGTCCAAAAATAAATTTCTTCGGTGAACTTGTGTGTGTCATCTGATAAACATATAACAAGTTTGATGTTAAAGAAGGAACATACATAACATTTTTGAACTTTCCTTGCTCCAGTTGTATTGTGCCCTTCCCTTCAACATAGATCTTTGAATTATCTCCCATGTGAATACTAGGATGAGCAATGAGATCTAGATAAGAGAATGACTCTCTAGAGGCAACCATGTGGTTGGAGGCTCCAAAATCAATGAGGAAGGCTTGTGATTGAGAGAATCCACCCTTCAGTGCATGGACTCTCTCATGATCATCTGTCTCACTTCCAGAATTAGTCTCCCTTGTGCCTTCTGGGAGGGAAATGTTGTGTTGTTCAAGAAGTTTGGTCATTTTATCCATATTCTTCTTCATGCAAGATATCTCTGGATGTTTTCCTTTCTTGCAATATGTACACTTGGTCTTCTTAAACCCCTTTTGCTTATCCTTCTTGAAGCTAGAGGATCCTTTTGATGGATTAGGATTCTCATATGGTTTGGATTCAACTTTCTTTTTGTCCCTTCCTTTCTGCTTCCCTCTAGCATTCGCACTTTTTGACTCCCCAACCATAAGAGCTTAATTTTTGGAGGCCTTCAAGGCACCCATCTGAATCAATTTGACTTGTTCTTGGATGAGAGATTCAATGAATGCATCTAAAGAACACATTTTCCAGTTGGGGATTGAAAATATCCCTAAATGGAAGGTAGAAACAAATATTGAAAATTCCTGACCAAGCTTGCTTAGGATGGATAGCACCAGCTGCTCATCCTTCTTCTCAATGCCACATTGTTTGCACTGCATAACCAAGGATTTGAATTTAGAAAAGAATTGATGTATGGTTTCGAAACTGCTGGGTTGAAGAGCAATTAATTCATTCTCCAGAATATGGCCTCTCAACTCATCTTGGTTTCCAAATAGGGTCTCAAGCTTCAACCAAACCTCTCTTTGGATTCTTCAATTCATCAAGGTGGAAGAGCAAATCTATGGAAATGTGAATACACATGAAACAAAATGCTTCATCTAATCTATTCGGGTACTTGGATTTCTCAACAGCTGCTTGAGGTTCGACCTCTTGTCCCATTGTTACCCTGTACAGAATTTTGTTGCACAACACCATCTGCATATCAACCCTCTAATCAATATAATTGAAGGGTGTTATGATCCTTGGAGACAAAGGAACATTCAAATTCTCCATGTGAAACTGTTGGAGCGAATACAAATTGACTGCTGCTACTGTTGCACTGAAAAAACTTCAATATCCTGCAAAAAACTCTGAATTTTGGAGATAAAATTCTACTAAGCCTGCTTTGCACCTTTATCCATATCCTTCACACATGGCTAGACCTCAAAGGATTTCTCCAATGAATTCAATGCAATGGCACATTTACTGTGGAAATCCAGAGGATTCTGGTGCACTACTGAAAGCAGTTGCTCAACCTACTCTCTCTGAAATATGATACCATGTTAAATTCTAGAACATAGCAGATCATAGAGATGAGAATACCTTACAATGAAAGAATGAGCAAAAAAGATGAATTGAAGTGAAAATTGCAGTTGAATGAGCAGTAAAATTAATCATGCATTAGAACTCAGATGGAAACATAAATGTGTGTTATGATCCATTAATCAATACACTCAACAAATATGTTACAAATGGAGAGAATTCGATTATCCTAGGAGAATTTGAATCCCTCTCAGTCTAGCATAGGAATTGTCATCACTGTAGTGCTCCGGAAGTCCCAAACTCAAATGAACTCAACCAAAACTTAGTTAACTGAAGCTACTGTTAGTTATCTGACCAAGAGGGGAGCATTTGTGAGTTTGGAATGCAAATCAATTAGAAAAGGGCACATTATATCACAATCAATGGTGATCGGAGCTCAAACCCCCACTAGAGTTCAGGAACTCAGGTGGAATGAACTAGAACAAAAAATTAGCTCCTAAAATGTAGGGAACTAACTCTGGTGGGCCTCAAATCATGCATGTAGGGTGCATTAGGTGGATAATGGGTCCTAGATGACATTTGCACACCAATAGGGGGGAAATAACATCATCAACTACTAGGAAAAGTTAAATAATGCTAAGTAGGACAAGGATGGAGTATTAATTACCCTAACAGGCTAAAAGTGAAACTCTTAGCAAATTTAAAGAGTTTAAATCCCTAGTTGAAAATTAGAAAGAAAAGCAAATCCGTGCATTAAGGTCTGATAATGGAGGTGAATTTGATTCACATGCATTTAAAGAGATATATAGTGATGCAGGAATATGTAGACAGTTAACAATACCATATAACTCTCAACAAAATGGGGTTTCCGAAAGGAAGAATAGAACCATATGTGAGGCTGCAAAAGCCACGATGCATGATAATATATGTCTACCTCATTATGGGTAGAAGCCACTAATACAACTGTGTACATCCATAATAGAAGCCTGCATGCCATTCTAGATGAGAATACACTAGAAGAAGTGTTTACCAGTGAGAATCCAGACATCTCACACTTGAGGATCTTCGGGAACACAGTATAAATTCATGTACCGAAAGAAAAGAGAACAAAGATGGAGCCTTATGGAAAGAAAGGCACCTTTTTGGGTTATAGCAAGTCATCCAAAGCATACCGAATATATGTGCCTGGTGAGAGACACCTTGAATTCGGCTGAGATGTTACCTTCCATGAGGAAGCTACTTTCAAAATATCGAAAGAGATTCAATGTGATTCAAAGATGGAGGATCTCGAGTCAGATTCCCCCCCTTCAGAGTTTGAGAGGAAGAAACCAGAAGATGCCTCAGATTCACTAGCTCCTGAAGAATCAATAGAATTGATTGAGAGGTCACCTGATGAATGTCCCGCTAAAAGAGATCTTCTTGGTGCCTAGATATCTTACAAGATGCATAGAAACATGGAGCACTAGAAGGCTCATCTAGAGAGCGCAAGAAAATGGATAGATATTCAGGGTATGTGGCACTGATGAGTCACATCAGTGATTCATAACCATCCTCATATGAAGAAGCTACAAAGTAGCAAGTTTGGAAAGATGAAATGATAGAAGAGTACAACTCTATAATGAAGAATGATGTTTGGGAGGTTGTTCCCAAACCTGATAGGAAGTCCATTGTGACTTCCATATGGATTGACAAGATAAATCATGTTGTAGATGGTAGCATTAAGAAGTATAAATCTAGATTCATTTCCAGAGGTTTCTCTCAGAAAGAAGGCATCAAATATGATGAGACCTTTTCCCTTGTGGCAAGGTACACCACAATCCGAACAATGAATGCACTTGCATCTATTCTAGGAGGAAAATTAACTAGATGGATGTGTTTTCACTTTAGTTAAATTAAAAGATGGCACTTCAGTAAATCAAGGAGAACTCGAATTGATCACTACAGTGATGTTATCAAGAATCAGTTAAAGAGAGTTAACTAAGTGACAACAAAGAATATCTAGTTAACTAAGTGTTATTAAATGACGACACTTATGCTAAACTAAAAGACGACACATGAGTTGTGACATTTGCATGTCGACACTTAGTTAGCCACCTAACTAAGTGGGAAAACTTTCAATTAAGAGGTGAGTTCATCCTAAGTGACAACTTAGTGAGATAAAGCACTGCATGAGAAGTGGGGCGTACTTCTTCATGCAAGATTGATACATCCAGTTTGAGGGAAACTTCATCCCGAAGTTAGAAGATAAAATAGAAGAGAAGAATGTATAAATATGTTATACGGGATTCATGAATTCAATGTGAAGCGAATTCTCTTCTCCTTTGAAGGCAAGGCGCTTCTGTTTGTGTGCATGATATTATTATTGAAGGAAAGACATTTATCCGATTGATCTCTCTTCTCTATTGCTTCTGTATCTTAACCAAGAGTGTTTGGTGATATCTTATCTTCCGAAAGCAAACTGCTTTGTTGTAAAAGAAAGCATTCTCTGCTATCCATTATATTATACTGAGAAGAGTTGCTGGGGATTTTTTTCTCATAGTTTTGAGGATTTTCCCCAGGGTATATCTTGTGTTTTGGTTGTATGAATTTCATGTGATTCAATTGTCTCATTGCTTCAAGTTTTGACATCTAAAAGAGTTAAAGATCAAAGCTCAACCAAATATCAACAAAATGTAATTTATGTCAGAAGGACGCAGAAACCCAAGAACGTTTGTTCAATCAATGTGATTACACTAACCCATTACAGGACAAGGGAGAAATAATATTTAGGCAATTGGACAAAATCTAAGACATTATATAGAATACCGTATAACATTGGAGAAGAAATGTCTTTCAAAACCCGATACTTAAAAAAGTATGACAATTATTCCCAGGTCTCTTGTTATGGAACATATGGAAAGAAAGAAACATAAGAATATTCAAAGAACATCACTTCCTATGGAAAAAGTATGGATGCAGCTACATCGAAATATATTAGAAACACTGCACTCCCATCAGTGGACTCGAGAGGACATGCATAGTAATGCAGATGAAAAACAATAATACAATATTGGGGGATTGACATAATCCAAAACCATTTTATTATGGATACCAAACTCCATCACTTGAGTCCCATGAAATAGTCACATCCACCCACATGTTTTCTAAAATTAAACTTTGATGGGGCGTCCAAAGTTAACCCAAGAAATTCCATTGATGTGTTCTCTTTGGTGTTTACTGGGGTATTTACTGTTGCATCCTGGGGGGCCTTCGTGGCTGCATCAATAGTACCCCTTCCTTGAGTCACATTCATGATAGACTCGAATCCTGGATCTCGTGTGGAGGATCCTTCCTGATAGCTGCTAGGTCCACCTAGCTCTATGCTTGTATCCTTGGTACTAATGTCCGCATTCTTTAGGTTGTTCACAATTAAGTCAACCATTCTTGCAATGCTAGGAGGATAAGCGGAAATATGATCCTCTAACAAGTTTTAATTGGAGTAATCAATTAGATGTATGTAATTATCATCCTCTTCCATACTTCAATTAGACATGTACCCTTGTATTAACCCTAAGGCATGATCCCGCGCTCCTCAGAACCCTTGTGGAATCCCTAGCGTCACAACCATGAGGAAACCCTATCTCCCCCACCCACACATATACACTTTTTAGGATGGAGGTAAAATTGAAAATAATAAATATAGGTATAAAAATGCTTTTAGAATGGGTAAAACTAAAAACAAATACGATTTTTGGATAATAGGGTCATAGGGGAAGAGATGAAGCAAGCTAGGTAAAACACAAAGAACACAAGTAATTTTGGATCTAATAAGCTTACAGAGGTATTGGGAAGGAAAATAGAAAAATGAAAACATACACTAATTATGGAGAATAAAGAAAAGGGTGACTTATGTTGAAAGAGTTTAGAAATTGAATTAGTAGAGAACACAAGATGAGGAGAAAGATGTACTGAGAGAAAAGAAGATAAAATAACATTAAGGATAATGAAGTATAGAGGGGCGAGAGAAGATATAGAGAAAGGACTAGAAAAATGGCATAAGGAGAAGGAACAAATGAAGAAGACTGGATTAAGGGTTTCCAAGATTCTCTCAACTTGTATCCATCCTCTCAATTAAAGTTGTTAGGGTGTTTTTCTATTTCAGGGGATTCTTTGATGAGCCACGAAGGGTAATGGGAGGTGAAGGCTAGAATTTCGGTTAAGTCAAAACATATAAGGTATTTGGAGGTATGTCAATGTTGTGCAATAGTAGATTCATTAAGGAACTATAGTTAGTTTCAATAATGTGCTCTTTGAGCCGATCTTGGATATATCTACTAGTTTGTCCAATGTGGGACTTACCATTAGAATATAGAATTTGATAGACCTTTTAAGAGAGAAAAAGGGTTGTATTTTTCCTTCACGCTACTGAATACTTGTTTTTTTTTAAGGTTTCAAGAGAGTTTTGATATTCTTTCTAATTAAATCTTGGAGATGTGATCGATAATCTCATAGATGCATGAAAGTGAGATTAAATCTCGAGGCAAGGGATTGGACTGAGGAGGTTTAGGTTTCAAATGGAGAACAACATGGGACACTCTTTTGATATGGGATAAAGAATAGCCATTGGTAAGGAGGGCATTAGTGAGGTAAGATTTATCTTTATTAAGATGACGGGGGGCATAAATGTGAACAATTTGAGTGACAAGAGTTTTGAGAATGATTTTTTTTTAGCTGGATAGTGGTGGGAATGGGAATGAAAATATCTATCAATGTAAGTCTTTTTATGGTACACCTAGTAAGAAAGATTTATCTTGATGGAACCTGAATAGTGAGGAGATTCTCATTTTACTGGGAGGATTATTAACCGATTCTCCAACAATTTTGATTTATTTTACTCATTTGAAAATGTTGAGATGTGGGTTAAACATAATTTTTCTATTAGGATTCACGACTTTGTCCAAAGAAACAAGTTACAAATATAACATAAAGAGAATTAAGACAATGAAATTTCCAACAAAAATACCAATATGGACCTAGAGTTTCAACAAAAAAAGTGACGCCCTCTTGGATTAGTGAGAACTTGGATTCCAATGCCACTCTCATGGAGGAGTAATTTCATATATGGAATAGAAGGTTACTAATCATCATTACATTAAACCAAACAAATTGTATAACCCATTTCAATAATTTTCAAAGCGACATCAATATAGTTCGAGTTCTGAACTAGTAAACCTTGATCAAATAAAGCATTTTAACCTTCAATGAAGTTCATAAGATGGAAGGTGAGAGCACTAAGTACAAGATCTTGTCTATGAACCTAATTTCCCTTCTTTATTGATTTACTTATGTCCACTATGATGAGGGTAATGAATAAAAGTGATCCTAATAACATCCCCAATAACTGAGAAAACTCATCCACGAGGAGGGATGCCTCTTTATCTGCCACGGTTCTATACAAGATGAATAGGGGCATATGAGATGGAGCTCAAAATTGATGGAGACCTTCATTACATCAACATGACCATGTGCAAGATGGGGATTTGGGTGGATTGTCTGAACACATATGAAACCAATTTGTATACTATCAAGCACCTATCAAAATTTACAACAATTGGAAGGTCTTCTTTAATCACTGATGTATGATAATGGATTTTTCTAAAGAATCCTCAAATTCATATGAAAATTTCATTGTTCTTTTGTAGATACTATTTCAGTAGTCTCAGAAATTTGTTCCCTTTTTTTATTTAATGCCCATGAAGAAAACCAAATTTTATTAAATTGGGAAAATATTCTAGTTGGTTGTAAATAAATGTATTTACATTAGGACATAAATAAATGATTAAATTAGGCAAAGCAATAAATGCAATGAACCCAACCTATGAGTTCCTTGTCCTTGTTTATCGCCCTTTCATCTATGAACCTATAATTCAACCTAGAACGATGTCAAGCACCTGTTGTCATGCAATCCCCATACATGTTCGTTGTATGTGTGAATGTAATGGCCTCTGTTTGTGCTTGTCACCACTTGCTAAGCGTACTAGGTCGAATTGGTGATCCGTGAATGATCTTGGATTTTAATTATAGATTTTGAAACACATATGATATTGGATACTAGAGGATGCATAGAACATTGCAGGAGTTTTGAGAAAGGCAGAATTTTGAGCAAACAATGTCTACTTTAGTCTTTCATACACAATCTGATGTGTCTATGTTTGAAATTTGCAGTTTTTGGTTGCATGTAAGAGATTCTTAAGGATCGTATAATCTAGTGTTAAAGCCAATAATATGAAAGTTTATGCTCATTTTGTATTAATTTTTACACTGATAGGCATTTATACTTTACAATTTGGGGTGGATGAGGAAGGGTCCTCTTCCTAGATTGTAGGAATATGAGACAAGTGTATTGGAAAGAATTATTTTATGGGCGTTATTCCAAATTTGAAATAAACAATTATAAAAAATAAAATAAAAAATATCTAAGCTTACATGTGTATCCAAGGGCAGGTGGTAACTGGTAGCTGAGGCATGGATATTGGGCAGTTCGTGGCAAATAACTCGTAAAATTAAATAGAAATAGATATATATTGAAAGAACATTGAGAAAATTAAAGAAAATTGCCGCTTAACTTGTGGCCTATCGACGTTCATCATCCATAAGTTAAGTGGCTATGCTAGTTTATACATAATGTTGATTTTTAAGAAGTTTTCGTTCATGTCACCAATGGATCATGTGAATTTTGTTGGCATGCTTGAATCCTTCCTAGACCTACGAGATTGAATTCGTGGCGTGCGAGCTCTGCACGCTGACATAGAAGTGCTGCATGCCCACTTACATAGCCTACATGTAGGTGTGGGGTAGTTTTATGTGGCAAATATTAAGCACTGATCGACATAGCATTAAATATCGCTTGGTTACAATATTTACTGAAAACTTTTCAAATCCCCAACCCGGTTTCAAGTTTTGTCAAACACATAGAGTTAGTGCCCAAACCCTATTGCTGCAAATTAGTTTACCATGCGTAAATAACAAACTAACTTGAAACACATGGAAATTTTTTCTCAACTTTAAAACTTAGAAAATTAAACCAACCACACCATGAAAATTTGACTCAGAAATTTTTAACCAATCTTGGTCCAGGATAAAACCCCAAAGGGAAAACGTGATAGGAGAGAGATTTTTATTTTCAGAGACAATTTACAAATTCAAAATACAACAATACTTATCTCAACTTTTCATCTGGAAAAGTGTGCCAACCTCCAACATTAATTATGTACCCTTCTGATAGCAGTACGAACTCACATGTGCCAACAGTACAACCTTGAAAACAATGCCTGATAGCAGTACATATTAACCTTGATTTATGTGCCTTCTTTGCTCTAAAAAACTTGCCCAAAAATTACAGCAGTACGACCTGCATTTATTATTGTATCATCCTCCTTGATTTTTGTGCCTGTAGAAACCTCCTCGAATTTTGTGCCTTTAGTAGCCTGCAATTATTACTACTGTACAGATTGTCTAGAAAATCATGCCTTGCTCCTTGGAATTCGTGCTCTCACTTATCCTAGGAATTCGTGCAAGGGTTTCTTCTCTCCCTTTTCTCCTCTTCCTCTCCAAAAATCTCTTTTGTGAAAGTGAAGAATGATGCCGCAATCCCTAGGTTTTTCCCTTTTTGTTCTTTATAACCACCTTTCTCAAAATCAATGATCAAGATCAAATCTTGACTTAGTGAGATCTAGGGCCCACATTAAATGCTCATACTTTTTTCTCATTAAATGAATTAATTCACTTTTCATTTAAATAATTAATGAGACATTTCAATACTCACCCACTTTTATTTCTTATAAAGTCAATTAAAAAATAGAACCATGAGCAACTTTATAAAGTGACTTTATATCTCATAAAGTGCTTCTCACTTTAATAACGTGACTAGGGATCACATTGATTTTTTTCTCACTCCTAAGCATCAAAAGAAGTGGAAAACACTTGTCTTGGTTCAAATTTTAACATTTACCATCTTGGATTTGACATTATAAATTGGAAGGTGGACCTAACCGGCTGCCAGGTCCTTATTGATCGTTGTTTTATGGGCCATGGGTGTGCGGCATATGAAGGAGGAGTGTTAGCGTCGCCTTCGACTAACCATCCGCAACATACAATAAAAACGCGACAAGAGTCCTAGTTAGGATGGAGAGCAATTTGACCGGTTATTTCAATGGTCATTGAAAACTTCATCGCAAAAGAGTAGACTATATATTTTATGTTTTGATTTATTTTTTGGTAATTGTTTTGGCTGAAATTGTTGAAATTACATAATTTGAACTTATAATCTCTTAAAAGGAAACACATGTTCTTAATGACAAGACCCACTCAAACTATAAAAATTTACCATTATTTTTTGGTCTTTTAAAATTTGTCATGTATCAATACCTTTTGTTTACCTCCATTTTTTTGTCTTTTAAAATTAGTCATCTGTCATTACCTTTATAGTTGTTATTAAAGTTGCTTGCATTGTCATCTTAGAGTTTCATCAATTATTCAAAGGTATATAGTACACAATAAAGTTGGAAGTAAATGTTTGTCCTCTATCGTTCACTGCATGATGGGATATTTGGCATTCATGTACTCCTCGTTCACCTCCAAATCCACACTTGGCTATTTTCTTTCCTAACTTATCATTAACTAGTTCTTGTTGCATTGACAATCTTACACTCTTCCTCCACGTAGACCATTGCTCACTTACTTTACCTTCAAGGTTTGATTGAGACAATGATAATCCTACTTTCAAGGGTAAATAAATTGAATGACTCAACATTGTGTCTTACATTACAAAATTGGTAGAATAGGACTCGTGGAATAGTTATCAAATTAGGTAGGATTGTAATGCAAAAAAATACAAAATCCAATGCAGTAAAACATGCTTCCCATAAATCCCACATATTTTTTATGGGGTTGGATTTTCTCATGTAAATTCACATTTGTATTGGAGACATGGCACACGTTTGCGACCAAAGCCCTATGATTTGTGGGCATGGACTAATCTTCAATTATATCGTCTCATCTTCAACACCATTTTCAAGGAGGATTCTATCCAAATTTGGTCATTGAAATTGCAACATTCTCACATCTGTAATTTGGTCATTTCAAAACTGTAATTTTAGTATGATTCATCACTTCCGAATTGACTCATATTGCCACAATTGTAATTTAAAAAAAAAATAATTAGAGCACATAATTTGTTGTCGCTAGATTCCAATCAAACTACTAGATATGGGACTTTTTAGCTGTTCCATAATCTCCTATGCATTTGAGGCCCTCTTTGTTCATCATTTTTATGAGATGCAAAGCCGAGTTGTTGATGGATGGAGGTTACTTCTATTTGAGACTTTGAGAGAAGTCATAAATGAGATTCCAAACACATGTTCCTTATTAACAATAGACAAGCCTACCCACCTATAATGGATCCCACAAATTTTGCATGCTCGCCTACAATCACCGCTTCAATGAATATACCAGTCCCACAAATTTTTCATGTCCAACTACAATCATCTCTTCCATATATTCAAATTCAAGGTTCAATTCAAGTTTGTAGTTGGTTACAATAGTGGCAATTATGAGTGATTCCAAGTTCATCCGATATCAACATTTGTACCTATTGTTAATGTTGATATTCATAGCTTCACACACAAAAATATATATTATTATTGCCAAATTCCTCCATGTAAATTCTTGAAACTTCCTCCATTCCTCAACCATACTTGGTACTAATATCAAAACCCTAAACACATTTTTTTTATATGTTAAAGAACCAATCTAGATTACAAAAATCATTATTAATAATAATAACAACTTTGAAAATTATACTTTCCTATAACTCTTATTAATAAACACTACATATATTATCATCAAAACTCTAAACACATTTAAAAAATAAAAAAATCAATAATAATTTTGAAAATTATAATTCCCTACTATAATTAATAAATATCACATATCTTATTATAAAAAAATGAAAGATCATTTTCTTGTCAAAAAAATCAATCCATAATTAAAAAATTAATAATAATAATCACTTTGAAAATTATAGTTTCCTACTTTGACTAATAAACATCACATGTAACAAAGCAATGCATTTCAAAATCTCAAATGCTTTATACCTTAATGGCTATTACTAGTCTCTATTCAACCAAGTTGTTGATATCATAATATTACTAGGCTTATTGCTAGCCTCAACTTACCACCAAATTGTTGTTATCACAATATGACTTCAATGAAGTTAATAATAACTTCGAAAATCATAATTTTCTACTCCGATTAACAAATACCACATATCTTATTATCAAAACTCTAAACACATTTTTATGTAAAAAAACCAATCCTTAATCAATCAATCAATAATAATAATAATACTACATTTCTAGTTTCCTACTCCAATTAATAAACATCACATATAGTAAAGCAATAAACACTATAAAAACAATATTAATTCATTGTTAAGTTTAGAGCAATGTACTTCAAAATCTTGAATGCTTTACATCCTAGTGGTTATTGCTAGCCTCTACTCTACCAAGTTGTTGATATCACTAGATTTGAAAACATGATGTTGGGTAACAATTTTGCTTGTTTTTTGACGAAAAAAATGGAAATTTTTTACGTTTTTCAGCTTCGATCCCTTTAAATCCATATCTCTCTTAGGAATTTTACTTTGAAGTAAACACAAATATTTTAGAGAATTGAATTAGATTTGTACTCATATTTAAAAAAAAAATATTTTTATGGACATATCATGGGACAAATTTGGTGGCCACCAACTACATATACTTGAAAATTTTAGGTATGGATAATGAGTAACCTGCGTGGCCACTAGTTTTTTGAGAGCTGGTTATTCATTTTAGGGAAAACAATGTATGCTCATAATATACACACATTGCACTTGTGCATGGACTATATTTGAGTTTTTTTACACTTGAGAACTATTTTTTATTATTTATCGAAATAACATATGTTCAAAAAATGGTGCCTTATCAACACATGTTGGTGACCTTCAATTTTCTTTTTAGTGTGACTCTTATTGAAAAAACTAAAAATATTGTTTTGAAGAGGGCATGGCAAGGAAGATCTCTATGAAGATTTCAATTTTTTTGGTGTTGTCTTTGTTATGATATTGAATTTTCATTGAGATTGATTTTTAACTCTCTAAATTTTTTAATGATAGAGTTTAGAAAAAAATAATAAAAAATAGCAATCTTTAATGAAATTCAAAAAAACTTATACCATGAAAAAGTAGATTTAAAGATGCATCTACTAGTATAAATTTCAACATATAAATCTATGATTTTGCAGGTTTCCAGCTTGCCAACGCAACAAGTTCCTGCAAACTGTAAATATGCTTACCGTTTTCGTTGACCAGAAACTCTTGGGCAAGAGTTTATTTAAACTCTCGGGGTGAGAGTTTATTTAAACTATCGCCTGGGAGTTTGTTCGCTAACAAATTAACCTGGGGTTGTGTACGCAAACTCTCGCTCGGGATTTTGAACAAAGACTTGCCCAAGAGTTTGGGCACACAATGCCCCGAGAATCTTTTGAGCCGACATAGAAAAGATTCTTCAAATTCTCGCCTCGCCTGAGAGTCATATAAAATATACTCTCGTCTGAGAGAGTTTAGACATATATCAAATTAAGTTTTGATATACAAGATTGAATCAGGTGCGAAAATAAAGTGTGGAATTTTGAAAATGAATTTTAAGGGTAAGTTATTTTTTTTAAAGGGGTACATATTATTCATTTTGTTTATAAAGGGAATTATTGCGTAATTGGTTTTGACATATTACAATTTATTTTAAGATAAAATACTAATTTTTTTAAAAGGAGCATAATGTTAATTTAATTTTGGCATATTACACTTTTTTTTATTAGGGGCATATTCTAAATTTGGTTTTAGCATATTATTCTTTTTTATAAAGGGCATATTCTGAATTTCATTTTGGCATACATATTGTGAAATTGGGTTTGTGTATGTATTGTATTTTCTTTTCTTCCAAGGACCACATTGTGATTCGTGTTTACTATATAATTACATTTTTTTAAGGAAATATTGCAATTTCACTCAAGACTTGTTAAATTTGTCTTTGTCATATTGTATTTCTGTTTCCAAGAAAAAAATGAATATTGCAATTCTTTTCAATGAAAAAATGGATATTGCAATTTTCCTTAAATCACTTATATAGTGTTGTTTTTGGCATATCGCAATTTGGCTCTTAGATATTGCAATTTGTTTCATTAATCAAGTACAATTTTATATCCAACATATTATTATATGATTTCAGTTTTTTGGTATTGGATTTTAGGTTTTTAATTCTTTGAACATGGTATACCAAAGGAATTGTGCAAAAATGTATGATCACACCAGAACTAATCAATGTTGATGTATTTGTAACTTCGGAAGATATTCACTTGTATATTACATTTGTATTTTATTGTATCCCCAACGAAGATCTATTATTCCTCCGATTGGAAGTGTCATCATTTGTATTTGCAAGTGTCGCAAGTTACATTGTAAGTGTCGTAACTTATATTGATGGGTTATTAGATCACCTGTGTGGGGTCGGCCCTGTATGAGTCATGTGGATGGGTTATTAGGCTTCCTTAGGAAGTCGGCCCAGTTAGGGATAAAGGCAGGTTAAGTTGTTGTATAAATAGAGAGTGTGTATCTCTCATTTGATTCATTCACTCACTCATCCAACTCGCATAGTTGATAGAGAGGAGTTCACACAAGTGGAGGAGGAGTAGCTGCTGGAGACATCTATATTTTGGGGATTGATCTTTGTGATCTTTGTATTGGGGCTTATTCTATCTCTGAGGAAGTTACGGGGTTTTTCACCTTCTTGGTTTTCCCCGGTGAAATGCTTTGTGTTCATTGTCTCTTGTGATTGTTATGTTGTGCTTGTTATTCTCTTAGTGATCCTAGATAATATTGAATGAAATTATCGAAAAATTAACATGGTATCAGAGCGGTACTAAGAAGAAGACATTGTGCAGCTGCGGAAGCTAGGGATTCTTAATTTTTGGGTTTCTCTCCACAGTTCATCAAAGGTAGGAGGCTAGATTGACTCTCCTAGCAAGGGCGCATCTTTCTGTCGAGACAGAATTCAATTCTGAGCATTTTTCAGTTTTTGGCCTGTCACTGCTGCAGGAAATTAAGGTTTCGGAGAAAGTTGGAATTTTTGGAATCTGAGACCATGGCTGGATGCTCCTCAGAAAAATCGAAGTTTAGAGACCAAGATAGAATTTTTTGGCTGGGAAGAACCCCAGGCACTATCAAACCCTAGTTCGAGATTTTGACTAGAAAACCAAAAAACCAGAAACTGTAGATCCGAAAGTTTCAAAGTCAATTTTGAGGGGTCAAATTTTGCAGATTTCAGAATTGAAGTATATTAGCTTGATTAGCTCAGCAAGGCGCATCTTTCCATCCAATTAGAAGTTTGAAATTCAAAGTTTGATTTTTTAGGGTTTCTCTGACAAACCCTAATCCAGCTCCATATCCAGTTTCAGCAAATCAAGTGGTAAGATCTAAATCTTTTATTTCCATTTGAGTTTCTCATTAAGATGTCTCACCACACCAAGCTTGAGGATAAGCTTGAAGGAGCTGATAACTTCCGAGCATGGAAGTATAGGATTGGGTTAATCCCAGAAGAGAATGAATTGGACACCTACATAAGTGAAGAGGTTCCAGTTCCAGAGGGAGATGAGGCTAAGGCATTACACAAGAAGAACTTGGTCAAGGCCAAGAGAATCATTGCTGATTCTATCAAATACCATCTCATACCCCATGTGTCTTCCCTAAAGACACCTAAGGAGATGTTTGACTCCTTGACCAAGTTGTTTGAAGGAAAGAATATAAATCAAAAGATGACACTGCGGAACCAATTGAAAGGGGTAAAGATCCAGAATGGAGAGACCATCCAATCCTACTTTACTAAGGTCTATCAAATCAAAGAACAACTTGAAGCTATGGATGAAGTAGTGGAAAATGGAGAAATTGTGATGACCACATTGAATGGCCTACCTAAGTCATGGAACTCCTTCACCCAAGGTATCTGTGTAAGAAAGAAATGATATCTTTCAGTAGACTGTGGGAGGAATGTTCACAAGAATAATCTAGGCTTGTGGCCCTAGAAGAAAAGATGGAAAATGAAGATCAAGCTCTCACAACACACAAAGTAAGTTCAAGAGGGAGCAACCTCATCACAAGAAATCTTCTCACCACCATCAAAGAGAGAAGAAAGATCTGAGATGCTTCACATGTAATGAGAAGGGACACTTTGCCTCAGAATGTCCCAAGAACAGAAAGGGCTTCAACAACGAGAAGAATAAGAACAACAAGAAGAGATATCATGCTCATGCTGCTGAGCATGATGAACCTCCCAGGAAGAACACTAAGGTAGAAAATGAAGACTCTTTAAGTGACGAAGAGTATGTTCTAATCTCTGCTCTCATAGGTACTGTTACACATGGGTGTAATGATTGGCTTATTGATAGTGGGGCTTCCAAACATATGACGGGATTTAAAGAATCTCTTATGGACCTATCAGAACATGAGTCACCTCACAAGGTGAAACTTGGGGATGACTATCAATACCCTATAAAAGGAAGTGGTGAAGCCTCCTATAAGTTAGACTTTTGGAAGTCTTTAAAAATGAAAGATGTTCTATATGTACTTGGACTCAAGAAGAATGTTCTCTCCATATCATCTTTAGATGCAAAGGGGATGAGAGTTGCATTTGTGGATGACTAAGTTCTTATGTGGCCAAAAGGTAAGACCATAGATGATGCAGTAGTGATTGCAGAGCAAGAAGGAGGTTTGTACAAATTGAAGGGACAACTTGAACATGCCATGGTACATGAATCCATGGAGCCAAGTGAACTTTGGCATAGAATGCTTGCACATGTGCACTATAGAACACTACCAATTGCAAGCAAAGCAAGTAGAAGGTCTTCCTGAAATCCAGTCAAAGCATGAAGGTGTTTGCAAAGGATGTGCAAAAAGGAAAGAACACAAAGAAGGAATTTCCAAGTAGTGAAAGCAAGGCAAAAGGAATTTTGGAAATTATCCACTCCGATGTATGTGGTCCAACGTCATCCAGTTCTCTGAGTGGCCTTGATAGAAGATCAAGACCTTTAGATCCGACAATGGCGGAGAATTCAATTCAGGGGACTTCAAGAAGTTATGCAGTGATTCAGGGATTAAGAGGGAGTTGACCACTCCATACAATCCACAACAGAATGAAGTTGCAGAAAGGAAGAATAGAACTATCATGGAAGCAACACAGGCAATGCTTCATGACCAAGATCTGCCTATGCGTTTATGGGCAGATGCAGCAAGGACAACTGTATATGTACAGATCATAATATTACACTATCAGAGACTCCAATAACTCCTGCAAGGAAGCAAAGATTGAGAGGGAGTCCACCCAACTACCAAACAAAGATAAGTATTTGAATTGCTATTTTCGGTATATATGCTTACTTCAATAATGTTCATCAGTCATGTACATACTTATGTTCCTAGATTTATGATGTATATTATGCATTTTAGAAAAGTTGCATTAATGAACAAGATACTACTAATATAGTAATGGGTAAGTACCCTATGGTATTGTACAACATTCCATTGCTACTTATCTAGAATGAAACCTCTTTGCTGACATGTTGGGAGTAGTGCACACTCTTAATAATGTTCTGGTAGAGATGGAAGGCATCTATAAAGTTACCGTATGAATACGGGATATGGATGAATGTTGTCTTGAAGCATTGGCTAGGATAATTGCATGATTGTATGACATATGTCCTTATGTGTAAGATTTTGTTCTGAAAACTTTGAGATGTTTCTAATCATGCAATTGAATTTGACTTGTAGGAAAGATTGAGTACAATCACCTACAAAAGAAGGACAACAACATTTGTTCTAGCAACGAAGTTCAAGAAAACTACTTAATGAAGATATTGAAGAATATGAAGTTCCCAGGATCAGGGATGCATTAATGAAAGGATGCCATGATCGAGGAGTACCTGTCGATCATGAAGAATGTTGTATGGGATGTGGTCCCAAGACCAGAAAGGAAGTTTGTTGTAACTTCCAAGTGAGATCAAGCATGCTGCAGATGGTAGCATAGAGAAATACAAGGCAAGGTTTGTGGCTCGTGGCTTCTCCCAGAAAGAAGGGATAGATTATGAAGAGACTTTTGCACATGTAACCAGATACACTTCCATCAGAACAGTACTTGCTCTGGCTATAGTAATGAAGTGGAAGATAGACCAGATGGATGTAAAGACAGCTTTCTTGAATGGTGTAGTCGAAGAGGAAGTGTATGTGGAGCATCCACTCGGTTTTGAGACACATGACATGGATTCATATGTGTGAAAGTTAAAGAAAGCCTTGTATGGCTTGAAGCAAGCACCCAGGACCAGGATGATGCTCCGGATGGTTTTTTGTACGATGATTATCAGGATGATCATGTGATGATGATATGCATCAGGACTGATCATGTGGTTTTGCTAGACCACATGTAATCAGTCCCGGAGATCCGGACAGGTTGTGCTAGGCACGTAAAAGTCCTGGGATTCTCTTTAGAGATCTTGCAGGGCGCAAGACACTCTTTTAAGGTTTTGTGGAGACCACATGTAATCAGTCCTGGAGATCCGATAGGTTGAGAAGTAAGCTCGTAATCAGTTATGGGATGCTCTTTAGAGATCTTGCAGGTCGCAAGACACTCTTTTAAGGTTTTGTGGAGGTCACATGTAAAAGTCCTGGGAGATCCGATAGCTTGAGCAGTAAGCTCGTAATCAGTCCTGGGATGCTCTTTCGAGGTTTTGTGGAGGTCACATGTAAAAGTCCTGGGAGATCCGATAGCTTGAGCAGTAAGCTCGTAATCAGTCCTGGGATGCTCTTTCAAGGTTTTGTTGATGCACGTAATTAGCCCTGAGGATTCCACAGGATGGCCAGCTCACAGAGATGATGAAGAACTACAGGAGGCTCAGACTACATCCAGCATGAAAAAGGGCTGGCTATGTAGAACTTCCTATGATGAGAAGAATTGAGAGATAGACCTAGTGATCAAGATGACGAGTACAACAGTAGTGACAATAATTCTCTGTGATCCAGTGACGATGATCTAGCTCCAGAATTTAAGACTTGTGCTTATATGTATTGATGACCTGTGTCAAGAGAATACCTTCCTAGTTAAGAGGGAGTGTTGATGTATTTGTAACTTCGGAAGATATTCACTTGTATATTACATTTGTATTTTATTGTATCCCCAACGGAGATGTATTATTCCTCCGATTGGAAGTGTCATCATTTGTATTTGCAAGTGTCGCAAGTTACATTGTAAGTGTCGTAACTTATATTTGATGGGTTATTAGACCACCTGTGTGGGGTCGGCCTGTATGAGTCATGTGGATGGGTTATTATGCTTTCTTAGGAAGTCGGCCCAGTTAGGGTTAAAGGCAGGTTAAGTTGTTTTATAAATAGAGAGCGTGTCTCTCTCATTTGATTCATTCACTCACTCATCCAACTCAAATAGTTGAGAGAGAGGAGTGCGCACAAGTGGAGGAGGAGTAGCTGCTGGAGACATCTATCGTTTGGGGATTGATCTTTGTGATCTTTGTATCGGGGCTTATTCTATCTCTGAGGAAGTTGAGGGGTTTTCACCTTCTTGGTTTTCCCCGATGAAATGCTTTGTGTCCATTGTCTCTTGTGATTGTTATGCTGTGCTTATTATTCTCTTAGTGATCCTAGATAATATTGAATGAAATTATTGAAAAATTAACAATCAAGAGGTAAGGAAAGAGCAAAAACGTGAAAGCATGAAAAATTTAAGAGCAAAAAGAAAAATGAAAAAAGAATGTGGAGGCACATGGCGATGATGAAGAAATGAAAAATGTTGAGGAACACATTGATGAAAAAATGAAGAACATGAAGGTGATGAGGAAATGACAAATGTCGAGGGAATGATAGGCAATGTTGATATCGACACCATGATTGGTGAGTGAAGAATATTTTAAGTTTAAATAATTATTTTCTTTTTATATATTTGATTTAAAAATTCACAATCTTTTAAAATTATATAGATATAATTACGAAGTTCAATTTATAAATTCATATACTTTTATGCAGGTTCAACATCCAACTCACAACAAAATCCTACCACACCTATCAATTCGCAAAGATTAATTGGAAGTTGCAACAATATCGTCATTGATGACAATTTTTTGGAGAATATGGATTCGAGTAAAATTGAAGAATTAGGACCACCGATGCATGATCATACAATTCGATATAGAGAACAAGAAAATAGTAAAAAATATCTTGAAGGTAGTTCTGTCATAGCACAAGCTCAATTGTTACATAGATTATTGAAGCAGAAATGTGTAAAAGATGTCGTTAAATTATTGGTCATTAAAAGTATCAAAGAGGTTAAAACAAATGAGATGGTTTCAAAAAATGTTACTGTCGCCCTTGCCACACTTTCCAAAAAGTGATCTCATGTTAAAAATGATACTCATATAGCATTGCTAACATGTATTGTTGCAAAAAGCACTGCATCGAGTCGTTTGATGTCGATGATTGCAGAAATATTAAACACATCAAGAATTTTTTTTATTTAAGTATAAACAATTTAGGATTCAATTAGACGAGAATGGTGAAGTTCATGTTGGGATGTTATCTGTAGACAACCCTATCATGATATACTTCCAGATAATGTGAGGGATAGGGTGAAATAATTTTGGCATTTGAACTCTCATGTGTTACCGAATGAAAATGACATTGTGCGGCATCAAATATCTAAAGGATTTTATGAAACCCATGCCAAACATATAACAGAGGTCACTCAAGTGGAAATGTTCAACAATTTTATGGAGAGTAATGTTGATGTGAAAATTTCCCTTAGCACATTTGTGAAACTTAAACCATGGTACGTCAGGCCCATCACTGTTCGGGACACGTCGTTTTCAGTACCACATAGAATTCCAATTATATTATGAGGCATTTGTAAATTTTGGCATACAATATTGGCCAGATGATCCCCCTCCTTCTAGTGTTCATGAATTTGTCTCCAAGATTTTATGTGCATATGAAAATGATCAAGTATTTTATAAGAAAGAATGTGTTGGTGGTAGAAAATTTAATGAATGTGCTCATTTGGCACTTTTTGATGCTAAATATCCCATTGATCCAAATGATCATCGATTGTCAAATATCACTATGAAATGGAAGAGATATGAATATGATCAATACACTCTTGTTATAGATTCAACGAAAACATCCAAAAAAATTGATTTACTTGAAGATGATATTTCAGTGACATATTTTATGGAAAAGTTCAAGGAGCAAACATATAGATATATTAAGCACTTCCACACAACACGATGGCAAGATGACCAGTTCAAACAATCATGAAATGAATTTACAAATTGAACAATATTATCAGTGGTTGATTTCGTTGAGGATTACACTTCCACTCCACAAAAGGAAATACAAAGTGAATATTATCATTCAGGACAAGTGTCTATACTTGTGCACATTTTTTATAGACATGCATAGCTCGATGTTGATGGTTCTGATAGTGATGCAAATAATAATGAAGTGATTAAAGAGTATAATTTCTACATTACTAACGACCGTACACATGATACATGTTTCGTTCAACATTGTTTTAATATGATTTATAAATAATTATCAAGATGAGGAGTCACTTTTAAAGAACATTGGATGTGGCCTGACGATTGTGTTGGTTAGTTTAAAGCTTGAAGATGATATTTCAGTGACATATTTTATGGAAAAGTTCAAGGAGCAAACATATAGATATATTAAGCACTTCCACACAACACGATGGCAAGATGACCAGTTCAAACAATCATGAAATGAATTTACAAATTGAACAATATTATCAGTGGTTGATTTCGTTGAGGATTACACTTCCACTCCACAAAAGGAAATACAAAGTGAATATTATCATTCAGGCCAAGTGTCTATACTTGTGCACATTTTTTATAGACATGCATAGCTCGATGTTGATGGTTCTGATAGTGATGCAAATAATAATGAAGTGATTAAAGAGTATCATTTCTACATTACTAACGACCGTACACATGATACATGTTTCGTTCAACATTGTTTTAATATGATTTATAAATAATTATCAAGATGAGGAGTCACTTTTAAAGAACATTGGATGTGGCCTGACGATTGTGTTGGTTAGTTTAAAGCAACATGATCATTTTATTAGTTGTCTCGCCTTCACAAGACAATGGATATTCGCCACACACGGAGTTTTTTTGAAACATGGAATGGAAAAGGAGAGCATGATGGTGATGGGGCCTGCATAAAGCTTGCACTTAGAAGATATCAATTGAGTCACTCTGCCGCTCGACTTGTAAATTCTCTCAATGTTGTTAACTGGTGCAAACAAAATTTAAGCCATGAATTCAATGAAAGGATAGTTTGCATGAGAAGGTATGTAAATGTTTCCTTGATGCTTAATTTTCTTATTTATTTAGTTTATTTTACTAATATGTTGTTTAGATTTATATGTATGTGTGTTTTAGAGATATATAGAAAAACAAATATGTATTTTTTTTTTGAAATGTGATTTTTTAACGAGTTTTTTTGTTTTCCTTGAACATCTACTTTTGAGATATACCAATGGGCGATGTTGATAGATCAATTCCATATAATTGTGCTGCAATGCCTGGAACAAGGGGTTTACATTCAATTAGGATTGAGAAAGTGACAAATATACACTCAATTCAGAAATGAAAGTACTCTTGATTTTGTCTTAGATGTAATGATAATGGAGAATCCATCGATGAGTGTCAAAATGAAACTAACAAATTTATCAAACCTTGGTTACATGAAGAATTGACACCGTTGCCCCCATTTTCAAGTTTCACTGATGCAACGTTTGACAATGAAGTGGCTATGATTGAAATAGATTATGATCGTGTTGTCGATATGGTTAGAGAAGGCGATGTCTTTGTTGTCATTGCACTAGTATATAATCTAGAAAAAGCGCATTTTTACTTATTAAGATGCACTAGGTCAAAAAGCAGGTTGATGCAAGACTTTAAAGATCCATATATGTAGTGGATTCGATGGTTTTAATGGGACATTTCTTTGAAGAAGTAAAGAAATGTACTGACCATATTATTTTTCAAGCCTACCAGTCAGATGTTATATGTGCCCAATATAGTCATTTGGTCATAGTTGCTCGATTGCAGTTGAATCCAGTGAAGAGTAAGAAAAAGTCCATGCATAAATAATGGAAATTAGAAGGTCATAATGCCATTCTTGAAAATGTGCCACTGGCACTTTTCATGTGAATGGAACAAATTGATTGATAATTTTTTCTTTGATTGTAGGGTTAGAACATAGAATTCTTACTGTTGGGATATGTTGTGATTATCTGTGTGGTATTGTTGGTGAACTATGGATTGTGATGCTTATGTGAGGATGTCACATGTACTGTGATTTTGGATATTTCTGAACAATTAGAAGACTAAACAACACACCATGGATGTTTACCAATTTGGAGTTTTACCAAGTAAATATGATGTGTCATTTCTTTTATTGTCTCTAGCTTGTTTACTTTGTTTATTTAATCATTGTTCAAAAACATATACAGTCAATGGTCTTTAAAAATAAAATATTTCTTAAATTATATTTAGAATTTTGTTAATAGTTGTGAACTTGAAATAATAAATAGAAATCATGGCACAAACATTTGTAGAAATGTATTCTTGTAAAACCAAAAATGTATATTTACAAAAAATTATATATTTGAATGATGTTTTTAATTATTGCAAAACAATTTTAATCCATAAATTCAACCCAAGGATGCGACTAATGAGTGGACTTTGTTAACTAGAGAGTCTCCCAACGTTTATTTACTTTTTATATTCTTTATGTTATGATGAATGGCTTCTTTCCCTATCTTCGCTTAGTAACCTCCTTTAGTTACTTCCATAATGTATTTGTCATAAATATGCACATGATATGTATTTGTCATAAATATACATATGATAGACCACAATCCTTGGCCACTCCTATGGTTCCAAATCTAATGTTACTTGCTGATTTATATTTCACATGTATCTTCTTATAATTTTCCTATGTTTGATTATGAACAAACCAATACTATTCACCTGAAACAACCTCAACATGATAAACCACAATCTAATTATCCTTAAGAATTGCAGAAAAGTTAAATCAAATGCTAGAAATATCAAAGTACTTGCAAAAGATCAAAGGAGACCCTTGCTTGTGGGGGTACTTCAGCTTAGAAGAGGGGGAAACGACCACTTTTACTCTTCCCAATCAATGTTCCATCACCTTCGTAAGATAAAGTGCATGGTGACAATGCCTCGTGACCATCTAAATTCTTCAAAAAGGAAACATAAAATTAGCTAATTGGGTATGAAGAAATTGACCGAACAGGTCGTCACTTTCGACATGAAGTTGGGTGAAGGTGATAGGAAAAAGGAAGGTGAAAATAAGGCTTTGTGATATAGGTTGAAGGTCACTGGTGAAAGGCCCCTCCTTGGTGTAGTCGTGACTTTTTTTATGTGGATTCCTCCGGCTCCCTCAGACTCTTTATTGATAGGTCGACATAGGTATAGTTCATGAAGTATTGTAACTTCCATAAGCATGTGATGCATTATGACAAATTTTATTGTATCCAATATATCTCTCAATGTGAACAACAAATGACCTTAACTCAGAACGTAGAGTAATTTCAACCTAATAATCAAACTTGAATTTAACACATCTACGCTTGCTACCCATTCAATGGACTCCATACATCCAAATAAAAAGAAGGAATATTTCTTCTATTTATAAATGTATATCAAAGGCTAGCCTCCCCACTCAATTATTGACAATTCCAGTCAAATTAAACTGCTTGTAGTTAACATGGTTTGGGACTTTGAATAAACCATCTTTCCCCATCCACAACCATCCATTATGTATATTACTCTACATATGTACGCTTCTACTGGTCTACTTGGGACATTGTTTAGCAGTATTAGGCATCACATACAGGTTTCAAAGGCTTCTCACATCACATTTCATCACTCAAATCAGTCAGACATCTCTACCTGGGTTGTACAATGCTTTATTGGCTATTAGATGGTTAGAGAAATAAAAATAAGTGTGCATCATATATTAATGCAGAGTTTAATATTTGATAAGCCTCTTCGAGGACAAAGTGCTTAATGATATAATTCCATTACACATATGGGGCATGTTTTTAGGCCAATCATTCATGTGGGAGAAACATGGCATCCATCAATCTTAACCATAATCCCACCCTCACCATCATGGATCAACACTAAATAGTTCCAAAGGTTTTTCCCAAGCTTAAAATTACCACTTTTATGTCTACTCTTTAAATTCATCTTAATACAATGCTTTAAACACTCATATAATATAAATATAATAACACCAATTATATAAATATAATACTACTTTTAAGCTATCACCATTTATCAGAGTGTGGTGTGCTCTATGGGATTGTCAAGTTAGGTATGAACAAGAACAAGGATCCACTTCTTATTGACATTATTATGTGGGGTTCTTGTGGTGGACTTATTTGTTTTATGACACCCATGAGAGTAGGAAATATTATTGGTCTTATTATATAGATGCACTTCAAATTTTTATTTTTATATTTTATAAGTTTTTGCACATTACCCTTGGTATGGATGGATCTAATTATTGGCATAAAATGATTAATGTTAGAATTAAAAATAAAACTTTGAATGGTACTGAAAATGCAAATTTATTTGAGAAGTGAATATTTGTAACATAATTATATAAAGCAACTATATTTACGAATGGTCACTTTCCAAATGGTGTTGGGTGACTTTGATGACATAAATACATTTCCTATATTTATTTATTTTAGTAGTTAGTGGTGGTTTCATGCTGAATTCTCTAGGTTAGAAAGGTACAAGGTAGTTTGAATTAATTGGATCCCATTGATGCCCAAAACCATACAAATTAAGCAAACTCATCCAAAATTTCAACAAGAGTCATATGTTCTAATTGTAAATTTTAAGCACATTGATTCACTTGCCTTTCATTAGGATCATGCTCCTTATAAGGTTAGGGTAACCATCATCCAAGGAATCCACACTTTGAACAATTATAAAACAACAAGAAATAAGTAGTCAACCAAGGATCCTATTTAGAACTCTCACTCAAGAAGAACTATGCTTAAATAAAATCATGCATGGAGATCAAGCTATACATTTGGGTTACCAACCATAACATTATGACAAAGTAGGCATAAAGCATCAATAAGCTAAAGGAATCTCAAAGGATAATCACAATTAGAAGATGGGCATATTTCAAGTATTTTGTTATTGAATCAAGGTTAAATTCCATAATTGATCCATGTCTTATCGCATTAAATACATTTGATAACAAAAAAAATAGAGTTCATACTAAAAAACATAGTGCATGACTATATCCCTCAGTAGGGCACTGCTCCATCATTACAAGGATCTTGGAACTACATCCATTAAAAAGAACCAAAAGATACCATAAAAAAGAATAAAAAGATACCAGATCTATTGTAACTATATTAAGTCTAAACTACGACAAAACAACTGAAGCACTACAACAAGAGGCTAAAAAACCACATTACTAAAACATCTCAGCAGCATGAAAGTGCATAGAAACAGAACACAAAAGAAAAGGACAACTAATAGGCCTTATAACAGCCTTCATCCACCATCACAAAATCTTTGAATTTTTCATTAAAAAACAGTGCCATCAAGTAGTACAAATTTCTCCTTCTTGAGCACTAAAAGGCCTTTCATTGAATCGAAACCACACAATAAGAATACAACTGAAGAAAAATAGCCTTGTAATTGTTAAGGGAAAAATTCCTCAATAATTGTTTGGGTTCAACTATTATAGAGCGGGGGTATAAATGAACTAAATTATTTAGACAATCAAGAAGTTCCTTTTAACAAACAATTGGCATACACAAAGTTAAAGATAAATACCCGGTTTCCAATGTTTGAAGATGATTCCTTTGGTCTTGAGCTTTGCTCCTTAGCTTGGTCTCTTTGATGCAAACCTTGAAATGTAAACAACAAGAAGTGAAAGCAATAATAATAACTAGTAAATCATAAAAGAACAATTGTAGAATTATACATTCCTGAATCAATATAAATAATCATTTATAACCATTAATATGCAAATAACATTATGAATTGGATAGGAAAGAGTTCATTCATATATATATATATATATATATATGGAAATTATAAGTACATTAAACAGATAAATTGATAATGTGGTTTTCGTTCTGAAGCCGAGTCTTGGGTTCTTCCTCCCAAGATATTTAAGCACTTTGAACTTGCCTCCAGGGTTTTCTGACACACAATATGCTCAAGAGATTTTGAAAGCAAAACTCTAGCATAATAGGGTATGTGGTGGAAATAATGGAAATTGGAATTCCATATAAAGGGACAAGGGAGTTGCAGACTTGAGGAAAATGGTTGTGCACATATGAGCAAGGGTTTCTTCTCATGAACAAACTCACCAAGAACTTGGGCAAGGTGGCTGTATAATTCTCTCTATGTATGTTTATGTGTAACCTTCAAATTTTTTCCACCTATTCTCTTTTATACCTTTGAAGAGAGTAGTTAGGGAGTTATTGGAAGTTATTCACGAGATTTGGGAGTTAGGGAACGATTTGAGACTGAAAACTAACCCGTGAAAGTAACTTATTTCTTTTATTTATTATTTTTACCCTCTTGCGGACACATACATGAGTGAGACACAGGTCATTCACGTATACATGTGTGAGACACAAGTCACTCATGTATCTGCTGAGAAACAAGGTTTTTAAAGGGATTTCTCAGAAACATAAAAAGTGTCCACAAATGCACAAGGAACATGGAAGTCTGCAACTAGGGATAAGGGTAAGATCAACCATGATAACATCTTGGGATAAACTGCGGCAAAATATGCTATAATAGATGCCCCCTAATGTGTGAGGTCAGAGGGGTATACGATGGCTGAAATACATTATAACCTTTCCATAGTGAGTGGTTGGAATAACCTGGAAGAAATTGCCCAGTCATCGGCCATAGGAAGTTATCCAACATCAACCAAGCGAGAAATCTTATCCTAAGGCAGGCATTCCCATGCTCATAAATGATAAAATTATGGCTGCGAATCAAGTACACAACAGATTCATCTCATGAACATATCATAGCCACAAAAATATAAGGTGGATCTATGTCTCATAGTCGAATGAAGATATCTGTATATATGCTGAACTGAACATATTAATCTCCATCAATATCAATTCCCAAAATATGAGTAATGGCAATCCAATGCAACTCGGTTCATAGCAAAACTTAAAAGAGTACCATAAAATGAACTCGGATCTTCAAACCAACTGACAAAAGTACAAGCCAAGACTACGTGAATAGATGTTTTGAGGTCGAATATAGTAAGACATCAGGTGATTACTGGTCAATAATGAAAACCGTTAACACATGCGAGCCAGTTCATTGATAATGAAAATGAACAACAAGGTACCTAGTACAATCTACTAAGTGTGAATAGGTGAGTTTATGTCGAACACTAGTAACCCTAGTGATCATGAGACATTGATGTATTCTCACTGTCAATAGCGAGGAAACTTGCCATTGATGATCGCAAGAACCAAGGTACTAAAATAACTCTAGATTATGATCCCAAAATAGATGAGTTGAAGTTGATGGGAAGCAATCCGCTGGAAGGAGGGAATTAAGGCATCCCCCATCATCCAACATGAGAATGTGGTAGGAGACCAAAGGTGTAGTGTATCAACTGATGAGATATACCTAACATGGGAAGGCCAACATAAGAAAATCAAGAAAGTTATGAGGATGGCCGACATAGGTTTAAAAACTTCCTTTGAACAACATCATGACATAGATGTGACTGAGGAAACATAAACTCAAAATAGGTTGTAAAGATAATTCGATGATGTAAGAGACATCAAAGACAACTCCATAGTGATTGGAAGACTAAGTAATCTGGGGAGTAACTGCATATACGTTTTCAAATTCTAAGGTCATATTGCATACCCAACTGCGGAGATGAGATTCAACAATGTGTTGTGTTCAAAAGCGACGCAACTTGTTTCCATATAGAGATTAAAAATAAATTTTTCCTTCCCGTCTTTTTGAAATATTTGATTTTTTTGTCTTTTTCATATTATCAAGGCCTAAAAAAGAATAAAATAATGCTATGATACATGGGAAGAAACGAGTATCAAGACAATCCAACTAGTCCAAAAATAGATCATGATCCAGATAAAGGTACTCCTAAGTTTCAACCTAGTCACTATCTCGTGGATTTCCCAAGTCCGAGTCAGTTAATGCTCGTTTAGGTTTTTAGTTTTTGAGAGTCTGAAAAAGTAAAAGAAAACTCCATCAGGTTTCTCTTTCATAATGTTAATATCCCTTTCCTAAAAAGGGATAAAAGCATACAACGAGAGAACTCTTCTGACCATAATCAGAGTATTCTTTTTTCATACATAATCCAAAAGGTATGAAAAAGTGGTAAACTAATACCAAATGGATGTTCATTTCGAATCCTTTAATGAGTGTGAAAAGAACAAGCTTACTCAGAAATATTTTTAGTTTTAAAGAGTCTAAAAAGAGCTTGAAGAAGACTCTAAAGGTTGCTTCTTCGTAAATTCAGTCCCTTATGCCCGAAGAAACATAGAATCATGCACACAATAACTCTTCTAGTCACAAAGTAACTAGAGTATACCTTTTTCGTAAGATAGTCTATGCGGTCTGGAAAAGGGGTAAACTTATACTAGGTAGATTCCTTTTCAAGTTTTTTATTGAGCATGAAAAAGGACAAGATCACTCAGAAATATTTTTATATTTAAGGAGTCTAAAAAGAGCTTAAAAATGACTTCGTTCCTACGAGATACTTATGGGGACGACCAACAATATATGAGAAAGTGAGGCATGCAACTTCTTCTCAAAGTAATGGTAAAACTAAAAAGGCTCCTCAGCCTATAAGAAAAACTTAGCATGAGCACCAAAATGGTAAGGGGGTGCTGACTAGGGTGTGACATGTTAGGTAGGTTCTTCTGTTGGGCTAGTGAAAAATGCAGATAAAGATGGCTGGCATAGCAATGTCCAACAGGTTCAGCCCTATGGAAAATTCGGGTCTCAAAAGGTTCAAATGCATCATAATAGTGGGGAAGCCTAAACCTATATGCAAGGTTCCGAAATACCTGACCGGATCGAAAAATAGGCCTAAAATGATCCCTAAGAAAACATAAATCCAACTAATATTCCTGTCTCCAAGAAACAACAGTACCACGGTCATATCTAAAAAATGTAAAAATAAAGATCTAATACAGGTCACTTTGGTAGAAATACTTTCAACTTCAGCATCTTCAACAATATTCATAACCAAGGTAGAGTTCACCAGTGAAGACTCAAGAATGCCAAGGCCTGGGGACCTATAAGCATTAAGATCAAACCCATGAGGAAGATCAAAGCTAAAATAAGAAATGGAGTATGCAAGAATAGACTCATCATTGTGGGAACAAAAAACTATGCTATCAAAATCAAACTCATCAGGAACACCAACTTGTAGCTCAATGGCAAAGTCCAAAGACTCAAGAATGCTAATGTCCGAGGATCTATAAACATGGAGATTAGAATCAAAAGGAAAATCAGGACTAGATTTGATTGCAACTAGGTCCAATATAGGGAGACGATATTTGGAAAGGACATCAAAATCCAAAGGAATGCTAGACTGTATCATAGACTCTAAGAAAAATTCATCTAAAGGAAGTGCATCATCCTAGATAAATCACCTGTCAAAAAATTCACTTGGACCAATAGGGTGGAGAACATGCTCCAATGACCCCATTGAATGGATAACCTGGTCAATTGTTGGGACCAAGTCCCAAGAAGGTAAGCATGGATGCAGAGGCTTCTTCTTAGTAGCAATTGGGGACAATGGATATAAGGACACATAGTTCACCTGAGGTGAGGAAGTGTCTACCAAAACACTAGGAATAGACAAAGGATATACTTGGTCCAAATCCCGGTAATGAGGAGGATCAACAAATGCAAGTTGATCAATAATGGCAATGCTTCCATTGTGAGGAAAATACATCACTTGAAAGAGCGTACACACCACAACATGCATAGCATATACGTAATCACGCCCAAGGAGCATATTGAAGTCCAAAGGGTCCTCCATAACCATAAAATTGACTAAGACAATCTTCCCACCTAAAGTAATAGGAAATTAAGGAAGAAATCCCAAAGTTTCACTAGGTATTCTATCAAAATCCAATGGTTGAGAAACAGTCAGTACAAGGTTGGGAAATCCCATTCCTTTTCAAGCATGTGCGGATAAAATACTAACATAGGCTCCTTCATCTACAATACAACGGGCAATCATGTAGTGTTTAACTTGAACCTTATTTGAAAAGGTGCAACAGAAGGAAGGCATGGCTCAGCTAAACTATTCCAATCAAAGGAAGCAATCCTATAGCTTGGAGAGGGTTCATTCGAAGAGAACTTAGTTCCCCCTTGTCCAGAAAGTTCTAAAATGGCAGTGAACAAAACATGATTGGTAGACACATCACTCTCCAAAGGAAGAGTGGGATTGATCGAAGATGCGTTGATTCAACCACTTGTTTCTCATCACTTTCTGAAGGAAGAGTGGGATTGTCCAAAGATTGCATTGGTTCAACACTCCAAGGGAGAAGTGGATTTATCAAATATTTCATTGAATCGATCACATTATTAACCAAAGGTTGAATAGGTTGTTGGGAAATCATAGGTTTTTTAGGATCAGAAGATCCCTAAGACTTAGAACACACTCTTTGTACCTTTGCAATAATAAGGTATAGGTGAGTAATGTGATCTCCCTTGCAAAGATTACAAGGAAACTTAGGCTTGCGTCCTATTCACTTAGGTTTCTCAATAGTGTCACATGTCCAAAATGCCTTGCATTGCCTAACTGTTTTCCCCCAACATGACTTACAACGGCTGGTTGCTGGTCTCCAGTATGACTTGCAGTGACTGGTGACTTGTCACTAGTATGACTTGCAGTGACTGGTGACATGTCCTCAACATGACTAGCATTGGTTGATGACATACTTTCAGTATGGATTGCAATGACTAAAATTCCCCCCCAACATGACCATTAGAGGTTGGTTGCGGGTTTCCAGTATGATTGGCAGTGACCGGATGGGTACCCCCAACAGGACTTTCAGAGGATGCTGACGAGTTACTCCTAGCATGACCTCAAGAGGATGGGGATTTACCCCCTTGTTTTCACACTTCTTCCTATCATTCCACCTTCTATTCCTTTTAGACTATTGGTTACTAGTATCAAAAATTTCACTACATGAGGAAGAAGGAAGAGGATAATATGTTACTGGCAAAGAAGGAACATGGTTATGATGCCCTTGATATAAGGTGCTTTCTTGAGAAGAATCAAGAGCATTTAGGGCATTCAGAGTGGAAAATAACCAAATTGGCAGCCTAAGGGTGAATCCAGGAAGATTCAAAATGGCCATCAAGGGAGCACCAACATTCCCAACAAATGGAAAGGCACAAGGAGACCCTTGCATAGGGGTACCTTGGTTAGTGTCCACATGAATACTAGACATAAGTGTCCGATTCAACATGCAATAAATCTGTAAGGCCAACTAAGAACAAGCAACACAAAGAGCACACCGCTAGAAAATAGTCCTAGGATATCAAACCAGGAAAATAGATAGTCCTACCGAAGTTTAAGTGTGGGTCGATTAAGTCCCACAACAAAAATAATGAAGGATGAAAGCAGTTACTAAGGTCAGGCATGTTTCCCTTCTTGGTGCAAGTGTTTTACCAGATAAATCTAGAAAACACCCTCCAAGGGTACTAATGCTCTACACACAAAGTTTTCCCAAGGTGGTCGCTAAAAATCCTCTGGTAGCACCTGTGTATGAACCTAGGGACAAGATACTAAAGCTACCAATATGTAATCAACATTCGAGGGAACATTCCCAAGTAAGAGTCATACGTATGGGCAGGGTAACTAAGCCTGACACTCTACAACATCACTCTGTGCTTACGAAAGTCCTCATACATGTAAAAATCCTAGTTTATGATTGATTAAGTATTGGAGGGATCTCTCTACAACTTAACCTCACACGACCTTGTGCTTAGCTCCTGTTTGAGAGGAGCTTCCTAGCCACAGTTCATACAAGACTGGATTTTCCTATCCTCTTGAAAAGACCCACTATGTTTAAGAATATGAGTGATTTTGGATAGTTTACAACCACCCTAGTCTAAGATCCTACGCTTACACTATATTGGTGAACCCTATAAAGAATAAAGTTCTAATAAGTTTTAGTTTAAGCGTTCATTTTAAGTGTCTTTATTACTTAAGGGATGCATATGTAAAACTTGTGGTGTTCTTTGACTGAAAATAAATGAAAAAAGAATCTGCTTGCAAATGGAAACTACCACTTAATCTTTTAAATTGTTACTTGATTATAAAAAACTTTCAAAGAGAAAGAAAAACTGAGCACAACCTTTCAAATTCATAAGCAAGCTGCAACTTTTTAAGAAAATCACTGTAACCAAAGCAAGCAACTCTTTATCATTTCTATGAACTGGAAGTAAACTATGATTTTTTGCAAAATTCAATTTTCCTTTTCTTTTAGGGCCTAATAAAAAACACACAAAAACACAATTTTGAAGGCTTAAAAATCAAAAATTGGAAAATCTAAGAAAGACCCAAATCCCCAATAGACCCAGTAAACTTAAAAAAACAATAATTGTTTTTTTGAAAATTTTTACCCTATGTTTTGGTCAACTAGGACACATACACGACTTTGCTTAAGGAAACCCGCGTATTTCCAATAAATACGCGATTGTATACACTATAGCCCGTATATGTATGCGAAGTCAACAACAAAAAATCGCATATTTTCCTTGTATATGTGGGTGGGCAATGGGTCACTCACGTATGTTCAGAGACACAGAGAAATTTAAAAATGGGCTATCCTACAGGAGTAATACACGACTGTGTGTATGAAGCTGGGGACAGTAACAAATTGAAAAATCACTGTGCTATAAACTCAGATTTGTAAATTTAGAAAGGATTTGAAAGTAGAAAGTGCTTTCTTAATTGAAATCTAAACCACTCAACAATTCAAACAAGTAGAGACTCATGAAAATAAATTTACACAACACAACAACCCTAACAAAAAATACCCAAAAAATAAAAGGTCCCCAGTATGGTCGCTAGTTCTGTTATGGGAAAAATTGCCCAATAATTGTTTGGGTTCAACTATTGTAGAGCAGGGATATAAATGAACTAAATTCTTTAAACAATCAAGAACTTCCTTTTAACAAACAATTCACATACACAAAGTTAAAGATAAATACCCAGTTTCCAACGTTTGAAGATGATTCCTTTGGTCTTGAGCTTTGCTCCTTAGCTTGGTCTCTTTGCTGCAAACCCTAAAATGTAAACAACAAGAAGTGTAAGCAATAAATAATAACTAGTAAATCGTAAAAGAATAATTGCAGAATTATACATTTCTGAATCAATATAAATAATCATTTATAACCATTAATACACAAATAACATTATGAATTGGACAGGAAATAGTTCAGAAATAAGCCATGAAACATATAAGCCTGATAATGTGGTCGCCGTTCTGAAGACGAGTCGTGGGTTCTTCCTCCCAAGCTATTTAAGCACTCCGAACTTTCCTCAAGGTTTTTCTCACACACAATATGCTCAATAGATTTTGAAAGCAAAACTCTAGCATAATAGGGTTTGTGGTGGAAATAATGGAAATTGGAATTCCATATAAAGGGACACGGGAGTTGCAGACTTGAGGAAAAGTGTTGTGCACATATGAACGCAGGTTTCTTCTCCTGAACAAACTCACCAAGAACTTGGGCAAGGTGGCTGTATAATTCTCTCTATTTATGTTTATGTGTAACCTTAATTTTTTTTTCACCTATGCTCTTTTATACCTTTGATGTAACATCCCTCAAATTCGACCCTTATTGTTATTTCTCTTGTAAATATAATTATGAATTTTGTAAATGGCCACGGTGAGGAGCTCAAGGCCAAGGCCCCACCAGTGGACCTAGAAACTATTGATGGATTCATAAGTATTATTTAGACATAAGAGACAAGTGACAACAACTGAACCTATAAGGGAAAATGAGGTCAAGGGAAAACCTTAAGAACCTAAGGATGATGTCTAGGAGTCTCTTGATGCTCTTCAGAAACCTAAATTAGCTAAATTGAGAGTATAGAGAACATAACTAAGTTAAGGTTAGTAGCCATGCGATACAAAGTAAATAATCAGTACTTGAGATCTAGTTGTTAACACAACACTAGGTGTTATGACACCTTACACTATGGATGGATAGTAATTATAAATTGCTAGTATACTAAATTTCAAGTTATACTAAGTGTTAGTATAATTAATTATAAGTTAAACATAGAAGTAAATAAACATACGGTGGTTTCAGTTTTCATATATATTTTATATATTATTTAAGGGGATGATTAAATATATTTACACGTATACATAAATATATACTTATGTATATGCTTGTATGATTATCATCATATTAGAACTATTAATTTATAAAATGGATTACATTGTTAATTTATATAGACATATTTTTACAAAGGCTAAAAGTTGTGAGAACTATTAAAAGGGGTAGTACCTACATTAATATATATAAGATTTTGATTTCTCATTTAAAACTTGAGTAAGCAACACCCCGATGCTACCAATCGTAGAAGCACAACATAGACAGTGGGATCTAGTCGTCCGGATTGTTAGATTTCGACGTTAAGAAGACGAAGTCCTTCATATAGGTTTCCGAATTAATCCCTGGTAAGCTGCCTCGGGTCTTATACTTTGGTTTGATCAACTTTAACTTCTGTTATAGTTATTGTGAGCGTCATCATTGTTTTAATCATCGTGGACGCTGGTGCTCGAAAGACTTAGTCTCAGTTTTACATAACTACTGTGTGCATTCGGGCATTAAGAAATAAGCTAAGCATTAAGCGACCCTATATATTTCAGTTTACATGCTTTGTATTGATTTTTGTAAATTTTTGTTTTTAGTGTCCTTACTTATTATAGGTAGGGCAGCTAGCTATTAAAAGTATGACTCTTGCTTAAATTTATCTTTTTATAATTTAGAATTTAAGATACGTTTATTTATATTATAAACGATCCCTAGCTTAAAAAGCTTGAACCATATATGTATAATGGAAGTATAGGTTAAAGTATAGGAAAGGAGGAATATTTTTTTCCTTAAATATAATAATTATATATATGGAGTAAGGGATGTATGGAGATTTTCCTAGTTAAACATTAAATTAAGTATATCTTAAAAAAAATAAAATAGGAGATGACCCTCCCTTAATTAAGATGATGGTGTATATATACCCTTTGTGTACATGAACGATGAATAGGGGTATGGCCCTGAAAATGTGAAAAAGGGACTTTCACTATAATTCTGGTGTAAAGCCAATTGTGGTTGTCTTGATTATCGGGTTGTATATAGCAAATCATGTTGCAGTATGTAGCCCACCTTTGGAATTATTAATATAAAACAACCTTTTGTGGACATAGCCCAAGGTGGGTGAACCACGTGAAAATGTTCTTTGCATGCGTCTTTTATGCCTTGTGGTTGTGTATGAAGGTTTTGCTCTTATGTGTCGTAATTATTTAACTTGTCTTAAAGATCATGATGGTTTGATAATCTCCTCAATTATGTATAATTAAATTGGCATGAGAAAATAAGTGTTCATTGATCATGAAATGTACTTCTTATATTTTTAAGAGATAGAAGAAATGTTTAGGTATACTTAATGTTTCTAAATAGTAGTTGGTTGACAATATGAATTGGTGTGTTTCATTATTTTGTTCATGTTTACTTATAAACCTTTGTGCTAATAAAAGGAATTTGGTTAAAAGTTATATATTGATAGTTAAGGTGGTTTGCGATAAAATAGGGAACCTTTGTGTCGGTAAGTAAAGTTTTATTAATAAGTACATTGTTAACAAGTTATGAGATTATTAGTATGATGTTTATATTAAAACAATAATTATAGATGTCGGAAATACATTTTATATTCTGCATAGTTTTTATTGACGTTTAGTCGCTCAGAAAATTTTTAAAAATTTTGTGAAAATTTGGGGATGTGACATTTGAAGAGAGCAGTTAGGGAGTTATTGGAAGTTATTCAAGGGATTTGGGAGTCAGGGAATGGTTTGAGACCGAAAACTAACCCGTGAAGGAATATGCATAGCATGTAGAGGGTCACACTGTACAGGTTGAGCCTGGACAGGAATATGAAGAACATGATGTGGCCACAACAGGTAAAAAAACACCTTTGTAATGTTTTTTTTTAAATGAAATACTTGTCATTATAATAAAAAAATATATCGATGTAACATTTTCACATTATTGCAGCAAATACGAACCCTTGGTCGCAAAATCCATGTCGCGAGCACTCTACAAGGCAGACATCACGACAAGCTGATGAAGCACCAAGAACTGGAGGACAAGTTCCATAAATGAGCTTCTTGTTGATTTTGTAAAGAGAAAAAAAATTAGAAAGAACTAGTGACTGAAGAAATATTGAGTAATTTTTTTTGATAATATAATATCATGCATGATTTTTGGCCTAATTAATGAATGAATATTTTAATGAATGTTAGCTTCTATTGAATGGATGTGATGACTGACTGATTGAATGGTTTAATGAATGTTAGCTTTTATTGAATGAATGGTAAATGTTTGTTTATGATGAAATCTGCATGAATTTGCACGTAATTTTTTTTTCAAGTATATGCATTGGGTATGGGGAATTGAGAGTGATGTGAGGGTGGGGGGAGGGCCATAAGAGATTCCACCTTCATGTGGTTGGCCCTGTTCAGTAGAGAATATTAAATTATTCTCGAAACAGAGAGGAGCTCAATGAATGGCTAACATTGTAAGCAAAAAAACTCCATTCAATGGTAAATGAAGTATTTTGACCATGGTCCCATTTTTCCATCTTGACTTGATGGTATTCAAAGAATAAATATGTAAAAGAACACGCTTCATTTAATAAGATGCATTCTAGTGTGCAACGACCATCACCACAATGATTCATGATGGTCGTTGTGATCATGAAGGAATTAATGGAACATGAAAGAGTAATGCATGAAGGTACCCTACCTTTGTAAATCAATCTTGATTGAATCCTATAGAAAGATCGCTAGTAAACAATGGCTCTACCTGCCATCTTATTGATTTAGGGGTTGTGTTTGGAATCAGTTATTTTTTATAGCAATTATAGCATGTATAAGATCTAGACCCCATAGTGTATCTTAATCAAGTTCTTAGGTCCTGTTGATGATAAGACTGAGTGAACCGCCTTACACCTATCGCATGCTTCAAGTTGACACTAGGATCTATTCATGTCTCCAACCAAAAACAAACCATAGCTCCTTGGCACATCCAAATACTTATGTCGCATCTACTAAGAAACCTGAACTATCTAATTCTTTCAAGACTCAGTTCTTTCTCTTTAAAATTTTCAAGTTATCTTCACCAAGTCTTTGTTCCAAGAATTCCTCCTTCACCCAAAGTTGCCACAACAACTCTACCACTATTGAACTTTGGCATTGTAATCTTCCAAGAAAAGATAAAAGCAATGTCTTCAAGAATCCACTAGGTCTATGCAATTTGAAAACACAAAGAATAGATTAGAAAAACCTTAGTTGCTTGGGTCCTCTAGTAAATCTTGGGAACAATTTTTGTTCATCACTTAAAAGGATACATTTCAGTCCATATATTTCACGATTAGGTGTTGAATTTTGAAGTATGGAATTGGAGTGAAAGGAGCATTGGAGTATAAAGTAATAAGCACTTGATTCTATTGAAGTTATAAGAAACGTGTTTTCTGACAATCCAAGGTAAGCTATTGCCACAAGAGTCATGGCTACACCTTGGTTGACTTATATTTATAAGTCATTGACTATTACTATTTTCGATGGAGCTCTTTATGATCTACTGGATAAGACCATGAAAAACCTTCCTATGTTTTAGGTAAAAATACAATCACGTCAAAGGCTCATTTGAAGGAATTCACGAGAATGCACACTATGTTGAAGGTTCAACATGTTCTTGTTCTATGAGTATAGCATCTGTGGGAAGTATATATCTTCCCATGAAATCCCATTGGAAATGTTGGAGGAATCCTACATAAACCTACATAAATATTATTGGAGCTCATATGAGTATAAAGGATGTGACTGAGATAGTTTCTTTGGGTGGAGGTGTTTTATAGGGGAGAAATGCTACCACCAATGTCACTACCCCGGTGGCTCTTTTTCTAGCAAATGAAGGAGTAGGGTTCATAAGTGGTCATAACTTGGTAGTAGATAGTAGTACTATGATTTGGTATGCCAAGATGGATGCCAAGTGTTTGAAGAAGTATTAAGTGCTCGGCACTAAGGATCTCAAGGATGTTCACCAAATGTTTGAAAAAATACTTGCTCACCTTTTTCTTGCAAAAACCATGGTAGGTAATATTGCATGCCAAGTGTCTGATGAAAGTTTTGTTCATAAAATGTCTGAAGAATTTATCTTTGGCATTGGAGGTCAAAAGTATTGAATTTTATCAAAGTCTTCATGGCCATAATACATGTTGTTTCATCAAGTATCAGATGCAATTTTGGATGCCATAGTAAAATTCTAGATAATGATAAAGATTCTTTTAGGAAAGCCCCTAATTTTGTGGGTGAATTCTAACTATTATGTGGTGGATATTAAGTAGAAATTAGTACTATCACAATATTTTCCTATGGATCAACAATGTTTAATTTTGTAGGGAAAACAACTTGAAGATCTAATCCATTTATCTGACTACAACATAGTTAAGGATTCAACCCTTATTTTGGTGATGCAATTGAGGGGAGGAGTGGTGGGTACTAGTATTAATTCAAATTCAAAATATGTGTCTTTTAGGAATGTAGTAAAAAAAACTCTACCATTCCAAAAAATTGGAAGCCTTCTCCTATTTATAGTTCCTATATAGTGGAGCACATTGAGAAGGTTCCATTAGTGGAGATCACATTTCTAAAGGTTACTCATATCCATTCCACTTATAAAAAATATGCTTTTATTTGCATATTTAATGGGTTATTGGACTCCTACAATGGATTTGTACCACTGGACTCACTCAACTTGAGAAAAAAATGCATGATATCTCTTTGTTCCAAATATTTTTTAACGGTTTAGTTATATGGTCATGATGATGATCATAAAGTGTTTTAGGAAGGTCCCTAGTTTTGGGGGAGTAACCTTATCAGGATCTTTGTTTTTTTTTTTTAAATTACACATAGGCGTTGGATATCCGACTCCCCATAACAAGATACCTGACGAAGTTTCCATACCATCGATGACTGGCCATGTCAGATATCCGACTTCTACCAATGCAAATAATGTCGGATATCCGACGTCCACTTCGGGGATATCCAACGAACCTGCCATACCACCAATGGCGGACAATGTCGGATATCCGGATTCTTACAATTCAAATACCGTTAGATATCCAACGTCAACTTCCGGGATATCCGACGCACCTGCCATACCACCGACGGCTGAATGCGTCGGTGTTTCAAGTCAATCGGGCCGGATATCCGACGCCTCTGTTGTCGGATACCCGACCGCTTATAAATTTAGATTGGTTGCATATGCGACGGACCAATTAAAAGTGGGGTCGTCGGATATCTGACCGCCTATAAAGCGAGCATTGTTGGATATGCGACGAAAATATTAAAAATGTTGTTGTCGGATACCCGACAACAGTGGCGTCAGATATTCGACATGCTATTTTACTGTCGGATATTCACCAAAATACCACCGACGTTTAAACAAGATGATGCTTGTCGGATGGTTGACAACAAGATGTCGGAAATCAGACATCTATGCCATCGGATTTTGGGTTCAAAAAACCTAGTGCCAGTTCCCAAGTAGATTCCTTAGGACTGTAATGGGTCCATTGGACCTTTACCTGTCTGATGACTCTATTCTTGAGTATCTTGCTTTTGCGTTCCAATATGCAAATTGGTTGAACCTGCATTTCCCCTTCGGGTTCCACCTAAAGAACATACCAACCAAGCACATGATTAATATCATAAACATACTTTTCAGAAATTATTTATTTTGATGGTGGGAAGTAGTGCTAGCTCGTAAGATACCAATCCAACTCTGCATAAGATTTCAAATGGACCACAAAATCTAGAAGCCAACTTCTTGCAGCTTCCCAACCGTAAGGAACTTTTCTTGCCTCTAACCTTTAGGAACACCATGTCCCTAACCTGGAATTCTCTATGCGTCCTTCTTTTATTTGCATAACGCTTTGACGATCTTGTGCCATCTTCAAATTCTGTTTTATATTTACCACTTGATTTTCAATATCCTGAAGCATTTTGGGTCCAATGATTATCCTGCCCACTAGTTTATCCCAATTGATTGGAACATAACATTTTCGACCATATAAAGCCTCAAACAGACTCATTTTCAAGGATACTTGATAGCCATTATTATAAGCGAATTCCACCAAATACAAATACTCTTCCCATTTTCTTGGTTTTTCCATGACATACATCCTGAGCATGTCTTTGATGACTTGATTTACTCGCTTGGTTTTCCCATAAGTTTGGGGATGATAAGCTATGCTTAAATTAAGTTTATTCCCAAAATATTTAAACAAACCTTTCCAAAAATTAGAGGTAAATTTTGGATCTCGATCTGACACAATGGATTTCGGAATACCATGCAACCCAGTAGTTTCTTACATATAAATCTCTACAATTTTTGCTTCCTTGAAAGTTGATTGAACTAGAACAAAATGGGCTGATTTGGTTAATTTATCAACCACTACCATGATAGAATCATGCTACCTTGTGTTTCTCGGAAAACCTGTAATAAAATCAATAGTTACTATGTCCCATTTCCACTCTGGAATAGACAACGGTTGAAGTAAACCAGTTGGATATTGATGCTCTGCCTTGACTCTTTCACATTCTAAACAATGTGCAATGTAATTAACCACTTCCTTTTTCATGTTTGGCTAATAATAATTTTTCTTTATTGCTTTTAGAGTTTTCTGATATCCAGGATGCCCTGCATATAGTGCATTATGAATTTCAATCATTATTATTCTCTTCAATTCTTCATTATTAGGTACATAAATTCTATCTTTAAAGTGAAGAATACCATCCTCCGTCAATGCATAATTGTAGAACTTTAACGATTTATTTCCTTCTTGCAATGCTCTTGCCACTTGTAGATAAATTTTGTCATTTTTCAATGCTTCAAGCAATCTAATTTGTAATTCAAAATTCCAAGTACTGATGGCTAAAACATGCATCAATTGACCCCTTCTGCTGAGTGCATCAGCTACTTGCTTTTCTTTTCCTTTTAAATACTTGATTTCGAAACTGAACTCACTTAAAAATTCAACCCATCTTGCTTGCTGGGCATTAAGCTGAGGCTAATCAAATAAATACTTTAAACTATTGTGATCAATTCTTAACTCAAACTTACTTCCTAGAAGATAGTGCCTCCACATGCGAAGTACGTGAATAATGGCTGCTAGCTCCAAGTCATGAGTGGCATAGTTTTTCTCATGCTCCTTTAAATTTCGTGACTCATAGCAAATCAGATGTCCTTCTTGCATTAGAACTCCACCGATTCCTTCAAGTGATGCATCAGTACATACCAAAAACTCTTTATTTGGGTCTGGAATTTTCAATATAGGCACGCATGTGAGCAATTCCTTTAGAATTTTGAAACTGTTTTCACATTTTTGACTCCATATGAAAGGTACACCTTTCTTTGGCAAATATGTAATCGGATGGGTCATTATTGAGAAATATTTTATAAAATTTTTGTAATAACCAACCAGTACCATGAATGATCTTACCTCAAAGGCATTACGAGGAGTAGGCCATTCCAAAATAGCCTTAACTTTAACTGGGTCCATAGCCACACCTTCCTCAGAGATGATATGGCCCAAGTATAACAATTGTCTATGGTAGAACGTGCATTTTCTAAGCTCGACATACAATTGATTTCTCTTAAAATTCGTAAGGTAATCCTGAGATGTTCTTCATGCTCCTCATCAATTTTGGAATATACAAGTATATCATCCAAAAATACGATTATGAACTTATCCAGAAACTCTGTGAATATACCATTCATTAAACACATTAGCAGGGTCATTTGTCAAACCAAAAGGAAGCACTGTAAATTCATAATGCCTATATCTAGTTCTGAATGCTGTTTTACAGATGTCTTCATCTTTAATGCATATCTGGTGATATCCAGATCTAAAATATATCTTATAAAATATTCGCGCACCTCTCAACTGATAAAAAAGATCATCAATTCTAGGTAGAGGGTACCTGTTCTTAATTGTGGCCTTGTTTAACTTCCTGTAGTCCACACATAATCTAAGTGTTCCATCCTTCTTTCTTACAAAAATAACTGGAGCACCCCAAGGTGATATACTAGGTCATATATACCCCTTCTTAAGTAACTCCTCAAGTTGCATTTGCAATTCTTTTAACTGCAGAGTACCCATTCTGTATGGTGCTTATGATGTTAGCACAGTTCCAGGCACCGAATCGATTATGAAGTCAATATCTAGGACCCTCCTGGGTGGTAACCCAGGAACTTCTTGAAATACATCTTCAAATTATTTCAACACTGGATATTCATCCAAACTTGTTTCTTTTTCAGTAGGCAATTCTTCTACATGAATCGCATACAACTGGCACCTTTTTCGGATGCATTTCTTAATTTGTATGGCTGAAATATGTCTTAAGGATATGGGTCCTCGGAAGGCCTTATTTGTGCATTATTGCTTCCATCATCATTCAAACATGTAATAACTTTATTGTGGCAGTCCAACACAACAACGTGTTTCTCTAACCAATCCATTCCGATCAACACATCATAGGATCCGAGAGGAATGATGTCCAAATATGAACTGGTTTGGTTTCCATTCATTTCAAAACAACAACTTTTGATCATAGCTATGATCTTACTCTTCATACCAGTGTCCAATTGAACAATTCTAGGCTTAGACAATTTATGAGTCACCAATTTACACCTTTCAACCAAGGTAGTATTAATATAGCTATAAGAAGCTTCGAAATCAATTAAAATAAAAATAGGCACATATTTTAATTTAGCTTCAATCTTGATCATAGAATATTGATGATCAACTTGGAAATTTTCTAATGCTGCATAGATGCGAGGAACGCTTCTAGCAACATCGCCAACAGTAGAAGCTTCTTGCATATTATACACATTGGTTCCCTTATTTCTTCTTTCAGGACATTTGTTTAACAAGTGATCACCACCACATCCCCAACATTTCCCTTGGGTTGATTTCTTTTTCCCTGAAGACTCATCCATCCTGGATTCTCCTTTTGGTATCAGTGGTTTAAAAGAAGTGTAACCGTCCTTCTTGATATTCAGAGGCTTAAACCCCTTTTTCCTCTGATCTTTCTTCTCTTTCAACTTTCCTTTCCAAACCTTTTGCACTTCCTTCCTATTTTTTCCTTTCTCATACAAGCATCTAGATTTTCTGAAACAATGTTTCAGAGTGCGAGGTTCATCATAAGTCAATCTATCTTTATAGTCCGTAGGAAATCCATTGATAAAGCACTGTATTTTCACCTTCTCATCCTTGATAAACTCAACATATCCTCGCAGCTCTAAGAAGTTATTTTCATAGTCCTTCATGGACATGCTTCCCAATTTGAGCTCAAAGAATTCTTGTATCTTTTTCTCATGTACTGTTGTGATAGATATTCTTTCTTAAAGAGTCTTTGGAATCTCTTCCAAGAAACCTGCTTCTCATCCAATTCCTCCACTTGTCTGAGATGTTTCCACCATTTATAAGCCCTTCCTTGCATATTATATATTGCAATCCTCGCTTCTTGGTTTTCTGAGTAGTCATGTAAATGCAAATACTTATTCATTTCCATAAGCCATAGCTCTGTAGCATCACCAGACTTCTCTCTATCAAAGGTTGGAGGTCTTAATTTTTTGAGCTCACCTTCTAGCATCACATCATGCTTTCTCTTTTTCTGCCTTCTAGGGTAGTTAACTTGGTGATTATTTTTATACCCATGAGAACTTTCATTGGTTTTATGATGGGAATGTAATTTCATTCTGTCGTCCTCTCTTTCCCGAGAGAAGTGATACATGTTCATGGATTCTTCACCTCTTTCCACATTGGAAGTCACTTGATGCATATGATTTTGCAGCTAAACCAAATTCTGCAATAAATGTTGATTAATTTGGTTCTGTTGTTCCAAATTTTGCAGAACTCTTCGGTTTCCAACCTACAATTCCTTCAAGGTTTACACAACATCCACGGTCCCTATTCGACACTTAGGTGACCAACGGATTCATTTCCTCGAACTTCACTGCCGATTTCTTCAACAAAATTAGTAAATACGGGATCCTTGCCATCTCTTTAATTCCGTTTGCTTGTCTTTACTGACAGTTTGCAAATTAAATGGTTGAATGTTTCCGTATAATGCTAGCAATATGAAATTTATCAATGATTATTAGTCTCAAATTAATTAAAGCGTATATTCAAATACATGTATATATCTCTTTTTAGGAAAAAATTTTCGATTCTAGAGGCCGGAGAGCTGCAACCGGCACTCTGATACCAATCTGTAACATACCCGCGTTACACACACATAAAATTCACAGTATAAAACTATAAAAATAAAATTTTCTTTTATACATCTAATAACCAACTTCATAATTCTCCTTATTTGCCTGAAAACACAATTCAAAACACCGGCATCCAGAAGCATGCCATCCACACCCGGAAATAGGCTTTTTGCAATGACCCGATTTGCATTCCGCAATCCGCAATCCACATTGCGGAATGTGGGGATGTGGAGGTCCAAACCAATTCCCTAGAGAATTACCCCTTCCTTCCATAATTTATACTTCACCATACCTACATAGAGGTTCAGAAACCTATCAGGGCTCAACTTCATCATTCCCCAAGTCCAGATGAAGTCAAACCATCCCTTAACAGGGTGAAGGATAATACATAAACAACATAAAGAATGACACTAGCTAAATTAACATATCGTAGACTACAGAATTAACAACACAAAACAACCCCATTCATGGGAAAGATACCCAATCATGCATTCAATCCTCATATCCATATTTATGTCTATCATTTTATGAACAAGACATGAACCATCCATTCATCACTAAGGGTGTGACAACATAAGCATACATGAGGTGCATAATTAAGTATAACCATTACATCTTTCACATGCAAGGTTTATAGTGCAGACAACTTATGCAATTGAAGGAAACATCCAATATGGATACATCCATCTACACAGGCTTATGCATGGCATAATTATGGCTTACCTTCATTTGCAACCTACATTCAACAACTTGAACACAACAAGCATGATATATTACATGAAACATTAAAATTCATCCACATAAACACTTATATGAAATTCACTTAATTATGGTAATTGGATGCGTGTGAGCCACGCTCCACCCAACCATAGAACTTGTCCAACCTGTACTATTTCAGCTCCCAAATTCACCCCCGATCTGAGATCCATACATTAACATGAGGTGTCTCACCAACCCCTTCAACTCACTCACAGATTCAAAGGTGGAAATAACAGGGATAATGGATATACACAGGGGCACAACAAAGCAACAATTTAACAACCAATTCCTTGTCAATTCGGAAATTAAGCCATCGGAGTTCCTTCCCCAGACACACAGTGATGCACTTCACTGCAAGCGTCAGAATTCACTCGGGGTCTCATGCAAAAATTTCCAATTGATTGGTTATCTCAACCCAGGAATTCATGGACAGTTCAGGTTATCTCAACATAACAATGTCCAGGTTTCAACACAAGGATTATTCCCAAGTTTTCTTTGCTCCATTCATTTCGCAGACCCCCACACATGTTCGCCCTTCCATTCGTTTCCTCTGTGTGCCTTCTCCTAGACCTCTGACCTCTCTCGGTCTATCCACACTGCTTTCCCAAAGCAACCTCGTGTCCTCCTTTGGGCTCCCACGTGGTTGTCCCAAAGGAAGATGTTCCTTCCATCCATAATCACAATTAGCCACTTAATCTCAACATTAAATAATAATTAATAATATTTAATTATTAATTAATCCCCCCATTAAGAATATGGCTTAGGAGTATGGGTTTTGGGTATTTTATCATAAGTTTAAGAAAAAAAGGTTTAAGGAGACAAGGTACATAGGTAAACCTTTCCCCCTCACAACCCTCGGTTAATATCTGGATATCCTCTTCAACGTATTGCTCATCATGTAGCCAGCTGGTATTTGTATTAAAATAATATCTTTCTATGTACATACTTCATAGAAAATTGCTCAAGATACAATATTAGTACTTTATTTGGGCTAGGGGTATTACACATACTAAATTAGGCATTACACACCCACAAATAGAGAAAAGCAAGATAAACATCATTTTCAACACAAAAGCAAGAGAAAATCCATTTTCAACACATTAAACATGTCAAGCAAGATTTATGTTGAAATTTGACCTAAAATAGGTCTATTAGATGGTGGGTTGGCTGTGTTAGGTGGAGTAATAGAATAAGACACTGAAAGCAAACACAAAAAGTAATCAAGTTCTATGCATGTTATGTTAAAAAAGTTTACATATAACCTACTTGAAAATATTATTTAAATAATAGTAAAATGTACCTAACTGTATCCTCTGGGAATCTATATGTGAAGCAAATGAGCCAGCCCAACACGAACTCCGCTCACCTGCAGTGCATCCAGTAGACCCTTCCGAAAGGAACTTGCCAAGGTTGTAGCCACTACTGATATCTCTAGAGTGATTGCATTGATCCATGCACGATGAGATAGATGGGGTCAGATGTGTCCTCTCTCTACAAGGGTTAAATCCAACCAGGTTGCGTTGACGCTGACCCTATGCACCTGTGCATGATGATATTTAAAAAAAAGGTCAAAATATTTATGTTCATATTTTTTCTTACAAGAAACATTTAATTTAACCTAGATTAGAACATGTTAAATAATAGTCCAAAATACTTGACTATTCCCTCTACAAATGTGGGTGCAAAGCAGCCAAGTTGGCATGACCTTGACCCCGAGCACATGTGCATGACGAGAAATTTTCAAATTATAAACATGTCAAACAACATTTCAATTCAGATTTCTTCAAATTATTCCTACACTTGAACATGTTAAATAATAATCCAAAATACCCGAGGGTGCCCTCTGTGAATGTGCATCCAGAGAAGCTAAGTTGAACCGACATAGGTGAGATAATAACAAAATGAACTAATACATGATGGTGGTGGCTTGGACTTCAAATCAGATCCAAGAATTGATAGATGGCTTCTTATGATCTCGTTCGAACCAGCAGGGGTGAGATCAAAACCAAAATCACAAGGATATGTATGAGACTTGAACCCAAGCGAATGATGGTGTCTTCCATCTTCTGTGAAACTCTGAAAACATGTGCCAATGACCAAATAAGAGTTCATAGGAAGCATTTGATCAAGGAGGGCAAATGCATCACCTCCAAAATATGATTTTACCTCCAAAATACTTAGTAGGTCATCATCTTGCACATCAACAGGCTCATGGGAAGTAGAGATTTTGAAGGTCTCTTCAACTTCTAGAGTAGTAGCTGACATATCTTGTTCAGAATTTGAATTTGAAAATGGATCAACTTCATCAGTGGTGATGGACCACTTTGAAATAGTAGATCCTGATATCATGTCTTGGATTTCGACTTCATCTTGAACAACTTTATCATGAGAAATGATTGAGGCCGAATCATGAGTAGAGAGAGCACTGAAGGCAGTATTATTGGGCTTGTTCTCCAAATGGATAACATCATCCTCTTCCTTCTGCTTTCCAAATAATCTGTCCAATCTTGTCCAGTTATCACTTGGATGTTCAACAATATTAATGAGGTACTCCATATTGGAAAGCATAGCAGTACATATTGCCGTTGAGGCTCTGTCACAATCATGTAGCCAATCTTCTTCCTCTTCCTAGGAAGCAAAATCTCTCTTAACACCAATACACATATCGAAAAGACCATATCTCTTCAAGTATGCTATCATCTTTGGTTTCCATTCTTCATAGTTGTATGAAGAGAGAGAAGGAATTGCTTTCAGATCCATGGAAGCTGTTGTTGAATTCGAATCTACTGCTGCAACTGCAGAAAACATCAAAACTGCTACAACTGCAGAAAAATTCGAAACTGCTGCAACTGCAGGAAACTGTTGCAACTGCAGAGAACTTTGAATAACCTCTAAAAACAATGGATATCCATAGTAGCTGCTGAATTCGAATATGTTGAAGATGGAATAACCTGCAAAACAAATGAAATTGTTGATGGATATTTGTTGCAAATTCGAATTGAACATTGCCTTAGGACAATGAGCACATGTGATTGGATCCTTCACACCTTGATATACCTCACTAGATTGCTCCAGTGAATTCAAGACAATTGCACCAGGAATTGCTGTGGAAATCCATAGGTTTCTGGTGCTCAATGAAGGACAACTGCTCAAAGAATTGCTGCAACTGTTGCTGCTGCAATTCGAATAGCTGAATCCAGCTCTAATACCATGTGATAATTTACAGGATAGATCACACAGCTAGAGTAAATCTCACTAATATCACTCAAGAAATATAGTGGAGAATAAGAAGAAGGATAATCAATAATCACTCCTTAAGACAAGAAATGACAAAAACTACTGTAATCATACATCAACTATAAGCTGGCACTGTGAAAGTAGAATAATAATTGAATACAATCAAATGAATTTGAATACACCTTAGGTAATTCGAATTCTCCTCAATGTGTGGCTTGGATGACATTGGAGACATCATCCAATCAGTGGTAGTAGTCACAAATAGTCAAATATCAGTCAAATGAGTCTAATTGAGTCTAACTGGTGCATGTGGCACAAATATATGGAAGGAGACTCCAATGTGGGCGCATGAGGAGATGTCAATAGTTAGTAGAGATGAACTAGTCTCTGTAGGTGTCTATCTAAGTGCTTTAGTCAATTAACTAAGCAATCAGTCCTCAAATCAAGGAACTGATCCACTAATCATGGAACTGACTGATGTAACTCCTAAATAGGTGGAAGAGGGCACAGTTGTACTCCAGTGATGGAAACAAGGGCGCATATGTGGTTAGGAGGGATAGAACTGAGCAGAAACAGGCTCCCAAGGCTGAAAAACTGGGGACTAGGTGTTGGGAGACTACCATACTGATGATTGGATGCATGCATGCAAATATAAAAAATGATGGTGAGAATATTCCAACACAAGTCAACCAATTGAAATTATGCTTATGATGGCAATGTCAAACATGGAATGTCCCAATCATCAACACTTATCCCAATGATACCGCTAGGAGGTGAAAATTGGCCATACTTCTAATACATAGCCCATTCATCAAATAAAAAAGTTAAATCCAACTAATGGCCACCATATATAAGAAACTATCAACCAACATGCAAGTCTTGAACCCAATTACCATGTGAAACATGTGGTGCAAAGGCCCTAAAAAACTCATTGGAAGGAATTATCTCAATCACCTATACTTATTCTGAAGGTTGCATCTCTCATAAGAGAGCTTCCACTTCTTTAAACAATATTTTTGGACATGACACCTCCGTATCTTCTTGAATAAATTATGGTGTAAACTTGATAATTTGAGTATCTTTATTGTGCCTTTTTACCTTTTTAAGATTGCGCTCACCTAAATTAATCACGTCAAAACTGCTTGATCCCTTTATTGTGTTTCTTTTGTTCCTAACCTCATTTTGTTAAATTACTTGATGAATTACACCAAGTTAGTGCTTAATTGAATAATTTAACCATAGAATTATATGTGTGGAAAGAAGTACCCTCATACCATCACCAAGGTCGTGTTCCTCTAGAGGCACATAAAAATGATTAAATTGGGTAGGGGGGGAATATGAGTAATATGTTCATCAACAAGACACCATTTGGCAACTAAGAGAGAAAAATAGATAGTTGAAAAAGAAATTTGAAGATGTGAAGAGAAATCTCAAAGAAGATCTGAGGGAAAAAGAAGAGGAAAATCAGGACCTAAAGCAAAATATAGTGCAAATAGGGGAATTATCTATAGAATTTTTAATCTAAATGTTTCTCACTCAAGTCTATGTTATACATTTAAAATAAAAATGGTTGAGGATTCGATTGGAAAGACTTATTTTGGATTTTCCATTTTATATGAAAGAAATAGGAATACCTTTTCTGGGATTTTCTTCTTCAATATTCCCGAGAGACATAACCTAATGTGTGAATTATACTTTCATAACAATTTGTATACCAAGAAAACATAGTGGAATCCCTACCATGTTGTAGGGGATGTTAGTTTACAAGCATTTTAGTCATATTTACATATTGAGATCTAGCAGTAAATGAAGTGAAGATCTATAATTCATAAGAGTTTACTGCTCTACTATGGATTTGACTAAAATCTACATTTTTGGTTAACACGGTTTGAGAACATAGTAGATAGATTGACAACCCATGGATCTGATAAGTGATTTGTAGGAATGGATTGACAATGATTTCTAATTTATTAGTTTTACAAGAATTCTTCTAGGAGTGTGGTGAAAGGTTGCAAGAATAGATGGAACAAACTCACAACTAAGCTATAGAAAAAAGAACCACACTGCTTCCCAAATATTCATGCCTCTCTTTTGCATAACTACTTGTACATAATAAGTCTCAATGAGTTTGGTTTACAATGGATATGACTTTGGTTTCATTTCCCTAATTTGTTTCTATTTCCCATTCCATACTAGGAAGATGGTTTAGTGTTGGAAAAATAAATATCTAGAAATATATGGAGCTCAATTTAATATTTAGTGTTCTTCCATTCAATATATCAACACCTAGTTGATTTCATATGACTTTAGGGCCACATGTGCAAAAAACAAATCACAACCTGAGTTTTATTTCTATTAATTGCACAAGGGTCATGCAATATGCTAAGTCGGGGGGAATGATAAGCAAGGTAATTACCTACTTTTACTCATCTATTTTTTCCATTGATTTCCTCAATTACTCACTGAGAATTTTTTTTTCATTCTTCCTAATCTACTTCCCTACATTATTTTTACCCCTTAGGAAAGAACATTTCATACTTAGTTTTCATGATTTATAGAAGAAGTTTTCATCAGTTTAAGAATAGGTTGCATGAATTAATGAGGAGAGGATTTCTAGTATTTTTTATTACAGGCATAAGGTGAAGCAATGTTCATTTTTGTGGGATTTGGTTGGAGCTTGAGCAATTTGAGTCAATTCCATTGTCTTACAATGTGTTACAGAGTCACTCAATAACATCAGGATAATTTATTGCAAAGTCCTGGCCACATTGATGAGTTCAAGGCTATTGAAGAAGTTCAAGGTAGGAAAAGAAGGATGTCAAGCCTTAACCATTCCTAGAGCCAATAATAATTTTAGGAATCATACCTTTGTTTTAGGATAAAATCTCTCCATGATTCCCTCATTTTGAGTAGAAAGATTTTTCAAGAAATGTGAACATTTTGGCTAGTTAGTTAATTTCTAAAGATAGCAAAGAACATTTTTTATACTTGTAAGTGTTGAGTATGATTGTCATTGATGTCAAAGAAGTTTACTAATGACAAAGGAAAAGTATAGAAATTCAGTGTAAATGGTCGATGCCATATTTAGTCGATGCTTAATTCTGGTTGGCTCTTAAAAACTAATCGAAAATGTCGAGACAAAAAGGTGGTCAATAGTCGTACAAATTTAGTCGGTGACGACCTTTTGTATTATGGTCGAGTCCTTGTAGATTAATTCAAGAGTCGACCTGTTGTCGATCGGTGCAGACCTCTTATATAATGGTCGAGTGGTCGAGCCATTGTAAATTAAATAAATAGTTGACCTCGTGTTGAAGTCTTGTCGACCAGTCGAGTGGTTGAGCTCTTGTAAATTAAATAAATAGTCGACCTCATGTCGACCTCTTGTCGACCATTGTCAGTCGAGTCGGAGTCAGAGATGTAGTCGAAAAGTTGGAGTCAGAATCAGAATTGTCAATCAGAACCAGAGTCACGAGTCAGAATCGCAGTTGGAAAGTTGGAGTCGGAGTTCGACATCAGAATCGGCAAGTCGGAGTTGAAACAACGAAGTCGATTTCGACATTGGGAATCGACCAGTCAGAATCAAAATGGAGGATTTAGAATCAAAGACGGATATCGACATATTGTAAATCAACGAATAAGAAAGCCGGAGTTGGGATTGCAGAGTTGAGGAGTTTCATAATCACGCCGTTAAACTCGTGGGATAAAACATAAATTTAATTTGAAATTAGTTTTATTTGTGAAGGGTCACGATGAAGAATTGTGACTATGCAAATAGCATGTCTTTGTACATTCAAATAACAAATCAAAAGGTGTACAAAAAACAGAGAACACATAATCATTTAAAGGGTGGTTGGGAGGCGCAAGGACATGCTACAAAATTCTGTAGGAAGTCATAGCTTCCTTCTAGTTGTTGCTGGTAAACAGGGTGTCGTTGCATCCTTCAGTTGTAGATGAAAATATTGGGTGTCGTTGCATCCTTTTAGTTGTAGCTGAAAATATTGGGTTTCGTTCCATCCTTCAGTTGTAGCCGAAAATATTGGGTGTTGTAGCATCCAGCAAGTTGGTGCTTGGAAATACTTGTAAATATAATTTTACAGTAATAAAAAGTGTTTGTGGTTTTCCCAATTGGGTTTCCATGATAAAATTCTGTGTTCTGTTTTTATTGTTGATTTTGTTTTAAAGAGTGATAAAAATTGAAGAGATATCTAAATACTGATTCACCCCCCCTCTCAGTATTACTTTATTTTCCAAAAATTGGTATCAGAGCGGGTCTCTTCACTAAAGTCTAACCGCTTGAAGAGAGATATTTTATCACCATGGATCAACAAGGTAAAATGTCCTCCAAGGTTCCACTATTCAATGGTGAGGATTATGCGTTCTGGAGTGTTAGGATGATAAATCATATAGTGTATATTGGACTAGAAGCTTGGTTATATGTAGAATTAGTGTATAGATATCCAAAATATCCTCCCATGGATCTTGAAGGAATAAAATAATTTGGATACAATGCAAAAGCTGTTAATGCAATTTTGGTTGAATTAAATAGAACAATATTTGCCAATGTGATCCATTGCAAAACAACGAAGGAGACATGGGACAAATTGCAGACCATCTATGAAGGAGACACCAAGGTAAAAAGGGCCAAACTCTGGACTTTTAAAGCTCAATTTGAAAGTCTAAAAATGAAGGAAGAAGAGAACATTTCAGAATACTTTGAGAGAATTGATGAATTTGCTAATGCAATTCAAGGGCTAGGAGCATAATTGGAAGAAATGGAAATAGTTGAAAAAGTACTAAGATCACTTCCAAAGATTTACAATCCTAATATTTCCACCCTAGAAGATAGAGAAAATATTGACAAGCTGACCATGAATGAACTATATGGGATCCTCATAGCTTATGAGATGAGGATTGGACAAGATAATTCTCAAAAGAAGGAAGCGGTTTTTAAAGCATCAAAAGTAGCTAAGAAATCTAAAACGAAGATTCAATCAGAAGACTCTGATGATGAAGAAGCTCTTCTTGTTAAAAATCTTAAGAAGGGTAGTGGTAAGTACAAAGGGAAATTGCCCTTAAAATGGTTCAGCTGTGGGGGAATTGGTCACTTTGATTCCAAATTCCCTTATCCCAAACAAGAAGACGATAATGAGTTCCCTGAAGACCTCAAGAAGAACAAAAAGAGTTTTAGGAAGAAAAAAAAAGAATACCTTTTACTCCATGGATGATAGTTTCTCAGATGAGTCTAGTGAATATGAAGAAGCAGAAGTTCTATTCATGGGGATAGAGAGTGAAAAACTTGAAGAAGAATTAGAAGGAGTGGTATATCTTGAAGTAGAGATCATAAGTGCTCTTGAAGAATTAAGGGAGTATAAAAGGATGTAAAAACAATTAAAAACCAAAGTGACAAAGTTCGAAGAGAAAAACAATGATACATAAAGAATCATTGCTGACTTAAAAAATCAGCTTCAAGAAGCTAAAAGGGTTGAAAACAGTCTAGAGCAACAGCTTAAGAAAAGAGAGCAAGAATTAGAGAAGTTTGAAGCTGAAATGGTCTTTCTTAGAAAGAAGATTGATGAAGAATATTTTCAATCAAAGTTTAAGAGCAGCTCAAAAAATCTAGATGACATCCCAAGTTGCCAAAGATCATACATAATAAAATGGGATTAGGTTATGACAAAGGAATAAAGTCAGAGCAATCCTCTTGCACAATAAAAGATGGAAATAAAAGGAGTTATGTTGTTGTACTCAAAGACCCAGTTGAAAAGGAAGATAGTAACAAAATTGCTTATTTTCAAAACGAAAGTAGGACAAGAAAGATGCCAAGAAGACCAATGACAAGCATAAATATGCAACTCTTTTTGGGTAATTGTTATGTCTGTAACAATATTGTGCATAAAGCATTTGATTGTAGGATGTAACAAAAACATAATAAGAAATCTCCCTACAAATACAATTCTAGTGATCTTCCAAAAGGAAGAAGTCAGAATTCTTTTGCACCCTTACAGAGGTATGACATAGAATGTTACAAAGGTGGTAACTATGGGCATATTGCTAGAAAATGTAAACAAGTGATTCCTATTGAAAAATGTAATATCCCTTTTTCAAATTTTATTAAAATGCCCAATTTTCCACTTTTTTTCCCAATTTCGACCTTTGACTAGTTTTACTGTTTTGACCTCCAAATCAACCCAAATGCTCCCAAATCTTCTGTAGGAGTGTATGAATGGTATTTAGAATTGAATATAAGGTTCAGGGATGTTTTATGGCCCTCCAAATACTGCTGCAAACTTGATTTGTATTCTGATCAACATATGTAATTTTGACTAGTAATTTGTGCATCAAATCCCCCTCGGGAAACACTGCAAATGGCCTTCCAAATGCCTCCAAACTCCCACAAATTTATGAATAGAGGTATATAATGTGTTATGTATGTGATTAAGGTCTCATATGCACCATTAATTTATTTTTAATACTTTTCTAACTCTCTCACATTCAACAGCAAAAACCCCCAATTCGACCCTTGGGGAAATGGCACTATTTCACCTCCCAATACAACTAAACTGAGTAAAAATGCTTCAAATGCTCAAGTACAGTACATGAAACTTGTAGAAGACATCCATGGAAGTATATTTATCACAAATATATCAGATAATCATCCATCCATTCGAAATAATCAACATTATAGTGTTATACATCAATGCATTGGGGAAATGGACATTGTTTGCTCATTAACCAATAGTTTTGCATACAACCAGTGGGTATTTCGACCTGAGACTTTCTGAATATAAATAAAATAGGATATGAAGCTATTACAATCATAAATATATAATGAGAATCTCTCTCAAGAAGCACAAGTGCTCACCAAAAACGCCCTCCCTCAAGGAGCACGAATATGCCTTCAAAACTGGAAACGGTGGAGAGAAAGTGCTGCACTAAACCAAACCATGAAACTTCCTGTAGCTGCTACCTGCAAATACAAACTCCATTAAAGCACCATGAAAGACCTGAGTGGCCTCTCCAAACACCAACTTGGATGGGAATCTTTCACCCTCGAAATTGGCTAAGGCAAGAAACTAGTCATCCACTAGCTCTCTCTTCACAAATGCAATTTTTCTCAAATCCTCAAAATCCATTCTCATACTTGATTTCTACATTTTATAACCAACATTAGCCTTCAAGGGGTCAAAATCCTCTAAATAGATTCAATAATTTTCCCTTTAGAAAATATTCCTCATTTGCCATTTGTCTCCTAGTTCCAACCTTCCATCTTCTCCCAAATTCGAATTTGAGTCTCTTTAGATTCCTCCAACTCCATGAGCGCCTTCTTGAGCCTATTTTTGGGGCTGACATGTCATAATGGTCAGGTGTAAGAAGTCAGGTCTGAATTTTGTCATAAAATGTCATAGATGCTTCATTATTGTTGTCATAAAACTAGGGAATCTAGCCCATGTGTCCACTAGTCTCCAATTTGATTCTTCCTCTCCCATGGAGGTTACTATTCCTTCCCATTTCGACCTAATATGCTCAATGCCATGTGTTATGACTTACCAACTCACTCAAGAGTGTTCACCTTCCCATGAATTCGAATCGGCAAGAGAGAGCTGCCATGTGTCATTGAAAAATCAAGCTAGTGTGGGTCCCACCACCTCCATATGTCTCCAAAACCACTTGCCACCTAGAATTTCTCTTGAATTTATTTATTCATCATATTTATTAAATGATTGAACCATTCTAATGTCTAAATATCATTTATTAGTTTCCTTATTACCATCCCACATGTGCCCATCCAACCTAGGAAACTAGTAGGATTGATGGGATTGTCTTACTATGCACTTATTTGAATGGGGACATTACAGTCCTCCCCACTCAAGATTGCTTGTCCTCAAGCAATTTCAAATTTGGATGCTGCAAAATATTCTCCTCTTCCCATGTGGCATCTTCATTTGGTAAGTCTTTCTATTGCACTAAATATTCTTTGATGATTCTACTCCTCAACCTTCTTTCCCGTGTCTTCAAAATCTTTTCCGGAACAAGTGTGAGCTGACCTTCATCATCCAAAGGAGGAAGTATTTCTGAAGTGATGATTTGCTGACCAAGAGCTTTCTTAAGACAAGAAACATGAAATACATTGTGGATTTTACTCCCTTCCGGAAGTTCTAGTTCATATGCTACTTCTCCAACCTTCCGCACTACCTTGTATGGCCCATAGTAATTTGGTTTTAATTTTTTTGCTCCATTATTTTTGAGAGATGTTTGTTTATAGGGCTGTAACCTTAAATATACTAAATCATTGACTTGAAAGGTTCTCTCTTCTCTATGTCTATCAGCATATTGTTTTTGCTGATTTTGAGCAACCTGCAAATTGTCTTTCAAGAGCTTTAAAATTTCTTGGCTCTCTTCCACCCAATCTTTAGCCTTTGGGGCTCTACTATCACCAAATATAATGTCAGCAAATGTAAGTGCATCATAACCATATAATGCTTTGAAAGGAGACATTCCTATTGACATATGATAAGTGGTGTTGTAGCAAAACTCACCCAAGTGTAGCCATTTTGCCCATGCTTTTTGCTGCCCTCCCACATAGTTTCTTAGGTATCCTTCCAACCATTGGTTTACCCTCTCTGTTTGTCCATCAGTTTGTGGATGATAGCTAGTACTTGGAGTCAATTGAGTGCCTACCAATCTAAAAAGTTCTTTCCAAAAAGCACCCATGAATCTACTATCTCTATCACTGACAATGCTCTTGGGGAGCCCATGCAATCTGAAGATTTCTTTGAAAAAAATATCAGCCACTTGTGCAGCACTAAAAGATGATGTAACAGCAAACAAATGAGCAAATTTTTTGAACCTATCAACTACCACATAGATGCAATCCTTACCTAAGGATTTAGGCAATCCGGTGATGAAATCCATGGAAATACTGTCCCATTTTTGCTCCAGAATGGGCAATGGTTGTAATAGGCCGGCTGGACATGTAAGTTCTGATTTGTTTTGTTGACATGCTTTACATTCATTCACATACTTCTGAACATCTTCCTTCAGCCCCTTCCAAAAAAATATTTTCCTCAACTGTCTATAAGTTTTGAAGATCCTTGGATGGCCCGCTAGTGGGGAATCATGTGCTTCTTGCAAAATTCAGTACTTGAGCTTGGAGTTATGAACTAAATAAATTCTTCCCTTATAATATATCAGCCCATTCAAAATCCTATAATTATCATCCCCTTTGATTCCATCCAACACATCACAAGCAAATTTGTCTTTGGCATATTCAACTAGTAGCATGTTTTTCCAATCCTTGGCAATATCCATGAGAGAAAAGGAAGGCCTTCTTGACAAAGCATCTGCTACTATATTATTCTTTCCTTTGACATATTCAATATCAAAATCATAAGCTTGAATCTTTCTTACCCACTTTTTTTGCCTTTCATTTAGATCTTTTTGGGTGAGAAAGTGTCTTAGACTATTATGGTCAGTTTTCACCACAAACTTGTTGCCCACCAAGTATTGTCTGAATTTGGCCAGTGCATGCATAATGGCCAGCATTTCTTTATCATAGATGGAGTAAATTTTTTCATGAGGCTGCAACTTTCTGCTCTCAAAGGCTATGGGGTGTTGGCCTTGCTTTAGGACAACCCCTATTCCTCCACCTGAAGCATCACATTCCACAACAAAAGGTTTAGTAAAATCAGGAAGTGCAAGTATGGGACAACTACTCATTACCTCTTTCATTTTTTGGAATGCTTTTTCAGCCTCTTCATCCCACTTGAAAGCATCCTTCTTAGTCAAATCAGTGAGTGGAGAAGTCAACTTGGAGAACCCTTTCACAAATTTTCTGTAGTAGGTGCATATGCCAATAAAGCCTCTCAATTCGGTAATATTTTTTGGTGATGGCCATTCCAAGATAGCCCTGATTTTTTCCATGTGTACCTTCACTCCTTCTTGCCCAATAATGTGCCCAAGATACAGTAGTTCTTTCATCCCAAACTCACATTTTGATAATTTAGCAAATAAGGACTCTTCTTGCAAGATTTTCAACACAATCTCTAACTGTTGCAAATGCTCTTCCCATGTTTTACTGTAAATGAGAATATCATCAAAGAAAACCAAAACAAACCTTCTTAGTTGCTTGCAAAATATCCTATTCATACATTCTTGAAAGGTGGCTGGAGCATTAGTTAACCCAAAAGGCATGACAAGAAATTCAAAGTGGCCAAAATGACATCGAAAAGCGGTCTTTTGCACATCTTCATCTTTCATTCGAATTTGGTGATACCTTGATCTAAGGTCAATTTTTGAAAAGTATTTGGCCCCATGTAGCTCATCCATGAGCTCATCAATCCTAGGAATAGGATACCTATTCTTGATAATCTTTTTGTTCAAGGCTCTAAAATCTATGCACATTCTCAATGTTCCATCTTTTTTCTTCGCTAGCACTACTGAAGAAGCATAAGGGCTAGAGTTTGGTCTAATGAGCCCCAACTCTAGGAGTTCTTGGATAGCTTTTTCAATATCATCTCTAAACCTTTTAGGATGTCTATAAGGTGGTATCTGAATGGGTGAAGTACCCTCCTCCAAAACAATACTGTGCTCAACCCCCCTATCTGGTGGCCTACCATGTGGAAGGTCTTTAAAAACCTTTTCATATTTTTGCAAAAGTCTCTCTATCTCCTTTGGGTGTTTGACAATATTTATAGTTGGCTTGGGAGATGTTATATGACATTCAGCAGCCCATTCTATATCCCCATGCCTCAATATAGATCTCATGCTATTGCAAGTCACTACTTGATTTGGATAAGTGTGTTGCCCTCTCACAACTCTTTGTACTCCTTTTGAATCTTGGAATTTCATTTCGGGAATTTCATAATTTACTGTATGCTCTCCTATTGAATACAACCATTGAACTCCCAAAACCACATTAGTATCAGCAACATCAACCACATAAAAACTATCAACAAAAGTATAGTTACCTACGGTGACTTGCAGCTTTGGAACCCATGTTTTGCATTGCATTGTGTTGTGACCGGGAATGACAACTGTGAAGCCATCAAATGGTTCAATAGGTATCTTTCTTTTCTCTACCATCTCTGCATCAATGAAGTTATGAGTGGCTCCTCCATCTACCAAAACTGAATTTCTTTGTCCTTGTACCACACCTTTGTATCGGATAGTATGATAGCGAGGTACTGCTGAAAGCACTGCCATTCTTGCTTTGTCCGGTGAAGGCTGATTTTCTTCTTGTCTTTCCTCTTCTACTGCTGTCTCATATGCCTCTTCTTGATCTGAAATATGTCCATCTTCATCCATGCCCCCATCATACCCCTCATTATCAGAAAATACTTCTATGTATTGAGCCTTTCCTTTGGTACATTTGTGCCCCGGTGTCTATGGTTGGAAGCATGTGAAGCATAGTTTCTTTTTTCTAAGTTCATCCCTGTTTAGTCCCTCTTTTTTATTCCTCTCAAATGACTCTCTTTGCCAAGGTTTCTTATCATATCCATCCCTTTGCCAAGGTTTCTTTTCAAATTTATAGCTAGGCTTAGGAGGAAATCTCGTTCTAGGAAGCACATTTTGGAGATCCCTAGTCAAGCTCATTGCATCTTTTAATGTAGTTGGCTTGTGGGATTTGACCAAACCTCTTAAGGGTTCAGCCAAACCTTCAGTGAACAGCAATACTAATCTTCCCATAGATACATCATCTACCTTGACTGATAATTTTTGAAAGTCCAACATATATTCGGTAGGGGACCCAGTTTGCTTCAATTGAGTTAGTTCTTTGAAAGGCAATTCTGGATCTTTTTGTTCAAATCTTTCTTGTACCCTGTCAACAAATTCTCCATATGTTTTAACCTGATTATGACACAAGGTTTTCAGCCCATGAAACCACCATTCATTGGCATCTCCTTCCAAATGCAAAATGGCCATTTTTAATGCATCCTCTTCCAACATAGGATTCAACTGAAAATATACATCCAATTTTTGCACCCAAGTGTTAGCAGAATTTTGAGAAGAACCATCAAAAGTAGGAAGTGACATTTTTCCAATAGCACTATTCAATTCTTTGTTTTGGAATGGACTCCTATTGTCTCCCTTCATTTTAATCTTTTGCATAGCATCAATGTAGTCACTGAGTGGTACACCTCTTTTACACTCTTCATTCAAATCATTCCAATCATTTACTAGTTTCTTGTAATCCAATTCAAGATTGGGCTCTTCTTTGGGTGTGAGAAATTTAGGTGCAGTATGCCTTTGTGTGCTTTGAAATTCATCAGGTCTATTATGAGGTCCTGTAATTGAGAAAATATGCTCATTCCCTTTCATCTTTTCCTCTGAGTGTGAACCACTATTATCTCCTATCATCCCTTTGCCTGAAAGTTGGCTACCCAACAATTCGAAACCTTTCATCATTTGTTTATTCATATCTAGCATAACCATGGTAAGTCCTTCAAAACATGGTTTTAAGGCTTCAATAAATTCCTCCTTATGTCTTAATTTTTCCTCCTCCTCTCTACCCATTGTTTTAGAAAAAAACTCTTTTTCTGCTACTATCTCTTCTTCAACCAAAAATTCTTCAACTACTGATTCAAAGGGTGGTGTTTTATTTGTTTGGATTCTTGTTAATACCATTAGGTGCCAAGACCATGCTCTGATACCACTTGTAATATCCCTTTTTCAAATTTTATTAAAATGCCCAATTTTACACTTTTTTTTCCCAATTTCGACCTTTGACTAGTTTTACTGTTTTGACCTCCAAATCAACCCAAATGCTCCCAAATATTCTGTAGGAATGTATGAATGGTATTTAGACTTGAATATAAGGTTCAGGGATGTTTTATGGCCCTCCAAATACTGCTGCAAACTTGATTTGTATTTTGATCAATATATGTAATTTTGACTAGTAATTTGTGCATCAAATCTCCCTCGGGTAACACTGCAAATGGACTTCCAAATGCCTCCAAACTCCCACAAATTTATGAAAAGAGGTATATAATGTGTTAAGTATGTTATTAAGGTCTCATATGCACCATTACTTGATTTTTAATACTGTTCTAACTCTCTCACATTCAACAGCAAAAACCCCCAATTCGACCCTTGGGGAAATGGCACTATTTCACCTCCCAATACAACTAAACTGAGTAAAAATGCTTCAAATTCTCAAGTACAGTACATGAAACTTGTAGAATACATCCATGGCAGTATATTTATCACAAATATATCAGATAATCATCCATCCATTCGAAATAATCAACATTATAGTGTCATACATCAATGCATTGGGGAAATGGACATTGTTTGCTCATTAACCAATAGTTTTTCATACAACCAGTGGGTATTTCGACCTGAGACTTTCTGAATATGAATAAAAGAGGATATGAAGCTATTACAATCATAAATATATAATTAAAATCTCTCTCAAGAAGCACAAGTGCTCACCAAAAACGCCCTCCCTCAAGGAGCATGAATATGCCTTCAAAACTGGAAACGGTGGAGAGAAAGTGCTGCACTAAACCAAACCATGAAACTTCCTGTAGCTGCTACCTGCAAATACAAACTCCATTAAAGCACCATGAAATACCTGAGTGGCCTCTCCAAACACCAACTTGGATGGGAATCTTTCACCCTCGAAATTGGCTAAGGCAAGAAACTAGTCATCCACTAGCTCTCTCTTCACAAATGCAATTTTTCTCAAATCATCAAAAGCCATTCTCATACTTGATTTCTACATTTTATAACCAACATTATCCTTCAAGGGGTCAAAATCCTCTCAATAGATTCAATAATTTTCCATTTAGAAAATATTCCTCATTTGCCACTTGTCTCTTAGTTCCAACCTTCCATCTTCTCCCAAATTCGAATTTGAGTCTCTTTAGATTCCTCCAACTCCATGAGCGCCTTCTTGAGCCTATTTTTGGGGCTGACATGTCATAATGGTCAGGTGTAAGAATTCATGTCTGAATTTTGTCATAAAATGTTATAGATGCTTCATTATTGTTGTCATAAAACTAGGGAATCTAGCCCATGTGTCCACTAGTCTCCAATTTGACTCTTCCTCTCCCATGGAGGTTACTATTCCTTCCCATTTCGACCTAATATGCTCAATGCCATGTGTTATGACTTACCAATTCACCCAAGAGTGTTCACCTTCCCATGAATTCGAATTGGCAAGAGAGAGCTACCATGTGTCATTGAAAAATCAAGCTAGTGTGGGTCCCACCACCTCCATATGTCTCCAAAACCACTTGCCACCTAGAATTTCTCTTGAATTTATTTATTCATCATATTTATTAAATGCTTGAACCCTTCTAATGTCTAAATATCATTTATTAGTTTCTTTATTACCATCCCACATGTGCCCATCCAACCTAGGAAACTAGTAGGATTGATGGGATTGTCTTACTATGCACTTATTTGAATGGGGACATTACAAAAAAGGAGCCACAACTAAAGACAAGGAGCAAAGAAAGTCTTGGAAAAAGATAGAAGATGTGAAAGAAAAATGTTCAATAGCTATATGTGCCACATAAAAGAAAAATCTATGGCATGTGGACAGTGGATGTTCAAAGCACATGACAGGAGACCCAAGCAATTTCATAAGTCTAAAACGAGATAAAAAAGGAAAAGTCATATTTGAAGATAATTTATCTTCTAAAATAATTGGGAAGGGTACAATGGCTCTTAGAAACAAGGTTAAAGCAAAAAATGTTCTGCTAGTAGAAAACTTAAAACCTAATCTCCTAAGTGTGAGTCAAACATGTGATCAAGGGAACATTTGCATATTTGACTCCAAGAAATGTGAAATCAAAAGGAAAAATTCAAGAAAACTTATTGGGACTGCTGTGAGAACTCCAAGCAATGTATACATCCTAGAAAATGAAGAACAATGTTACATGAGTTAGACTGATGAAAGTATGTTGTGGCATAGAAGGATGGGGCACTTGAACTTTGACAATCCTGTAAAAGTAAGTAAGAAGGGAGCCGTAAGAAACTTGCAAAAGATCATAAAACCTCCAAACTATGTTTGTAGAAATTGTCTTCATGGGAAACAAACAAAAGAAATCTTCAAGATTGAAGAGCATACAACATCACAACCATTGGAAATAATTCACACTGATCTTTGTGTACCTACAAGGACTAAATGCATGAAAGGTGAGAGTTATTTCATGTTATTGATTGATGATCATACAAGGATGACTTGGGTGACATTCCTCAAGGAAAAATAAGAATCCTTTGTGAATTTTAAAGCTTTTAAAGCACTAGTTGAGAATGAAACAAATCTCAAAATTAATGTCTAAGGTCAGATAATGGTGGTGAGTTTACCACAAATGAATTCAATGAATTTTGTGAAACTCATGGAATCAAAAGAGAATTTTCATCCCCAAAAACTCCTCAGCAAAATGGATTTTTTGAGAGAAAGAACAAGACAGTTCAAGAAGCATCCAGAACCATGCTTAATGAAGCTAAACTTCCAGATAGCTATCGGAGAGAAGCAATATATACAACTGTTTATATACAAAACAGAGGAAAGATCAGAGTAAATAATGATAAAACTCTTTACAAGCTATGGCTTGGAAGACCAACATCAGTCAAGTACTTTAGAGTCTTTGGAAGTAAGTGCTACATAAAGAGAGATGATGATGATCTTGGAAAATTTGACTCCAGGACAAATGAGAGAATATTTCTTGGATATTAATCCACCAAAAATGCGTACAGATGTTACAATCTAAGGTCACACAAGATCATAGAAAGTGCAAGTGTAATTGTTGATAACACTAAACCAAGAAAAAATAAAATTCAAGAAAATGACGATGATGAAGGAACTGATGGTGAAGAGAAAGATGAAGATTCTCAAAAGGAGGATCTTTTAAAAGAAAAAGAGAAAGATGGAGATTCTCAAAAGCAGGAGGTTTTAGAACAAGAAAAAGAAGATGAAGAAACACATGAAAGTGAAGATGAATACTCTCCTAGATCTGATACAAGAAATCCATTTAGAAGAATTCAAAAGAATCATCTTGAAACTCTAATCATAGGTGACAAGGATGCAAGAGTCAGTACAAGAAGAAGACTGATGTTTCCAGAAAAATCATTAATCTCGTTAGTTGAGCCAATTTTTTTTGCAGAATCTAGCAAAAATAATGATTGGATACAGAAGAGGGGCCACCAACAGTAATCTCTACATAAAGTTTGAAAACAAAAATATGATCATTGTTGTTGTCTATGTATATGATATCATATTTAGAAGTGATCTAAAAATTTTGAGTGTAAAGTTTGCTTCAGAAATGAAGAAGGAGTTTTAAATGTCAATGTTGGGTGAACTGAGATTCTTCCTTGGCTTAAAAGTATCTCAATCAGAAAAAGGTATCTTCATCTCTCAAACCAAGTATATCAAATATATGTTGAAAAGGTTTAAAATGAAGACTCAAAACCTGTTAGTACTCCTATGGTCACTGGTTGTAAATTAAGCAAGGATGATGAGTCTTTGGAGGTAGATCATACCATGTATAGGTCAATGATTGGTTGTTTTCTATATGTAACAACTACAAGACTAGATGTGATGCATTCCATAAGTTTGGTCGCAAGATTCCAATCAGCCCCCAAAGAAACACATGTGGAAACAGTAAAAATAATTCTTAAATATCTGAAAGGAACTATGGAGTATGGTTTATGGTATCCAAAAGGAAATGACTTCACTTTAAAGGGATTTACTGATGCAAATTGGGAAGGAAGTATTGATGATAGAAAGAGCACCAGTGGATCAACATTTTACTTGCGATATTGCTTGGTATCGTGGCTAAGTAAAAAGAAGTCCTCCATTTCACTTTCTACAACAAAAGATGAGTATATTCCTTCTGCATCATGTTGGACTCAAGTCATCTGGATGAAACAAACATTAGAAGATCTACTTATGAAATATGAGGACCCAATTGTGATACACTGTGACAATATGAGTGCTATAAACATATCCAAGAATCTAATTATGCACTCCAAGACCAAGCACATTCCAATAAAATATCATTTTCTAAGAGAACAAGTGTCACAAAATGTTGTCAAGTTGGAGTATGCTGATACAAAGGAACAAATTGCAGACATCTTTACTAAGCCACTAACTGGAGTGTCTTTTGCTTATCTGTCATGTCCTAAATTTGGCATTGGGTCACAATAACCTAATCACATTGGCCATATTCATTAGAGTTTCTCAAATTGATGTTAAGGGTCAAATAATTTCCAAGGAGGAAAATTACTAGTTTCCTAGGTTTGGGGTGGAAGCTTTGGGATTTGGAATAATGGGGATAATAAATGATGTTGGAAAATTAAGATGGAATAAATATTTAATAAAGGAGATAAATAAATATAGACAAGTGAAAATCAAAGTGGCATTTGATCATGAAGACACATGGAGGAAGTGGGACCCACCCAAGCTAGAATTTATGTGCCACACGGCATCCTCTTCTTGCAATTTCGAATCCATGGGAAGCCTAATGTTCTTGGGATGAGTTATAAGGTCAATAATACTTGTCATGAGTCAATAAGGTCGAAATATAGAGGAAGAGTAACTCCCATGGAAGAGGAAGAGGCAATTTGGAGCTAGTGAGACACTTGGGCTAGATTCCCTAGCTCTTTGACAACAATGATGAAGATGCTATGACACCTATGACACAAATAAGACCTGGAGGCTGACATATGACATATGTCACATGTCATGGATAAACATAGACTCCAAGAGGGTGCTAAAGGGTGTTATGGCAGCTAAGATGCTTCCACATGTGATTTGGTGGAAGTGGGAGGCTAGCAATTGTTGTACAAGTGGCATTCTTTGGAATCTCTTCCCAACTTGAGTTGGCATGAGTATATTGGAAGGAATTTGACCCATGGAGGACATTATAACTTTATAAATTTCAAGAAAAAATAATGAAACCAACTTTTGATCATTTTTAGAATTTGCAATTGCATCTGTGTAGAGGGAGAGCTAGTGGATGACTAGTTTCTTGCCTTAGCCAATTTCGAGGGTGAAAGATTCCCATCCAAGTTGGTAATTGGAAAGGACATTCAGAACTTTCATTTGGAGCTTTAATGGAGTATTTATTTTCAAGTGTAAGCTACAAGGCAGCTCATGGTTTCTTCTATTGCAGCACATTCTCTCAACCATTTCCAGTTTTGATGGCATATTCTTGATCCTTGAGGGAGGGCGTTTTTGGTGAGATATTGTACTCTTTGGGGGAGATTCTCATGCCCAATTTATTTTTTAATATGAATTAAATACTCTGTTCTTCATATCCAGAAAGTTTCAGGTCGAAATTCCAAGTAGAAATGTATAAATCTCATTTTTAATGAAAGAACAGTGTCATTTCTCCACTACATTGATGTATAGCATGATAATGCTAATGATTTCGAATGAATGGATGATTCTATGATACATTTATGATTAATAGACTGCCATGGATTTATTTTACAAGTTTCATGTACTTTACTTGAGCATTTGAAGTATTTTTACTCAGTTTAATTGCATTGGGAGAAGAAATAGTGCCATTTCCCCAAGGGTTGAATTGGTGATTTTTGCAGCTGAATGGGAGAGGGTTGGAATAGATATAATAATCAATTAATGATGAAAATGAGACCTTAATAACATACTTGAGACATAACCTACCTCTGTTCAGAAATTTGAGTGGGTTTGGAGGCATTTGGGAAGCCATTTTCAATACTTACCCCAGGGGGATTTGAACCCCAAATTACTAGTAAAATTGCATACTTGGTACATAATATTAATAGAGTTTGAAGAGGTATTTTTGTGTCCATATATCATCCCTCAACATCATATTCAAGTCCTAATATCATTCATACACCTTCCTTGAATATTTGAAGGCATTTGGAGTCAATTTGAGACCTAGAGACCAATACTAGTCAAAAGGAAATTACTAGTAAAGTTCCCTACATTGGCCAGAATTGAAAGATGATTTGCAGAAGTATTTTAAAGGTATAAAAGCATCATTGAAACACATATTTATGTTCTAAAATCATCCATATACCTTCTCAGAATATTTGGGAGCAATTGGAGCAATTTGGGGACCTAGAGCTCAAAACTAGTCAAAGGTCTAATTCGGAAAAAAGTGAAAAATTGCCATTTTAATAAAATTCCTAACATGGGTCATTACATTATCTCAGGAAGAAGCTGGGGGTTATCTCTCTTACTTAGTATTAACTGAATATTGTACCCTGTCACAAAAAATATGGATATAGTTTTCAGGGGGAGAAATGATTACAGGGGGAGTTTTGAGATCCTTTGTCATTAATGTCAAAGGGGGAGAAATTTGAAGAGTTGTTGTCAACAATGAAAAAGGGGGAGAATGTTGAGTATGATTGCCATGAATTTCAAAGAAATTCACAAATGACAAAGGAAAAGTATAGCAATTCAGTGTAAATGGTCGATGCCATATTTAGGCGATGCTTAATTCTGGTTGGCTCTTAAAAACTAGTCGAAAATGTTGAAACAAAAAGGTGTTCAATAGTCATACAAAGTTAGTCGGTGACAAAATTTTGTATTATGGTCGAGTCCTTGTAAATTAAGTCAAGATTCGACCAGTTGGCGATCGGTGACAACCTATTATATAATGGTCGAGTGGTCGAGCCCTTGTAAATTAAATAAATAGTCGACCTCTTGTCGACGATTGTCAGTTGAGTCAGAGTCAGAGATGTAGTCGACAAGTTGGAGTTGGAATCAAAATTGTTAGTCATAACCAGAGTCACGAGTTGGAATCACATTCAGAAAGTCGGAGTCGGATTTTGACATTAGAATCGACAATTTGGATTCGAAACAACAGAGTTGAGTTTGACGTCGGAATTGACCAGTCGGAATCAGAACGATAGAGTCAGAATCGTTGGTGAATATTGACATATTGTAAATCAATGAATTAGAAAGTTGGAGTCGACATGTCGGAGTTGGGATTGCAAAGTCGAATAGTTTCATAATCACGTTGTTAATCTCGCGGGATAAAACATAAAGGTAATTTCAAATTAGTTTATTTGTGAAGGGTCACGATGAAGAATTGTGACTATTAGGTGAAGAGGCACGATTGAGGGTATATAAACAAGGCTTTAATCCTTCAAATAGCGTGTCTCTATACATTCATTTAGAAAATCAGAAGGTGTACATAAAATAGAGAATGCATGGTTATTTAAAGGGTGGTTGGTAGGCGCAAGGACATGCTACAAAACCTTGTAGGAAGTCGTAGCTTCCTTCTAGTTGTTACTGGTAAACAAATTTCATTGCCTCATTCAGTTGTAGCTGAAAATATTGGGTGTCATTGCATCCTTCAGTTGTAGCTGAAGATCTTGGGTGTCATTGCATCCTTTAGTTGTAGATGAAAATCTTGGGTTTTGTAGCATCCAACAAGTTGGTGCTTGCAAATACTTGTAAATATAATTTTGTAGTAATAGAAAGTGTCTGTAGTTTTCCCAATTGGGTTTCCACGATAAAATTCCATGTTCTGTTTTTATTGTTGATTTTGTTTTAAAAAGTGATAAAAATTGAAGAAATATCTAAATACTGATTCACCCGCCCTCTCAATATTACTTAATTTTCCAACAATTGGTATCCAAGCGGGTCTCTTCACTAAATTCTAATCGCTTGAAGAGAGATCTTTTATCACTATGGATCAACAAGGAAAAATGTGCTCCAAGGTTCCACTATTCAATGGTGAGGATTATGCGTTTTGGAGTGTTAGGATGAGAAGTCATATAATGTCTATTGTACTAGAATTTTGGTTATCGGTAGAATCAGGGTATATCTATCCAAAATATCCTCCCACAAATCTTGAAGGAATAAAACAATTTGGATACAATGCAAAAGCTGTTAATGCAATTTTGGCTGGATTAAACTGAGCAGTATTTGCCAAGGTGATGCATTGCAAAACAACGAAGGAGATCTGGGACAAATTGCATACCATCTATGAAGGAGACACCGAGGTAAAACGGGCCAAACTCTAGACTTTTAAAGCTCAATTTGAAAGTCTAAAAATGAGGGAAGAAGAGAACATTTCAGAATACTTTGAGAGAATTGATGAAATTGCTAATGCAATTCAAGGTCTAGGAGAAGAATTGGAAGAAATGGAAATAGTTGAAAAAGTACTAAGATCACTTCCAAAGATTTACAATCCTAAGATTTCCACCCTAGAATATAGAGAAAATATTGACAAGCTCACCATGAATGAACTATATGGGATCCTCATAGCTTATGAGATGGGGATTGGACAAGATAATTCTCAAAATAAGGAAGCAACTTTTAAAGCATCAAAAGTAGCTAAGAAATCTAAAACGAAGATTCAATTAGAAGACTCTAATGATGAAGAAGCACTTCTTGTTAAAAATATTAAGAAGGGTACTGGTAAGTACAAAGGGAAATTGCCCTTAAAATGCTTCAATTGTGGGGGAATTGGTCACTTTGATTCCAAATGCCCTTATCCAAGACAAGAAGACAATGATGAGTGTTAGACACAATGCCTCACTGAGAAGGGGGGGTGAATCAGTGAGGTTGTACTTAATTCAATTTCTACTTTTTCTTCCAAACTTATATCATTTACCAATTCACTTCAACCCCTAACTTATATCATTTGAATTTCTACTTTAACATTTAATCATAGATCATCAATAAACACCAACACATTATCATCAACACATAGAAGACACAAAATATAGGCTTTGTAAACTTTTTTTGATTTTGGAGACTTCAATCTCCAGTTTGGGCTACAACCCAAAGGTGGCACCACCCACCAGAATGATCCAGTCAGCTACAACTGACTGGGATGCTACAACATCCAGACAAGCTTCAACTTGCCAAAATACCAATAAGTCTTTCCCCATCTCCACCCTACCTCCCTATAGATATTTCAGATTACAAATTACAATTATGTTCCCAAGACTTCATTCAGTACATTGTCAAGTATACTGTCCAACATATCAAATCATCTTCCAAACTGTTAAGATACTCATCACAAACATGTCTTCAATTACTTGTAATGTCCACAAAATGTGTTCACCAATATATCTTTGACTTGTTCATCAATTTGTTGTCTATGTCCTTATGTCCATGCATTTCACCAGTCATATGTTCTACTGCCCTAAATCATCAACATCATATAATCAACATTGTCCAGCATCGTGTCTTCAAAAATCAGTCCATCATTGAACTTCAACATTCTGTCCATGTTCTTCATTCTGAATCAGCACATTACACCAATACACATATCTCTTCCTCCAATAAGCTTCAGACATACATCAAAGTGCATATCTTCATTCTACAAAACATGTCGTGCTGTCATTGGTCATGTCCTTAGCATAACTTCATCATTCTTTTCATTCATATTATCCACATCAAACTACCAATGCTGCTTCCCAGAAATGAGAAATCTTTATCATACTACAGCCATATCTTCAACCATGCTTCAGGTCTTCATCATTCTGCTGCCCTGGTGAAGCCCAAAGGATACAGGTAAAAATTATTTTACAGCTGCTCCACTGCTACTACTACTGTTCCTCTGCTGCAGTCATCTGACTGCCCTCACTGTCCCCTGAAATCAGACCTTACTGTTGCTCCGAATTCACAACAACACTTCAACCTAGAAGCATGCCTCTTGACAACGGCCTACTTCTCCTTCATACCACTGTGCAAAACAGACCTGAAACTTACTCTTTCTTTGAGGCTGCTACAGTAGTCCGAAAATTCAGAGCTTGTCAAAACTTAAAATTTGCTGCTGTAAACACCTTTTATTTACCACCGAATTTCCTTACAGATGACTGAAATTTTGAGCTGTCATGGTAAGAAAAAACTTGCACAGAAAAGTATTACTGCTGCTGCCCTTACCCAAAAATTACCTTAGTAGCTAATCCGAATTTTAGAGCTAGAATCATCACTCAAAAAGTTGCTTCTAATAAAATAAGGCGAGCTGCCTATTTATATAGATTTTTGTGGAGAAAAATTAAGTCTGGCCGACTTATCATAGGGTTATATATATTTTTTAATTTCCTTTTTGTATTCTGAGCCGACTTTGCAATTATGATTTTAAATTAGCCTTTTATTTTCTGATTAATTTAGGAGCCGACTTGTCATGCCCCTTTAATAATTATTTTTCAATTTATAAAGGATGGGCTGACTTTATCAAGATATCAATGGCTTCTTTAAGGACCAAGAACTTCAACAATATTGGCTTGGGCTCCATGTCACTAGTTTTAAGGGCTTCTTCAATTGTTTTAAGAACATAGTCAAAGAGAAGATCACCAAAAACTTCTTCAAAGACATCATCATTATTATTTTAGCTAGGTGGCTTCAAGGACTTCTACATCATCATATTTGAAGTCTCGGTATCTTTATTACCACAATGAACCTCAAAGATAAAAATAATAGCACCATATGACTCCACAAGTTTGTGGGCTATCAAATTAACAAGCAATCAAGCGTGTGTGGGCTTCATGACCTCAGCAAGCCACAAATGACCACAAAATGGGTCATTTGGCCCATTTGGTGTCCAATGCCCATATCATACCATGTCATCAATCCTTGCCCACTGTTATCTTGATTTTGTCTCCTTTGTCATTAATGGGTGTCATCAATGACAACCTATGCTCAACAAACTCCCCCTTTGTCATTGATGGCAACCTTTTCAAGCACTCTCCCCCTTTGACATGAATGACAAAGGGTCAAAGACTTGTCCATCCAAAGACTTCATAATGCCAAAAAAAAATTTGATGCTTGAATATTCTCCCCCTTACATGTAGATTGATTGCTCCATTTGAGATGATCATCTTCAATCAAAGTTGTTGAAGAATCTCTTGGCTGCTCCTCCTAACACATATATCCTTACTATTCATGAGTATTGCAAGGCTACTTCAAGCAAAATCTGACTTTGAATGTCTTCATGAGATCCCGACAGTCCTTAAACATCTCTATCCATAACACAGTTTCAAAATGCTGTATTTGCTTGCACATTAATATGTAAATACTCTATCAACTTTAGCAGGCTCTATCTTATGTACTTGAATAACTCAGTATTCCACAACCAATCATTAAGTATGACCTGCGTTAATCAATTTCTTGGATTCTTCAATCCCCTAGACGTTTAGTTTCAAACAAGAAATAGATAACTTCAAATTTTCACGATGTATCAAGTTGCAGATCGTGAATGAACAAAGATGAGAATAACCCAAGCATATGTGACCCTTCATACAAAGTTGCGGGCATTCTCTTATGCCTGGAAAACATTCCAAGTTCATCTGTGGGCATATCTTGTCATTTTAAATTATATTGCAGACATCTTATATTTAGCCATTGTGCATTTCTTCAGTCCTGAGATTGTTGTCAATAAGTCAGTGTGCAATTTAGATATGCCACCGGCCATTTTATTCTCACAAGCGGGCATTTAGATGGACATTTTCACAACCTGTTAATATGTTTATTGCACATATGCGAGCATGATTCACAACCTTGTGGGGCGTCTGGTATGATGGTGTAGAGATAGCCTAACTGGGCATAAATTAGGTCGAATTGCTGAGCTTTTAGGATAGCTTCTTCCTCTGACTGGGGTCACTCGGAAGCGACGTCTTTTGCTATGAGGGGTAGGAGTGATTTAAGAAACCAATCCAAAAATATATGGTCATCCAGTTTAATATTACAGAGGCTACGACGCTTGCGCCACTCATGGATGTGGTCGATGATGTGTGTAGCTGTGTTTTGTCTGCAAGACAACAGTATTTCAACTCCTGCATCGTAACGTACAGGTAGCTGAAAAAATTGAAGGAAAGTGGAGGCGAGAGACGTAAAAGTATGGTGGGTCCCATGTGGTTGTTTGATGTACCACTTTACTGCAGAGCCAGTGAACGTTCGTTGCAATAGTCTTAGACGAATGGAGTCATCCACTATGGAGTTAGATGAACACCATAGGTGAAAAGACTTTATGTGGTTTTGAGGGTCCTCCCCAGGTTTTCCTTCAAACTTGGGTATGTCCGAGGGGAGCTTCATAGGCATGGGTGGCCATGTAGGTTTGTGCCTGATAGGATCATTGGTTAGCCTGGCTAAGTTTGGTAAGTTCAGACTAGCCATGTAAGGTAAACTAGCAGATGGGTGTGGCGTAGTGACTGGGACATAACTATTCATGGTGGCATTATGTAGTGGTCCAATAGCCCCTAAGGGTATGCTAGGTATTGAAGGTATGTGTCCTCCAACTGCTGTGGTTTGGTATGGACCAACGTTTTCAAGTGCAACATGGGTTACACCAGGGTTAGGAATAGTGCCAGGAATTCCTGGGATCTGGGCTGTGGTAATGATAGGTGGTGTGATTCCTATGTTTGGCATACCAATAATAGGAGGTAGTCCTGTGTTGGGCATACCTAAAGGTGGAGTATCCCCCATATTAGGCGTGCCTAGGGGGGTTGTTGTTACCATGGATGGCATAGTAGTAGAAGGGTTTGTGGATGTATCTCCAATAGTACTGGTAAAAAGTGGGTCGTATTGTGTTCCACCCATGAGGTTGGTTGGTAATAATTCAGTAGGGTTTTCGGATTCAGCCTCAGAATCAGATGTGAAGTGAGGCATGTCAGAATCGGATGACTGTATGTTTGGCCGATGACGTATCGAGTCAAGGGATAAGGCTCGACGTCGATGACCTGGAGAGCCAAGTAGACTGAACTGAGGGGGTTCACCCTGAAGATGACGAGATCGTCTAAAATTCTCAATGGTGAGAAATAAAAATTTTCAGTGTAAGGTGGTGATGTAAAAAACTCAAAACCCTAATGCAACAAAGAGTACAAAAAGGGGAGTGAAAATAAAGGCTCTCAGGCCAAAAATCAACCTCAAAAAGCACTTATTATAGCAGCTGTGCTATAATAAGTGGAGGGATGCAACAAAATTGGTCAGAATACCAAACGTCAAACAGTTTCTAGAAAAAGGAGGTGTTACTAGACCAAAGGTGGGTAATGTATCATGTAAACACCTAACTAGAAGTATTGTGAGTCGACAAACGATATTCTCTGCAAGGTGATGAAATCCAAGTCAGACAATATAGAGTGTTGAATCAACGGCTAGATATCCCCCTACCGGGAGGGATACCGGGTAGACAATCCTAAAGAGTGGCATCTAGGATACCCCGTTCATGACACGTTCGGTTGGGTGAATCTGTAGTTTGGTTCTATCGCCGCTGTACACCAGGGGGGTGTACACCGAGAACTTCGAAAGGTATCCTTCGGTTACTGAATGGATTGCGGTATTCCAATCAGACTTCTGGAACCATTCTGGCTACTTCAACCCTCCTAAGGGAGAGGCCTTCCCGATAAATTGGTTGATAACCATGTCAAAATTATAAGGGATTTTGGTACCGTAGAGGACAACTGCTATGTCTCAAATGTAATAATTGAGGGGTGTTATTGGAACACCTATCCCCTCAATTCTACCTAACTACAAAATTCTTTTAAGTGCTCCCCAAGTGGGGTTGAAAGTTTGTTGAGTTTAAAGTAAATTTTAAGGCTCAGTTTAAATTATGTGGCAGAGTGGGTGCAAGTGTGGTATTTAAACTGAAATTGATTTGCCTCGCTTGGGCGATTTTACAAATGAAAGAAAATACGCTTCCAGTTTTGCAAAAAATAAAGGTGTTTTTGAAATGTAAATGCTTGAAAAAACTATTCAAAAATAATGGATCTTTGAAATAATTTGAAGGAAAGCAAATAACATGAATACTTCAAGAAATAAATGGATCTCTTAAAAATTGTTTGGGCAAAGTATCGAGCAAATAAACAGTAAAACCTTGATCTAGATAAAATGCAGAAAAATCTCTCTTTCAATTTCTGAAAATTTTGTAAAAAGACTTTTAATGGAGCATTCTAAATAGTAAAAGATTTAATATGGCTGTAAAAATGCAGGAAATTTAATACTGTAAAATATGCTAAATGGGCAGAAAATACAGCAAAAAAAATAGTTTTCAAAAAGTTGGCCAAATTGAAAAAACTTGCATCGCGGGTTTCGGGAAAACAACCGCGATGGGCAGCGCGGGTTTTGGCCGCGAAGCTGCGATGTGCAGTGCGGTTTTTCGTCACATAGTCGCGATGGGCAGCGCGGGTTTAGGCCGCGAAGCCGCGATGTGCAGTGCGGGTTACGGTCACACGATCGTGATGTGCAGCGCGGAAAATGTCCGCGAATTCGCGATGTGCAGCGTGTAAGTTGGCCGCAAAGCCGCGGTGAGCCGTGCGGAAAAAATCCGCGAGGTCGCGATGAGCCGTGCGACTGTCAGGCAAAAAACCGCGAGGTGAAAGCCGGAAAACGAACCCGAAAATGAAAATTTCAGGCTGTTAATGGCAATAAAAAGGGGCAATATCTAGAACAACAATGGATCTGCTGTCTAGGATGGCAGATCTATGAATTAAAATGATTAAAACTAACAAAAACTAAGATCTAAAGCAGAAAACTGAGATCTAAGAATTTGAAGCCAACGGAGTCGCCAAAAACTGTTAGCTTGGTTTTGCAACCAAGCTTTGTGCAATGGTGCACCTGCTAACTAGTAGCAGCAGTCTCAATAGAAGTAAATAACAAACTATTTTAAACTAAATTAATTATGGATCTATGTGAAATATATAAGCAAACAATGGAAATATTACCGAAAGCAAAACAATTGACAATATGTAAAAAATGATTTTGTATTAAGAATAGGGGCAAGCAAGTGCTTGCAATGGTGATACCTCCAAGTGGTGAAGATTGTTGAGTAGCTCCAAGGGTGAGCAACTCCAATGTCCAAGAGGTCTCTCCTTCTCCAAAGCTTCCTGGTTTGTGTAAAGCTCAAAAAGGTGGGCAAGGCTCAAGAGGGATTTTGGCAGCATGAGGATAGGATGATGGATGGATCGAAAGTGAGGAGCCCCTACCACCTTTTTATAGTTTTTGGTGGTGGGGAATACCATTATGGTTTTGAGGAAACCAATGGTATTGACCGACATGGTTTAGGTACTTTTTCCCTCCTTTTTCCTTTTTTGAATATTTTGAATATTTTTATTCCCTTTTTAATATTTTTGGAAATTCTGGACCCTTTTTGAGGAAAAATATTCATTTTGAGTGGAAAAAGGGGTGTATTAAGGTCTTTTGGTGACCTTTTGGTGGCTTTAGAGGCTCAAATGATGGAAAAGTGGACAAATGGGTCATGTGAATAAGGAAATGAGCTAGTGAGCACTTTTTGGGTGTTAACACCTATTGGGCAATTACTAGTCCATATATTGAGCTAAGACTAGGCTGGTATGGAGCTTTCCAGAAATTCCAAGGGTGTGAACCGGCTCCAATACTTTCTCATGTTTCCAAAGCAAATCCATTTGGAAATTTCATGCAGCTTTGGTTCCCAAAAGCTTGACAGGATATCAGAAAGGGCCGCGAATGAATCTTGTATCATCCTGACCGTCAGGGTTTTGAAATGTTGTTTGATGACTCATGACTGTGGCCTATTTGAGAATTGATTCACTGGAAGACTAGTTTTTAGGATTGAGAGTTAGTCACTGATATAGCTAGCTGCCGTTGAACTATCTGTAGATAATGGTTCTTAGTTGTTTGTTGCATTTGTTTATACCATCTGTTCTGTCTGTTGATTTTTCATGATGTGAGGATGGGCTCTTAGGCAGCGTGTGCTCGATAACCAGATTGACTTTTTTTTTTCCATCGAAAAATTAAATTTACTATTAATACTATGAAATAGTAAATGAGTCCAATTGTCACAAGTGTTCAGAGGGTATAACCCTGCCTAGAAACAATCTATAGTTAACAGCCACATGGGCACCAAAACCATGCCCAAATAAAGGTTTCAAATATGAGCCAATCTATGGACGAGATATCAGTTCATCAAGTCTCCATGGAACCATGTTCCAACAGGGGATACTCCCTATAAAACAACATAATACATCCACATATTACATGAAATATAAGGAAAAACAGAATGTCATATTAGTTCAAACCGGCTGATAGCAATTGCCCACATAATATCTGATGAACGAAAAACTGGAGAAACGATTTCGTTTGAGCTCTCTCAGCAGCATGAGGGCCGAGCTCAAATGTGTCCATAATTTCTAGAAAAACCAGCTAAAATGACAAAATACTAATAGCTGCAAAAATAGATAATTTCATGGAGCCCAACGAGTAGTTGGTGTCTGCATATTTTTAAAGACCTGCACATAATATACAGTCGCAAAAATATAAGATAATACCGCAATATCATAAAAAACCACAGTCGAAACCCAAGACAAAAACATCATGTCCACTGCAAGTCATAAGAACCATGGGGGAAGAGAAGGTCCTCCCGCCACTCCTCCCACAAGATGATCCTCGCCTGTGAGGTCAATGCCAACTTGGAGAGCAAGTCAGCCTCAATATTCACCTCTCTGAAAATATGGGAAAAATGTGTGTGATGAAATTCAAGAATTAATTTCCGTGCTGCATCCATCCAATGTGAAAGAAGCAGTACATTGAGAGGAGTGTTGCCTTTTTCCCATGATATGATAGATAAAGAATCACCCAGTATCAAGAGTGAAGATATCTTCCTGGTACGAGCAAAATGCAGCAAAATCCAAAGGGCACATAACTCACTGCGAGTATTGGAGCCAATTCCCAAATTAAGCCGAATACGGAAAAAACATGTGGTGGAAAGGTGTAATAAGGCACCAACCCCGCTCATGCCAGGTCCCCTGACCATAGCCCCATCAAAGAACCCACAGGGGTACATCAAGACTGGTGGTGTCAAACGCCGACTCATGTTCAAATTTTTCCGGCCATCTCCATGACCATGGAGAGAAGTATATTCCGTAAAAGCAGCAATAGTTCTACAACATAACCAATCCCGAAAAGGCACAGATTCCTCAAAAATTCAAGAATTCCGATCCTTCCAAACCTCCCAGATCATGAAACATGGGAGTTCAAACAACTAAGTAGAGTGACATAACCAGGAATCAATATTGTCATTAAGGGTGGAAGATCTCCAGTCAATCTGAATACCAGAGACAGATGCAATTTGTTTCCAAAGACCCTGTATGAAGGAGCAGGAGGAGAAAAGGTGGTCAACTGTTTCCTCCTGTATGCAGCATAGAGGACACCATCGAGGACCATTGAATCCCCGGTGACACAAATTGTCCCAGGTAAGTATTTTATTGCAAAGTGCCAGCCAAATAAAACATTTGATTTTTATCGGATGAGCCAGTTTCCAAACAGTATTATGCCACCAATTTGTCTCATGTTGTTTGTCTGCAAATAAAGAAGCATACGCCAGTTTAGCAGAAACTGAGCCATGTGCCACATCCCATGACCAAGCTAATCTATCCGGAGTCTCAGATAGTTGAATATTCGATTGGCATAGAGGTATGATATAATCTGCCCATTCAACCCCCAAATTACCATTTAGTCCCAATTGAGGAGCCGAGATCCACTTATAATGCCCATCCATATAGAGGCAAGTTGCATGTGCCAGTGAGTATATCCCTTTTGCCCTGATATGTGCCCTTAATTTTGGAGACAAGTTGTATGCAGTAGGTCCACCTAATATAGGATCAATTCCCAGTCTTATCTCCCTCCCATTACCAGGAATCCAAGCTATCCATTGAGCTAAAGCATTAAAAGAACCCATTAATCCATTCAAAATGTTTGAGACACCGATAGTGGCTAGATGCCCCTTTCAAAACCAATTTGCAACTGATGAATTTTTCAGGTACTTGGCTCTAATAATCTTCCCCCAATCAGAATTGTCAAAAAGTGCTCGCCATAAACTCTTTGCATGCAAAGTCGTGACAAAAAGATCCAAATCCTTTATATTCTAGCCTCCCATAGTCCAGGGTCGAGCCGATAATGACCATTTGATTAGGTGGAATTTTTCCTTCTTCCCTCCTCCAGACCATAAGAAGCTGGAAATCTTCCTGCGAATAAGGCTAAGTATGGGTCTTGGAATTTTACAAAGTGAAAACCAGTAGCACCGCTTTAGCCATTGTAAGTCTGCCACCGATGGATAAGTGTCGCAAACTCCAATGGCCAATACGTAATTCAAAACATCTTATAAGCCAAGACCAGTCATTTTTTAGATAATTTGAAGGCTTAGTAAAAAACCCCAGATACTTTGTTCCTTTAGACAATTCATAGAAATTAAAATGTAATAACAAACTAATCGACTGTTCCACATCAGCCTTCAGGGAAAACTTCAAAAAGTGAGACTTTATAAAATTGATGATCATACCTGTAACCGAGCAGGAAAAATCAAGGATCTTCTTATACTGAATCCACTCCGCAAGAATGCCCAAGCCAAAGAGCATAACATCATCCACAAAAAGTGAATGTGTAACTGAAATATCAGCTGTAATCTTGATGCCAACAATATAACCTTCCCTTTTGGCCTTATGAGTAGTGAGACTCAGTCCTTCTATGACCAACAGGAAAAGTAGAGGTGAGAGTGGGCACCCCTGACGTAGTCCCCTGGAGGCTTTAAAGTAGTTCGATGGTTGACCATTAATGAGTACAACAAAATTAACCGATGAAACACAAGCCATAATCCATTTCATCACCTTCCATGGCAGACCGATGTGAATCAGAATCAACCTTAGTAGATTCCAATCAACCCGATCATATGCTTTCACTAAGTCCAATTGTAAGATGAGTGCATCAAGTATCTTCTGTTTTATACTGTGAAAAACTTCTTGTGCCACCCCCACTGCATCATGTATCTGGCATCCCTCCAAAAAACCATATTGTTCCATAGAGATGTATCTTGAAAGGACCGGTTTGATCTGCACTGCAATAATCTTGGAGATTATCTTATATACTAAATTACAAAGGGAAATAGGCCTGAACTCATTAAAGTTCTCTGGGTGTGATGATTTCGAAATGAGGGCCAGATATGTAGAATTTAGTGCCCCAGAGACCAGGCCCATTCTTCGAGATTCATCCATAGCATCCCGGAGGTCTTCCCCCATGATGTCAAAAAAGTGGAGGAAAATCTCCACCATCCACCCATCCGGTCCAGGAGATTTATCCTTTGAAAACCCCCGCAAAGTGCTTTCCACATCCAGTAGAGTTACTTCCTCAAAAATTAAATCACCCTCCATTTCATTGAACATCCGAGGGTATTCCTTGATAATCTTGAATTGTTTAGTCAAAGTGGTATATTTGGGATCACAATAATAATCCTGAAAGTGATGAGATGCCTCATCCATCAGTTCCACATCCCCCCTGATCCGCCTGCCATTGTGATCATTAAGATCCTAGATAGTATTTTGGATCCTTCGAGAATCTGCAAATCGGTGAAAAACTTTGTGTTCAGATCCCCAGCTTTGAGCCAGATAGCTCGACTCTTTAAACGCCAAGTTTCCTCTTGAATGAGTAAAATCTTCAATTTCCTACTCTCCAATAAAGAGAGTTTAGTTCGGTCCATATGTGAAAGACCAGACCCCAGAGTCCAATGCATCAATGTACCAATTTCAATCTCAGTGAGTTTTGCAGCCAACATCGATTTTTTATTTTTTCCCCACATAATAGTATAGTCTTTTAGAGATTTTAATTTCACCGCCAGCTTGTCCATCGCAGATCGCTCCCCCGAGACATCTATGTGCATCCAATTAGTTCTCACACCCGAATTGAAATCAGCATTAGTTAACCATGTAGAATTGAATTTGAAAGGGAAGTGATGATGGGAGACCTCAACATCAAATTGAAGTATAATGGGGAGATGATCACTAATTTGCATATGTTGAATCCATGACCTGTAATTCTGAAAGTAGTTTAGCAGTGATTCCAATATTAAGATTCGATCAATGCTTTTTTGGATCAGGTTCCCATCCTTCCTACCATTTGACCAAGTTGGGGCCATTGGATGCGGAGCCACATCAATCAGTGAAAATTTAGAGAAGAGGTTTCTGAAATATAACCTCAGTGGATCCCTCCTTGTAGAATTTCCCCAAATTTCCTCATCCCCCCAAGAGAAATTTAAATCACCTACAAGTACCAAATTCTCCAATTCCAGCAAATGACCCGAGCATGCAAGGTCCCAGAATGCCACCCTATCATAATAGGGGCCATAACAATTCACAATATTTATGTTTTTTTTTCGATCCCCTGAAATTACCAGACAGTAAAATACCCAATGAGATAATATATGGATTTAACCTCAGAACCTTCGGGTTCCATGCGGCTAAGAGTCCACCCGAAATTCCAACAACGTCCACTGTGCACATCATCCAACCAGGTTTAATTTTGTCAAAGAAAATACGGGCCTTCTATCCACAAACCATAGTTTCCTGGAGTAAGACCAAGTCAAGATTGATAATATGTAGAACACGTTTGAGGGCCAATTGTTTGGGTAGACCCCCCATACCCTGGATGTTTTGAGAGAAAAAAATCATTATCGACCCCTGGCAAGGGCTTTGATTCCTCTAAGAGCCCTGGTATCAGAAGATACGGGGGTATCCAAGATACTGCGGTCAACCTCCACCCCCACAGGAGTGACCATTTTCTTCTTCCGTGCACTTTTTGTCTTTAATGGAGAGAAATCCCAAGCCAAACCACCCAAACGTGCCTCCTTTGAGACACATTGTTCTCCAAGGGTTTTTGAACAATTAACAATAGTATTTTTAACAATATCCACCGCCGGTGTCAAGGTCTTCTGTACCGTGGGAACCTCCATATCCTCATTGGCTGGATATTTCCCCACTAAAATCCCATTCTTGTAAAAAACTGGTATGGGCATCTTTTCCAGAGATTATCTTATCCAGAGATTATGAAACCCCAGTGGGAACCATAGAGGGACATTTTGAACCCGACAGATCCACAGATATAAGTTCATTACCCCCCGCCATCACAATATTAGGGCTGGAAGGAGGCAGCTCAGAATCAATAGAAATTAGGATAGTCAGAGAGGTGGATAGTGGTATGCCGGTTGAGTCGGACAGAATAGGGGAAGGGACATATGGGTAGATTTGAGATGTCCTCACATTGTGTGGCTCAATCTTAGAGACGTGATCGTCATTCTCAGATGAATTAGTGGAAACCTTCTCAGACCCAGAGGTGTTAGATTGCAGAGGAGTGTATTGACGACGGCCCATATAATTTCCATTATTTCCATTATTCAAATCTAGATAATTTATAAATGAGATATCCAATTCATTCAACGAGTGATAGAAAGATGGGTCCCGTAAATCTAACTTACAGAGTAACGCCGAATCTGGAGCAGATAGGAGGGGGACCCCGTTGGAGAAGCCATCCAACATACCCGATGCATCCAATTCTTTATCGCTACCATCATCTGAGGACGAGTAGGGTCCCACCCCATTTGGACGACCAGAAATAGAAACCCCCTTGCATTGCTTCCACAAATGACCGACTTGCTTACAATTTGAACAACGGAATGGGATGCCCCAATAATCAATGATCTGGGCAAGCTTGCGGCCATGCCAATTGATGTGGAGTACATCAATAAGACCCAACGATATATCCACCTCCACAAGTAACCAGCCAATTCGACAGTCAAAACCAGAAAGGTGTTCCTCATCCACATGAAGAAAGCGACCAATGTTGTTGCCAGTGGCTTCAAAAGCCCCACGGTTCCAAAGTGCCAGCGGAAGCCCCAGAAGGAGCACCCACAAATGACGCAGACGCACAGATGCTGTATCCGGGTCAAAATCTGTATGCCATTTTTGCAGCATCAGACTACCCGCACCATAAAGCCATAGTTTATTCAGAATGGTGGAACAATGAGCTTCTTGTTCAAATTTAAAACCATACCAGCCACGAGCCATGGCAAAAACCTGAGGTGTGTAGCTTAAAATGGGGTTCCATTTTTCATTTACCCATTTTACAATATCTTTGTGATTCATGGCATGGTAAGAGAACTTGCCCACTAGCACCGTCATATTGAACTCCACTAGTTCCTCTAGCCCTAAGTCTCTTCCCATTGTCAACCAGACCTCTCCAGGTCTGCAACAATATTTTTCCTTCAGTCGGTGAGAAAAACGGGAGGATGGCAATGGTTTACCCCTATTTTCCAGATGCGGCACTGCCCGAGCATTGTCAACATATGGGTCCGAACCAGATGTGGCAACAGGAGCCCCCCCAGAGTTAAGTGTCCCTTTTTTACCGACGACTTGGCACATGGAGCCACATGTCTCTCACCAGAACAATGAGCCTGTTTCCCCTTCAACTGGTTTTGGAAGAAAACATCCGGTTTGAATAAACCGACCTCCTCAATCATGTAGTCCGAAATGTTTAGATTATTATCCCCCGGGATGGGTGATATCGACCGATTTTACCCCATTTCAGACAATAAAATGCCACAAATTGGGTTGTTTTGTGCTTCCGAGTTTTGGCAGGTGGATGCCAGAATAGACCCCCTGACCGACGCGAAAACCCCTGACTAGTATGCACCGCAATCAGTTAGTGCCCACACAGATTCTATAGGTAGAAAGCACCAATCCTCGTTTGTGCCGCCAACACCAAAAAAAAAGAAACCCACAATTTAAAAAACTAAAAAACTATTAACCTGACAGGGATGTTCAGTTCAGCAGTCGCTGTTTAGTCTACACCATCGCCATCTATTGTGATTCAACCGTTCTGTGCACTTCGCTAATCACCATCCATTACCCCTATCTGTGTAAAAAAACCCCATCGTTAACCGTTGCCTACACTAGCTCCCAATGGGAAACGAGCATAAGCAAGCTAATATGGGAATACCTGAAAATCATCATACCCAGACTGACTTGGGAGGGAAGTTGATTCCATCATTCTTTATCAATCATGTGGATTCTTTATCTCGATTCAGGAAGCTTACTCTCTCTAAGGAAGGGCAGAAAGCCAACCAAGTAGACATCTCTTTCTTTAAGGAAGCGGAAAACATGCACCTTTGACTGACTTCAAGGGGCAAGGGATTTTACTTAGCTTCACTGACTGAGAAAGAAAGGGACCTTCACTTCCACCCGTGGGAATAGAAGGTGGGGTGGGAAAAGGAAATGACTCATCAGGAAAGCACTGGTTCTATATAATATATGGATGATAAAGAAAGAAAGGCAGTTGGGTTCCCATTTATTCTTAGCAGCGCATATCATTGAATCTGAAGACCATCCTCAACCAACATCAATATAATAGTAACACAGGGCACAACTAAAACTGTTTCTTCCCCACTACTTGATGTTGGGTTGATGTATGAAGTTTGTGTTGGATAATGTGTAGGTGCACTTCAAGATTATCAGGAATGGCCGTCTGCAAAAGTGCTTCCATTTGAATTCGAAGATGCATACTCAATGAACGATTTGAGTGATGCCTTTTGGGCTTAGCCACATTGAAAGGTACTATGAGGAACCAAACTTAAATCTTAAGACCTTAAAGTCTACCGCAAAAAAAGCAAAGGACAAACCTGGTTGATATGGAAATCAGAGTTGAAAAAAGAAGAGCCAACGGCGACAGAGGTGTAGTCAGTAGATTCAATCTTCAGAACTCATAAGCAGATTCAGTCTTTAGAACTCACAAGCAAAGAGGAGCTTGGATTTTGGACTTGCAGCCAATGTAATCATGCATTTTCATATTTGTTATTCATTATATTGGATTTTTGAACTTCACATTCCTTAAATGACAAAACTTTGGAGAAATAACCATGATTTCATTGTTCAAATTAAATATAATGATCCACTGAGCAGAATGGCATGTTGAAACTTGAATGTACCCAAAACTGCAGGTCATCCAAAGAGGCGTTGAAAGATAAGGTACCCACCTTATGGATGAATTGCATACTGGCTCCGCACCAGCAAAAGAAGCAACACCCGGATCTTTGACCCAACAATTTGGAATAGTTTTGGAGAATAGGCCCGCTATATAGGTAGGGCCCAAAACTACCCGCCCAATGCATCCAGTTTCTCCCAGTTCCAATACAAGCAAGGTTTCCTTCGAAGGAGTAAGTAGCAATTTTTCCTTGCTTGTCATCCTGGATTCTTTGATAACAGTGTTTAGTGCAGGGACATGTCTACACTAATTCAACTATTATTCTAAGAGCCGATGAGTCTCTATGTCAGCATTATGAAAAGATTATCACAAGTTATTTTAAATCTAGATTCATTCATCTATTTAAGACAAGCAAATTTAAGATCTACAACCATTCAAAATTTTAAATCACACAATACAAGCAACATTCAAACATCACAATGGCAGAAACTTGAATCTATTGATAGTAGAACAAGGGATAAGTACATCCTTACTATGGCATTAGGTGTACATCCTTCCTCCATTGACATGAGCTTCCCTTCCTTCACCCTTGCTTTTGAAGAATTTGAGCTCATTTTTCCTCCTTCAGAATCTCTTCAGCATGCCTTTGCTCCTCCTTTGTCTGTCTTTACCATGCCCCAAATCCTTTCTTATATAGAATTGGGAAGTGTGCCTTAGGTTTCTCTTTTGAGTGTGGGATAATCCATTTAGATTATTTTAGCTTGAAAACCCCCTTTTCATAGTTTTTAGGATTTTTGCACCATTTAGAATGATTTAAGCACAATTAATGCATTTTTTTAGAGAGGATTCATCTCTGCATGAGCTTGTGCCATGTCCTCCTAGTGCAGGTGCATGGTAAAAAATGCGCTTCTTCTGTCACTTGACTAAGGGTGTTAATTTTATTGTTAACATTCTCAAGTCTGTTAAAGTTCTACTTGCAAAAAAAAACTTATAGCATAAAACATGTCCGGTTCCCACCTGGAAAAGAGTCCAAATAATGCTTCAAAGTTTTTGATTGTAGGATATAAAATGTTTGAGGATATGATTGACAAGACAAATCGAAATCTCTTGGTTATAAGATTTGAGTTTTGTGCTTTTTTGATAGAAAAAGGGTAAGGCCATTCATAGAGTCCTGGCCAGCGAACCAATTACTAAGCTTATTTGGACTCATCTTTCTACCAAGTTGTTGATATCACAATATGAGTTCATTAATTACTAAGCTTATTTGGCCTCATCTTTCTACCAAGTTGTTAATATCACAACATGAGTTCATTTTACGAGGTTGTTGATATCACAATGTGATTTTAATGAATTTTATGTGGCGACTTTCTAATAAGTTGATATTACAATGATGTGTTATATATATATATATATATATTTTTTATTTTTTTTTATTTTTTATTTTTTATTTTTCCCTTTATGAAAGACCATAGTTTTTCCAAGGAACTGGGTTGATTGCCTCACTTTGGCTTTCATCTCCCTTGTCATATAAGTTTTTCCTACCACTTTCATCATGGATGGAAACAACTTAAACTTTGTTTATGAAAGGGATGCTTCATTCGTAAGCTCCAATTCTATGCTCGTTCTCATAGATCGCTTGCCATTCGGCAGGGCATTCCATTCGCTCGTGCAAATGAAAATAAATAACATGCTTTCCTCCTTCGGCACCACCTTTTGTTTCTCCATTGTGCTTCCATATCTAATATAGGTGGGCACGAATTAGCTTTCATCATGACTTCCCACATATATCCCTTGGGAGCTTTGACGACCGAGTATTTGGGCCTACCCAATGTAAGTAGAAACAAGCTTCCGGACAATCACTTGTTTGTAGCCGAGTTTGATATTGTTGGAAATAATGACAACCAATTTCCTTTGCATGTGGATCTAGCATATTCTAGATTCCTATTATTTAGTTTTTAGTTGAGATTAGACAACTCGAGAAAGAATATGGATAGGGGTGTAATTAACTAGTCAGCTTTATGTAACCATGTAAAAAGATGTTATAAATCCATGTAAGCCCATAAAGGAAAGATGAGAAAGGGCTTCAAGCCCTCTCCTCTACTGGTTGTAATATCCAGCTGGTTAAGTAATAAGATGATGTTGTCATTGGCTCGTGGATGTTTACCCTTCAAGGGGTTTTACCACGTAAAAATATCTGTCTCATGTGTGATTGCTTAAATAGTTCTTCTGTTACTTTTATGATGCAAAAGTTTGTTTATCTGTGGGCTTAGGGCCCAACAAGTGGTATCAGATCTTGATGGTTGAAGAGAGGTCCACCTGTGCATGATGAGAGAGAAATTAGTAATGGACTGGAATGAAGTAACCCGCACAGAGTTGAAGGTGGAGGTGGCGTGAAAATAAGTTGTTCTTGTGCGACTGTCCATGTGAAGATTTCTTGTGCAACATCGATCTGTAGAGAGCAAGGCTATAGCAAAGCCATGTGCGGGATGGTGATAAGTCTCTCTCACAAGAGAGGCATAAAGAAGGTTTGCTCTCCTAGTAGTTATGATTTGTTTGTGAATCAAGTGGACGTGTTGTCAGATCGGGCCTGAGATCCGCAAACTAGCAGCTCTCTATCAAAAATCTAGTGGTAAGATGTTGCATTTGTGGTCCACGTACTACAAAGTCGCACAAGGTAAACCACAAACCAAGATAGTTCGTGATTGATAACATCTGTGTGTTGGTTGCATGATCGAGATATTATGTGTGATCAAAAGCCTATGTGGAGAGCAGTCACCCATGGAGAAGGAGCCACCAACTCTGTTGAAGGAATTGTTGTTGTTGACATAAGCAGGTGTTGCCACTACAGTAGCCATGAGGAGCTCAGATTTGGTGCTAAGAAACTGCTGAAGCGACCAACTTGTTCATAGAGGCTTCCTGGAGATGCATTGTAGCTGAGAATAAGAGCCATCGACCTCTGTTTTGGTTTCTAGCGCTGTGCAAGAGTGGGAGAAGGCAGTATGGTTCTTAGGTAGTCTCACAAGCTCGAAAAGAAGCCACCCCACATCATTCAACATAGAAAAATAGTGCGAGGAAAGGCACATCATCTGTGGCGAGGTCCTAGATCGCTCCACTTGTATGCACAACTGTTATTGGTCAAATTAGCACTTCTCCGTCTGTGACCACATTGCCTTGTCGGTCACACAAAAGGACATTATGGATGGAAGAGCTTACCTTTACCCTAGATGAACTAGAGCCGAACCTTGCAATCTTTTCCTCAGAAGCATCTTTCTCTGCCTATTTTAATACATAATCGCGACCCTCATGCTTGCCAACCAGCGGGTCAACCGCGAGTATCTCTACTGATAATCCGCGGGTGTCAATTAAAAAGCTACACCCGCTAGATGCAAGTTTGGACACTCGCGAGTCACTCTTTAGTTGTCCTATATTATAGTCGCATGTGTCTTAGGAAAAAGTTGAAAAAATAATTAAAAACACGAATTGGGATTAGTTGAGGCGAGTACCCAAACTACCCCAACTTCCCAACTCAACCACCTTTCGAAACTTCCTTCCTTTCCTTGCTATAAATACAAGGGGAGGGGCTTAAGAAAGATACCTTATGATCATTGGAGAAACTTATGCTGGAGAAATTCATATCTAAGAGAGAGGAATAGGAGCCCAGGGTCTAGTTATAACTGTGCCGGTGCAGGACATGTATAACTTTATGTACTTTCTGCATTTGTCAATAAAGATTGGGACATTCTTCCTTTTCCAATAGATTTGCTTATGTCTATTGCAATTTGATTACAAGTTGATGTTATGTTTTCTTATTAATATCAATCTCTTATTTGTGGTCAAATTGATTTGAGGAATGTTTTATGTTTGTTTTGCAGGTTGTTGCATAGGAGAACAAAGGGAGAGAATCTTGGATCGACCTTTGAAATAAGGTACATACTCTCCTAACCCCAATTCCATTTGCTTAATAACAACGTTGGAAAAGATTTATATGTCTATTTGATAACCCCAGTATGTTGGTAGTCTTTCCCCTGCTATAAGAGTAATGTTTCCTAACAACAAAACTTGCGACTCCACTGGGGAGCACCATTTGTTTTCTGCTTTGGGGACTCTTTTTGAGTTTCTTTCAGTCTTTTATAAATTGTTTGATATTTGTAAAAGTGTCTAGGGTATCCTTGACCCTTATGCTTGACTCAGTTCTGTTATGATCTGCAAATTTATTTATTTTTTTTAAATTTTTTTAGAGCTCACCTACGAGTTCCCTGTGCTTACAGGCGTGGTTATTTAGTTGCACTCAAGAGTTGCTTATATCAGTACCCACGGTTATCTAGTTGCACCCGCGTTCTTTAGCATGTTATAGTCGCGAACGTTTCCTGAGACTTTTGTTTTTTATATTAGGGTTTTGTCTTAGGGATTTTGGTTTGTGGTTTTGGAAGTCTTTTGCTGATCTGATACCCTCTGGACATTGTTCAGTGTATTCTGAGTCTGTTTGCAGCCTCTTTAAGAGTTTCTCCTTTGGTTCATTTGTGCTTGTGAAGTTACGCTTTACTCTCTAGCCCATACTGTGTTTGGAAAGTGCTTGGATTTAATCCTTTTGAGTCACTGGCATTCAGGAGTAGACTGATATCTGCATAAGAGTCTATGCTTTCCGCCTTACATATCGGTTGTCTTTGTTTGCATTTTGTTCCAAAACCTAGTTACTTTTAGAAGCAACTTGTTGGGTTGTTGTTTTTCAATCTTGCAAAAGGTCTGATTGCTTTAGTTTTGGGTCATCTTCTCTTTACTTGCATTGTTTAATAAGTCTTGTTGGTTCATAAGTTATTTGCATTTTATTTTTATAAAGGAAAAAACAAATAAAAAAAGAACGCTTTTACTTTATAACAAGGATTGTCTCTTTCTTTTTCAAAGTAGTTAGAAGTTGTTTATGCTTTTCATCTTTGAAAAAAAAAATTATAGTTGGATTTTAGGTTTGCTTTGTATCTTATGTTTCGAAAGACAAGTTAGAAAAATTGTGAATTTTTTACATTTCCACATGTACACTTTAATTCCAGTTGCAACCATCACGCACACATAGCACTACCTTTTGAGTAATACAACCTTTAAAAAGAATAATTAATAAAATTCATTAGTAACTTTTTCTTTTTTAGGTTACACAAAATTAACTAGTCCAAGCTAGGGTTTTGGAATACATCACTTTTAACTTTCCAAAACCGTTCAAAATTCAAATCGTAGTGAGACTATCGTTTAGGTAAATGCACTGTTGTGGAGGTGTTCGAGAAGCTCTACTCAAACCAAAGTTAAGCACGAGGTTGTGTGAGATTGGACTGTTGGGGATACTCCCCCACTTTTATTTCGAGCATACACTAGAGTCTTCTTGTGTACTCTTGGAATTCGGGCTTAGTTACCCTGCCCATGCGTCTTGGATGGACCTGCAACTGTCGCCTCAGGCTCTTTCTGCAATTTTGGTAGCCTTTAGTATCTTTTGACCTTTAGGGCTCTACATAGGTGATGGTGGAAGGATATTTCCACTGTACCTAGGACAGACATGGTAGGAAATCCCTTACAGTTTTTTGGGAGGGTGGTTAGTGATTCAAACGCTTGCACCCAAAAATATTGTATTGTGGACCCCGGGTAACTATTCTTCGCTAATCTACTAGTTAGTTCTGGGCCCTAATCATCCCAGACTCTTCTTTGAGAGTATCATCTTTGTTTTCCTGGTCTTGACTACTTTAGGAAAATTTGATAGTGGTGTGTTGTTTGTTCCTCACTATTGTAGTGGCCACTAGTTAGTTTAATACTTAGTTTATATTTTTTCAAGTGTGGAGGACTAACCTCTTCATAGGTCCCGAAGGTTGCAAAACCTTCCTCCGCTCATAATGGAGCTTCCATTGCCACCTCAGCGGTGCTGAACTGACTCGCGTGGTTCATACGAACTCACAAGGACAACTGAAGCCCCTAGAGAGCCACATCTCATTTCTCAACTAGTTCAGGAAACTATTGAGGTTGAGGACTTGACTACTGAAGAGTTTGCAACACCCTTCAACCCTCCATTAACTGGACCCAACGACCCGTTACTAGAAAGAGTATTCTCTTTAGGGATACCTGAACTGAGTGTATATAGGTTCACACCTGGTTTTGTCAAGGATAACTCAGGGGATGGATCGGGAGTACCCCGCACTCCCACTTCATCTATTATACCAAGAGGAGTGTCTCCTCCTCATATGAACACATCCACACCGAGCTCGCCACATTTCACTTCTACTCTGAGCACTTCATTTAGCTTCAATGTTGGTCCTTCAGGTTTGTCCAATACTCAAAGTACAACGACATCTATGCCTTTTGGATCCTCCATTGGCCCATCTAGTATTCCTTTCTCAGGGATACCCTCGGTGCCTTTCACATCCTCTCCCTTTGTTCAACAATTCCAAGTTAACCCTACCTCTGCTCCATTTAATTAAGGATTTCCTTGGTTCGAAGGACATATTGCTCCTTCGACACCTTTTGTAGGCTCAATTCCTGCTTCGTCTACTGCATCTATGCTAGGTTATAACCCCTTCACAAATTTCAATACACATTTGTCCAATGTACATACTTCTAATATACCTGTAGGAAGTACTCCATTTTCATTGTTTGGTAGAATGGGCAGTAATAGTTATACCAATCCTTCATTTGGAGGCACTTATACTCAACCTGAGTGGACGACACCGCAAGGAAGTAATCCATTAGCCCTTGGCTGGAGAAACTTTCAGAACGTTTCTTCTTCACAACCGGTGGCTCAGGGCAACTCCAATCAACCTTTCAGGAGCCAGGTTTCAGCTGGTTTCCCTTACCAAACTCTTCCACATCATATGTGTAACAACCCTCATGTAAAATAATGAAATAAAAGGGGTCAAATGATAAAAAGGGAATATATATAACGAAATGTAAAATAATAAATAAAAGGGGTAAATAATATAATGGGGAATATGAAAGAAAAATGATGAAAAACAAATTGCATTAAATGAAATTAAGAAAAAGGGGAGAAGGGGGAGATAAAAGGAGGACAAGAAGAAGAGTGGGGAATCTTTTGGTCTTTTGAAATTTTGGAAGGAGAGCTCTAGAGGAGCCAAGAAAGAGGAAAGCAAGAAATCTTTGGCATAGGGTTAATTGTTGGGGGCTCGGGGGCCTCATCCATTGGAATGGGTTTGGTTGGGTAGAGAGTCACCCCCCCACCTTCAGTTGCGGGCATTGGAGCTGTCAAGGTAATGGTAGCTGCTAGGTCATCTAACTAGGTATGGTTCCTTAAATCTCCATAGAATATTTCTGTTATACTGATGAATGGTTCCACTTTGATATGCACGTTGTAAATCTGTTATTATACGTTAGATCCATTCTTTTGGTCAGATCCTCTTTACATGTTTGTTATCTTTTGTTATTTAGTGGTTTTATGAATCTAAGGTTGTTACATTTGGTATCAGAATTGTGTTCCAAAGCTTGGGCCTAAGGGCTCTCACTACACACACATGATATGTTGATGATCATCCTGTAAAGTAGATCTCCAAGAAAATATCATTAGATTGAGTGGTGAATGATACAGATCAGACAAAGAAATCAATGTGCAGATCTGTATCTTTAGGTTAAGTGCTTAAAAAAAAAAACTAAATCTCTGTAAGATTTAAAGACTAAGATTAAAATCAAGTTAATGGGTGTTGGTATTTGAACCCATATTTCCTGGCACAACATGGGCCTTACTTAGGCTACACCCATGGCTCAACATAAAGATAATGTAAACCCTAATAACTTGCACTCCTGTAAAACCATCATTGATCAATACAAAAAGAATGATAAGATTAATGGAAATAAAACAGGAGATTAAGAAATACACTAGTGAAAGCACCAGACTCAAAAATCTTCATCTTTCTGGGCGTATAAGTGCAAGGTTGCAAGGTTGCTGGAAAGCATTGAACATGTTCGGATTATAAGGCTGTATTATTCGATTTCAAAAAGATTGAAGTAAATCTTCTTTGTTGATCTATATTATTGCTTGGAATACAAATGGGTATCCACATAGAATAAATTTTATCAACAATTTTAATTCTACGATACATTACGGAAGAGTTTGGATCTGCACTAGTTATCCTAGAATACCTATAGCAAATAAATCTCATGAAGGCGTAAATCTGACCTGCACACAGTAGGATATTATAAATTGCCTCAAAGCTTGCAAATCTGGGTTTATTAATCGGCATCAACATATTCATATTTAATCTGTTTTAAAACTTGGATTTATTAATCTTCCTTCTTTATAATCCTCGGAGCATCCCAAAGAACAGATCCATCTTCAATTAATCTAACCTGTATTTTTACAAGGCTTACACATTGTTTCCCCGTATGCCCTGAACGCTTTTAATTAATCTGTAAACAAACCTAAGACGCATAAATTAAAATGAAAACCTATGTGAGATTGCATCTTCGTGTGCGTACTCGATAGCCGACCGACAAAACAAGAGACTTATTTCGCAAGGGACGAAAGGAGAAGTAGAGCCTATTGCTATCCCTCCCTTCAGGATGACATCCATCGAAGAATTGTCCAGCCCAACTCCAATGAAGGGATAGTGGGACTGGGAGGAACACGAAAGAAAATAATCTGTCACCTTATCAGCAATGGCTTCATAATCTCAGGCTTCAATATTATGGTGGTAAAGATACCGAAACCTCTCCCAATTTTTTTTTCTTTGTGTAATGTTCTTTTTCCAAGTTGCTTGGATTCTAGGGATGCATGGTGATCATTTTCCTTCCTTCCATGGCCAACAACCAAAATGCCGCCGATATGAGTTTATTGCTCCTATACTCGATGGTCATGAAATGAATCCCACCCTGGTATGCATGGGTTGATTCTAAAGAAAATATCTGTCACCATTATGAATGCATGCAACAACCTATGCCATTGTGTAATGCGTAACACTTATAATGACCTTTATGATTGAAAACCTTCTCAGTTGGTCTCCGAAATCCTATTCTTAGTCATGTATTGAGAATTGTTTTTCTTGGATTCAGTAACGTTCTCATCATATCATGGAATTGTATCCAATTCATGCTAACCCCATGACACTGCACGCAATGGAATAAATGTAATGCATGTGTAACTCTATCCCAATGTAACGGCTCCCTTACGGCTCATTTATCACTCTGCCTTTCTGCATTTTATCTGGTAGACTCAGGATTCTAATAAAGTACATGCATGATTATTATTCTATCCTTCTCTGATTTGATAATAATTAGTTGATAATATAATGCGGTCAATCATTCTTTTGAATCAACAAATATAGCAGTTTCTTTATATCTTATGCCTGCACAATGACCTATTACAAGAGATAGAAAAAGGTTTGAATTTACACATATTGTTTTATATATATTTTCTATGTGAAGGTTGGGGACGGTTTCTCAAAAGAATGGTTTCTTTGATTGAGTTTAAGAATCAACTTTGCTTTACACCTATTTACAGCTGAGAGGTCAAACCCCCCTTTTATCTGATATAGTTGTGATACTTTTCTGCTACAAAGGGACAAATATTCCCTTAGGATCAACCTCTTTTCATATTAAAGACTGGACATTTCAGTTTCTTGAAGGATTTTTTACATAGTTGAAAATAAGCTTGAGTTTTAGTTGCACCGCGCCCACTTGAGAAGTGTGCAGACCTTAGATTTTGACATATATTCCTTCTAGTTATTTGTTTAACCCTATTTGGCATGCGGGTGTTTCTTCCTATGTGCGAATTTAATCTTTGGATGGTCATGAGTTTGGCATTTTGTGCCTAAAATCTATGAAAGGGTGTATCCCATCATCAATGGTTATTGTGTTAGTTGAATTAATATAGCATATCTCCATGCTTGAACTAGGCACGACTTGTTATAACACTCTACCTCTATTTTGAGTAGTCATGCTTAAAACCAATTTTGGACACAGCTTGTCACTTGTTCTGCTGAGCGCTTGGAATGTAGTCATTTAATATATATATTTATATATTGTTATAGTTTTTTTAATTGTTTTTTATGTCGCTTACTACTCGGTGTTACAACTCAATGGTTACAGTTATTAGAATGAATATGTTTTCCAGATTTAGTGGTATAACGCTCATTACACAATTAATTATTCTGTAACGCTCACTTATTCTGTAATGATCACTTATGTGGGTTGAAATGCCTCATATCCGGAATAAGCTCATTCATGAAGAAAAGAATCGCATGGTATCCTCTTCCCCCCCCTTCCGACAAAAACAACCATCTTTATGCTACGTGGTCTGCCAAGACTGTGTTGCCAGTGTAACGGCCAGCGACTGTGTGTAACTCCCTACATGTTTCTTTTTTTGCTACAAGCGAAAATGGTAATATTATGGCGATGGTGGAGTACGATAATGAATTTCATTAATGAAAGTTGAAAAAAAAACCATCGTGATTCTCCTTCAAACGAAAAGATCCTTTCGTTGGCCTGTGCGTTTGCGTGTGGTTAATGGTAATCGAAACGTTAGTGTTTTTCATGAATCTGTCTGCCTTACATTGCTTTTGATAACTAAGATGCATGTTACACAGTCTACGACATCTCCTTTTATACAACCTTTAGTTTTTTATACTTGGTCTTTGCTTACCCAATTGCTGGGAGACTTTCACCATGATTTCATCAATTGGTAATTATTATAGAGAGAGGCGCTATGCATTCACGGGGAAGCATTATGGATTGCATGTGTTCTCTGAAGTGTCCTCTATCTTCTATATTGTCAAGATGAAGTAAAAGAGCACACAAATGAATTGTGGTCTATTTCTTTTATAGACCTTGCACTCAGCATTATTATGGTTGGAGAGGACAACGATTTTATGAAATTACCAGGTTCCATTTTGTTTCATGCTCAAGTATAATTGTCTTTCAGTTACTTTCTTTGTATTTTTAGTTTCTGCTTGAATGAGAGTATATGGGAGGGCTTACCCTAAGATATAGGGTTCTTGGCTTTAACCGTTTACTCAAGTTTGAAAAACTTATAAAGTTCACAATATCTGCATAACACAGAGTATTTAGGCAAAACACCCACGTCATACCGATGGGACTGTTTATAAATGTTTGGATTATTGGCAACGATGGCCTCTAAACTGAGCACCCATACATTTATGTTAGAGTTTGTTTGTGGTAACACCGGCCTCTAAATAGGATGCCACCACCTTTCTATTTGGAATGTTGTAGATATGTGGTATGTAAATTACATTGGCGGCCTCTAGACATAAGAGCCAATGCCAAAGTAAAAGATGATGTTATATATATATCTGGCTTGCAATTGCAGCAACTGGTAAGAGAGTCAATGCCCTAATTATTTGGTACTATCATATAAATGTTGGGATACAATTTAGGGTTACAATTTACCTCAAAGGGTAACCTCTCAAGAGAGTTGTCCCATTAAGTTTGGTATTTATGATTGGATTTCCGAGGAGAATTAATAGTGAGGGAAAGTGAACCATTCTTCCACAATTTTCTAGGGTTTGATTGATGTGAGTACAAGCACTTTATTCTCTTTCCTTTGTATAGAGTTTGTCAATGGTAGACTCTAGTGACACAACTTTGCCTTCAATTCTTTGCACCTTGTTTTACTGCAAGCAATGATCTAAAAGACTCCGACTAACTTCTTTAGTGATTTCTCTAGAGGAAAAGAAATAATAGGTAGTTCGTTGTGCACATATATGAAGAAATGTCTTGGAAGGTGGAATATTTTCTTATTGTCTTCCAAGATTGAAGTCATCTACATTAAATTATATCATCAATTCTGAGTTGTTAAAATTATCCATAACACTTGCATCAGCTTCTACTGCCAACTTCTAATTCAACTGTTCCAACAACATATTACTTCAGTAGGTCGATTAACTATTATCTCAAGGTGAAAATGTTACCATTTAAAATGACTAGCCTCAAAAGTTATGCATATTCAACTCACTTGACTGAATATTAAAAGAAAACATTTTAATCAAGGCATATTCAATTGTTCAATGTTCAATGTTTTCATATGCTTACTTTCTCTTCCTTCACATATATGTTACCTCCTAGAGGTGCAATTTGCAATAGGTCGTGCAATAAAACATTCAATAAACACACAACATACTTGGTTAATGATTCATTAACAGATTTCATCCATTCCAAGCGGTTGGCCCTTGGCAGTTTAATTCCACTTCTCTGATAAGAAAGAACCTGCTCAGAAAATGTGAACATTTGCCTCACTTATCCACCAAAGGATCTCACTGTCCGAATTGCTGAAAATGTTTTAGCTGCACAATCATAAATGTGTGCTTGAACATTCCCACGTGATTTGAAGACAGGTATTGTGGTGCGTTTGTATACAACCATAAGAATTGATACAGAAAGCATGAGCACACCAAAGAAAACAAAAATATTGAAGGGGAGAACAAGCTCATCCTTTGAAGAGTGTATAGTAGTCTGCCTTTGAAAATACTCAAGACCAAGGTCTCTAGAAATATTTTCATTCACTACAACTTGATGAGCAAAGGCATCGGGCTCCTTCTCTCTTGTCCCCTCATGTCAGGGTCTCTCATCTTTGCCGCTCATAGTCTAGCCTGACATCTACTATATGACTGTAACGGTCCTTCCTTAGATATGTGTTACATCTCTTAGTTTCCATATGCTATCATGACATATATGTATCATGTATCTGCTCTTGCGTGCAGTGGTACGCTTTCTTATGCATTGAGCCTGTGGGGTGCCCTCTACGACTTCCCCCCTTTGAGCTGCAACTGCCATGTATCTGAACCTGCAATGAGATCATGTAATTAAATCCATGAATGGGTTTCTCCTTTCTTTGCACAAGACTGTCATCGTAATGTCCTCTAATGCTAGGTTGGAATCCACATTATTTGCCAATGATTTTCCAGTAGCGTGTGGCTAGGGTTCGATGTTTTCATTACAATATCCTCATTGTCGTGGGTTGTTTCATTCTCTCTTACTATGTTAATCTGTGATGCGTTATCCCACCAAGTGTTGGAGTCCTAGCTTAGGAAAAACTCCCTTTGTCTTCTTATTTTAATTTAAAAAGGTCAATGGGGAAAATCATTCATCATTCAGGACAAAAGAGTTGACAAGGAAAACTAATCTCAGTCGTCAGCTCTCATAGTTTAGCATTCACATCCGATGAACTATTACCATCAATGTATCTTGGATTATTCTAGGTTTGGAAATCTTCTTTCTCTCCCTCATCAATCTACGTTTTATTCTTAAAAAAAAAGAAAAAAAAGGGGGGTTGCATTAAAAGTATTACTTATTTCATGTTGATACTGAGTTAGTATTTCTAGTTTTTTTATGGTTTCTAAAGTTAGAGGACATATGTTGCATATTTCATGCTGATACTCAGTTGTGCATGCTATTACTCAGTTTCCATGATGCATATTTCATGTTGATACTCAGTTATTAAGGTTTCTAGATGTATAGGACATGAGGTACATGATACGCTGAATGATGATACTCAATTGGTAATTTATAGTTTTATGTATGTCATCTTGAAATGTAAGTTATGGGGAACATGATATGGTGTTATTGCATGTTGTTCCTTAGACTGATGCCTTATTGTTAACACCCGAAAAATGCTCACTAACTCATCTCCCTAGCCACATGACCCATTTGTCCACTTTTCCTACCATTTTAGCCTTCAAAACCTCAAAAAACCTTCAAATGGTCACCAAAAAGGCCAAAATCAATCTTTTTCTCCTCAAAATAATTAAATTTCCTCAAAAAATGCCAAAAACCCTCCAAAAGGGCCCAAAATTCCAAAAAAATCAAATAAAAGGGAATAAAATTCAAAAATCAATTCAAAAAAAGGAAAAAAGAGGGAAAAAGAGGAAAAGAAACCCTTGACCATTTACCAATACCATTGGTTTCCCAAACCCATGGGCCAATACCCCCTCCACCTAAAATCTATAAAAAGAAGGTGGACGCTCCCCATTTCACATTCACAATCTATCCTATCCTCATGTTGCCAAAATCAATCCATAATCCTAGCCCAAACATTTGAGCTTGAGTTCCCCATTTAGAGTGAACCTTTGGCCCAAACTTGAAGCATCTTGGAGAAGAAAGAGAGCATTGGAGCATTGGAGCACCTCGTCCCTACGACTGCACAAGGTCCATCAACCTCACCATTGAGGTAACCTTTCATGTATAACTCCATTTTTATTGAATAAAAAGCTATCAAACTCTTGTATATTTGTTTGACATGGAGAATATATGAATCTTTTACTGTTTACTGTTTTTCACTGGAAGTTTAATTTATGAATGCACATGAACATGTTTAGATTTAGTTTTTACTTCTGTCATTTATTTTACTGTTTTTTGAACTGCTACTAAGGAGTCCATTTTCCTTAGTAGGTGCTCATTTGCACAAGCTAGGGTGAAAACCCTAGCTACACTTATAGACATGTGATTCATGTTCATGTATTATTCATGTGAAATTTGATGATTGTTAATTCTATCCATGAAACTTATAGCCATGGGTTGTGCATGTGACACTTCTTGATGTTATTTCATGACGTTATGGTGCTATACAAGATAGATGACGTGTAGAACATAAAGTGATATTATAGCTTATCATTGCATCTAGAGATAAATGACATTTGGTGCATAAATGGTATGAAAGCATGCTGTGATTAAGTTTGTTATTTTACAACTATGTTTTGTGTTAGTGAAGAATACGATATTATATCAGATATTTGGTATGACATGTTATCGTTTCATGCTAACCCTTATTGCTCCCCATAGAATACATATTTGATATGATGATGGATAATGTGGGTTGTTAGAATGCATATTTGATATGATGATGGATTATGTGGGTCATTACTCCATGTTGATAGTACCAATGTTGAAATATGGTATCTTATTGAAATTATGAAAGTATCATGACCAATTATGTTATAATGGTAGCACAAAGCACCTAAATGCATTATAAGTTAAACTTGGCATGACTTATCGTGACAATGGCTTATGATGCAATGTAATGCAATATGAACTGGTGGCTAGACATTCTTGTTAGCACATAATTCAAGGTTGATCCATGATGTATTATTATATTGAGAAATGGTTACTAATGATTATTCATTATGGCAAGTGCCAGTTGTTCCAGGTGATCCACTCAAATAGCCTGATGAGGCTAAGTATTCTATGATTTCGTGGGAGCCCATAACCACGAATGAGAATGGATACTATAAATATATTATGGGATGGGGGACAAGACCAACAATTAGCTCTATGCCAGCATCGCTTGAATTTTGTACCAAAAGTTGGGAAGGTGGAAATGCCATTGATACTTCCCAGAGAACTTCTGATGTGACCAGAGTCCATGGTTGGAGACATACTCACCGGGAAGGAGGTTTATATAGAAGGACTTCTGATGCCTGGAGATAGTGCATTGAGGGTTCCGTGGAGGATGTTTAGGCTAGCCTTCTGAGATGCCTGGGGTATAATGATCTTGATATCAGGATTGGGGTATATCAGGATCGGGGTATCGGGAACCAGATCCCGGCTAGTACCGATGAGGCCCAGATTCCGGTTAGAATCCGATGAGGCCTTTTTATTACCAGAAGTTGGGAAGGTGGAAATGCTGCGGTAACTTCTTGGGGAAATTCTGATGCCTACTATATGATCCACAGATAGGTTAAAGTAGAGGGCCTGTGCCATGGCGAGCGAGACCATCCGGAGTTGAAGGGGAGGTTTATGGAGGTGGCGGATGGTATGATTCTCAGGGAGAGGGTGAGTAAGAAAAGAGGAAGTAAACAAATACACAATTATTAATTATTTATTAATTATCTAATGCTTCTGTATGTATGATGCATAATTGTTGTTATGGTTGCAGACTAGACTCATAGGGAATTACTTAAGATCATGTTGTAACTTAGGGAGTTTGATTGTATTAGTGTGGTTTGAAGACTTCTATGTGGTGGTCACACAGATAAATATCTTAACTTCACAATAGTACTAGCTACCTATATATTCTAGTATTTACTTGATTGATTGATTGAATAAGTATTGTTTTTTTATTGCTTGAATATTATAACTTCGGGACGAAGTTTCCTGAAGGGGGGAAGTATGTAAAAACACTCATGTAAAATAATGAAATAAAAGGGGTGAAATGATAAATAGGGAATATATGTAATGAAATGTAAAATAATAAATAAAAGAGGTAAATAATATAATGGAGAATATGAAAGAAAAATGATGAAAAACAAATTGCATTAAAAGAAATTAAGAAAAAGGGGAGAAGGGGGAGATAAAAGGAGGACATGAAGAAGAGTGGGGGATCTTTTGGTCTTTTGGAATTTTGGAAGGAGAGCTTTGGAGGAGCCAAGAAAGAGGAAAGCAAGAAATCTTTGGCATAGGGTTAATTTTTGGGGGCTAGGGGCCCTCAACCATTGGCTGGGGGTTGGTTGGGTGGAGAGTCATCCCCCCACCTTCAGTTATGGGCATTGGAGCTGTCAAGGTAATGGTAGCTGCTAGGTCATCTAACCAGGTATGGTTCCTTAAATATCCATAGAATATTTATGTTATATTGATGAATGGTTCCACTTTGATATGCATGTTGTAAATATGTTATTATATGTTAGATCCATTGTTTTTGTCAGATCCTCTTTGCATGTTTGTTATCTTTTGTTACCTAGTGGTTTTATGAATCTAAGGTTGTTACAATATGCCATCGACACGACCTTGCTTGTCGTTTCTGGAAACTTTGAACTTTTCAAACCTTTCGAAACTCATGAATGATACGGCACGTCATAACCTACTTGGCCTCTGGTCCCAACTAAGCTTCCTTCGGACATTCCAAAGTTCGAAGGTAAGACTAGTGAAGATCTTGGAGATCATGTAATAACTTTTCATCTTTGGTGGTCCTAGAAATATTTGAACGATGACTCAATTCGATTGAGGCTTTTTCAGAGAACCTTAACAAGTGTAGCAACTAAATGGTACATCGAATTGCCGTTTGCAGCATACGATAAATTTTGGGATTTAGAGACAGTCTTTTTGAACCACTTCCAGCTTCCCATTCGATATGATGCCGGAACATACCTTCTGTCTACATTTAGACATAATAAATCCTCTCACCTTTCTGATCACATTCAAGAGTGGCGAAGACGGAAGAGGCTCATCAAGGATAAGATTCCCCCAGATTTTGTTTTGGAGTGGTATTTGAAATCACTGCTCCCTTAAGTCTCTAGATATGTTTCAACTTCTGGGGTAACATCTAAAGAGGAAGCAATCCTGAGAACCCAACAAATTGACTTAGTTTATGCCCAATCTAGGATTATTTATGAGAGATCATACCTGATGCACCACGATCTAATATAGATCTTGGTAAGCCCAAACCTGGACCTCATGCTAATGCCATTGTTGGTTCGGCTGACTCATCCGCGATGGAGGCCTTAATGAAACAAGTGCATGCACTTTCTATGAAGCAATCAACAACGGAAGAAACTACAGTTGCGGCCCCCTAAGGCCCCCTGCTGTAGGACCAATCCCGATATCTACAGACCAGATCGCAAATCCTAGCGATGAACCCGCAATCCAGTTTGCAGCGTTCAACCCCTTAGCCACGAATCAAACCGCATAATCTGACACAAAACCCGAGGCCTAGACCACAAGTTTCATCAAGACAGCCGAGCCCTAGATCACCAGTTTTGGCCAGAAACCAGCGATCGATTTTCTGAGTTTTTTACCCATTTTTGCCCAAATTTTTCTGCACCTTAACAACCCCCTGTTTTTCCTACAACCCAAGTTACTCATTAAGTTTTTATGTTATTTTCTTTAGTGCACCACTTTAAAATTTTTTAGCATTTCCATTGAAAAGAAAATTTCAGCATTTAAAGTTAAATTTCAGCATTTACAGTAAAATTTCAGCATTTACATTTGTTAGATAGTTTCCCAAGCATGGCATTTTGTTGGTACACCATCTCACTTACACACACTCTGTCACCTTAATTCAAGTGAGCCATAAAATTTACTTAACTCAACCAACCTTCTAACTCCACTTGGGGAACACAAAAGAACATTGTAGTTAGGTAGGACAGGGGGGGGTAGGCATCCAAATAACACCCCTCGGTCATTTTCACTTGAGACATAGTTGTTGTCGATTAGGGTACCAAAATACCCTAGTATTTTTTGGCACGGTAAAGAACAATTTGTTGGAAAGGCCTCTCCCCTATGAGGGAAAGTACCAAGACTGGTTCCGGAGGCCTGAATTGAATACCGCAATCCATTTAGTAACCGAAGGCTACCTACTCGTTGTTCTCGTTGTGCTACCCTGTTGGGAGTACGATGACGATAGAACTAGAGCTGCGGATTTACCTTTATGAATGTGTCATGAACGGGGTATCTTAGTAGCCATTCTTCTAGGATTCTTTTACCCGATGTCCCTCTTGGTAGGGGGACATCCTTATCCATTTGGTTCTGCTTTTTGTATTGTCTGACTTGGATTTCATCACCTTGCAGAGGATACGTTTGGTTTGAGCTAACATACCTTTTAGTTAGGTGTTTGCATGCTCTCTTACCTCCCCCTGGTCTAGCGAGTACACCATTTTTTCTTTATTAGAAGCCGTTTGCTTATTGGTATTTTGACCGTCTTTTCTTGTTTCTCCACTTACCATAGCACAACTGTTACAGTGAGCATTTCGAGCTTGTTGTTGGCCTAAGTGCCATATTTTTTGCACTCTTTTTCTACATGCATGTTTGCTTTAGGATTTTTGAGCTTTTTCACTTGCCACAACCCACCCATTTTACTATCCATCTGTCACCATTGAGTCCCCAAGACGTTCTCGGCGCTTCTGGGGCAAGCCCCCGCAGCACAGTTCACTTGAAACCACTCGTCACAGGCATAGAGCCTCGTCACTTGACACCACCCATCATAGATGTAGAGCCTTGTCACCTGACTCCGAAGCCCCCCATTTCACATCTAACTCTAAGGCAGAATATAAAAACCCTATATACACAGCTCCATTTAGCCCCATGGCTTGCATGAATCCCAACCCATTCTTTGGAGGGCTTGTTGGTGGAGGGTCCACCACCATCCCATCCACCATGATAGTCACCATGATAGCACCTATCCTGGGTATGCCCTCGGTAGGACCCACACCTACCATCCCTATCACCACTCCAATCCCAATGGCCACTAGACCCACCACCATCCCGTTAGTGACTCATGGTACACTTAGAAGCGCATGACCCTCCCACACGATCCCCACACCTATGTTTGGAGGCACCAACATCCCCATCATGGCTCATATTCCTGCTCCACACTTTGGGGGCAGCAGCCCGAACACCATTGCTACCACCTACACATATGCCCCAACGATCATGTGACATCCTTCTGCCAGTTTTCCATTCATGGTTAGTATCAATCTTCCTGACCTGGCCAGATTGAAAAACGACCCCATCCGACATGACCACACTTGGCCTCATATGCCTACCAAAATCCCATCATACATCCCTAAGTTTGAGGGAAAGGAAAGTGAGGACCCCCAAAATCACATCATGTCTTTCCATTTATGGTGTTCCTCCAACTCCATAGTGGATGACTCCATCTGCCTACGCCTGTTGCAACTTACCCTTACTGGCTCTGCAGCTAAGTGGTACATCGAACAACCTCATGGGACACACTCCAAATTTACATCCCTCGCCTCGACCTTTCTGCAGTTCTTTCAGTTACCCATCCGTTACGACGCGGGAGTCGAGATCCTACTGGCTTGCAGACAAAACACGACCACCCACATCACTGATCACATTCATGAGTGGCGTAAACATCGAAGCTTATTCAAGATCAAGTTAGACAACCATATCTTCCTAGATTGGTTTCTGAAATATCTCCTTCCATCCATTGCCAAGCATGTGGCATCTGGACGAACCTAGTATTAAGAAGAAGCCATTCTGAAAGCCCAGCAGTTTGATATGATCTATGCCCAGTTTGGCTACTTTTAAACCATTTTACCTGACACTCCCTACGGTGATTCCACCCAGAATGATGCACCGGGGGCATCCCACGTCGCAGATGGCATCATTGGACATGTTGCTTCACACAACCAATCCTTTACCATTATGCGCAACACTAATGGCCCTGAACTGTCGCGGGCTACATCTCACTCCAGAGCTATGCCTTCGTATGCTCCTATGGCACATGCCCACCAGATCCATGGACCCTCATGTTCACCACAGTGTTACAGTCATGTACCTATCGCCTATACCCCTCCAGTTGCACCTCCTACATATTACCATCTGCAGGCCGCACATGCTCCTGTCCACTCGCAAGCACCATCGGCTTATTACCCACCACAGGCAGTGCCTGCAACAACCCAACTCCAGTCACTCAGACTTATCAACAACCAAAATCCGCGCCAGCACCTGGCCCACCTCAAACCCCTCTCACTTATTACCCACTGCAGCCTGCTCCAACACCTGCACAACCTCAGAATACCCCTATTGCCCAAGGGCAAGTGTATGCAAAACAAAACCCGCAGCAAAACCAAAATACCCAACGCAATCAGCAAAGCCAACAAAACCGCCAAAGAGGTTGCAACCGTGGAAACAACCAACCTTAGGACCAAGGCGGTCAGCCACCCAATCCTCCAAACAATAACAACGCTGTCCTTGCCAACCAAAACCCTGATCGACCACCCAAACAAGGTAAGAACTCCAACTTATGGACAAACCACCCATGTTCCATATGCAGGGTATAGGACCATTATACACACACTTGCCCGCATTTGGAGCGAGCGCGCCAACTTTGGATCGATGATGCCCAACAGCAGGGGCACGTGGCACAGCCAGTGCCACCTCCTCAAACACAACCCATGGTGCTGCAAAATCCTTTACCCACACAAGGAGTGGTGAACACTCAACTGTTAGATCCCCCTCAAGGAACCACAACACCATAACAGCAAATCACTTATGCTACAACTGCTCATCATCCCATGGAATCAGGTACTCACCACCTGTTAATGATGCCGTCGGCCAATGTCAACCTCCAAATGTGTCGAAACCAATATGGCTCCACCTATGAAGCCATTTGCACTGATAAATCCCCCAACACTATTCCCATTGATCATCCATTATGCATACCTACCACACCATTAGACGGGGGCCCCAAAGCCCCTCATTTCCCACTACGTCGAATCAATACTAATCCTAACGCTCGTGCCGCTATGAATTATAATATTATGGATGACTTATCCCAGTCCCCCGTTGTTATGTCTGCACTTGAAGTTTTAAAAAACTGTCCTACACAACGAAAAACATTGTTAGCCTCCATTGGCGTGATAGACCCTTCTGACTCACGAATGATGGCATTCGATCTGGACCAAGCCGAACCATGTTTTCCTTCCACATTAGCATTTCAGGTTTATGTATCCATTCGGAACCTTGTGATTCATTGATGCATCATCGATGAAGGTGCCTCCACCTGTGTTATGTTGACATTCGTCCGACAGAAGCTCGGATCTCCTACACTATAGACATCCACCACTGCATTACGAGCTTACAATGGCCGCTCAGCTCAACCATACGACCTCTTGGCCAATGTCCTAGTCCAGTTAGCTGGCAAAACAATCCTTATCGACATAGAGGTCATCAATGCCCAGCTTGATTACAACCACTTACTTGGGCGCAGTTACATGTATGCCATGAAGCCTGTCACTTCATCCGTCTTTCGCACCATGATGTTCCCCCATGAGGGACATGTGGTCATGATTGATCAAATTACGTACTATGATCCTAATGCCCCTGCCGCACCAGAAAATGTTCTCCTCGTGATTGAGCAAAATGCTCACCACGCACCTACATCGTTGGTTTCCTCGGTCGGACCTGGGGTATACTCCAACACACCCATGACTTCCACGTTCTGATCCATTCCCGCCCCTTTGCAATCACTAGATATATCTGATTTGTGCACCCTCTCACACAATACACAAGCACCCAACCAACAACCCCCTTTACTGCTGCAACCACCCTTAGTGCCCAGTCATGTCGGAGCCACACCTATCCACACCATCCCCTTCTTGTTCCCCCCTTCAAGAGCAGTTATCACCCCAGTAATGGCTACACAAAACCTTCATGGGTTAACGTTAGGACTACCTATGTGGTACCTACCCGCCCCAACTCCTCCCCTGACACCAAACGTCATTTTACAGCCTATACAACCTATTACTGTGATGAACCGCCCACCTCTAGGGGTAACAACTGCATCAACATCAAGTAATGTACCCCCTCCACCCCGCCACACTGGGTGTAGAGGCCCAAAAACCTACACTACCCGACCCACAACCTACACCGCCCCACCTACACCAAAGCTAGTAAATAATCCTCCGCCATTTCGTGCTCCCCTCAAATGCTCTTTGTGCGATGATTTGGGCCACACTACCCACCAATGTATGCAACTACCAGCACTTTAGGAACACATGCAAACATTAGGTGACGATCCAAACATCCCGGTTGTCACACTTGACCCTACCCCTAAGCCCAACAATAAATCACTGTGTACAAATCACCCTTGCGCGATATGCGTTATTTATGGTCATTACTCACATCATTGCCCCGATCTCTCAGAATACAAATTGTCTCTCTACAAACTAACTCATTCCGATCTGGAAACATCTGCTCCTACCATTGAGGAAATTCATCCCCCACCATATTCCTCCTCGAAAGAGATTAATACCATCTACATGATTTCCACCACCAATGCACCCTAGTAAACCGATTTGACGACTCAATGTTTCTGCAGTGATGAAGAAATCCTCGAGGCACTCACCGCACTTGACTACCCCTAGGAAGATATGCACCATCGATCATATTTCATCCCTGAGGAGTCTACCACCTCCATGGAAACCCAATTCTTTGTCATGTCCAAATATTCCTTCCAACCAAGGTCGACTAGATTAAATATCCCATCCCAGCTCCCGACGTCTTTGAGGAAGGAAACATGGCCAATATTTCACCCACTATTCAAGTCGACATCTCCACCACGCCCTGAGTACCCGAACTCATTTCATTAGGAGCATCATGCACTGAGGATGAGGTTCAAGCATATAAGAAGCTCTTCCAAGAGTTTCTCGACATTTTTTCCTGGTCCTACACCGAGATGCCTAGTCTTGACCCTGCTATCGTAGAGCACCACATTGACACTTGGCTTGACGTACCACCCATTTGCCAAAATCAATGCCCCATCCACCCATCTAAGCTTCCCGCCATCAAATCTGAAATTGTGAAGCTTCGTGCAGCTGGGTTCATTTACCCCATCGCCTATACTACCTGCGTTTCCAACCCGGTACCCATCAACAAGAAGGAAGGCACCATTCATGTCTGTATTGATTTTCGCGACTTAAACAAAGCTTGTCCTATAGACAACTTCCCTACACCATTTATCGACCAGCTCATCGATGCATGTGTGGGGCATGAGACACTATCTTTCATGGATGGTTTCTCTGGGTACAATCAAATTCAGATTCGCAAAGAGGATCAGTACAAGAATTGCTTCACCACCCCATGGGGCAGCTTTTCCTATCGTGTTATTCCTTTTGGTCTCAAAAATGCTGGAGCCACCTTTCAGCAGGCCATGACCTATTGTTTTCACGACTTGGTTGATATCATCTTGGTCTACCAGGATGACCTCACGGCTCGATCCAAGAAACGGTCTGACCATCTGAATGACCTCCGACAAGTCTTTCTACGTTGTCGCAAGTATCAAATCCGCTTGAACCCACTCAAGTGTGTATTTTGCGTTATGACATGCCGGTTGTTAGGTTTTATCGTTTCACAGAAAGGAATTGCTGTAGACCCATTGAAAGTCCAAGCCATCCTAGACCTCCCATCACCATGTACGCTTTGAAAGCTACAAAGCCTTCAGGGGAAGGCCAATTTCCTTCATCGTTTCGTCCCTGATTATGCCACGACAGTTCATGGTTTCCTTCGCTTGCTCTATATCCACATTCCTTTTGTTTGGGATGACCAAGCGCAAGGTGCTTTTGAGGACATAAGAAAGCTCTCACACATGCCCCATTGATCTCACCCCCAGATTTCTCAAAGGACTTCATCCTTTACGTTTCGGCATCCGACCATGTTGTTTCGGGGGTTCTTGTTCAAGAAGATTCTACTCGCCAAGAGCATGTCATTTATTATGTGAGCTAGACCTTGTCAGGCCCACCGTTACATTACCCATATGAGGAGAAGCTGGCCCTCGCCGTCATCTTTCCAATGCAAAAGTTGCGACACTACATCCTTATGAGTCACACTACAGTTGTCGCAATCTCTAACCCCATGGCCTATCTCTTGAACCGTCGCCTTCTTCAAGGCTGCATCGCTAAATGGGTCATTATCCTACAAGAGTATGACCTTACATTCACCACCCCCAAGAGTGTTAAAGCCCTCGTGCTTGCACAACTCATGATGGATTTACCACCCCTATCACCATCACCCTTGTTCACTACTAGTTTAACTGACAACCATTTGTTTATCATTTCATCAGACAACCCCTGATACGGGGACATCTTGGTTTACCTCCGCACACAAAAGTTTCGACTCGATATCGATCGTGATGGATGTCGTCGCATTCATCACCATGCTTCCCATTATCTCCTACTAGGCGATTTCCTATATCGACGCGGTGTCGACACCATCTTACGATGTTGCCTCACACGAGAAGAAGCAAAACAAGTTCTCAATGACTGTCATAGTGGTGCTTGGGGTAGCCATTTCTCCGGAATGGCCACTGCCCAAAAGGTGATCCCCATAGGGTATTTTTGGCCCACACAATTTATTGATTGCATCACAACGATCAAACATTGCCGCAACTGCCAGCTCTTTTCCCCCAAGGCAAGGACACCCCTCACCCCCCTTCATCCGGTTGTCACTATTGGTCCTTTTTGCAAATGGGCCATTGACTTCATGGAATGTAATCCTCCCTCCGCCTGTGGCAATAAATACATCGTTGTGGCTGTCGACTACTTTACCAAATGGGTCGAAGCCATGCCTACCTTCAACTGCAAAGCTGACACTGCAGCTCACTTCTTTTTTAACCATGTCATCACCCATTTTGGAGTCCCTAAGCAACTCGTCTCCGACGATGGCTCCCATTTTGAAGACTCCATTTGGCGAGAGTTGTCAACTCTTCTCAAATTCAAACATCAATATGCCTCCGCATACTACCCCCAAGGGAACGACCACATCGAGGCCATTAACAAAATTTTGAAGATAGTCCTCCAATGCACCGTTGACCGATAGAAGTCCAATTAGCATCATATGCTTTTCCCCTAACTATGGGCTTACCGTACATCCACTAAGACCGCCACCGTTTTTACCCCTTTTCATTTGGTTCACGGTGTGGAATCTGTACTCCTCGTTGAGTGTCAGATCCGAGCATTGCACATCGCTATCGAACTCCTTCCAGACACATCACCACTCGAACAACGCTTAATTCTTTTGGAGCAAGTCAATGAGGACCATCGGGCAGCCCTTCAAACCATTGAGGCCGTGAAGAACCGCTCCAAAGCTGGTTACGATAAACATGTCCACCCACGCGCCTTCTATGAAGGAGATCTTGTACTTGTTTATGACCAAGCCCACGATAAAACGGGTAAAGGAAAGTTTGAATCCATGTGGCAAGGCCCATACATTGTACACACCTGCCTTGGACATGGGGCATACATTATGACCAATTCAGAAGGAAACCCCCTGCGCAACCCCTGTAATGGGTTGTACCTTACACGATTTTACCCTTAGCACTTTTTGGACACAATAGTCCATGTTGTACATTTTTTATTCTTTTTTCGCTTTCATCATCCAAGACCTCACATTTTGTTTTCCTTGCATGACAAAAGATGGATCCTGTTCCACTTTACTATGTTCACTTTGCCGACGGTGCAAGTCGTTGGTCTCCAAATCTCGCCTCCACAGTTTGGGTACTCTATTCCCCCTCACACGAGTTGATTCTTCTTGATGACGTGTGCATAGGTGCTGCCACCAATAACCAAGCTGAGTACAATGTTGTGACTGGTCTCCTGACTGCTACCCTCCAGATGGGTATAAGTCACCTTCGTGTGTTCCTAGAATCCCATCTTCTTGTCGCCCAACTCAACAATTGTTACCAGGTACATGATCCTTGCCTCTTTACAAAGTTCTTGCGCACTAAGCAAATGATCAGACAGTTTGAATCCATTACGTTCACCCATGTCCCAAGAAATCAAAACAGTGTGGCAGATCAAATGGCTAACAACATTCTAGATTGCCACATCAACCAAACCATGTAGGACAATAACCATACATCATCATAACATCATATAGGCATTTAAAAACCATAGAAACAACAAAGAGAATCCATCATAACCCTGCATCCACGTGCATATCATCACTATAGAACATGCATCCAGGTGCATATAAAAAACATAACAATTGCATCCATGTGCAACAAAACATAAACAATGACAAATGTCATCCATGTGCATACGAGACTCTATCATCAAAAAATGCATCCATGTGCATATATATATACCATATCGTCATAAAAAATTCATGAGTGCCCTCAGCACCCAACTATACAAAAATACATAGAGGAGCCCCAACGTCATCCTCTCAATATGACATCAACCGTATATCAGCTGTATATACAAAATACATCCCCATATGCTCATGAGCATTTGGGGGCAGATCACGAACTGTCTAGTCAGAATGCTCCCCTTGATCCGTGTCCTTGCCATCACTTGTAGCCTCTGCCTTTGCTGCTGACTCATCCTCTCCCTGCTCCTCCTTTGGCTCCTCTGGATCCTCCTCCTCTGGGTCCTCCTCCTCTGTATCCTCATCATCATCCTCAGGAGCATCCAACTGGTCCCAAGCCCTCCTCTCCACTGCCAATACAGTGACCCACCTCAGGATAGATCTCCACTCCTATGGAGCATCGTAACAAACATCTAACAGCTCCGAGTCCAAATCCTGACAAATATCGTACTCTACCTCAACCAGTAATCGATCGAAGCTGGCCTGTAAAGTCTCCAATGTAACATCATCATCACGTCCATGAACCTCCCCTCGAGCAAGTGGGGCTACCATCACTGTGCAACCCCTGTGGTCCCAATGCCCCTGTGGTGGTTGCGGTCCCATGTCTGCAAAAACCGACACCAGAAAGGTCAACATCATCAAACATCTCTAACTGTCATCATATATTGTCAAGCAAAAATACAACATGATATGCTAAGAAGAAACCAAAATGAATACATACCATTTGGCCCCCAGGCCTGTCCAGGACGCCGCGGTAGCTCAGGATCCCCCTGGTAGTCCATAGCGCGGTACGAGTAGTCATCAAACAGAAAAGGCATCTGCAACCACTACCTAAACAACTCTGCTGTAAAATATCGACCCACAACCCCACCACCACTGCAACACATCATCTCCGCCCACCGCACCATCTGCGGCTCCCTTAGTCCTCCATCCCAGATCGGCGCACGAGGGCACAACATAGGAATCCACTTGAAAAAGAAACAACACAAAAAAGAGCCATAACAAAACTCCCCTCTGATCTGCCTCACCTTGCTCAGCTCCCGCTGAACACAGGCAAGGAACATCTGCCCCCATGCATAATAGGTCCCTGCAAGCACCCGCTCAATCAACATCATCTGCCCTCCCGACACATGGTGGGGCACCCGCGATCCTAATACATGAACCAAACCAGTCGCAATTGCTCGGGTCGCCAGCTCCTGCAAATCACACACCATCAATGCATTTTTATGCACATACAACCCTAGATAACAATGCCTCTCTAGCATATCCTCCATCTCCACATCCCCAGATCTCCACAGTTGAGTATCCGCTATCCTACCCAAATAGGGAAATCCAGTCAAGAAGTACACATCCGCTAGGGTGAGATCCATTCTCTTACCCTGGACCATAAACGCCTCAATGTTCGGGTCCCAAAACTTGACCAGCCTATTCAGCAATAGAGATGCTGAATGCATAAGGGGCACATGCACAAACTTCAGCATCCCACAGAGTGTCAAAGTCCCCTGTACTTGACGATCCCACCAGATGATCCTCAATTGGTCCTCTGGTATCTCATGCTCTCTCCATGTCACCTTCGGCATCCTGCCAACTACATAATGAAATCTCATCAAAACCACATCAAATACTCCACCGATCCCCTTCGAATCGGTGCACCCACAACATGACACCTCGGCACACATTCCAGGGCATTTAAACCCCACACGTGCGCTTTGGAACGCGATTTTCTCCTCCAAAGGAGCGTTTCCCAAGCACACCTATGGGGCCTGCAGTCGTGATCCGAGATCGCGGCTGTGGGAGCCACAGTTGCAATCCGAGATCGCAGCTGTGGGAGCCACAGTTGCGTTCCGAGAACGGGGATGTGAGAGCCACAGTCGCGATCCAAGAACGTGGCTGTGGGGGCCACAGTCGCGATCTAGAGCATGCAACTTGCCCCGGAACCCGCGATATACCACCTTGGTCACCCCACATGACCGACACACCACCCCCGAGGACCAAATTCCCCCCCGAAATCAAATAACATCAAAGCTAAGGGATAAGAGAGTTACCTGCAACTCACGGAAAAATCCACCGGTCGGTTCTCCCGCAAATGCCAGATCACCTCTGGCTCAGTCAATTCTCCTATCAAACTCAACTGTACAAATGGCACATGTCACCATGGACCCACATATTATTTATAGAGATTTGCCCATTCTTCTTTTCGTCATTCTGGAGTCATCCGAGGTCCATTTTCCAAACCGTTGATACCATTGGATTCAGCACGTTGTGACCTTCGTGATGGTCGAGTCAGCTTCTCAATTTCAACAGCCCCTTTTTCGTTCATCTTTTAGTGCCCCTCGTCACCTAAATTTGCGTGCCACATCAGTCGTTGTCCGTTTTTTACTTTTTTTTATATCGCCGGATTCAATTTTTCATGCTCGTGATGAAGCTTGAGATCTTTTCTCGCTCTCACCACCATATTTTTTCAGATATTTTTCAAAGCGCCCCTCGTCGCCTAGATTTGCGTGCCACATCGACCATCTTCAGTTTTTGACATTCTTTATGTTGCTGGATTCAGTTTTTCACGCTCATGATGATGCTTGAGATCATTTCTCGCTCTCACCAAAATAAAAAATCAACATTTTTTCCACACACCTCATCACCTCGATTTGCATGCCACAATGGTTGCCGTCATTTTTTACCAATGTTAGCATCAATGCCCATCCATGAGCTCTCCGCTACATCCATACTGCAATTATTACGTTACTTTTCCACCACTCATCAACCCGCAAGGAGGCCCCCTCAGTGTTCCCCCCTATAGTTGTTCTTGGTTCCCATACTTGTACCTTGATTGAACACTTCCTCCTTGCTTAACCATTACTTTTGTTCGGTATAAGTTTATCCCTTTTTCGGGCCGAGCAATTCCTTTATGAAAAAGGCACTTAGGGAGTTTCTGTTAGGCTCTTTTCTGACTCCTAAAATAATGAAAATATCGCCGAGCAATCTTGCTTCCTTTCATGCTCGCTAAAAGTATTGGGAAGGGCATCTACCTGGTATAAGTTTACCCCTTTTCTGGACCTTGTAGACTAATTACGAAAAAGGAATACTCTAGTCACATCGGCTAGAAGAGTTCTTCATTGCATCCTTTTATGCTTTTTCGGGTCTTAGAGTCTTCTTACTTCTTTCAGACTCTCTAAAATTGAAAGCAACCACGAGCACTCACCATCTTGGGCTCGTATAAATCCACGCAACGGTACCTCTCCACCATTTCAAAGTCTTCTTATCGCTTTCAGACTCCTTAAAATTGAAAGCACTCATAAGCATGAACTGTCCTGGGCTCATACAAATCCGCATGACAGTACTATTTTGAGCACACTTTTTTCTTCGAGCTCCTTAAACCATGAAGAAGGACCCAACGGTGCCTTTCGGCACCACAACACATCATATCTAGTCACACTATTATGGAAACCTCCCCAGTATGGTTGCCTTTGTTCAGAGTATTCTGCGATGTGTCACCCTTAGAGTCTCCCGATATCACTCATCAGGTTGTCCCCCTGAGTCTCCCCCATTGTAGTCACAGCCCCTGGTCCCTTAAGCTATGATCCCTTACCCGGAGTTAGTTTCATATGCTACCAGGTCAAGCCATGCCATCTTACTCTGAACAAGGGAAGTTTGAGTCCCCCCCTACTTTACAACCTCAGTTGTTCCCCACCCCCACAGTATGTCAGTCCCATCTTTAGTACTATCACTTTTTGGTTGTACACCTCACGCTCCTATCAAGGAAACATCATTGCCTTGGTAGTTGTAGGTCTCCCTCTGTCGACACCAGCCAATTTATTCCAGAGGATAGATCTAGAGGTCCCCGTGCCTTGGAATCGTCACCATAAGTGGTGAGTGCCTATAGACCATTTTCAGATTAGTCCTTAGTGCCTCTCCGAATGGTTGTTTCTTACGTGCTTGACTTCAGCACACTGATCACACCATTGAGACTCATGCATGGTATTGGTCCCTTCAATTATTTGTAGAAGACCCTGGATGTCCCCTGACTCTAGCACATTGGTGAGTCTCTTTGGAACCCCGAGTTATATGTTCCCATGGATATCCGGGCTGTGCTTGGCGATAGTATTCGGAAGCACCCCAGTTCCGATACAGTTCAGTGTACCCTTGAGATTATGACTCTCAATCATTGAGTCCATCCAGTTGTTGGACACCCCCAGATCTAACAGAGCATCAGTTGTTATGGTACCACATTCAGTATGGATGTCATTATTTCCATACATCAGTTCTTCAGATCAGTCATGGTCGGACCATGAGTATGTCCCAAATTTGTGTCCCCTCTAGACCAATATGATGTACACATCAGTTTTTCCATGTATTGTTTAGGTCCCCTTTTTGGGCCTCATTATTATTCGTATATCTTGATAGGAGTATGGGTATGCCCATGCCATCCATATATTGAGATTATTCCTCATTCATTATTGAGGTCATGTATTTTTAGTTTTAGCAGTTTGTATAGGGCCACTGTTCCGGTCTCCAATCAGTTTCTTCTCTCCTCCATACCCCAGGAACAAGACAAAGAAAATATGATGTCTATCGACCATACGATGAGCTCTTGTCCTCACACATCAGGGGGCAATTTGTTAACACCCAAAAAATGCTCACTAACTCATACCCCTAGCTACATGACCCATTTGCCACTTTTCCTACCATTTTAGCCTTCAAAACCTCAAAAAACCTTCAAATGGTCACCAAAAAGGCCAAAATCAATCTTTTTCTCCTCAAAATAATTAAATTTCCTCAAAAAATGCCAAAAACCCTCCAAAAGGGCCCAAAATTCCAAAAAAATCAAATAAAATGGAATGAAATTCAAAAATCAATTCAAAAAAAGAAAAAAAGAGGGAAAAAGAGGTAAAGAAACCCTAAACCATTTACCAATACCATTGGTTTCCCAAAACCATGGGCCAATATCCCCTCCACATGAAATCTATAAATAGAAGGTGGAGGCTCCCCATTTCACATCCACAATCTATCCTATCCTCATGCTGCCAAAATCACTCCAGAACCCTAGCCCAACCATTTGAGCTTGAGTTCCCCATTTAGAGTGAACCATTGGCCCAAACTTGAAGCATCTTGGAGAAGAGAGAGAGAATTGGAGCACTGGAGCACCTCGTCCCTAAGATTGCACAATATCCATCAACCTCACCATTGAGGTAACCTTTCATGTATAACTCCATTTTTATTGAATAAAAAGATATCAATCTCTTGTATATTTGTTTTACATGGAAAATATATGAATCTTTTACTGTTTACTGTTTTTCACTGCAAGTTTATTTTATGAATACCCATGACCATGTTTAGATTTAGTTTTTTATTCTGTCATTTATTTTTCTGCTTTTTGAACTGCTACTAAGGAGTCAATTCTCCTTAGTAGGTGCTCATTTGCACAAGCTAGGGTGAAAACCCTAGCTACACTTATAGACATGTGATTCATGTTCATGCATTATTCATGTGAACTTTGATGATTGTTAATTCTAGCCATGAAACTTATAGCCATGGGTTGTGCATGTGATACTTCTTGATGTTATTTCATGACATTATGGTGCTATACAAGATAGATGATGTGTAGAACATAAAATGATATTATAACTTATCATTGCATCTAGAGATAAATGACATTTGGCACATAAATGGTATGAAAGCATGCTGTGATTAAGTTTGTTATTTTACAACTATATTTTGTGTTAGTGAAGAATAAGATATTTGGTATGACATGTTATCGTTTCATGCTAACCCTTATTGCTCCCCGTAGAATACATATTTGATATGATGATGGATTATGTGGGTTGTTAGAATGCATATTTGATATGATGATGGATTATGTGGGTCATTACTCCATGTTGAAATATGGTAGCTTAGTGAAATTATGAAAGTATCATGACCAGTTATGTTATAATGGTAGCACATAGCACCCAAATGCATTAGATGTTAAACTTGGCATGACTTATCGTGACAAGGGCTTATGATGCAATGTAATGCAATATGAACTGTTGGCTAGACATTATTGTTAGCACATGATTCAAGGTTGATCCATGATATATTATTATATTGAGAAATGGTTACTAATGATTATTCATTATGGAAAGTGCTAGTTGTTCCAGGTGATCCACTCAAATATCCTGATGAGGTGAAGTATTCTATGATTTCGTGGGCGCCCATAACCACGAATGAGAATGGATACTATAAATATATTATGGGATGGGGGATAAGCCCAACAATTAGCTCTATGCCAGCAGCGCTTGACTTTTGTACCAGAAGTTGGGAAGGTGGAAATGCCACTGATACTTCCCAGAGAACTTCTAATGTGACTAGAGTCCACGGTTGGAGACATACTCACCCGGAGGGAGGTTTATGTAGGACTTTTGATTCCTGGGGCTAGTTACTTGAGGGTGTTGTGGAGGATGTTTAGGCTAGCCTTCTGAGATGCCTGGGGTATAATGATCCTGATATCAAGATCGGGGTACCGGGAACCAGATGGCGGCTAGTACCGATGATGCCCAGATTCCAGTTAGAATCCGATGAGGCCGTATTATTACCAGAATTTGGGAAGGTGGCAATGCTGCAGTAACTTCCTGAGGAACTTCTAATGCCTACTATATGATCCGGGGACAAGTTACAGTAGAGGGCCCATTCCATGGTGAACGAGACCATCTAGAGTTGAAGGGGAGGTTTATGGAGGTGGAAGATGGTATGATTCTCAGGGAGAGAGTGAGTAAGGAAAGATGAAGTAAACAAATACACAATTATTAATTATTAATTAATTATCTAATACTTCTGTATGTATGATGCATAATTGTTGTTATGGTTGCATACTAGACTCATAGGGAATTACTTGAGAGCATGTTGTAACTTAGGGTGTTTGATTGTATTAGTGTGGTTTGGAGAATTCTATGTGGTGGCCACACATATAAATCTCTTAACTTCACAATAGTACTAGCTACCTATATATTCTAGTATTTACTTGATTGATTGATTGAATAAGTATTGTTTTTTTATTGCTTGAAGATTATAACTTTTGTACGAAGTTTCTTGAAGGGGGGAAGTATGTAACAACCCTCATGTAAAATAATGAAATAAAAGGTGTGAAATGATAAAATGAGAATATATATAATGAAATGTAAAATAATAAATAAAAGGGGTAAATAATATAATGGGGAATATGAAAGAAAAATGATGAAAAACAAATTGCATTAAAATAAATTAAGAAAAATGGGAGAAGGGGGAGATAAAAGGAGGACAAGAAGAAGAGTGGGGGATCTTTTGGTCTTTTGGAATTTTGGAAGGAGAGCTCTGGAGGAGCCAAGAAAGAGGAAAGCAAGAAAGCTCTGGAATAGAGTTAATTTTGGGGTCTCAGGGTCCTCAGCCATTGGCTGGGGGTTGGTTGGGTGGACAGTCATCCCCCCACCTTCAGTTGCGGGAATTGGAGATGTCAAGGTAATGTTAGCTGCTAGGTCATCTAACCAGGTATGGTTCCTTAAATCTCCATAGAATATTTATGTTATATTGATGAATGGTTCCACTTTGATATGCATGTTGTAAATCTGTTATTATACGTTAGATCCATTGTTTTTGTCAGATCCTCTTTGCATGTTTGTTATCTTTTGTTACTTAGTGGTTTTATGAATCTAAGTTTGTTACAATATTCCATTGACACGACCTCGCTTGTCATTTCTGGAAACTTTGAACTTTCCATACCTTTCGAAACTCATGAACGATCCGATACGTCATAACCCTACTTGGCCTTCGGTCCCAACTAAGCTTCCTTCGGACTTTCCAAAGATCAAAGGTAAGACTGGTGAAGATCCTGTAGATCATGTAACAACTTTTCATCTCTGGTGCTCCTCTAACTTGTTGAACGAAGACTCAATTCGATTGAGGCTCTTTCAGATAACCTTAACGAGTGTAGAAGCTAAATGGTACATCGAATTACCGGTTGCAGCATACGATAACTTTTGGGATTTAGCGACAGTATTTTTGAACCACTTCTAGCTTCCCATTTGGTATGATGCCGGAACATACCTTTTGTCTACATTTAGACATAACAAAGTCACTCACCTTTCTGATCACATTCAGGAATGGCGAAGACGGAAGAGGCTCATCAAGGCTGAGATTCCCCCATAGTTTTTTTTGGAGTGGTATTTGAAATCACTACTCCCTTACGTCTCTAAATATGTTTCAACTTCTGGGGTAACATCTGAAGAGGAAGCAATCCTGAGAACCCAACATCTTGACTTATTTTATGCCCAATCTGGGATTATTTATGAGATCATACCTGACGCACCATGATCTAATATAGATCTTGGTAAGCCCAAACCTGGACCTCATGCTGATGGCATTGTTGGTTCGACCGACTCATCTGCAATGGAGTCCTTAACGAAACAAGTGCATGCACTTTCTATGAAGCAATCAACAACAGAAGAAACTACAGTTATGATCTCCCATTCACAATCTGAATTTGTACAGAATGTGCAGACAAACCAAAAGGGTCCTCGGCAACCTAAAAAGAAGGGTAAGAAAGGGGATGGAAGAGAGACAAAAATAAGGTCAAGTTTCCTTGCAAGCTTTGTAAGGATGATCACGTTACTCACCAATTCCCTCTTATCGAAGAATCCCAAAAGTTGTTAAAAGAAAAGAAACCAACTGTCCTGGAGGATCCTTTTCCCAAAGGACAAGGCTCAACTTTTGGAAACTCTAATACTAGGGGAATTCATCATGCCACATTGGCTGATAAATCATATATAAATATGGTTAACTCCAACACCTTGTTGCAAATGAGAGCCAAGAATTATAACCCAGAAATGTAGCAGAAAGATAAGGAGATTCCTGAAACATTTGTTCCTCTCCACATCGAGAGGCCTACAGAGCCTTTGCCGAAGATACCAAAGGGTGTCTACAAACGGTATGTGCACAACCCTAATGCGCGGGATGCTCCCAACTACTCTATTGTGGAAGACTTATCCCAAACACCATGTGCCATGTCTGCACTGGAAGTCTTGCAAATCTTCCCTTCACAGCGGAATGCACTTCTAGTGGAAATAGGTAGTATGGACTCATCAAGTATGCTAGCTATATTTGATATGTCCAATATCAAACCCCGATTTCCATATCACATTGCTTTCCAGATTGAAGTAGTCCATGGTTCGATGAGTAATGGACGAACAGTCGTAGATGAAGGCACATCGACATGCCTAATGTCTATATCCTATTGGAAATCCTTGGGTTCTCCAGAGTTAGCTCCTTCAATTAGACTACTTACCACGTTTGACAGAAAGTGTTGCCGTCTGCATGGAGTCTTACTAGCATTCGAGATTCAACTTGACGGTAAGGTAGTGGCTATGGAGGTAGAAGTTGTCGATGCTTATCTCGACTACAACTTGTTGTTGGGAAGAAGTTAGACATGTGCGATGCAAGCTATCCCATCGTCCGTTTTCTGAGTACTCATGTTCCCCCATGAAGGTAAGATCATCACAGTTGATCAATTATCCTTCACTTGGAAGAGAAACAAAACTTCAACGGATTCTCATATCCCTTTGATTGATCAACTCGATCGCCCAGTGAGATCCTAGGAGTAGGTATGTATTCATCGTTGATGGGCACATTTGACTTACCTGCTCCTGTACATCATATCAGTTCTATGAGTTCTAGTGATACATCATCTTGGGAAGTTTTTATGATTAGTCGAACAACTGATCCATGGATTCTTTCGACTCAACAATAACCAAATGTGCCCCCATCCATTGCATAAGTGGCTTACCAAGCATCACAAAATGCTGCAATGGATCACAACTTGACTTCGCGAGTCTCAGTTGAGTCAGATTTTGATTATGCACCTACATGGTCAGTAGACTCCACCCATTCTTTCGACTGTTTGGATACTGTTTTTACTTCCGACGAGGATATCCTGGAAGCTATGATTGGTCTGGATCATCCTTGGGAACACATGCATCACAGATATTACTTCCTTCCAGATCTAGACAGGATTGAGAATAGTGAGTTTTCGATGAGACCTGATGGGAATATCGATTTGTCCATCACTCCTTCTACTAAACAGACGATTTTCGCAGAAGGAAATATGGAAAATATTTGAAAGACTATACCTATTCATATTTCCACCAAACCAAGTGTTGTGGAAAAAATATTTATTGGGGCAAACTGTTCTTCACAGGAGATCACTTTGTATACCAATTCATTTAAGGAATTCCACAATGCTTACACTTGGTATTACAAGCAAAATCCAAGCTTTGACCCCTCGGTCACCTGAACCTGCAAGTGGGATCTACCTGAAACATTATTACGATTAGGCTTATATGATTTTTCTTGTATTATAAATGTACATGTTTGTAGAGTTAGTCTTTTCTTTTGATTTTTTTTGTGTCTTATGTGTCTTCTGGATTGTGGTTTCAAATAACAACCGATTGCTTTATAGGATTCACTGATGGTGCTAGTCACCACACTCGTCAATTGGCCTCAACAACTTAGGTTATTTACTCACCATTTGGCCAAATTGTGTCTTCGGGAGGTGCTTGTTTGGGCCTTACGACAAACAATGTAGCTGAGTACAATGCAGTCATCGAGTTACTCCGAGATGCCATCCATCATGACATTTCATGTTTGGAGGTAAGAATCGACTCACAGTTAGTAGTACTTCAATTGATGGGTGAATACCAGGTTAGGGATCCTTCTTTGCTTCGTTAGTTTTTGTGTGTTAGATTTCTTGAAAGACAATTTGATTTTATCACATATTGACACATTTCAAGGAATTTAAATGCATTAGCTGATTCATTTGCAAACTATGTACTTGATTGGAATTTGTATCACACATAATAACATTTAAAACATATAAAGAACACATGTATATAAATTGATACTATATATATCAGGATCAAAAAAATATGAGTACGAGTCATAGGATGTCGCAGTGTCATAATATAAAAAAATGGGATCAAAGGCCTCAAAAATATAATATGTCTCTCTCCCTATGGAGAGGGAGGTTCCTCTGCTAACTCTGCCACAGCCTCTCTATAGAATATGACTAGCCTAACTACTTTTCTAAGTAGCCAGATCCATGCTGGGGGCATGCCTACGACATGCTCATGCATCTCAAAAGGCATACGCTCTATGCGGTAGGTAGGGATATCATGAGTCAACTGACTCATCTTTCCCTCTATCCTCAACATGTTGTCTACGACACCTGGCTCAATAGGTCGAACATATGTCTGTGGATGCCCTGCAGGTCTCACGGGCCCCACATATGCACACATCACATTTTTTTAGTCACTCTTACTCATCATAAAAAGAATATATATAAAAGACATAAAATTTTTATAATTTTTCAAAAACAATTTTTTTTTTTATACCTATCTCGCCCCAGGCTAATCCTGGAGGCAACATGAACTATGGATCTCCTCTGAAATCCATCCCTGCATATGGGAACTGCTCGAGCGTCGGCACTTGGAGGCTCCACCATGCAAGATAATCTTCATTAGCCTAAGAAAGGCTAGCCTCTCCACCACCCTGGCGTAAGAAGATATCTCCCCACCGAGTCATCAATGGATCACGAGGGTTTAGTACTAGTAGATCCATCCCCAGGATTAGAGCAAGGACTCTCTCTCGAAGAAGGTACATAAGATACTTCTGTATCCGAAGTTATTTTTCTTCCTGGTTTTTCACTCTGTCAACTGGTGTTTCATGTTCACCAGTAGGCCCAAACACCAATCAAATACCACACCACACAAAAACTCAACCCCTATCTGCATATAGTTTCGAGAGGCCAAATGTTGTATGACACTCCCTCCAATCCTGTTAAGTGTGCTCAATATCACCTTCAGTGGGAAGCTCACAATAGAGCCAATCAGAACTTGGCTACCGCTCTTCTCGGTTTCAGGCAAGCAGTAAGTGTTGATGTAATCATGGATCGATAGTGTACCTATCCCTCAGAATGTTCCCTGGAGGTGAACTCCCTCACCTCTACGAGATAAACCGGTGATAACGTATATATCATCTATGGTGATGTCTAACATCTCCCCTTGGAGATCGAACATCCTGTGATCGGGATCCCAGTAGCTGACTAGCATTTGGAGTAAGTGTGTTTGTGCACACATACTCACTATTAAGAAAAAAATGAGTAACCCGCATTTTCATAATGCATTCAATGTAAGTGGATATCCCATGGCATCTCTATCCATGGATTCGTGCTCCCTCTCCCTCCAGGTTAACACCATTCGTGCATCACTAACCCATTCACCCTTTAGATTTTTTATTTTTTCATTTAACTTGTGGTACCCACGGGTTCACCTCTGCAACAGAGGCAGGTACCCGCGGGTCCGCCTATGCTAAACCTGCACACATTTCACGTAGCAACGAGTTTAGCATAGATGAACCCGCAGGTACGAATCCCTAAATTTTAAATCCTTATAAAAATAAAAATAAACATCACTAAAAAATCAAAATAATGGATTGAATTGATGGACAAGGGAGAGATGACTTACTTGCAACTGACGAAAGTTGATTTGGTGACCCGGTTTGAGCGCTATAAGCGGTGGAATTAAGGGGGTTCTTTTTCTCTTTTGCTCCAAAAAAACTTTGTGAGTTATGTGGACATTTTGGCACTATTTATAAAAATTACTTGAAATTTTTACCCACTTTTACCAACTTTCATATAGTTCCAAAACTATTATTTTTTAACTTTATTTAATACTAATGACTTTTTCAAGTTGTTTTGATTAGGTGAAGTTCTAAAAGGCATTTCTCGCTATTTTCGCAACATTGATCGTATAAAGGTTTGATTTCCTTTATGGCATGTCAGTTTAGTTCAGTACATCTTGTCGTTTTATGTCATATTGAAATCTCTTTTGATTATGTTTATGTGTCATTTTCTACTAATCCAGTGATCTTCATGACATTTAAAACCCTTTCGTCGTTTGACATATCAAGGGACTTATACATTATATCTCATTTTTACCTAATATTAAGTTCCCTGGTATCTATAGAGTCTTTTTTAAGCCCTTGTTAGACTTTTTAAAAACAAACAAGATCGCCGAGTATACTTGTTCACTTCAGACTTACTAAAGGAATTGAAGGGACATCCACATAGGTATAAGTTTACCCCTTTTCCGGACCTTAGTGGATTAATTACGAAAAAGGTATACTCTAGTCATACGTATCTAGAAGAGTTATTCTCTCATGGTTTTATACTTTTTCGGGTGAGGAGAATAACTCTACGAAAAAGGACCTTTTGGAGTCTTCTTAGGGTTTTTAGACTCTCGAAACATGAAAACACCAGCGAGCATTCACCAACTCAGACTCGATATTAAAATCTAGGATTGGGTGTATGGAGTTATTGGACTTATACCAAGCACTCTTCTATGCCCTCTTCGAGCTTGTTTTAAAAATTGAAGAAGGACTATTGAGTTTTCTTTCTTGGACTCATTAAAACTAACAAGAAGGATATTATCAAGCTTTCTTTTCCACCTTTTCATGCTCGTTAAAATCAAGAAAATAAATTCTTAAAAAAAAAAGAGAAAAGGGAAGGGAAGCATGTCAAGTATCTTTCAGTATAAAGGCATCAAGTCAATTATGTCCTTGAACACAACACCTTTTTGAGTCTTTTTCAAACAAGTTGGGTTTTAGTTTTGGCCTTAGGATGAACCTGATCTCAGAGTTTTTACTCCTTTGAATGGTTACTCTTCCAATCATATGGAGAATCTGTTAATGTCTCCTACATTATAGATTTATATCATGGTCCCTTTGTCGTAAAAATTTGCCTAAGTCACTCTTGTGTTGTGCTCACTGTTCAAGGACACCCCTTGTGTCGGCCATTCTGCAGTTACTTTGACCTCGTGTGTAGACCATTCCTTAGTGTTAGTATGTTTCATCATGTATTCAGTCCTACTCCATATCAGATCAACCTAATGATTGTATCTCATGTTGGATGATGGAGGATTCCTTAAGGCCTCCCTTCCAACGGAATTCTTCCTATCGACTTCAACTCATCTTTCTCTAGGAATGAAGTTTAGAGTTTCGGGTAGTACCTTGGGGATTGTAGTCATCACTGGAAATTTCCCTTGCCATTGAATAGTGGGAATACATCAATGTTCCCTACTCGATGGATTCTTCAAGTGTTTGACTTCAAGACATCTTATTCACACCTGTTAGAATGTACTAGGTACCATAAGCCTCATTTTCATTAATGGTGGGTGCCTTCACGTTTGTTAACGATCTACATCATTGAACGGTAATCAAACGGTATCCTCCATGTTCGACCTTAGCTCATTTATTCGCATAGTTAGGATTCGTACTTTGACAGTTTGGATGAAGACCTTGGGCCTATAATAGCATCATCACATTTTGTTATTTCTCAAGTTGCGCAAGACTGAGTCATACCCATCTTTTGGCTCTTGATGGGACATAGATCCAGTTTGTTGTTATGGATATGTCATCCTGTTTGAAATGGATCCACGCTTGTATTTCAGTGGCCATTGCTATATACATCTTTCAATTATGTATTGGAGATTATGTTCTACCATTTTGAACATCTCCTAATGTCAATATTGTCAACTGCTCGCTGAATTTGTTTTTGTTACTATTTGTATTCTCATCCTACGACATCTTTGCTCCTCCTCTGCTTGGATTCTAATGTATTTCGGCCATCGATTTCCTCTGACCTCACACATTAGGGGGCATCTATTATCGGTCAAATTAGCACTTCTCCATCCGTGACCACATTGCCTTGTCGGTCACACAAAAGGACATTATGGATGGAAGAGCTTACCTTGACCCTAGATGACTTGGAGCTGAACCTTGCAATCTTTTCCTCATAAGAATATTTCTCTACCTATTTTAATACATAACCACGACCCTCATGCTTTCCAACTAGTGGGTCAGCCGCGGGTATCTCTACTGACAACCCATGGGTGTCAATTAAAAAGATGCACCCGCTAGATGCAAGTTTGGACACTCGTGAATCACTCGCTAGTTGTCATATATCATAGTCGTAGGTGTATTAAGAAAAAGTTGAAAAAATAATTAAAACATGAATTGGGATTAGTTAAGGTGGGTACCCAAACTACCCCAACTTCCCAACTCAACCACCTTTCGAAACTCCCCTCCATGCCTTGCTATAAATACAAGGGGAAGGGGCTTGAGAAAGAGACCTTATGATCATTGGATAAAGTTATGCTGGAGAAATTCATAGCTAAGAGAGAGGAGTAGGAGCTCAGGGTATGGTTATGACGGTGCCGGTGCAGGACAGGTATAGCTTTATGTACTTTCTGCATTTGTCAATAAAGATTTGGACATTCTTCATTTTCCAATAGATTTGCTTATGTCTATTGAAATTTGATTACAAGTTGATGTTATGTTGTCTTATTAATATCAATCTCGTATTTGTGGTCAAATTGGTTTGAGGAAGGTTTTATGTTTGTTTTGCAGGTTGTTGCATAGGATAACAAAGGGAGAGAAGCTTGGATCGAACTTCGAAATAAGGTACATACTCTCCTAACCCAAATCCTATTTGCTTAATAACAACATTGGAAAATATCTATATGTCTATCTGATAACCCCAGTACGTTGGTAGTCTTTCCCTTGCTATAAGAGTAATTTTCCTAACAACAACAACCATTGCAGCTTATGTTGAAGGATGTGCAAGGTATGAAGAAGCCAATCACTTGTGCATGGGTATAGATCCCCGAAGGGAATCACTCTAGTAGAAGAGGATGCCTAAATGAAAGATGAGTTTCTTTTTTAATTTTAATACTGTCGGCTATTGAGGCAATGATATAGAAGATATTGTAGACGCAGAGGCAGATCTGCACTCTTTAGTTGTAGATCTAGTGCTTGATTTCCTAGATCTAGAGGAGATCGACTGGAGATTGGTGATAAGTAGCTTTGTGGGGTCATATGTATTGGGCGTTGAGTTCAGGTACCAAGTGCCTTTCCTACCAATTTGTAGGTGGAGCCCCCATGCCAGGCCTGAGGTTGTAGAACGGTAAGGCAATATGTGAAGCATGCACCATTCATGGGAGAAAGAACGGGTCCAAGATATTGCCGCCCGCGTAAGTTTGGTCAAAGGATACAAAGAGTTGATGTGAAGTGTTCTATGTATGGCTTTGAGGATGCCAAGGATAGGCCCAGATATGCCTCCACGAAGTCTATGTGGGAGCAAGAGGAGGTGGCGACCCATGTGACCCGGATGCAAAGCGATCAAGAGGGAAATACACTAAACACAAGATCGCTATGGCATTTGTGCTATCCACAATAGTTTGTTGGGCAGTCTAGAATGTCATCGGACTAGCATGCAGAGCGGGTGGCTAGGTCGATGCCCCACTACACGAAGGTTTCTCATGACTTCAATGGGAATACCTTCTCATTATAAAAATACTAGAGATATTATAGGAGGATAGTCCATGATGTATTTCATCGTGGGGTGGTTTGAGAATTGAGCAGACACCTCGCGAATTCTATCTTGAGAGGAGTGCGTGGGTGGCAACGGGCTCAACAAGATGAGCAGAATCAACTATAAAGTACTGCGGTACTGAAGAGAAAGCAAAACCGAAGGATCAGGTTTCCTGTGCATGGAGTTGATTTGAGATTGTGGAGGCAAGTCTTGTTTATGCCATTGTTCCGGTAAATTAAAATCGTTGTTCCTGTAGTGGAGCATGGAGGAGTTTGACCGGCCACATCGCATGCTTCCCAGGGAGAAGGTTGTGGAGTGTAGCCGATTTGTTGGAGGCATCCGGTGATCAATGAAAAGCAAGGCGGTGTTCAGCCTATAGTGCAGACTGTGAGGCAAGGCATGGAAAATGTACGGGATGGTAAATAATAGCCCAACGGTAATGATAAAATTACCATGTAAATTTATTTATTTTAGAGTTTGTAAAATTAAATATTTTTTGCATGTAAATGGGCATACTACTGTAAGACCAGGTTAGGCATGCTTATCTCTGGTAAATCATTGGTAAAGTCTAGACATAGACCTAGGTGATAGGAGGGTATTTTTCCCATGATTGCATGTAGTGAAGCCTATTTGAAAGACTTGGTAAACTACTTTGTAAATGGGCTTGGAGGTGAGTGATGAAGGCTCACTTGGTCGACTTGGATGAATTTGGTCGAGGTTTCGAATGTAGTGTTCGAGGTGGAGCACTGAAGGTGCTCGGGATCGCATAAGTAGAGTTGTTTTGCAAGCTCAACGTAATCATTGTATGGCTTGAATAGCATGGTCAAGTGATTGGTATATGATGTTTTGATTCCTTCATGGTGAGCCAAGTTTTACAAGAAGTGAGTATAACCATTGTGTTTATGGTATTCACTATCTTGGTGTTTAGGTTGTTGGCGTTATGCTTGAAGCAAGCACAAGCATGGTTAAGATCAACATGTTGGCTCAGGTGGTTGGGAGATCAAAATGAAGGATCTGGGAGCAGCAAAATAATCTTGGGCATGGAAGTACACAAAGACAATATTGATGGCAAGCTTTTGGTTATCACAGTAGGAGTACATGGTAATGATACTCAAGAAATTTGGTATGAATAATGTGAAACCAATAAAACATTATTTTAGCTTTTTTTAGGTTTAAGTCTAAGCAATTAAGAAGAAAAGGGTTATATGTCTCGTGTATAGTATGATAGTATAAAGTTTGATGTATGCGATGAGATGGTCAGAGTTTTCACATGCATTTGGTGTTGTCAATGGATACATGCCAAATCTAGGTGGAGAAGTGAAATGAGTGCTTCAGTATTTTAGAAGCACATGATTACCTATATAGGTGATGAATGAAGAAGGGCAAGGAATTAGAGAAATTGATTGTCGAGGTGGAGATTATTGGAAATGGTGACAACCAATTTCCTATGTATGTGGATTTGGCATATTCTAGACTCCTATTATTCAATTTTTGCTTGAGATTAGACAACCCAAGATAGAATATGGATAGGGGTGTAATTAATTAGTCAGTTTTATGTAACTATGTAAGAAGATGCTATAAATCCATGTAATCCCATAGAGGAAAGATGAGAAAGGGATTCAAGCCCTATCCTCTACTGGATGTAATATCCCATTGGATAAGTAATAAGATGATGTTGTCATTGGCCCATGGATGTTTACCCTTCAAGGGGTTTTACCATGTAAAAATTTCCGTCTTATGTGTGATTGCTTAAATAGATGCTCTGTTCCTTTTTTGCTGCAAAATTTTGTTTATCTATGGGCTTAGGCCCAAAAGATATAGTCAAGAACATTGAATTCAATGATCCAGACGATAACCACGTGGTCGTGGACATCAACATTATTGTCTCAATTTAGGCCAAGACCGCTGGTTATTGGAATGGGGATGAATTCCATGGATTCAGTCTCAAGAGTGGACATAAAATACAGGGATGGATCAATTTCAACCATCTTCAAATCTTCCTCAACATTAGCATAACATTGGTTGGCTTGTGGAGACCGTTGAAACCCATTATATCTCTAAAAATCGATCTATAGAATGTTCTACTAGACAAGATTTTCGTTGGCCTTTCAACTGCTACGAGGAATTACATCGAAGACCATTACAATATTGTGTGGAGCTTCACCACCAAAGGCATGACACCCCGAATGGATCTCTTGCATCTCCCATTGTTTGCTAACAAGTATTATTCCAAGCGTTGGAGAGGGGGATTCATATCTGGTGTTACAACGATTGATTTGATTGTATTCTTGCTGGAGGTTATTGCTCTCAAAGGAGTGTAATACAAATATAATATTGAAGAATGGGAGAAGGAATTATGGCCCCATAGATTCACTTACAAGGAGCTCAGCATCGCCACGAGTGTTTTCAGGGATGAAGAAATTTTAGGCAAGGGGGGTTTTAGAAAGGTTTACATGGGAGTTATCCCTGGCAACATTCAGGAAGTCACCGTTAAATGCATAATGAAGGAATTCATAGAGGGAATGAAGGGGTTTGTGTCAGAGATCTCGACCACATGGTGCATGCAGCATCGAAACCTGGTATAGCTCCAAGGGTGGTGTAGGAGGAAAAAGTAGTTATTCACCTTTTACGACCACATGCCCAATGGGATTTTGGATAAACCATATTCAAGAACCCAATGATGGTCTTGCCATGGGCTTGACGATATGTGATCCTGAAGGGCATGGCGGCGACGCCGTTGTATCTTCACGAGGAATGAGAGAAGAGGGTCATCCACATAGACATTAAACCAAGCAATGTGCTACCATATTTGGAGCTCAACGAGAGGCTGGGGGACTTCAGCGTCGCTCGAATGTACGATCACAACAAGAATCCAAGGACGACTAGTGTTATGGGAAATTTGGTGTACATAGTACTAGATCTGACATGGACAAAAAAGGCAACGTCGAGCTCTCAACTTTGGCGTTCTACTGTTGGAAGTGAAGTGGGAACTGGGAGGAATCCCGTGGATCTATCTACGGACTTCGAACAACTGTTTTTGGTAGAATGGATGTGGGAGTTGTACACCGAAGGCTAGCTGTTGGAAGCTGTAGATCCAAAGTTGGGGAATGAATACGAGGGGGGCGAGATGGAGAAGGTGTTGAAACTGGGGTTGTTGTGCTCGCATCCCAAGGAGGCAGTTAGGGATAGGACATGTGTACCAAATACTAGAAGGTGAAGCTCCTATTCTAGAGTCGTTATGGATTCGTTTAACGTGAATATTAACGATTTGTATACCATGGGCGGCTTTGGGTATGCCTCGACCACTAATGCAAAGGAAATAATTCTCAAGGAAATGTCTAGTGGAAGCTGGCTAAACGAAAGGCTCAGTGTAACCTCTTTAAGATCTCCATGACAATACATGGTAAGGCCCGCTTGATAATAAAAAATATTTAGAGAGATTTCTCAATATTCTCTGAATGTTTTAGGTATTAAAGAAACATTATTGAAATAAAATAGGTAAATTGAATGGTTAATTCTTTTAATAAAGTTTTTTTCCAATAAGAAATTAAAACTAGTTTTGTTGAGGAGGTTGGAAAGATTGTTGTTATCCTTTTTATCTATTTTGGTTTTTTTATTTTTGTAAATGGTCTTCAAATCTATATTGATAAAGTTTGAATGGATTTATTTGATTATATTTTTGGATTTATACATTTGATCACATTTTAATGACTAGAGCCACAATTGGCAATGTACAATAGGTGTTGGACGAGAGGGAACATAAATATCAGAAAGCAAAAATCAAAATACCCATTACAATTGAGAGGCACGAGGTACAAAATTTGTTTTAGAAATAACCAATATATAGCAAGCATCCCTATTCAAGAGCATAAGTTAATGCACTTGCAATACTAAGAAATAAGCAAAGATGATGGAGAAATATAACACAATATTTATGTATCCATTGTTATGAACATATGGCAAGTATTATCTAGTTGAATATTTGGTATTCTATTGGTAATTTATAGATTTCTCTTAAATCAATACATTAATATAAACCATGAAATTGAAGAGTGCAATTGCAGTGCACAAATACTCAACAACTTCCCCCATACAAGCAAGAATGGAATTTTCAATGGAAAGCTATCTACAATATGATTACATTTGATATCTAGAAACCAAATGTTGTGGATTCAGAGAAACGATGAAATATTCAATACAAAACATTCTTTATTATTCAGTATACAGGCTTCTTATAATTCACATGTAAAGCACTATTCATGCAAGTTAGCAACACTATGCTTGATTTATTACAAATTAAGTTAATTGTTGTGGATGATATTTTTTGTTATTATATTCTTATTGATGAGTTTAATTCAGTTTTACTAAAAAAGATGACAACAAATGTTACAACCAAAGCTACTTGGGTGGGTGCAAGCTAAAGAGGGTCTCTTTTGACGTGTTAGATGCAATAGAAAATTGAAACAACAACCATCCCTTAACTTACATGGATATTTGGAGATACTTACACAATGAATCTTGTTTCGAGTAAAAAAGATGAAATGTAGGAAATTGAATCATGTTTCCAAATATATAAATTTTATCTATTGAAAATGTTCATACCTATATAAAGTTTGATCTTTTCTAACATGTATTTTTTTTTGTCAAATGATAAGATATATGTCTTTGTGGGTGTAGCCTTTGAGTGCCTAAATGATGGAGTCAACCTACAAATATTGGTAGACATAAAGATAACAAATAGTACTAGTGCATCACTATTTTTCCAAAATAAATTTAAATTTTAAATTTTAAATTTTTTATTTTTAATTATCTAAGTGATCAAACCTTGAAAATAATACATCAAGAGTGGGTGGCAGATTTAGAAGGTCTTCATGCAAATAAAAAGGTTCTTTTATAGCATGTAGAGGTCAATGTCTAGTAGTGCATCATACAATTTTCTTAAATGCTTGAAAAATGAAAAAGTTATAGAAAAAACACTAATAGTGTGCTTTTTGAGTTAAGGAGTAACGACACAAGAAAAATAGAAAAAAATATTTTTAAAAACAAATTACATATTTGGAATCTACAGAAAAAATGTTATCTTGGTCTAAAACTTCATAAAAAATGATTGTGCGTAGCATATTGTGATGAGTGATAAAACACAGGCATATCGAGAAAATAGGTGAGATGCCCAATTAGCAATGGTTTACCATATTCCATATCACAGGTTTGGTTAACCTAAATCTAACTTCGAAGCGGACACATAGGAAGAGGGATGACACCCGGACATGTGACAAGGGTCGATCTTAGTGCTAAGAAATGTGAGCATGTTTCTTTTAAATCAAATTTGTTACTCTCGCCAAAAAAACTTGGTGGAAAACAAAACACGTGTGCGATATAGAACTATAAAACGAGGACGCGATTTATAACTTTAAAATGCACATGCAATTCCTTACACATGCGATATGGACCAGTAAAAACATATTCTATATGACACTAAGGATTAGTAAGGGTTAGGGGGAAGGGGGGAGAGAGAGAAAGAGAGGATTAGGGAGGTGAGAGAAGTGAGCAAGAGATATAGATCAAAAGGGTTAAGGGTTTGGGGAGGAGTAGGGTGGATGGAGAGAAGGGGGGGTATGGATGTGGAGTGAGGGGTTTGGGGAGGAGTAGGGTGGATGGAGAGAAGGGGGGGTATAGATGTGGAGGGAGGGGTTTGGGGTTAGAGAGAGAGAGAGAGGGTGGTTAGTGGCATGGGGAAGGGGATTAGGAGAGACACAGATAGAGGGGGGTTTAGGGCTAGGGGGAGTAGGAGAGAGATAGAGAGGGGGGGGTTTAAGGGTGGGGGAGTATGAGAGAGATAGAGAGAGGAGGGGTTGTTAGGGGGTTAGAGGTAGAGAGAGAGAGCGGGTGTTAGGGGGTTAGAGGTAGAGAGAGAGGGGGTGTTAGGAGGTTGGGGGTAGGTGGAGAAGGTGAGAGAGAGAGAGGGGATTAGTAAGGGTTAGGGAGTGGAGGGGGAGAGAGAGAGAGAGGAAGGGGGTTAGTAGGATGGGAAGGCATGGGGATTTGTACATGTGTGTGTGTGTGAGAGAGGGAGAGAGAACCAGTGGGGCGGTGGGGTGTTAGTGGGTTGGGGGAGAGAGAGAGGGGTGGGGGTTAGATGTAGGTGGAGGAGTAGGGGAGTGGGAGAGAGTGAGAGAGGGGGTTAGTAAGGGATAATGGGGAGAGGGGAGAGAGATAGAGGAGGAGGGGGGTTTAGAGGTAGGGGGAGGATTGGGGGGGGGGGAGAGAGAGAGAGAGGGTCAAGAGTTAGGGGTAGGTGGAGTATGGGAGAGAGAGAGTGATAGAGAAGGAGAGGGGTGGGAGGAAGGGGGAGGAGTAGGGGGATAGAGAGAGGAGTAGGTGGAGGAGTATGGGAGAGAGAAAGAGTGATAGAGGGGGTTAGCAAAAGTTAGGGGAAAAGGGGAGAGAGAGGGAGAGGAGGGAGAGGTTAATGGTAGAGAGAGAGAGAGAGAGAGAGAGAGAGAGAGAGAGAGTCATGGGTGTGATTTTGCGATAGGGGGAGGATGGGGTTTGGGGCAGAGAAAAAGACAAAGATTGAGGAGGTTAGGGTGGTTAGAGAGAAGGGTAAGTATAGGTGAGGAGTGGGGGTTGGGTTAGAGAGAGAGAGATAAATGGGGGGGTTGTTAGAGGGGTGTGTTAGGGGGTTATATGTAGAGAGGAGGGGTGTTAGGGGGTCAAGGGTAGGGGGATTAGGAGAGAGATAGAGGGGGGTTAGGTGTAGGGGGTTAGAGGTAGAGAGAGGGGGGGGGGTGTTAGGGGGATTTAGGTAGAGAGGGGGGTGTTAGGGGGTTAGAGATAGAGAAGGGGTGTTATGAGGTTAGGGGTAGGGGATTCTGAGAGAGATAGAGAGTGGGGGGTTAGGGGTAGGGGGAGTATGAGAGAGACATAGAGAGGTGGAGGATGTTAGAGTTAGAGAGAGAGGGGGGGTGTTAGGAGGTTAAGGTAGAGAGGGGGGTGTTAGGGGGGTTGGGGGAGAGAGAGGAGTGGGGTTTAGGTGAATATGGGGAGGTAATTTTTCCTCGGTTTGAGAAGTATTTGCATAGCTGTGCATTCTTATTTTGATATTGGTAATTGTTTTCTTTTTAGAAGTTTTGAAGAGCAACTTGAGTTCCTAGTAATGCTTGCCATTTTTTTAAAACAGAAACCAATCATGGAAAGTGGAGATGCTACACTAATTGAATGTCATATTTGAGTAGGAAGAAGAAAACAAAGGAGTTTCGTAGGGAGCGACAAATCTTTCAGGATAATATCATTTGAGGTAACTTCCTGAAGGCCTGACACTTTATCAAGAGAATTTGGGTCATTGGAGGTGTCTGCACCGACGATTCGAGGATATTATTGTGAGCACTGCTTTCAACCAGAGCCTTTTTGCGCCAAATCTTCTTTTTGTATTGGAGTGAGCAGTTTGATATAAAATGTCCAAAAAGGTGGCAACAGGCACAATGAAATGGCATATTAAGATAATCCAACAACAACGTGAAAGTGCTATTCCCCAATACCAAATCCAAGGATTCAAACAGGCCCTATCCCAGGTCCACTTCAATAAGCATTCTAGCTACTGAGCACGATTGAGATAGAAAGATAATCTCGTCAAAAACAATGAATGAACTAATGGAGTCCCCTATGGATTTCATCCCTTCTAAAGTCCAGAATTCCAGGGAAAGGCATGGAAGCTTGATGCAAACTAGGGTGGCTATTGCGAATTCCTTCCTTGGATCAAAGAGAGGGTGCCACCTTTTGAGCAGTAGCATGAACTTCCCTAGGTTCCAGACTTTGTGTAAGATTTTTTTGTGAGTAAGCCAAGTTACGGAATCCACGAGAGAGCGTACTTATCTCCGAGATATACCCTACCAATGGCTGCGACCGATCTGCAATTCAACGCTCCAGCTTTCGCAAGCTAGCTTGCTTACCACTGATTTTTCAATGAGAGTTTTTCTACTACCACATGGATGTCCATGATGGGAATGCCCATCTTGACCATTAGAGTTTTGCCTCAAGGTTGATACCTGGGTCCAAAAGACCCCACGGCTAGCTCCTATCCTCATACCTAACTTTTATTTATCCTTCCTTTGAAGTTTATGGAACAATTGCTAAGTCCTCCTTTTATTCCTCCTTCCTTGCGGCATTTAATACTCTGCAACTTGATACTTAACTTTCGCCTTCCTTCAATATCAACAACTAATCTTGTGAAATGTGAAATCCTTCCCATAATTCAAGTGTTGTACTATGAGTCTCTGACTTAGGACGAGCGCCGGCACCACCTCCGACCAACCAGCCGCACCATAAAGTAAAAATGCAGAGAGTCCCGGTCAAGACTGAGAGCGACTTGACCAGTTTTATATTGACTCCGGGTAATATAACACCGTAGCTTTTCTATGGACAAAACGCCGAATCTACCAAATTAGCAATAGGGCCCGTGAATAAAATCTCAGAGAAAAACGCATATCAACCAAATTCCATATCTATCGGAATAATATTAAATAATTAAAATATGACATTGACTTCTTCACGTAAAAGATTAATATCGAGAGAGGGCTAGACAATAAGCGTCAAGGATATCTCAGAATTTTAAATGATCAAAGAAGGTTAGTTTTATGTGTTAAATTATTATGTTAAAGGTATATTAAAGGAAAGTTTTGTGTTAAATTATTATTTAAAAGACATTTTTAAAAGAAAGGTTTGGAAACTATTTCTTATTTATTTATTTTTTAAAATTAATTATATGTTATTATGAACTATGGAAAGGTATATAGTACACAATAAGGTTGGAATTAAATGTTTGTTTTCAAAATTCATTGCATTTTAGTGATGGGATATTTGGTAATCATACATACATACAGTGGTTTAAAGGTTTCATTATTTAAAGATATATAATACACAAATTTAAAGTTTGGAATTAAATGTGTGTCCTCTTTAGTTCATTGTAGTGATGAGATATTTTGTAATCATGCATTCTTTCTTCGCCTCTAAATTTATTTTTGGGCCCTCAATGACGAGATAATTACCCCTTCCCCTCGACGCATAGACTATTAGAACTACCCTTTACTCATCAATTGCTTTCTAGGTAAATAGTAGCAAGTCGTCGTAGAGTCGAATATTTGTCTTTTACCTTATCATTAATTAGTTATTGTTGCTATTTGCTTTCATACCTTATCATTAACATACCTTGTCATTAACAAGTTATTATTGCATTGGAGATATTCACATTTATATGGGAGACATGGTGCAACCAAAACTCCATGATTTGTGGTTTTTTTTATAGAGAGGATTCTATCCAAATCCAATAATTGAAATTTTAATATTTTTACATTTATATTGTTATAAGCATTAATTTTGCAAGGGCCTTCACACGAAGTTGATGGACTTTTTAGATGCAATTGTGTTTTCACGAAATGCACGAAAGTTCAATAAAAGCAATTTACGCGTGAGCGTTTCTTTGAACTAGGCATGGGCGGGCTTGAGCCTACCATGTCACTTAACACGCAGGATAGGAAATCAAAATGCTCGAGCATTATGAATTCTATAACGTTCGAGCGTTATAGAAATACATAACGCTCGAGTGTTATGAATTCGACAATGCTCGAGCATTATGTATTCTAATAACGCTCGAGCGTTATGTATTCTATAACCCTCGAGTGTTATTGGAATACATAACGCTCGAGCGTTTCTGTTAATATATTAAAACCCCAAAACAGGCCGCGAAAATCATTCCACACTTTGTGTCCACCATTCACCACAGCAACGACCGAGGTCAACCAAAACGCTCAAGCGTTCAAGGCTGCTAACTTGGAAGTGGAGGGTGAATTCGAAGAGCGAGGGGGATTGGAAAGGTAGGCATCCAAATATTCAATGTTGCCTCATTCCCTTAATAAAAATATAAATTTTTATATTTCCCTAAATTAAAAATCCAAGTAAATGAAAAATCCAAAACTTAAAATTTTCAAAATTGTTATAACATATGGCGATTCCTCCATAGTATCAATCCCCTTAATGAATTTTGCATCCACCTAAGAAATAACGGATTTGAATCCCAACACCAACTTTTCCCCAATACTTTCTCCACATCTATTGCAAATTGGAAAAGAAAATCCATCCACCCTTTGGCTAGGAGGAGGAACTATGGACTATAACCAAAGATTGGTTTATATACTTGACTCAACCAAACCCTATGGGTTTTTCCCACACATTCTTTTACCCTAAAAATTTCCAACCAGTGCTTGTGAAGCCAACCCAATGGCTTGATAGATTTTACATCATCCCCCAAAACCCAAGGGAATAGGTTCCCCTCCTTGCAGACACACCACTTACTTTGTTGCAAAGATGAACCACCGCATCTTTTTTGACCTCCTTCACCATCGAGACACTCAATTGATGGATTTGGGTCTTCATCCCTATCAACTGATAATAGCTTTACTTCATGGAACAAGCGTAGATCAACCCTCACATTCAAAATCTTTCCCCTTCTTAATGATGAAGAGGAATTCACCACCAAATATTTCTCATCATACACAAGATTCTGAGCAAGGAAAGGGCCACGAACATGATATGAATTAGATACAAAGGAGAAATTTGTGAAGGTAAAGGATGACGAATAACATCTTTTCCAATACCTCGGCTATAGAAAGGTGTACATAAAGTGATTTTAAGGCCCCCATTGTCTCGATCCTTCATTATTAATTGAATTAGGAGCTCTATGCAATTGATCATTAATCGATTTACATGTCGTTGATCCTCACCTTCCACTTTGGTTTACATGTAGTTGTTATTATAGTATTTTGAGATGATATTTATGTTTGTAATATATTCCTTCTTGCATAATGTTTTTACATTTTTCATTTTTGAGAGATGTCATTATAGCACATGTATATGTTTCTAATGATTTTTTGTTTTTATTGCCGTGATGACCATGGATGCACACACAGACATTCAAAGAGAAATTCATAGGCTCAGAGACATTCGAGCCTCAATTGTTATTTTTTATGATAGGCATCGTATGCTTGCATCCAATTTGGATGCAATGATAGAGACCTTTAGTAGGTCAAATGGTGCACTCCAAGACATTGCCACATACAGAGAGACAAAGAGGTAAGAATATGATGATGGACTTAGTTACAAGGAAGTTAATAAGTTGAAGATAACAAAACAACATATATTTTCCCTTTTTAGAGATCCACAGACGGGTGAAATACCAGATGTAAACAAAAAACATATTTCTATTGAGTGGTGTATATATCAACCATTCATAGATAATTGGATGGACCGATGGTACGTGGTATTTGATGTACCACCACATAACAACAAGGAAATGTCGTTATATTTTCTTAGAAAGATGTACCCATAATTTGTTTTGGGGAAGCATGTTAATTATTTTGATATCTTGGAGTACTAGGGCATTGGGATGGGGATGCCTCAGCAACGTCCCAGTGCGAGGCACATAGATCCCAATCTCCCAGTAGCTCCACCTCGCAAGTGGATGCCCAAGCCATATGTGCCACTTGCACATCAATTGGTACCAAAGACACACGATTCATTCCTACTGTTGGCACAAGTGGTTGTTCACCATATAACGTATCTTCAAGGTACGTACTAGGAAAGGAAATCGGAGCCACCATCTATTGGTGGGGTGGAGACAGCACCTCTTGGTGGGGTAGAGCCACCACCTCCCAGTGGGGTAGAGACACCACCTTCTAGTGGTCGAGGAGCATCTAGTAGTGACACTAGACCCACACATCATGAGAACAACTGAGAGCCCCACCCATGCACATCGTGCAGCCATCCCTGCTTTGGTCCCGTCGAGACAGATGATAGATTTACTAGGTATTTTACTCAGGTAAGTAAATGGTTAACAATTTAGTGTTGTTTGAAAATTATTTTTCCTTACTATACACTATATAGATTGCTAATATCTTTAATGATTTTAAAACTTGTAGTTGCTATAAGAAGAGGACAAGGGGAAATAATTTTCCACCGACGATGCCAAGGATAGTCCAGAGTCTCATGCACCAGAACCCTTTGATGTACAAGATGTTGGCATACCTTCAGCGACAACAAATCACATTGAGGTAACTATTTGAAAATTTCATTATTTTAATACATGTTAGTTTGTTATCACATGTTACTTAATTAATGCTACATGGCCTAATATTTACAATTTTCTTGATTGCAGGTTGTAGATCCCCCCCAGAGGGAAATCATTTCATCTAGTGATCTCCCCACTAGTGGGGATACAAGCACTACACAGTCCACACGGAAAGAACATATGGCAGCATGTGTCTTAGAATTGATTGAAGCATACCATACATCGGTATGTATTTCAACATTGTAAGTTTGTTAATACAAGTTATTTCATTTATAAATGCATTTCTAACTACGTTAGTAATTGGTAATTGTAGCCATCACTTGCTATATTTATCAAATAGTCAGCAGTTGCCTCTCCTTGTAGTCCAAATGCATAGAAGGGACAAGTGTATAAGGGATATGGTTGATAGAGAAAAGTCGGAGAAAAACAAGCAAAGTATTGATTTTTGATGTATCCTAGTCCTGGATATATGTATTTTGACATACATGTACATTGTTGTACTTAGTGATGCATGTACATTGACAGGCCATTTAAGAGTTGACTACTTTGCCATATTTTGTATTTCAAACATTCGGCTATCAATGCATGATGCAATATATTGCATATTTTCTCTTGAGTTTCCACTTGTTCTTGTGATGATTTATCTCTTCCACAAATTGATAAATTATGCTATTGAAATTTATATAATTACATTTTAAGCAATATTTCTTCTCTTACATTTATTGCATTGATCAAGTAACATCTCACCATTGTGTTATGAAAACATTATCTTAATGGAACAAACTAATAATATCTTTCAACAGTTCAATGAATTCATTACATGCATGCTAATTTGATATCTAATTTAAAATTGTGGTTTTTGTCAACTCCAAGGGTTCATAGCCATTGATCAGGATTATGGTTGCAAGGAAAAAACAAAGGTTAACAAAATAAGTCAAAATGTGTTTGAATAACCTCTGTCATGTAAAAAGTTCTATGCATATCATCAATGTAAGCCTATGAAATTTTCACAATCAAAGAGGAAGTCTAATAAATGTTGTACACATTTCATCAATGCTACCATATTTCATCAAACGATAAGTACATGAGAATCTATGAAGTTTGGTTGAAGTGTGCCTACTCTAGCATGCTAAAAACAATGGCAAAGTATCAAGTACAATGACAAGGAGTGCATGAAATAAAGTGTAATAAAATCCATTTAGCCTTCATGTACATATGGTCAAATATATGACAAATATACCCTAGTTTGTTCCAATATGCTAACCAATAGCTAGTCATGAATTCACTTTCATAAAGTTGTTGAAGATATAAACCCTAGCCTTACTAAACCCTAGTATGTAAGACCTCAATTTGAGCTTTACCTCTTTCATATGTCCATTTTCCACTTGTCATAATTCTAATTCATGTTTGAGTGTACATCCTTTCGTTATTTAAGGTCCTGAACATGCCTCGAACCATGAGTCATTGCAAAAAATATATCAGTGGTGAAACATGACTCCAAATACTTTGAATGTGCATAAAAAAATGTTTAATGCAAAAGTAATCAGATAGAATCCATGGAAAATGAAATACCTAACTAGTTTAATGATCTTCCTTGATAATGTTGTTTTGATGAAGGAAAATAAGATGGTCATGGTCATATGCTTGTAAAAAGGATGGATTATCCTCATATGAAAATCATTTAAAATTGAATGTACTTGATTGATACAAATGAGATGTAATGGTTGTTCATTGCGATAAGGCAATTATTCCCTCATAACTTGATGGAAAAGGTTCATGGTAAACCAAAAACCCCTTGTCATGGGAAATAAAAAGTTTGTGGTCGGTGGGAAACCACTTGGTGTAATGAATGGGAAAAACCGTTAGAGGAATGTAATGGTTGAGAGTAACTTAGTGGAACACATAAGCACCTTACCCACATAAGAACCTAACAAAAATAAAGGATGCACATAGTTGATACACCTAAGTGATGCACCTGTGTGGCACACATAAATGAAATTGGCATTTTCCAATATGACTTTGATCTACCAAAGCTAGCAAGGATCAGAGGGATATCATCAATGAAACATCACCTCCATTTTTTATTTGGAACTTTGAATTCTTAAAAATGACATTAATTACTCAAAATGAAAATATAGTGGAACACTAAGGAGATGTTAAATGACGTGGCACACTAAGGACATATCAATTTACCAAGGGTGCAATGTGGTATGTTTGAATGCCAATCTTTGAATGTCTAGTTTTAGAATCAAAATCAAAATTTTGCAAAGTTGAGCCCTTTGTGCAAAAAATGCACAGACCCTTACTAAGCAAAACCCTAGTTTCCAAAATCAACCTAAAATATGACACTTGGGCCATGGAACCATAGGAGAGGGGCACCCCTAGCTATATACCAATGTCTTGAATCCAATAGATTCGACGGTTTGTCGATCCGAGCCACGATCATCATTCTATGGCCCGTTCCAACTCACATCCCAAAGGCTTTCAGGGACACTTGTTGGATACCTACCGGGGACATAGAATTCCAACCATGAAACAAAACTGGGTTCTAGGAGGTCCTCCAAGTGTGTCTAGGAAGGTTCAAAGTGGGAACTCTAGCCATAAGTTCTCGGTCAAGGATTTTGCAAAGTTGACCCCTTTGTGCTAAAATTGCACAGTCCTTTACTGAGAAAAACCCTAGTTTCCAAAATTGACCTAAATGATGACACATGGGCCATGGAACTGGAGGATATGGGTATCCCTAAAACTATCCCAATGTCCTGAATCCAATGGATTCGACGGTTTGTCGATCCGAGCAACGGTCATCATTCTATGGCCCATTCCAACTCACACCCCAATGGATTTCACAGACACTTGTTGGATACCAACCGGGGGCATAGAATTCCAACCATGCAACAAAAACAGGTTCCGGGAGGTCTTGCAAGTGTGTCTAGGAATTTTCCAAGTGGGAATGCTAGCCATAAGTTCACTTGACCCATTTGTGCAAAAATTGCACAGTCCCTTACTAAGCAAAACCCTAGTTTCTAAAATCGACCTAAAATATGACACCTAGGCCATGGAACCGAAGGAGAGTGACACCCCTAGCACTATCCCGATGTCCTAAGTCCAACGGATTCAACGGTTTGTTGATCTGAGCCACGGTCATCATTTTATGGCCCTTTCCAACTGACACCCCAAAGGATTTCAAGAACATGTGTTGGATACCTACCGGAGGCATAGAATTCCAACCATGCAACAAAAATGGGTTCCAGGAGGTCCTACAAGTGTGTCTAGGAAGGTTCTATGTGGAAACTCTAGCCATAAGTTCCTGGTCGATGATTTTGCAAAGTTGACCCCTTTGTGCAAAAATTGCATAGTCCCTTATTGAGCAAAACCCTAGTTTCCATAATCGACCTAAAAGATGACACATGGGCCATGGAACTAGAGGAGAGGGGCACCCCTATCACTATCCCGATGTCTTGAATCCAACACTTTGTCGATCCGATCCATGGTTTTCATTCTATGGCTCGCTCCAACTCACACCTCAAAGGCTTTCAGGGACACTTGTTGGATACCTAACAGGGGCATAGAATTCCAACCATGAAACAAAAATGGGTTCTGGGAGGTAAGTGTGTCTAGGAAGGTTCCAAGTGGGAATGCTATCCATAAGTTCCCGGTCGAGGATTTTGCAAAGTTGGCCCCTTTGTGCAAAAAATGCACAGACCCTTACTGAGAAAAACCCTAGTTTCCATAATCGACCTACAAGATGACACATAGGCCATGGAACCAGAGGAGAGGGGCACCCCTTGCATTATCCCGATGTCCTGAATCCAACGGATTTGATAGTTTGTCGATTTGATCCATGGTCACCATTCTGTGGATTGTTCCAACTCACATCCCAATGGCTTTCAGGGACACTTGTTGGATACCTACCGAGGGCATAAAATTCCAACCGTGCAAGAAAATCGAGTTCCGGGAGGTCCTACAAGTGTGTATAGGAAGGTTCGAAGTGGGAACGCTAGCCATAAGTTCTTGGTCGAGGATTTTGCAAAGTTGACCCCTTTGTGCAAAAATTGCACAGTCCCTTACTGAGCAAAATCCTAGTTTCCAAAATCGACCTAAAAGATTGCACCTGAGCCATGTAACCGGAGAAGAGGGTCACTCCTTGTACTATACCGATTTCCTGAATCCAACGGATTCGACGATTTGTCGATCCGAGCAACGACCATCATTATATGGCCCGTTTAAATTCACACCCCAAAGGCTTTCACCTAACTTGTTGGATACCTACCGGGGGCATAGAATTCCAACTCTGCAACAAAACCGGGTTCTGGGAGGTCCTGCAAGTGTGTGTAGGAAGGTTCCAAGTGGGAACGCTAGCCATAAGTTCCCGATCGAGGATTTTGCAAAGATGACCCCTATGTGCAAAAATTGCAAAGTCCCTTACTGAGCAAAACTCTAGTTTTCAAAATCGACCTAAAAGATGACACCTGGGCCATGTAACCAGAGGAGAGGGGCACTCCTAACACTATCCCGATGTCTTGAATCCAACGAAGACGACGATTTGTCGATTCGAGCAACAACCATCATTCTATGGGGCATTCTCAAAATATTGGATGCACGAAGTATGGTTACATTGATCCCAATGTTACTAAAAACAAGAAGAATACACTGAAATAGAATGATATATAAAGATGACTAGAATCGAGAAAGGGGAATGACCAACCTAGAGATCAAATAAGTGAGGGTTTGATGATGCAAAAAATTGAATGAATAGAATCACTATTTTCATTGTTGTAATTCAAATCTTAGGTTTTATGATACTGATAAGGTTATTTTTGTGTAGATTCATATTAAACTTAATTAAGAACATACAAGCTAGAGACATCCATTGAGCTTAATAGAGTTTTTTTATCCCAATCAAAACCATTGAGAAACTTACGTTAAAGTATTAACTATGTGATTTGTTACCATTAAGCATCTATTAAAATAATGGGAATGCCATGAATTACATACTAAGTGGTGGAATGGAAACCTCAAATGCTTTCAAATATAATCCAATATTAGATGTCAACACTATAAAACAAATATACAAGTAACATTACTAATACAACAAAATAACTATGAAACAACATGTTAGATGCCTTTAGAGATAAAATATATGAACATGAGAAAGAGAGACAACTTCATGATCTCATTTCCTTGGGATGTGTAATCAATCTTCTCAATACATTTCCAATACGATCACAACAATGTACATGCATAACTAATTATTTTGGTGTTTTGCAAAGCCAAAAAAAATATAAAAATAAGAAATTGAATTGCATTATAGCTAAGGTAGAATCCAAACATACTAATTATAGACAAATGTAATGCCAATTACCATAATGCCATGAATTATATTACTTTCATTAACACTTAAAATGGTGGATATCTTAATATGGTAGTAAGATTATATCAACTTAACTTATATGATTCATCTCATGTGTAAAAGGTACATCCTATTATTATGAAATATATGAGAACTAAGTGATTTTAATCTTTACATGATATTGAACTTTAATTTTGGGTCAAGATTAACATCGTACAATTATCACCTAAATTATAAAGAAGTTATTGAAAATATAATTTTTTTTTAAGATTTAAAATATTTGTTTTTGTTCGTGAACAATTACCTATCTTCATCTGGTTTGTGTGGTGGGCAAGAAATAAAGCTATTTTGAGGATATTTTTCTTAGTTTGGATTGTTTTTTTAATTTATCATTGTGTCAATATTTGAAATATCAGAATGATCAGGAATAGGGAATTTCCACCTTATTGTTAATGATTATGTACTATTATTTGATGGAGCGGCAAATATGAGAAACTGTGGTGCAAGTGGGGTAATCTTTATCACTTCGGATCACTATTTTACTCTTCATCTGAAATGTGGCAAAGGAACAAATATGAAGGCAAAACTTATGGCATTATGGTGTGTCACCGGGGTGGCAAATCTCTTTGGACTTGGGAAGGTGAAGATCTTTGGTGATTCTAGAGTCACTATCAAATGGGCAAGAGGTGAATACGATATGAAGGTACTGAATTTGGTTTACTGGTGCAACACAATTAAGTTTGAACTTAGTACTTTCAGCTCCTTGACATTGGAACATATTTACAGAGAATTCAATTCTCGGGCTGATCAGCTCTCTAAAGTGGCATTGGAAGGAGAGGATGGATACTTGCATTGGGATGAATTTATGGAAAATCAGCTGATAGATTCCGGCACCATGTATTTCTTGGATTAAAATCACTTGGAACTCTTTTTTTGGTATATGGATGTTGTAAATATTTGATTTTTGTATATTTTTGGGGAGATTATTCCAAACTTTAAGTTTAAGAGAATATTTGGAAAAACAATTTTTGTATAATCATATCATATACTATTTAATTCAGTATATACTATTTAATTCAGTATTGAATAACAATAATATGTTTTTTTTGCCCTAAAAAAAACACATGATTTCATAATTTTACCAACAGATTTTTTTTATTTACTGTTACAAAACAAAGTTTGAAACACTATTCACGTGGAGATGTGAAAGAAGTCATTCATTGATGGGATTCCAAACACATGCTACCGACATCCAAAGGATACCACAAAATTCGCGTGCCCGCCTACCGACATCCAAAGGATACCACAAAATTCGCGTGCCCGCCTACAATCGTGGCTTCAGTGAATAGACCGATCCCACAAATTTCGCGTGCCCGCCTACACTCATCGCTTTGTTTTACATTATGGTCAATAAATCTAACACACAGCAAAGACGATCCACAGTCAAAATGGTGTGTTCATAACACCGAGAAAAATACATGGATTCTTGCAGAAGAGATTGTCTCTCTCCAGTTTTTCTAAGAGCCTGGGTCGGCTGCCTCACTCTGGTTTTCATCTCCCTTGTCATACCAGTTTTTACAGCTACCACTTTCGTGATGGATGGAAACAGCATAAACTTGAATTACGAGGGGGTTGCTTCATTCATAAGCTCCGATTACGTGCTCGCTCTCACAGATAGCTCGCCTAACAAATTCGGCAGGGCACTGTATTCATTTCCCGTTCAGATGAAAATAAATAGCACGCCCTCGTCCTTCAGCACCACCTTCGTTTTCTCCATTGTGCCTCCCCCCTCTAACGCAGGTGGCCATGGATTAGCTTTCATGATGACGCCCTACCTATATCCCGCGGGAGCTCTGCCGGCCATGTATTTGGGCGTCCCTAATTTCACCAGCAACGGGCAGCCGTCTAATCACTTGTTTGCAGTTGAGTTCGATACGGTCAAGAATTCTGAATTCGATGATCCCGACGGCAACCACGTGGGCGTGGACATCAACAGTGTCGTGTCAGTTGAGGCCAAGACCACAGGCTACTGGAACGGGGAGGACTTCCAAGGATTCAGTCTCAAGAACGGACACAACATACAGGTCTGGATCGATTACGACCATCTTCAAAGCCGCCTCAACGTTAGCATAACGTTGATCGGCTTGCCGAGACCGCAGAAGCCCCTCATATCTCTGAAAATCGATCTACAGAGCGTTCTGCAAGAAAAGATGTTCGTTGGTTTTTCAGCTGCTACGGGAATATTTGCCGAAGACCATTACATTCTTGCGTGGAGCTTCACCACCGAAGGCACAGCACCACCACTGAATATCTCGCATCTCCCATCGTTTGATAAGAAGTATTATTCCAAGCGTCCCAAGCGTTTGAGAGGGGGATTCATCGCTAGCGTTACAACGGCAGTTCTGATTGTCTTCTTGTTGGTGGTTGTTGCCGTGTTTCTCAAAAGAGCGAAATACAGAGAAAAGATCGAAGAATGGGAGCAGGAATTCTGGCCCCATAGATTCACTTACAAGGAGCTCAGCATCGCCACGAGTGGATTCAGGGACGAAAATGTTTTGGGCCAGGGGGGTTTCGCCAAGGTTTACAGGGGCGTTCTCCCTGGCAGCGGTCAGGAAGTCGCCGTTAAATTCATAACGAAGGAGTTCACAGAGGGAATGAAGGGATTCGTAGCAGAGATCTCGACCATGGGGCGTATGCAGCACAGGAACCTGGTACAGCTCCGGGGCTGGTGTAGGAGGCAGAAGCAGCTATTCATCGTTTACGACTACATGCCCAACGGCAGCCTCGACAAACTCATATTCGAGAACCCGACGATGATCCTGCCGTGGGCTCGGCGATACGTGATCCTGAAGGGCGTGGCGGCAGGGCTCCTGTATCTGCACGAGGAATGGGAGAAGAGAGTCATCCACAGAGACATCAAATCAAGCAACGTGCTGCTGGATTCGGAGCTCAACGGGCGGCTGGGAGACTTCGGCCTCGCTCGGCTGTACGATCACAGCAAGAACCCGGGGACAAGTCGTGTTATGGGAACATTGGGGTACATAGCGCCGGAGCTGACACGGACGGGGAAGGTCACGCCGAGCTCGGACGTGTTCAGCTTTGGCGTTCTGCTGTTGGAAGTGGCGTGTGGGAGGAAGCCCGTGGATCTATCCACAGACGCCGAACAACTGACTTTGGTAGATTGGGTGTGGGAGCTGTATGCCCATGGCGAGCTGCTGGACGCTGCAGATCCAAAGCTGGGGAGTGAATACGAGGCGGGTGAAATGGAGAAGGTGTTGAAACTGGGGTTGTTGTGCTCCCGTCCTGAGGCGGGGAGGAGATTGGGGATACGGCATGTGTGCCAGATACTAGAAGGTGAAGCTCCTCTTCCTGACGTCCAGAGGGCTCCGTTTAATTGAAGATTATAGGTCTATCTACCATGGGCGGATTTGGGTATGCCGTCACGGCTAATCCAGATGACAAGATTCTTGAGGAAATGTCTAGCGGAAGGCGGCCAAACGGAAGGGTCAGTCCATCGTCTCAGAAGCTCTCAACGGGAAGGGCGTGAAGATAAAATGAAATAGAAAGCTTTCTCAATATTACGCTGAATTTACTGTACATGTTCAAACGCTGAAACGTTGAACGTTTGGTTTTTTTTCAGAAGTGTATTATTTATATTCAAAATGAATTAAAACAGTAAAATAATAGATCTGCCAAATATTATGACGCTGATCCTGATTCTCTTCCAGTCTGTTTTTTCAAAAATATTACAGAATGGCATAATATAAACATTTTTAATCATTTTCCAAAAATGTAATTATCATCCTATTCAGATACTATTTTATTTTCAAAAATATTACAGAATGACATAATATAAACATTTTCAACCATTTTCTAAAAATGTAATTATCATCTTATTCAGATACTATTCTATTCAGAACAATTTAATCAAAGAAATATTCAGATTTATTATCTTGGAGCTTCTCCTCAAAATATTCTTCCCAAAAAAGATATCCATCTACTTCTTCAAGTTTCTGTTTGGACATCTTATCGGCCAACTGATTAGATCCTTCAAGATTTCGGCCCTATGAAACACCGAAGGACTGGATAATGTTATTAAAAATAAAATACCAAAATTTGAGTTGTTAATTTTTTTATTAAAAATTTATTGTTTTAATAATAAAATAATTTTCTTTGGTTAAATGAATTTAGTTGAAATGTTTGGAAAAAATATCCAGTTTGTTTTGAAGCTGAATTTAGTTTGAGTAATTGCAAAAATATTGGAAAAATTATCGCTTTAATGTTGCTCAAGTTGAGTTGCTTGTAGTTGGATTTGAAGTTATTTAACATCTAGCCCAACTGCCTCAACATTAATTTCTATTTAATAGATTGGATAGTATTTTTAAATTATAAAAACATTAAATTAGTATAAATACATTAACATAATTATTTTTAAAATAAATTCAATTTATCTACTTAATAATTTACAATTAAAAAATAATTTTGATAAATTTTTCATTAAACATATTATCAAAACCAAAACTAACTAAAAATATTGCATAATTAAATTAACAAAATCAAAAATATTTTTTGCTTATGATACTAGAGTAATTCTTAGTTATATTGTCCCGGTATCGTAGAATGTTAACCAGAATAAGTTTAACAGTATGTTCATAGAGTAAAACACCTTATGGCTAACCCATGGTTTTCAGAGTGTTGATATGCATACCATGGACATTTCGATAAATAAGTTAAACTGAAGATAAAATTTAATAAATATATGGATATGTATTTTAATTAAAATGAAAGTGGTTAATTTAATAAAAAATAAAAAAATAAAAAAATAAAATTGACATAAATTCATAAATTTAAATTTAAGATAAATTTGTATTAGTTTTATATATTTTTCTATTTTTTAATGTATACTTTGATTTAAATTCTTTAACTTATATATGTTTGACTTAAAAAAACATTGGAATAAATTTTCATTATATGTATATCATTATAATTAATTTAATAGGTGTTAAGTAGTAGCTAGTCTTGTTGAGTTTAGGGATAATTAATTTACATTTCAAGATAATGAAGGCACTATAATATGGATAGCATAATTACATAGTGGGTGCCTTTTAGTTTAGAATAATCAAATTATATGTGCATTTCAAAAGAGTAAAGATGGTATAATATAGATAACCTAGTTCATGGATCTTAGTTTGAGGATCTCTAAATTGCATATCAAAAAAGTAAACACAATATAACATGAATAGCCTAATTGCATTTCAAGGGATTAAAAAATATGTAATATGGATCCATTTAAAATCTTAGCACAACTGAAACTTTTATAACTCCTAAAAAGCATTGTTGTTCTATCATTATTAATGATTTAGAAAGGTGAATGTCAAAAGTCAAAGAACAATGATTTGTATGAATACACATCCATTAAAAACTGTGCATACAAATCACAACCAATAAAGTTGTGAGCTATGCATGTGAAAATGTTTAAAGTTGGTAAGGTATTAATTTGCTTTTGATTTAGAATAATACCCTCATAAAAATTCAAGGTTAATCTAGTCAATATAGATTATATAATTGTCATATATAAGATATGCTAGAATAAATCACCATATACCTGTATATATCTTATATTTTTATTAAAACATGTTTTAATCTTTTCAATAGAGCTAAGAATTTGGTAAATCTAATTTTCTAATAATGATAATATGATAACAATATTCATATTATAGAATTAATTAATTTATTTTGTATACAACAATATGAATCCACTTATAATTTTTGAATGCAAATTATGTTAAATCAATCTAAATATGACTTTTATATTTCAAAATTGTAATTTAAAAAAATAAAATAAAAAATGTAATTTATTGTATTATTACTAACTTTAAATATCCATAATAAAATATTTTTCTAATAACATTATAATTATATACTTATTTGCATAACCTACTTCTAAATATATTTCTCTTCAAATTAATAATATAACAAAAATTAATAATATAAAATAAATTGATAAAATAATTATATATAATATTACAATACACATAAATCCTACCATAATCATAATTCTTAAACACTTATGATAGGAGCACCGAAAATCAAGTTGATTGAGGGTGAATAATACAATTTTAAATGTTATAAAAAAATTAATAATCTAACAAAATTAAATAGAAACATATTTTTTAAACTTTTATTTTATTTAAATAAATAAAATTAATTTAAAATATTTATTGATGTATAATTTATTTTAGTGTTTTATTGTTTCTTCATTTATATAGGAAACTTCTTTAAATATTGCTCAAATATAATTATACTAAGAGATGATAATATTTAAATGTTCGTTTGGGGTTGAGGGTTGCTATGACAAGCTTTTATGAAACAAGCATATCATCTATTTTAAGACTATTGATGGATGGTCTCAAGAAACCAATTGTAATATAGGGTTTAAGTAAGATTGTTTTCTATCCATATTTTAGGTTGTTAAGAGTTTCAAAAGTCTTTTAATCTGAATAACAATTATAAAATTGTTTTGATTTTTTTGAAATTAATCATTAATTATTATAGATTTAGTTAGTCATTAAATTACTTGTGTTAGAAATATTTATTGAATCATTTGTACTAGTTATATGTATAAAACATCTTAATTAAAACTTTAACATAAATTAATATTCAATTTAAGTATTGAATAATAATTAAATTTATACCTAAACACTTATATGAAAATTTAAGATTAGAAACCTATTTATAAAAAAGATGAAATCATGTATCTTGAACTAATAGAATTTAAGTATTCTTAATAAAGCAATAAGGAAATATATGTTTATTCTTATGATAATAGCCAATCACATAATTTTATAAAATTAAGGATGCTATTTATTTAAAAAAATTGAGAAATTGAAGAACTTGAAAGAGATTAGAGTATTGATCTAAAATTGTTTATAAGTGGCAATGAAAACTTGGACACTGAAATGAAATAAATTGATTTCTTACATTATTATTTAGATATAATATTAGATTATCCTGTTTCAACATTCAATGTAAATATCATCCACAAAAGTCATCATTTAAATTTGGACTTCACCTCGATGGCATCTTGGTATCTTCATGGCTATTCAAACGATGAAGATAAGTAAGTTTGTGATGTTATTGATATTATCTTTCTCAAAAGCAATTTTAAATAATTTATTATTTTAAAATGGCTTCTTATCACTTGGTTCATAATAGGATCTTAGCGTTTGTTGCTATTCATTCAATTAATTCTCACGAACACTCTTAACACTAAACCTAATCTGGATACGGGATAAATCTCCTACCGCCTCTCACGTGGAAATTCTCATCCAATTGATTGAAAATTCGATGGTTTTTTTTAGCAATATTTAAATGCCGGATGCCCACTTGTGCATTGATATTTACCTTTTTATTTTAAGTTCTGCTCCCGACTAGGGTTGGAATTTCATTTCAAAATTCTCGTCCAATTGATTGAAAATTTGATGTTTTTAGTAATATTTAAATGAAGGATGTCTACTTGTGCATTGATATTTACCTTTTTATTATGTTATGCTCCGGACTAGAGTTGGAATTTCATTTCAAAATTCTCATCCAATTGATTGAAAATTTGATGTTTTTAGTAATATTTAAATGGAGAATGCCCACTTGTACATTGATATAAGTTTTATATTTTTATATACCTCGCCATACAAGTTTTTATTGAAAAATTAACCCCTCGACAATGAAGTTTATTAAAAAATGACTTATCAAACTTTTGTTTTTATTAAAAAGTTTAATTTATAATTAAAAGAAATAAACTCATTTACTCATGTTTTTCATTCATCATTTACTTTGAAAATGATCGTTGAATTTTTATTTCAAAAGAATATTTCACCATGAATTGAGTTGAAAAGCCAAATAAATATAATATGCTCTTGGTAAAAGTAGTTAATTAAAAAAACAAATTGCAATTCTGGAACGAAATTGTTTTATAAAGTTCTCTTTTTCCTTTGTGAAAAGAAGTTTAATAAAGCGGTGTTTCCAATGTATGTGTTGTTTTGGATTCCTCTACACGTGAACTTGCATGCATGATCCATGGTGTATTATGATCGAATTTGATAAATAAAAATGAAATTGTGCAAACTTATATAATATAACATAGAAATTTGAATATATATAATATGAAAATTTTGGATTAAATTTTATTTGGATATGTTTTATGTGAGGATAGCCAAAAGAAGGATAAGGCCAAGGTTTCTCTATAAGTCATAGTCTTTGTCTAATCAAAATTGAAAAGAACATCTTACCAAAATTTATAGCTCTAAATCCATAGTGTTTGATTTCAAAATACATAATTTCAAAATACATAATAGACAAGAAGAAGAGGTGATGAGTGGCTAGGTTAATTTCTTTATTAACAACCAACAAAATAAAAATAAAAAACCACGCAGAACATTTAAGTGATAAGGGATTACTATTTTACTACATAACATTGAAACATGGGAAAAACATAGAAACTTTGAAAAAATTAAGAAAAATGAAATAATTTTTTTTTTTTAACACATTAAGAAAAATGATATAAGAATTTTTTTTTTGAACACGTTAAGAAAAATGAAATGATTTCATTCTTATGCCATCAAGATGCTTAGAACATTGTTAGTTATGAGTGATATATTTTCTTTGTTATCAACTCATAATGAAAATATGACATTCTTAAGAATCGTGGTATTTCTTAGTCGTGTCAAAGATTCGTCGATGATGGAAACTCTTGGAGACTCTAGACTGCAATTCGCTAAGGGTTTGCAGTAATAGAAACCCCCTCGATGGGATTCAATTGAGGCACTGCCCATTTTGAACGAGTGACGAGCCCACGGGGGGTTCACTAGTGAGGTAATATCATATCACGCCCATTCATATTGGGAGTTTGAATATTCTTAAAAACCTCAAAAATATATTGCTTCATATTAAGGGGTCAAGGGGGGTTTTTAATATGACATAGTAATATAAATATTGGGGGTTATTTTATTTGGGTGGCCTGAGGAATAACCTCCAAATCGTGGGATGGATTCATACCTCCAAATCATGGGCTCAATTCATACCAACCTAAAACTTATGGACCCTCCATTTTTATTTGATATTGCTTGTGATCCTAAGTTTTGCATAAATCTGATAATAGTGTAGCAATGATTATATCGATGGAAGTCTCTTTGGATTACTAGCCTTGAGAAATCCTCATTTAATAGCTTATTTAGGATTGGTTTGAATTGATGTTGTATTGTTTTTCATCTTTAAGTTAATATATGTAGCTAATCAAGGGTTCCATAGTTGAACAATTGTATTTTTTTTTGTATGCATTCGAATAAAAGATATAAGTCCTCATTTTTTAGGTTGGAGTTTCGGTGGGTATTGAGATTCAATCAAACCTTGCTCCACGACAACAAGAAAAGTGAGATCAATGTTTCTTGGCTCACTGGAACCAAGATGTTTGTTTTGATAGGAAGGTAGGGGATTCCATCGATGAAATGGTTTCAATTTTGCATTTTTATGGAGTTTAATTTATTAAGATTATAGAAAACATGAGCTCTTTATGGTTATACTTGTATTTACATGATATAAAATTGGTAGATTGGTAGGCTGTGGTGTGAAACCTTTGCAATTCTCATCTTTTCTAAGCATTGTACTAAATAGTGGACTATCAATCTTTTACATTCTTTGTTATGTTGATCTCTTGACTGGGTTTCCTTTTACACATTTTTCCTTCCCCGGTACTATTTCATTTGGTCTTCCACTATCCAACATTACAAATTGATCAGTCGCACCTGCAATCCTGGTGGGATCATTATGAGCATTATACTATTATTTTATTTAGCATCTTGTTTTCTTATATTAATATGTGTTAGGGATCCTATTTGTTACAACTTGATAATACAATATAAAGGGGGTATTAAAAATGGGTTGATAAAAATGGATACCTACAATATATGGTGAAACTAGGGGTTTTCTTAATTGGAAAGGCATATTGGGAGAGGGGTTCAACAATACAATTTTATGAGGCATTTTCCAATATTTAGTGAAATTAGGGATATTCTTTAATATCATGCGAACGATCGTGCTATGTAAAAAGTTCATTGAGTGAACCCCCCGTGGACGAGCCATGTGAATTGGTGCCAAATTTATTCATTAAACAACACCCTTATGTCTGTGCATATATTCCTTGTTTAAAAAACTGGTATGTTATGATGCCCTCTATATGGAGTGAATGGAAAGAGTTACAACATTAGGACATGACTTAGGTATATGCATCTCAGATTGTATTCTCAATATTTGAAGGCTAGGTTTAGCCCATGTGTTTTCTAAAGAATCCATTGGTTTCACAAGGTTATGGCAATCAAAGGGAGGAGATCGTTGGCCTTCCTAATAAGCATAATCCCACCGTCTGTTGGTATAATGTCGAAATGATAAGCTTAACAATAGAGATTAGATTATTGTGAATCAGGGTATTTTTTAAGGATTCTAATATTATACTTAAATATAGTTTTCTAGGCAATTATTTTGGATTGAAAAAAACATATATATAGATAGGTAGGGGAATATTAAATAATAAACTTATAGTTTACTACTGAAACATGTAAATTTTGGCGAATATTATGATTAAAAAACATATTTTATGTAAATATAGGCAATATTAGAGACTAAAAATGACCAAATAGCGAATTGATTTTTTGAAAAAAACCTGAAAAATTAGCCAATTGGCTAAATTTCACCCCTAAAAATTACCCTGTTGTGAATCTACTCAAGATAGCATAAGAGGTTTGAGATCCATAGATATAGGATCTGAGTTTCGGTTTGTTGAGATCTCTCTCAACTATATATGTAAGTAATTTTATATGCAATAAATAGATTGGTGTTTACCATCTCTGTGTATGGGCCTTCGTTCTCTTTCTCTTCTTTTAATCTAAATTGGTATCAGAGTTGTTGCTGTGAGAGCCCTTCGTGGCCTGATGTCTGCGGCCTGCTGTGAAATCCCATTGAGTCGTGATGTGACTGTGTTGTGAAAGTGAGGATACCATCATCGCTGAGTGAGGGGCTGCTGCTGTGAAGAGCTATTGAGATTCGATTGAGAGGGATCCGCTACGAGGCTGTGAAATCTATAAGGCCTGTGTTGAAGAGCGTGAAGTGACTGGGTTAGAGGCTGAGATCTAGTGTAGAGGTCGGAAGAGCCGCTGCTAGTGAATTGATTATGTTGCAGTCTACCGTGAAGAACTAGAGGGTACCATTGTTGGGTCGTGAAAAATACATGACGCTTGCGTGAAGAGTAGAGACGCTGCCACCGCTGCAAGAATACCATTGTGGAAGGAGCTGCCACTACTGTGAGGGACATGAGTCACTGTTTGATTGTCGAGTGAAGGAGTAGATTACTGTGCTCTATGTGATAGGGGTTGCCCCGACACATTTTGAGAGGGACCACAAAGAAAGGTTGTGTAGTAGCCTGTGTGGAGGAAAGCCTGTTCCATTGAGTGTCTACTAGTCAATGTCTACTAGTCAACGTCTGGTGTTCGTAAAGGAGCGAGTGGGAAATTACCTGTTTTGAGTTGGGAGCACATTTGACAGAGCTGTGTGTGGAGAGCGATTTGGAGAGCTATAGTAGTTGTGCATAGAGCTGCCACTGTGGAGTCGCCTAGGCCTGAGTGAGAGGAAAACATTTGCTGATGGAAAGATGAATATGCAGGCTTCGGATATGATGTGTAAATGCAATCTTGCAAGTAGTCCTGCAGATGCTATAGTAAAATTTGAATCTGAGCCTAGATGTGATGATGAATATATTACTAAAGAAGACCATATTTTAATTAGAATGGAAATGATGGTGATAGATAATTTGTTGGCCGGAGTTGTAGTAGCTAAAGCAAAAATAGTTGATTTTGATGCAGAATTGAAGTATATTGCAGATTGGATTGAAAAGCCAACGGATGCTGAAAATGATGTCTATGTTTTTGATGGAGAATACACCATGTTTGCAGATGTTGAAGAATTTGATGATATGCATCAACAAGAGACATTGACACTGCTGAACTATGAGTTAATGTTTCCGCATTTCATTGCACATGGCATAACTGATTGTAGCCGAGCATGGAGGACAACTATTAATGAAAAGTTTGCAGAATTTGTAGAAGCTGAAGGAAAATCTAGGACAATAGAGGTGCAACCAAATACCATAATGCACATTAAAGTAAAATATATATCTAGGCGTGAAGACTTCAAGATCTATAACAAGAAACGTAAAAAGACAAACAAGTACTATCTCACAGCAAGAAAGGTCAATATGAAGTGGATTAGAAGGAGGATTGAAGAGTACAAGGTTTGGAGCCCTAAGAAACATATATTATTAAATTGTTAAAGTTTATGCTGGTTTGTAAGCCTAGATCTACAGACATATTATGTATTGTGATCCATTTCTCCATTAAGGGAGGATGTTGAAATAATGTCAAAGTGATAAGCTTAATAGTAGAGAATCAGAGATTAGATTATAGTGAATCTACTCAAGATAGCATAAGAGGTTTGAGATCCATAGATATAGGATCAGAGTTTTGGTTTGTTGAGATCTCTCTCAACTATATATGTAAGTAATTTTATATGAAATAAACATATTGGTGTTTACCATCTTTGTGTATGAGCCTTCGTGCTCTTGCTCTTCTTTTAATCTAAATACGTCATCCTTAGGAATACTACACAGTTGGTACACTCTAGCTGACCAACAATTATTTGATATTGAAGCCACTTGCATCTTCATTATTGCAGAAATGCAATGATGGAACGTCTAGAGGCATATAATCATATGGGAAGCAGAAAAAAAAGGAGATATAGTCGTTCAATACCCGTGCTTTTTTGGACGGTATCACAAGAATATTCTAAGGCATCCAGAATATTCGCCTATCAAGAGAAAGGATGGGTGGCGGTGTGCATTCACAATGTGCATCTATGAGAGAAACCAATCTATCTATTGTTGTGACAGAATTTGCCGTAATTAACAAATTAGCAAGCCAGCCAGAAAGAAAGACACACCAGAACTGCTGCTTCTAGATCAACTGTATGAAATACTTAGATTAGCGTTTTGTAATGATACATTTTGGGGAATAAAAGGAGCATGACTGAACAACTCATCCATCTATAGCTCCGATTCCTACACGAAAGCAGACAAGAGCCATCCATTCTACTCGCTTGGCCATAAATTCGACGCAGTGTAATTCTGCTCATGTGGCCACATAAACAGAGCCATTGAATGAGACTTGAGATGGACGGACGGATGGATGCCTTAGAATATTCTTGTGATATTAATATGAAGAATGGAATGTAATATTGTTTTTTAAAATGTAATGATTGTGAAATAAGATCTATTATTATTTTTTTTTCAGCGGAAAAATCACCTTCTGGCTATTCCGAAGGAATCAAGGAAAGGTAACAACACACGAGAAATCTCAACAAAATTCCTCACATATCGTGGATGGTAGGTCGAGCAAACCGTCAGCTGGTAATCCAAGCCAGAAGACGTCTCAACGAAATTGAACCCATGTGGATGGAATGAAATCCATCTAACCCCACCAACGAGCCACCGTATCCTTGACAAAATAAGATCTATTATTATTTTTTAGTCAATCAAATAAAAAATAATAACAATTAAAATATGTTTTAAAAATAAAATAAAAAATATGTTTCTATCACTGCCTTGACACTTTTCCTAGTTCCCTTTGTGAGTTTTCCTTGAATACCATCATTTAATGATAGAGCTTATTGATGTTCATATGATTTATTAATTATTTCAAAACTTTCTACTTTATGATCCATCTCTTAGTGCAGCATGACAATTGTAGGATTATTAAGAGCAAATCGATGAAAGAATTTGTCTTGGATTAAGAATGTCTTGGGTACCCAAAATAACCGCAACAAGGGCACGTGAGTGGAAAAGAAAAAGGACGCGCACGCGCCTCCAAAGGCACGCACGCGTCCCTGCTTCGGCAATGCCGAACGTCCACGTGGTTCAGCCCAGGTGGACAAAAGGGGCGCGCACGCGCCCTTGACGCGTACGCATTAGTAACGCGTGCGTGCCTCTGTTTTTTTATAAAAAAAACAGAGCTCACGGGTTTTGTCATTTTTGACAAACCCGTGAGCTAAATTACCAACCCGCGAGGGCACCTTCAACCCCGCGAATGACTCCTCGTGCACCCTCGTCGTCATCAACACGAAGCAGTCGCCCCTACACCACGGTGCCGTCCGTTTCTCTAGGTAAGTGCTCCTCAAAGCACAAATTTGTCTTTATTTTTGTTTTCCATTTGAATTTCAATTTTTAAAAAAAATTTACAATCCATTAAAAAACCAAGGAAATTTAATTGCAGGCCATCTACACACCTAACAAGATGTCAGACACACCACCACCATCCGATGAAACCCGACCTCCAGAAGAGAATATGGAACCGACAATGAACCCAATGAAAACCATGAAGATCAATTACACTAAGACTTAAATCAATTGAGGGCACTAAGTAATGAATTGAATAGTACCAGGGAACCCTCTCGGGTTTCCTTGGCTTCATCACTTCAAAACATTATTGAATCAATCAATATTGCACACAGTGAGATAACAAACTTGAGCCAATACAGGGCTCGAATGAGGGAACACTACTCCACTGGGTTGTCAAAAGAGCAAATAAAAGACCTCAACATGAGCAAAGCCCAGTTGTATAGCAAGTTCATAGTTCCCTCGATCGGACAGCCTTCAGCTTTGACGAGGGCTCGGGTTTGCATGGAATGGTGCATTTACCAGCCATGGAGAGATAACTGGAGACAGAGGTGGTTCATGGTGTTTGACAGGCCCCCGTGCAACAATTTGGAGGTCCCACAGTATTTCCTTCAGAAATTGTGGGCTAAGTTTGAGCTAGGGTACCATGTCAACTATTTTGACATCACTGAGTTTCAGGGTGTCGGTCTTGGCTCTACCCAAGATCAACCTCAAGCACACCGCAACCTGCTTAGAGGACCTCCTGCAGCCAGGAGAGAGCCAAACCCCCCTCCTCAGCCACCCGGGTTTGGTAGCGGTCTAGATGAGATTCATGACTCTGTCAGATGTGCCACACATGACTTGCTTAGACATACCAAATTTGTGGCCATGTCTTCCTAGATCCGGGAGGACATCGGTGAGACACAGATAGCTGCACAGTCTATGGGTGGTGGCCGAGACATGCCGGGTACAGGTGGAACCTAGGCGGGGCCTTCTAGTTCTGCTAGAACAACGACACACCGTTGTTCTCACTGTGGTCATTCTTGCCATGGTGATATGCAGCAACATGCCACAGGGAGCTTCATGGATCAGGTTTGCTATTGTTTTATTTAATGTTCAAGTATTTGTTGTATTTTATTTGATATCGTATTGTTTAATATATTTAACTTTGAATTACACATTGTTGACTTTATTTGTTTTAATGTTCAGTTATTGGGTGTCGGGTCTCCACCCCCCAGGTGGGAGGATGTCGGTCCCTTTGACCTCGATGGAGCCATGGCGGCAGCAGAGGAGATTGCGGCACCATACACACAGGTAACTTCTTTACTTTGAATAATTAGATCCAGTTACGAGTAATTTGTGTTTAGTAATTACAAATCAATTAGCATTGAGTAATTACCATATTATCATCATATTTTACAGTTGTGCTTATAATATTGTCTAATTTATTTGAGAGATATAAATTCGTATAATCCCACCCAAAAAAAAATGAAACATTATCAAACATGAAAACCTAACAAAACTATAAACATTTGTGTTAAACACAATGCTCACTGAGAGGGGGGGGTGAATTAGTGAGCCTATACTTTATTTAATTTCAACTTCAATCACCAACTCTTATATCATCATTTCACATTCACATCATATTCATCAATGAACTAACTATCAACTAATGAAACACATCAACACATAATACGAGACTAGATATAGTTTTTGTAATCTTTTGTATTTGGTTCAACGGCTACAACCGTGAGGCAATTCAGCACCAACTGATACAATGAGCACCAACTCATCATCTAGGACCTAGCCTAGTTTTTCTTAGATCCTACTGAGAAAATGGATACAAGACCCTGCTTGTATTTACGATTACATAGTTGTCACATATCATACATATCATAGTCATGTCATTATTCACATCATCTCATTCATCAATCTGTTGCCAACACCTTGTCTTCAATCATCATTCTGTCCCTATTTCATCATGTCCAGCATCTTCTCAAACATATCAATATTCTATCTACATTCACATCTTTAACCTGTCATCAAACTGTCATTAACCATAGGCAAATTATCATTCTGCTGTCAAGATATCAAACATATCCACATTTATATCACTTTCTGCTCATCATCACTCTGTCATAATTTTAACCAGGATATACACAAATACACCATTCTCTCCTTTCACCAAACTGCTGCCCAAAATATCATTAGTCTCTTCATACTGTCTAGATCGTCATGTCTTTCTGTTGTACATGCACATCATATCACATGATATTCAATCGACCTGTCTATGTAATTTTCATTTTTAATTGCTGAGCCGACTTTGTCCTTTGAATGGACACATAATAGTTCACATACAATGTTTTATTTGCATGCTTGTTTTGGTTGACTTCACATAACCACATCAAAGGCCATGTTAGAAACTTAGGGCTTCCTCATTTTTTTTTTGGGCTTCTACATCATCATGTTTAAATACTTCAGCATCAAAGGTTTCGTCAAGCAATTATAAGGGCAAGGGCTCCATCACACCCACAACAATAGACCACAAACAATTCCAAGAACCCCAAGGCAACAATACATTATTTCTTCATCACCATACATCAAGGATTCCACATATGGACATCTTCAAGGTTCAAGGGCTTCAACATCCATCGTAAGTGCCATTAGATAAGGGCTGATTCAATTTGTATGTGGGGTTCAATGTGGGTTCCACCATCAAGAGTCAATCATTTAGTATTTAATCAACATGCTTTCAATGGACATCAATCCCATCATCAAATGGTAGCATGGACCATCACCAAGGGTTCCACTGCCCCATCAAACCACAAATGACCACAGAATGGGTCATTTGGCTCATTAGGTGTTCCAATGGCTCCAATGCCCACCTCCATGGTTCTTCATGCCATGTGTGTTCTTCAAGCCATCCACATCATCATCTTCTTTGCCATTCCTCAAGCATTTGTCATTAATGTTGTCACCAACATCACCATCACCGTCAACGTATTCATAGTGGCCAAGCTTCTAGAAATTCAAGAACCTGATGTTTCTCATGTCCTTATTACCCTAGTTTATTATCACGGGATTTCCAATTTATTCTAATACTTGAGACTGAAAGTAATCATACTACTACTCCTAAAACATGCTATTAGGAAAGACATATAAACAACGTAAAACAACTTATCACATGTATTGTCACTAAAGTTTTTTGAAAATGATGTAAGGCCCATAAGGAAGAGCGATAATCTTACAAATATGGTCTATGGGGCCTTGCTATTATCTTGATTCAAATTCAACTCGATAAAATATTTGGCATCAAGAATACTCATTTAACTCATTTCACTCAAGATTTCTTTGATTTCAATCAAGTGATATCATTCTGACAACATAGCTATTCAATCAAGAACACATAATTACTCGTTCAATGCAAAAGAACATAGCACATTCAAGCTTGTAAGTAAGTTAACCGCGAAAAAGATTTCTCTTTCTTCCTTTTTCTAACGATCAACACTCTAAAGTGTATTAAATAACATGCACACTAACTTAACCACTATTTAGCACCTCTTTGCAAATTTAAACAATGAGATGCCATTTTATTTGATGATGTAAATGTTATGGAAATAAAGGGACTCAAGATCCTCACTCTAGGGATGCAAATACTTTTCCACTGGGTGAATCAAGCTTCTAGGAAACTACAAATCTATAAGAAGACATCAAAACCTAGGAACTCTTCACCAAGAACCCAAACACATTACATAGGTTTCCAATTCAAATTTGTAAATAGACATGAATTCCATTTGCTTATGAGACACTGCACATCTCTCTAGGGCCAAAGGAAAAGCTCACCTACTCATGGGGATGACTCTAGAAAAGGAAAAGCTCACCTACTCATGGAGATGACTCTAGAAAAGGAAAAGCTCACCATGTCACCTTCTATGCCCTCTCACCTTATTTAATTTTAATTTCATGCCATGCCACCTTCTATCCTTTCAAAATATTGGATATCATCTAACTTGAATATAAATTTATTGCAGTCATGTTTTCTAAGTACCATCGTTGTCATTCTCATTTTCATTGTGTTTAATATTGTTAATATTGTTTTTATAAGTTCAGTCTAAAAATTGTAGTGTTCGCACAAGTGTACGCGGGCTCCAGCGACCAGCCACCACCACCAGGGACTAGCAGTTCTCCCTGTGCACAGGTATTGTGTGTATTAAAGCATAAATTTAATTTCAAATACGATGACTTGTCTGTGTATATTTATATTTTTGTATATTAAACCATGAAGTTATAAATGTGTATGTAGGTGCAAGCACCTCGGCCTGCCAGTGCCAATATTCCTCCCTCCTCGACCTTTCGGCTACCCTATATGCCAGTTGTATCCCCTGGCATACATGCCCCATTCCCCAACCCCTTCCATCCAGCCCCCCACTCCTATATAGCACCACAATTCCATCCAGCTCCCCCTTACGCATCATATCCAGCTCCACCTCTGTATCAGTTTCCCATGTTCCCACACTCCCCCATCCGACCACGGCACACCACCCATCCCTCTACCACAACACAGACCTTGCCCCCCCCACATTCCCCCACCACACTCGCTTCCCCTTCCAGGGTGCACCCATCCATACTACAGCCAGTTGGGGTTTATAGCCCTAGACGTACATCTCCACTTCCCCCACCCTAGTCCATGCCTCCTCCTGCCACACCCCCTTCTTCCACTGTTACCCCCAGTGGTGTAGCCACCATTGATGTGGCTACATCCTCCCCTTTACCATCCACCCTAGCATCGAAGCAGGCTGTCCAGCCGACTGCTCCATCTGCCAGCCCCGAAGACCAGCCGATTTTGTTCACGGTGAGATTGACTAGTTTATCATTTAACTCTCATTCAATTTTAACGAAAATTACTATATGCATCTAGTTTCAGCATTGATTTGATTGTTCTAAATGTTGTAGGGTGGCATTTCCAAGAGACTTGGATCACGGAGGAGGGAGACCCCCTCACGACTTACAGTCTCGCATGTGGTGAGTTATCCAAGATTTGAAAACTATTTTTAGTTTGAAATTATGTTTTATACTTGTATAATTGCCAGGAAAAGTTGACATATTATTGTTATCGTTTCAGGGCTCAGGGGGACGTGCTCAAAGACGCCGGAAGGACCCAGCTTCCTCTAGCATGAAGAAGAGGAAGATTGATTTTGGAGATGCACCTGGGAGCTCCGAGGGTGGGCAGGAGGATTGAGAGACCCTCCTATGTACAGTAGCCACGATGTGGCATTTTCAGCATGAGTTGCCATATTTTGTACAGGGCACCATGGGCCATATTTTGTATAGGGCATGAGTTGCCTTTTTTTGTACGGGGCATGAGTTGCCATTATATAGACGCTGGGAACGATGTTCCATTTTTCCAAAAATTGTACATGATTGGATCATTTTTGCATATTAATAGATGCATTTGCACTTGTGTATATGAGTTTGTCCTTGATTACATTTTTGCATACATGATTTTGTCTTCGATTCAAAACTCTCATCTATGGATCATAGTGTTAATTGCATGTTATTTGAATGGTTATTATTTCACAAATTTGTCTTAAGAAATTACACACAACATATCCTAAATGTTTATGGTTTATTGAATGAATGTTTACAATCATCTAATCATTTACATTCTAGAAGTTACCAAACCTGCGCAAGTGGTTTTAGTGTCATGTTCTCTGCCTTGCTTGGGAACAATGGGAGGGGACGTGACATAATGGTAATGACTGCAAGTGGTAATTGATTAAATTCTTAACTATTATTTTGAGATGAGTTTAAATAATATAAATAAAAATAACAATTCAAAAGGTAGTATATAGTGTCCTTAGTTATGAATCCATGTGCAAATGACAAATGATAATCCATTTATGTGATTAGACACTTAGGAATTATGAGTCCACCTTCTATCCCTTAAGTGATTTAATTTAAAAATTCATGACTTGTTACAAAGATAACTATGCAAGTTACACAAGTAAATAGTTACACTTCCTATGAAATGAATTTGCATGCATATTACATTGGCCACTATGGAACACTAATGAAAATTAGGGATTCTACCATTGAACTCTTCTGAGAAAAAGAGAAAAAATGTGCAAGTCACCAAGATCATGCAAAATAAAATTCCAAAAACCTTGATTCCTTACAAGGGTTGCTAAGTGAGTTTGCATGCTAGTTAATGACTTTGCATGTCACTAGAGGTTAGAAAACAACTAAAAACAACCTAGTAAGTAAGATTAACTGAGCAAGATTCTAAACCCAAAATGGAGTAGTCAATCTATTTTAGGGATTTTGTTGCAATGATGAGCGAAATTTGTTAATATATCCAAGTTGTGAGCGAGACAATATACAATGGTTATTTATTTGACAAGCATGAGAATACTATAATAGAAAATATATAACTAAGAAGCATGCAAGCAATCATATCATAATATTAAATACAAGAATGTAATTCAAATACAATAAATGGATGGAAAAAACAAAACTCATATATCCTTCAAATGGAAAAGCATACAAATGTGTAACATCATTTGAGAAAAAATGATTTGAGGCAATTTAGCTCCAACACTCTCCTTGGGATGGGTCATTTTCCTTATTAAAATCTCTCTCTAGCTATACTGACTGAAGAACACTTACTTCCTTAATGAAATAACTCAAGTAAGAATGAATACAATGAATGGTAAAGATGAGAGAATGAGGTGTTTGATCTCCAAGCTCTTTCTTCCCACATGACCTTACAATTATTCTCTTCTTCAAGTCTACCCCATGGCTTTGATTTATAGGAAATTATGAGATTCAATGAAGAACTATTTCCAAACCATCTTCCCAAACCCTAGCACATACCCTCAGCCAAACCCCAGCACTAAACCATCTTCTTCATCCTCACCATCACCATCACCATCACCGTCAATGTCTTCATCATCATCATTAACTCTAACTCTAACCCTAATTCAATTTCCTTCTATAACTCTAGCCCTAACCCTCACCCAAACCCTAGCACTAAGCCATCTTCTTCATCCTCACCATCGCCATCACCATCATCATCACCGTCACCATCACCGTCACCATCACCATCACCATCATCATTAACTCTAACTCTAACCCTAATTCAATTTCCTTCTATGATTCTAACCCTAACCCTCACCCAAACCATAGCACTAAGCCATCTTCTTCATCCTCACCATCACCATCACCATCACCGTCACCGTCACCATCATCATCATCTCTTCATCATCATCATTAACTCTAACTCTAACCCTAATTCAATTTCCTTTTATGATTCTAGCCCTAACCCTCGCACTAAGCCATCTTCTTCATCCTCACCATCACCATCACCATCACCGTCACCGTCACCATCATCATCATGTCTTCATCATCATCATTAACTCTAACTCTAGCCCTAATCCTCACCCAAACCCTAGCACTAAGCCATCTTTTTCATCCTCACCATCACCATCACCATCACCGTCACCGTCACCATCATCATCATGTCTTCATCATCATCATTAACTCTAACTCTAACCCTAATTCAATTTCCTTCTATGATTCTAGCCCTAACCCTTACCCAAACCCTAGCACTAAGCCATCTTCTTCATCCTCACCATCACCATCACCATCACCGTCACTATCACCATCATCATCATGTCTTCATCATCATCATTAACTCTAACTCTAGCCCTAACCCTCACCCAAACCCTAGCACTAAACCATCTTCTTCATCCTCACCATCACCATCACCACCACCATCAACGTCTTCATCATCACCACCATCTTCATCATCATCATTAAGTCTAACTCTAACCCTAATTCAATTTCCTTCTATAACTCTAGCCCTAACCCTCACCCAAACCCTAGCACTAAGCCATCTTCTTCATCCTCACCATCACCATCACCATCACCGTCATTGTCACCATCACCATCACCATCATCATCAATGTCTTCATCATCACCACCATATCCATCATCATCATTAACTCTAACACTAACCCTAACTCTAACTCTAACTCTAACTCTAGGTTCCTCATCAACATCTCCATCATCATCATCTTCTCCATCGTCATCATCTTCATCACCATGACCATGACCATGACCATGACCATGACCATCACCACCATCATCACCATCATCATCATCATAAGTGCTCGGCGGACGATTTTGCAGAGTTGACCCCCGTGTGCAAAAATTGCACACTCCCTCACTGAGCAAAACCATAGTTTCCAAGATGGATGTATAATATGGCACCAGGGACATGGGACCAAAGGAGAGGGGTTCCGCTAGCACTATCCCGGGGTGCTTAATCCAACGGAGTCGACGGTTCGTCGATCGGAGCCACGGTCGTCATTCTATGGCTCGTTCCGTCTTGCATCCAAAAGGCCTTCAAGGACACCTGCTGGATACCTGCCAGGGGCATAGAAGTCCAACCGTGTAGCAAAAATGGGTTCCGGGGAGTCTTATAGGTGTGTCTAGGCAGGTTCTAGTTGGGAACGCTAGCCATAAGTACTCGCTGGATGATTTTCCAAAGTTGACCCCTGTGTGCAAAAATTGCACACTCTCTCGCTAAGCAAAACCCTAGTTTCCAAGATGGACGTACAAGATGAGGGCGGGGCCACCGGGCCGAAGGGGAGGGGCACCCCTAGCACTATCTTGGCATGCTAAATCCAACGGAGTTGACGGTTCGTCGATCCGAGCCACGATCTTCATTCTATGGCTCGTCCCGTCTCACTGCTAGAAGGCCTTCAGGGACACCTGTTGGATACCTGCCGGGGGCATAGAACTCCAACCGTGCAACAAAATCGGGTTCCAGGTAGTCTTGCAGGTGTGTTTAGGCAGGTTCCAACCAGGAATGCTAGCCATAAGTGCTCGGTGGAATATTTTCCAGAGTTGACCCCCGTGTGCAAAAATTGCACACTCCCTCACTGAGCAAAACCCTAGTTTCCAAGATGGACGTTCAAGATGAGGGCAGGGCCACCGGGCTAGAGGGGAGGGGCACCCCTAGCACTATCCCGGCGTGCTGAATCCAACAGAGTCGACGATTCATCGATCGGAGCCACGGTCTTCATTCTATGGCTCGTTCCATCTCGCATCCAAAAGGCCTTCAGGGACACATGCTGGATACCTGCCGGGGGCATAGAAGTCCAACCGTGCAGCAAAACTGGGTTCCGGGGAGTCGTGTAGGTGTGTCTAGGTAGGTTCCGGTTGGGAACGCTAGCCATAAGTACCCGCTGGATGATTTTCCAAAGTTGACCCCAATGTGAGGGCCATCCAAATTTGCTCAAGGGGGCCATTTCTTGTCCGAAGGCCCCTGGGCGTGCGTGGCCACCGTGGATAGGTGCACTATGTCCACGTGGACCTGTGGGGACCGACGAAATCCAAGTCCACTCACCGGTTTGGGTTCCGTGGCCCCGGGGAAAATCCTCCAGGTCTCCCTGAACGGCCCTGGGGGTGCCCGACTAGAATGCTCGTGGCACCCGGACCGTGGCTCGGTTCGTGAATCCGTCGACTCTGGTGGGTTTCAGCTAGGGGACCCCCCACAACGTCCCCTGAAGACCCGGAAGCGGTGCCAATGAGCCATCTTCGGAGCTAGGGTTTTGCTCAGTGATGGCCATTCCAAATTCGCTCAAGGGGGCCATTTCTCGTCTGGATGCCCCCGGGTGTCAGTGGCCACCGTGGACAAGTCCACAATGGCCACGTGGACCTGTGGGGGCTGATGGAATCCAAGTCCGCTCGCTGGTTTGGGTTCCGTGGCCGCGGGGAAAATCCTCCAGGTGTCCCTAAACGGCCCCAGGGTGCCCGACAAGAATGCCCGTGGCACCCGGACCGTGGCTTGGTTTGTGAATCCGTTGACTCCGGAGGGTCTGGGACGGCGGGTTTCAGCTAGGGGACCCCCCACAGCATCCCTCAAAGACCCGGTAGCGGTGCCAACGAGCCATCTCTGGATCTAGGGTTTTGCTCAGTGATGGCCATTCCAAATTTGCTCAAGGGGGCCATTTCTCGTCCGGATACCCCTGGGCGTGTGTGGCCATTGTGGACAGGTCCACCATGGCCACGTGGACCTGTGGGAGGCAACGAAATCCGAGTCCTCTCGCCGGGTTGGGTTCCGTGGCTCCAGGGCAAATCCTCCAGGTGTCCTTGAACGGCCTCGGGGTGCCCGACTAGAATGCTCGTGGCACCCGAACCGTGGCTCGATTCATGAATTCGTTGACTCTAGCGGGTCCGGAACGGTGGGTTTCAGCTAGGGGACCCCCCATAGCGTCCCTCGAAGACCCGGAAGCGGTGCCAATGAGCCATCTCCGGAGCTAGGGTTTTGCTCAGTGATGGCCATTCCAGATTCGCTCAAGGGGGCCATTTCTCGTCCGGATGTCCCCGGGCATGCATGGCCACCGTGGATAGGTCCACAATGGCCACGTGGACCTGTGGGGGCCGACGGAATCCAAGTCCGCTCGTCGGTTTGGGTTCCGTGGCCCCGGGGCAAATCCTCCAGGTGTCCCTGAATGGCCTTGGGGTGCCCGACTAGAATGCCCGTGGCACCCAGACCGTGGCTCTGTTCACGAATCCGTCGACTCCGGAGGGTCCGGGACTGCGGAGCAAATGCCCAAAGTGTCCTTGGACGACCCCAGGTGCCCGACTAAAATTCCCATAGCACCCAAAGGCCATTCCATATTCGCTCAAGGGGGCCATTTCTCGTCCGGAGGCAGAAGAAGATCAATTTTCGACAAAACAATGTAGTTAGCAGAAGAAGATCAATTTTTGACAAAACAATGTAGTTATTACATGTGGAGGCAGCGGTTTCCCGTGGAAAACGAGTGTAGGGTTGAGCAGAGGAAAGATGTTGGGAAATGGGCTATTACATTGGCTTTTCTGATGGGAGGCTGTAGGTAGCTATGCTTTGACGGATGTAGGTATATACGCTTTTCTTCCGAGGGAAATCCTATTTTCGTCAGAAAAAAAAAACATATATACCTATAGCCACCATATTTCCTTTTGTAAACTGCTTTCCCATCGGACAAGCTAATGTAATAGCCCATTTCCCAACATCTTTCCTCTGCTCAACCCTACACTCGTTTTCGATGGGAAACTGCTGCCTCCACATGTAATAACTACATTGTTTTGTCGAAAATTGATCTTCTTCTGCTAACTACATTGTTTTGTCGAAAATTGATCTTCTTCTGCCTCCGGACGAGAAATGGCCCCCTTAAGCGAATTTGGAATGGCCTTCACTGAGCAAAACCCTAGCTCCGGGGATGGCCCATTAGCACCGCTTCCGGGTCTTCGGAGCACGCTGTGGGGTGTCCCCTAGCTGAAACCCGCCGTCCCGGACCCGCCGGAGTCAACGGATTCACGAACCGAGCCACAGTTTGGGTGCTACAGGCATTCTAGTCGGGCACCTCGGGGCCGTTCAGGGACACCTAGAGGATTTGCCTCAAGGCCACAGAACCCAAACCGGCGAGCGAACTTGGATTCTGTTGGCCCCCATAGGTCCACGTGGCCATTGTGGACCTATCCACAGTGGCCACGCACGCCCGGGGGCCTTTGGACGAGAAATCGCCCCCTTGATCAAATATGGAATGGCCATCACTGAGAAAAACCCTAGATTAGGAGATGGCTCATTGGCACTTCTTCCGGGTCTTTGGGGGATGCTGTGGGGGGTCCCCTAGCTGAAGCTTGTCGTCCTGGACCCGCCAGAGTCGACGGATTCGCGAACCGAGCCACGGTCCAGGTGCCACGGGCATTCTAGTCGGGCACCCTAGGGCCGTTCAGGGACACTTGGAGGATTTGCCCCAGGGCCATGGAACCCAAACCAACGAGCGGACTTGGATTCTGTCGGTCCCCATTGGTCCACGTGGCCATTTTGGACCTGTCCACGGTGGCCACTCACGCCCGGGGGCATCCAGACGAGAAATAGCACCCTTGAGCGAATCTGGAATGGCCATCAATGAGAAAAACCCTAGATCCGGAGATGGCTCGTTGGCACTGCTTCCGGGTCTTTGGGGGATGCTGTGGGGGGTCCCCTAGCTGAAACCCGCCGTCTCGGACCCACCGGAGTTGACAGATTCGCGAACCGAGCCACGGTCCGGGTGCCACGGGTATTCTAGTCCGGCACCCCGGGGCCGTTTAGGGACACCTGGAGGATTTGCCCCGGGGCTACGGAACCCAAACTGGCGAGCGGACTTGGATTCCGTCAGCCCCCATAGGTCCACATGGCCACAGTGGACTTGTCCACGGTGGCCACCGGACATGAAATGCCCCCCTTGAGCAAATTTGGATGACCCTAACATTGGGGTCAACTTTGGAAAATCATCCAGCGTGTACTTATGGCTAGTGTTCCCAACTGGAAACTGCTTAGACACACCTACACGACTCCCCGAAACCTAGTTTTGTTGCACGGTTGGACTTCTATGCCCCCGGAAGGTATCCAGTAGGTGTCCCTGAAGGCCTTTTGGATGCGAGACGAAACGAGCCATAGAATGACGACCGTGGCTCTGATCGATGAACCGTCGATTCCGTTGGATTCAAGACACCGGGATAGTGCCAGGAACGCCCCTCTCCTCAGGTCCCATTTCCCCGATGCTATCTTGAACGCCCATATTGGAAACTAGGGTTTTGCTCAGTGAGGGAGTGTGCAATTTTTGCACACGGGGGTCAACTCTACAAAATCGTCCGCCGGGCACTTACGGCCAGCGATCCCAACTGGAACCTGCCTAGACACACCTGCAGGACTCCCCTGAGCCCGTTTTTGCTGCATGGTTGGACTTCTATGCCCCCGGCAGGTATCTGACAGGTGTCCTTGAAGGCCTTTTGGATGTGAGATGGAACGAGCCATAGAATGACGACCGTGGCTCTGATCGACGAACTGTTGACTCCGTTGGATTCAAGATGTTGGGATAGTGCCAGGGGCACCCCTCTCCTCTAGTCCCATGGCCCCGGTGCCATCTTGAACGTCCATCTTGGAAACTAGCGTTTTGCTGAGTGAGGGAGTGTGCAATTTTTGCACACAGGGGTCAACTCTGCAATATTGCCGCTGGGAACTTACAGCCAGGGTTCCTAGACGGAACCTTCCTAGACACACCTGCAGGACTCCTCGAAGCCCAATTTTGCTACACGGTTGGACTTCTATGCCCCCGACAGGTATCTAGCAAGTGTCCCTGAAGGCCTTTTGGATGTGAGACAGAACGAGCCATAGAATGACGACCGTGGCTCCGATCGATGAACCGTCGACTCCGTTGGATTTAGGATGCCGGGATAGTGCCAGTGGCACCCCTCTCCTCCGGTCCCATGGCCCCGGTGCCATCTTGTACGTCCATCTTGGAAACTAGGGTTTTGCTCAGTGAGGGAGTGTGCAATTTTTGCACACGAGGGCCAACTCTGCAATGGTGATGGTGATGGTGATGGTGACGGTGATGGTGATGGTGATGGCGATGATAAAAAAGATGGATTAGTGCTAGGGTTTGGATGAGGGTTGGGGCTAGAGTTATAGAAGGAAATTGAATTAGGGTTAGAGTTAGAGTTAATGATGATGATGAAGATGGTGGCGATGATGAAGACGTTGACGATGGTGGCGATGATGAAGATGTTGACGATGGTGGTGATGAAGAAGATGATGATGATGGAGATTTTGATGAGGATCCTAGAGATGATGTTGGTGATGATGATGACAAGTCCCTCTAAGTGGTTATCTATTATGATGACAAGTCCCTCTCAAGTATAGATCTCAAAAATACCACCCTTGAAACATTATGATAACTCCCTACCCCAAGTGGAAGACCCTTCTATCCATACATGGATTCCTAGAAGGTTTCATCTACCAAGTTAAATTTTCAAGACCATTGTAATAGGTTATGTACTTCAAATTTTTTTCCTAACACATACGTAATTCTAATCTTGAGAACCTATCAAAACCACTATCTTCAAATGCTACAAACATAAATAGATATATTTAAGAAAATACTAACTCAATTTACTCAAATTTGATCCAAATCACATCACCATTTTATTCAACATAAAAGAGAAGCATGGAACAGTTTAATACATATAGGAAAAATAAAAAACATAGGCAAAGACATGTATGTATGTATGTATCAACAAAAAATGCATGTACCAACGAAATAACATAAAACTACACATACCTCGATGTAGAACATAACATTCTTTGATGCAATTATTTCTCTTATGTAAAGTTGACTTGCCTCATTCAATAAATCCATCTAGATCCTCTCTATTGCTAATTGTCTCCATCAATCTCTTGTGCTTTGAATGAGGTAGGTAGTGGCGTACCTTGGTTGAGCTCTTGCTTGACATTGTCTGAAGATGGATGTTTGTGCCAACGATCAAGTTTGTGAAGTGATACACCACTGAACCTGGTCTGTAATCCATGAATACATGCCTGCTAGTCTTTCTTGACTTCCCATCTAGTGTAAGATATTCCCCCTTAACCACCATTGAGCCAGTAGGAAATTCAATTCCTTCATCGTCGATTAATGATCCGTAGATGGTTTGCTTACCTTGGATGCACCGTGCCAACCAATAATCCACGCCCCATTGATTGTCTTTTGGTGCAACAACTGCGTATATGTGTCCTGGTTGTACAAGATCTAAGATATGGTCGTAGTCTGTAGAAATCACTGATTGGCCCTCCTCTAATTGGGTTGTTTCAACAACTACACGTTGGTCTACTGCAAGTGACCCACGATCCCATTCTTCAACCCAGTCCATGCATTCGCATTCATCCCATTCGCCCCTGCTGCAAGGGTTGTAAAAGCATGCAAGCTTTCACGTCCATATTTCAAATAAGTGGTTGTTTGAGCTTTGAACTGAATGAAATCCACGTGTTCCTTGTACTGTGCCGTAACTATAGGAACACGATCGATCTATGTCAACCACTAGCCATAAATTTCTCGCCACACGTCCTGCCACCGATGATGTTTGTTGATCTCTTGCTCGTTCTGACATTGTTGCAGAGCACCATTGAACTATGGATTCTGCATCTCGGATATGAGGTTCCCTATCAAACCTCATCTCTTCCCTTCGTAGTGCAGTCTTGATGCATGCACCGACCCCATCATGCTCGCCTTTGCCGTGCCCGGTCTCAAAATAGTTCCAGATATGCGACACATTGCAAGTCTTATGCAAAGTACTCATCCATTGGGATACTCGGGCATTTTTGAACTGGCCTGCACAACCATCTGACCATATCCAATGTCGATCCATCTGTATATCTCTCTCCTTCAAATGATCATAGAAAATTAAAAAACAATGTTGCACATAATGCAGATCATGGGTTCTATCATCACTTATGTGAAAGTTTGTCTCCTTCAGTATTATCCTCTTGTCATTGCTGCTCTCTGGCCCATGCCTATACATAATATGTACCATGATCCTGACTTGGTCTGAATGGTAGTATTGACTCTGGATTTCATTTTGTGGCTGAAGGGTGTAATTTTCTGCAAAATCCACAATTGACACTATGGTTCCAACGGGAAATGTGTCCCTGCATTTTCTGTACTGCTCATCTTGCCATCGTGCTACATGCACATGTTGAACATACTGCTCGGTTTTCTCGTAGAATTCCGTCAAGAAGTCACATACCGGTACCTGTTACCATGGAAACAAGGGAAATATTACAATGTGGCCTTTGGAAAAATGTATATGCCATAAATTGAACGTGTAATATAAAAAATATGCAATATTCATTTGTACCTGTGACTTTACCAATGCAATCTTTTTACATTCTCTGACACTGTCTAATTGATAGGTCACGTACTTGAAGCTTTGCATCTCCACACCCATCATGCCAAATTCTGTGTCCTTGCTTTCATGAATGCAACGGTTCAAAAGAGAAAACCCACTGCACATAGAACATGTCCCATATAGACACGATTTTTGATAATACTTTTGTCCTTCAGGCCTTGGACACATGATGTTGTGGATAAAGTCTCTTGATGCATTCGGTGGTAGTATGGATTCATTGCAGCCCTGCACAATGTTAGTATGAAAATCACAAAATATATGTTTATATGTGTCATAATAATATTCATATTTTACGTGGTATCTACAACAACAAGTGTTCCGATTAATGCATATACGAACGTACCATGGTTTGCATTTCTCAAAGGACCTTTGGCCAAGGTTCAATTGTGTGTGCTCGTTCCTAAATCTCTCATAGAGTTCAGTCTGTGTGGTGTCAAGGAAGTGTTTAACATGGGGCTCACGTTTAGTAGAACCTTTTCTCAGTTTTAGCACGTCTCTTTGGTTTGATGAAGGTCTAGTATGATCATGCCAAAACTTTTGTACTAACTCCTTAACAACATCAATTAGCTTCCTATCTGCACGAGGCAACCTACCAACAAAATCCCAACAATCGTTTCCACCCAGAGTGTCAAGATTTTCTCTTATAACAGAGTACTTTTTAATAGTTTTTCTATTTAATTTGAGTATGTGAGAAGTGTGTGATAGCAGGCGATGTTGCCTTGTGGACTTGCCTACAACTGATTCCGCTAAAACATGACGAGCCGCATAAAGATCTTTTGTACGAGACTTCTTCCCAATCACATTAAATACAAATTGGAGATTTATAACAATATGACTGTTGGCCTCTGAACTTTTAACCATCTTTATTCCCAAAATTCTCCTAACAACAGCTAAAGAACATGACTTTAACAAACATAGCAATAATTGACATTTACCTGCATCACCTTTGGATTCAAAATATTCTTTCACAATTTTGTTGCATTGCCATTCGATAGTACATTTTGGCAACTTGCCTTCAAGCCCTGACATAGCACCCTCATCCACATGAATACGTCTAGGAGTTCTTCTTCTTGCACTGGACAGTCGAGGTAGGGAGGGTGGACATGAGACATGAATACCGAAACTTGTTTGTTGTGGTGCTCCGTTCATAGATTGGGCCATAATGGGAGTGTGGTCGACAAGGTTTTGGTCTTCTTGGGGAGATTGAAAATTAAGCAAGGCTTGTATGTCCATCTCTACACATGCAACATCTCCCAAAATTCTTGTGTCGTGAGGAACTTCAGAATGACTCGTTGATGGATTGTTGGTTGGAGATTGTGTTGATGTTGGAATTTGAGTTGGGTCCGTTGGACCGCTTTACCCGTGGTTCTGAACAAGAGGTTGTCATGTCAACAACTGTGTTAGGATCAGTGGCAGGATCTGGGGAAATGATAGGACCATGTCTCAATCTTTCCATTCCCAACCTGGCCTTTTCTCTTAAGTTATTGACCTTTTCAATGGGCAGATTCCTTCTAATTTTTTTTTTTGCGTTTCGTGAGTTTCCCATCTCCAAAAGTCTCTTTAACACAACTATCAAGCCTACCCCTGCAAAAGAAACAACAAATAAGATATTAGTGCCATTATACAATGAACCTGACACATTCCAACATAGCTTACCACTTTACAAATTAACATATACAACTACAGACTATGTTGGTTTATTTGTGTTCGAATAAACATCATTATCCCTTACAATTCCAATCAATATAGATGATGTTTGGTCAAGTGTAGAGAGGAGAAACTAGTGTCTTGCCTGGCCATGAATTCATAAAAATTATGGTAGTAACACCCTACAATAGAGATGGCTAGAGATGCCTTGGGAATAGTTTGATAGTTTTTCTACATCAAATAAGGTAACCTTAATTAATTGCATTTTTTGCTTTCTCCCTTAATGTTATCAATTCTAGGACTTTGCACCTAGTTTGATTGCTTTGTCTTCCTAGTGGAATGGTATATCCTTCCATTTGAGGCAATGTCCTTTACCATCGTAAATTACTAGGTTATATAACACATTAAGGAGTTGAAGAAACAACAACAAACTATTTCCTTAGATCTATAAACCTTGAGATGATAGAATGTGGTTTTGAGTTTAAAATACCCATGGTTAAATTCAAGAATGCATCACAATAGAATAAATGTATACCTTGTTTTGTGCAAAACCTTTAGGAGGATGCAAAGGTTTCTAACAAAGATCATGGTCTTGGGAAGGGTGATTAGGAGAAATATAATTTGACCTTTCAATGTGCAATATCTAGGGTGGGGAGGTGTCGGAGAGTGGGGAACTTGGGACTATACCAACAATCATCATGTTGAATAGAGCATGAAGTGGGGAAGTCTTGGTTTTTGGAAAAAAAATCATTGTTAGAGGTGAGGGGATATTGTAAGGATGGTAAATATGGATAAAAATTATCATATTTGGATTCATAGAGAAAGGAAAGGTGCATATACTTACAGATATCCTCATTCCATACAAGGGTATTGAATAAGAGATGAGAGAGTTAAGGTTTTGTGGATGAGTTGAAGTGATATTTTTAGTTATGTTTAGTGAGTGTGTGGTTTTTTTTGCTAGCATAATATGAGGCGAAAAGAACAAAATTAACTTGGGAACTAATTACACAATGAGGAGGTTGCATACTTCATCTTGTCTAGTGTTCATATGAGTTTTTTTAGATGTGAACTTGGGAAATCTTCTTGTCAAATTCATTGTTGTCTATGCATGGATATTGTTGTGGGAATATGACAAAAACAAAAAGGCATGGGCTCATCTCAAATCTTGTGAATGAAAAGACTCATTTACAATTCACCATACCTCTATAGAAATGATCTCCACTTGCAATGGAAACTGGTAGCTTGAATGAATCCACTAGATTCCAAGAACACTAAAGATGTTTGATAGATTCCAAGGGTGATTTTGTGTCCAATAGATCAACCTGTGAGAGCCAATGAGCAATCTGTGAGAGCTTGAAATCCGTGGAAGAAGTGAAACCCGTGATTTTGGTAGAATTCCCAGGAAACAGAGAGCTCTGTTTTTTTAAAACTAGTAACAGGGCCACGCACCCATGTTAAAACACGCGCACGTACCCAAACCCGCGCACGCACCCAAACCCACACACGCGCCCTTGTACAACATATAAACCATTTATTCCCCAACGTTTACACCATTTAATTCCAAACCTTCCCCCCACTTCGAAAATATTTGCATAAATTGGACTCGGTGATTAAGTTTGAAGGGTGGGTCTTAATTTTTATTGGAAAGGCTTACTCTTTGACACATTTGATAATTTATGGTTGTCTATGTGCCTGGACCCAATTGACATTGTAAGGTGAGGATGTGCATGCATAATAATCCTTATTTATTACTATGCGATGAGGATTTAAAAGGAAGAGGATGTAAAGACGTGTTATTTTTATACGTATTTTGATGGCGAGTGTCGAAGAGAAACGTGGTGATAAACCACAATTCCTGAGCCAAAACTTGTTTTTTTAAATTTTATTAATAAGCATTGTGGTACTTTGGTACAAATGTTTTTTCTAACTCATTGTTTCTCCATATTGTCTGCCTACTGCCACCTCTCTATATCAATGCATAAAATCAACCTCTG